>CM018698.1:60750508-61404311 GCA_009363875.1 Mikania micrantha | reverse complement strand
AACCCGGAACCCGAAACCCCGAACCCCGACCCGAAACCCGAAACCCGACCCCCGACCCCGACCCCGGACCCCGACCCCCGGACCCCCAGAAACCCGAAACCCCGAACCCCCGACCCCGACCCCCGACCCCCGACCCCCGACCCCGACCCCCAACCCCCAACCCCTACCCCTAAACCCGAAACCCCGAACCCGAAACCCCGAACCCCGAACCCGAAACCCCGAACCCCGAACCCCAAACCCTGAACCCCTAAACCCCAAACCCCTACCCCTAAACCCTAAACCCCGAAACCCGAAACCCGAAACCCGAAACCCGGAACCCGGAACCCCAAACCCGGAACCCCGACCCGAAACCCGACCCCGAAACCCCAAACCCCAAACCCCTAAACCCGCAACGTAGCATGGTTTGGGATATTGAGAAGTGCGCCAATTTTCAACACAAGCAAGAATGAATCCTACATATGATTTACATTATGATATGAAGCCAACAAAATATCACCATGGTTTGGATATGGGATGCAACAACTACATGGGTTGGGAGGCTATCTTATTTCTGTTATTGTTTAGTGACTTCGCGTTTGTTATGGACATAACTTAGTTGTTTTTCTCTGGGTAGACCCCTTTGCTTAGTGCGGGTGTCTATACCATCTTTTTGTATTTTTTATTCTTTTTAATAAAGTTTGCCTAGTCTCTACCTTTTTCAAAAAAAAAAAAAAAAAACCCCTAAACCCCTAAACCCAAACCCCAAACCCCAAACCCAAAACCCAAAACCCCAAACCGCAAACCCTAAACCCCAAACCCTAAACCCTAGGATTCTCATTTGTTATGGCTTGTGTGTGTGTTTTTCAAGGTGCGATTTTTGAGAGCTCCGATTTCTTGCTTTCTACACCAAAAATTGATCAATCTTCTTCCTTTCTCAACCGTATTGGGTGTTCAACCTTGCTAGAATCGATCAGCAAGATTCAACCGGTGATTTTTTCATTCAAAAATCATGGGTAAGTCGAGCAAAGTGAGTCGAACAGGAGTGGGAGAGGGTCAACCTCCGGATCCAGGAATCAATGGGAAGTTTTGGTCGGAACAATCTGATGCAGAACATGATGATGAGATTGAATCAAGCAGGAACTCTCGAACAGGTCTGGAGAAATCGCTTGGCGTCAATAATCAGAAGAAAAAGCATGGTGGCAACAAAGGAAATATGGTGAGAGACCGACAATACTATCTACGTGATATGGTGGGCAAGGAAAACATCCCGAATAAAGTGAATATTCACACAGTAATGGCGGAAGAACAAGATTTGGTTTCAAAAGGAATGGCTACTGTCGAGCATAATACAATGAAGGGTGACAATCAAGGAAACGTTGATGGCAAGGAAAAGACGCATGTGGACCCCTCAAAGGCAATAGATGATGTTCAAGTGGAAATCGAAGGTAAAAGTACTAGTGTCGATGCAAATGAACCTCCCATGCATACCATGCAGAAGGCCGAAAACCCTAATTATTGTGCTACTCAGGTATGTGTTCTTAATAAGAACCCTATTGAACAATCAGATTCTGTGAATAGTGGCTACATGACAAGAACATCGATATTGGTTGATAATATGGAATTACAACAGGAAGCTATTAGTAAGAATCCTACTCCCATTGAAGTTGTGCTCCCTAAGGAGCCTTGTGTCCAGGTTTCGGATGAGGTTAATGACATAGGTAAGGGGCAAAAGAGGAAGTCTAATGTTAGTGATGAGACACAAGTGTTGAATACTAACAAAGAAAACCCTGCTAATCTTAGTAGAAGGAAAAGCAAGGTCGAAGAGGAGGGTTGATACTATGTCGACGGTGAGTAAAGATGGTGGGCAAAAGTTAACGGAAAGTGGCAAAAGAATCCATAAAATATGGGCTTCTAAAAATCGGAGTGAATGGAAAAATATGCCAAAGCCGAGGTTTAACTCATCAGCTATCCCTTTCAAAAATCTTGAACACCTGCCGATCCATGTGAGTTATCAGCCGGGAAAAGTGACAAACCGAGTAAACAGGAGGAAACTTACATACAAGAAGTCTATCAAGACCCTTCTCAAGGAAGGCCTTCTCAAAAGGGTATCTGATGATGAGCTAGATAGTAACATTCCAAAATTCCAAACGGACTTTACCTTGAAGAGATCCATGTTAAGTACAAGTCCGGTAAAACTGTTAGAGTTTAAGGCTCAAAGAACCAATGAAATGGTGTCTAGTAAGGACGCCAGTGAAAAGCAAATGGAACAAGTGATGGGAATAATGAGAACATAATTGGGAAGGAAACATGTATAACCTATGCTGATAAGTTGAATGGGCTGGAAAAAGTGAAGATGCCATCTAAAATCCAATTTTATCCTCCTGTTATCACACATGATGGGCAAAAGGTGGTGATGTTGGAACCCAAAAATCATTCAAAAAGCCACAAGCATATACCAAAATTTGTTATATGGATATTTGTGGGAGTTAACCCGTCCATAGCATTTGTTCGATTTAACCTGAATAAAATGTGGAGGCCATATGGGATCCAAGAAATATCGTATAATGGTGCTGGGATCTTCCTGTTTAAATTTGAATCGGAACCCAAAATGAAAGAAGTCTTAGATCTGGGACCATGGATAGTTGGTAATATTCCTCTATGTTTAAAAAGGTGGGAGGCAGGCAAATGCATGATGAAAGAAAACCCAACATCTATCCCAATCTGGATCCTTTTGAAGAACCTCCCATTGGAACTATGGGATACTGAAAGTTTATGCAAGACTGCGAGTTGTATAGGGAATACTCTTACCTTTGATAAGGTGACCACGTTGAAATGTAAGAAAACTGATGAAATGGGAGGGTTTGCCAGAATTCTTGTTGAAGTGAATGTTGATTGTCTGTTTCCTAAATATGTTAAAGTCTGCTACCCTATGATAGGGAGTATTCCTGGGAAAACTCTAGATATTGAAGTGGAATACCAAAACAAACCCCAAAGTTGTTCGATATGTAAGGTTTTTGGCCATGATCAAGTCAGGTGCCCTAAAAAACATCAAATGCGGAACCCAAGCAATATGTGGAGCCAAAACAAAAGGTGGGAGATCCCCCCAACCAGGTCGATGAGGATGGTTTTTACGAAGGTCATCTACAGGAAGCATGTGGGACGAAAGGGATTCTATCAACCAAGACAACCAGGCCATCAAACACCTTCACTTGTCAAACAACCATACAGAAAGGAGGAGGGTAATTCAAAGAACAAAGGTATTGATCTTTCTGGAATAAACAACAACAAAAATGCTCGGAACAAGGATGAGGATATGGGCCAACAATATAGAATTAAAAATAGAAGCCAGGAGGTAACAGTGCGGGAGAATGGGAACTCAGGCAAACAGATCCAGCAAGTGGAGCAAAGAGGGAAAGTGCAGAAAAAAGGCTATCAAATCAGGGAAACAAACAATCGGTTTGTGCTGCTTGACCAGGATGATGAAGAACTTCAACCGGAGAGGGATGAGCCATACAAAACGAATGAAAACCAACAAGAGGCATCTATTCACACCAAATGGCATCAAGAGCAGGCCCAGACGCTGGAAAGTATTATTATGATAACCTGAATGCGAGCCAAAAAGGAATTGTGTTGAACTACATAACGTCGAAAGAAATCCCATCAAAACAAGTGCTCAAAGATTGGTATTTATCACAAATATACTACTTCCATGACCTATGCAATATTTATGGTTTTTTCGGAAGGTGCTAATGCCACAAGAAAATACACTAAGTCGGCTCTATCAGATGAAGAATTCGGAGACTGTGAGAGCCTCAATGGCATGAAGATTGATAAAGATGTTGAGTCTGAAACTGATGGAACTGCTCAATTCATGAAAAGTAATGACAAGGAGGTTGGTATTGACAGGCCAGTGGACATTGAACTCCGGGCATAAAACTGGTCTATTTGGTAGCCTTTCATTTTAATGGCGTTTCAAATTTTGTGTTGGAATATAAGGGGATGTAATAGTATGACCCGTCAATCGGAATTAAGGAACCTTATTCATGATTATCAAGTGAGTGTTTGTGGCATTATGGAAACACATGCAGTGGCGTCAAAGGCGGAAGATATATGTAGGAAGCTCCTAAAGAACTGGACTTGGACTTCAAATGCTGAACAAAGTCCTAACTGGACTCGCATTGTGATAGGCTGGAATCCTAACCGAACTGATCTGATGGTTTTGCATAGAACAGACCAAGTCATCCATTGTTTCGTAAAACCTACTTACGGACATAAGGAATTCTTTTGCTCGTTTGTGTATGGCAATGTCAGGGTCTATAACAGAAGACCTTTATGGGAGGAACTAATAAGATTTTCTAACCTAGTCTCTGATCGACCTTGGGTTGTCATGGGTGAGTTTAATGTGGCTTTAAGCCCTGCTGATATTGCCACAGGTCAATCACATTGGTCGTTGGCTATGGAAGACTTCCAAGAAACATGCACAACTGGTGGGCTTCATGATGTCCCTTATACTGGTATTCACTTTACCTGGAACCACTCTCTGGGAAGCACCTCTGGAGTGCAAAAGAAGCTGGATAGAATATTGTCTAATGCATTGTTTACTAACAATTTCCCCAACACAGTTGCTAAATTCCTCCCGCCTATGTCTTCTGATCATTCCCCGGGTCTTTTACTCATCCCATGCATTCAAAAGAAATGGACTCCCCGCCCATTTAAATTCATGAATTACCTTGTAGGCAAAGTAGGGTTTAGAGAAATTGTTTATAGGGTCTGGAGTAAACCTATTCAAGGGCATGCGATGTTCCGGGTCACACAAAAGCTGAAAGAATTAAAGAGCCCTTTGCGAAAACTAGCTCAGGATCTGGGCAAACCTACTTTAAAAGTGAAGCAACTGAAGGAGGAGCTATGCAAGATCCAGAAAGACGTGGATACTAATGGTCATGACCAATCCCTTCGGTTTGAGGAAGCTGCCTATTTACAAGCTTATAAACATGCCTCTTTAGATGAAGAACTTCTGTTGAAAACAACGCGCGAAGGTAACTTGGTTGCGCGAAGGAGATCAGAACTCAAAATATTTCCATAATGTTGTTAATAAAAGGCAACAGAAGAATAATATATGCATAGTCACGGATGATGCTGGAAAGACTTACCTGGGAGACGAAGTTCCATATCAGTTTGTTGAATATTACAAGACCTTGTTGGGGACACAAGAGGCAACCACTCCTATTATGGACAACAATAGCCTGTTTAAGAATAAACTGTCACCTTTTATGGCTGAGCATATGGTGAGGGAAGTGTCCAAAGAAGAGGTGCGAGCAGCTATGTTTAGTATTGATAACGAAAAAGCACCTGGTCCTGATGGATATCCCTCGAAGTTTTTCAAGGCTACCTGGGATATAATCGGTGATGAAATAACAGAAGCTATACAAGAGTTCTTCTTCAATGGGCAACTTCTAAAACAAGTGAACAATTCTGTTATTTCCTTGGTCCCAAAGATTCAACATCCGAAGTCAGTCAAAGATTTTAGGCCTATTGCTTGTTGTAATGTGTTATACAAATGCATTAGTAAAATCATCTGTGAACGTTTGAAACATGGCCTTGATCAGATTATTAGTGAATGCCAAAGTGCCTTTGTCCCGGGCCGAATGATAAGTGATAACATCCTCTTAACCCAAGAACTTGTTCGGAACTACCATAGAAATAGGGGAGAGGCTAAGGTGGCTATGAAAATTGACATCCAAAAAGCGTATGACACTGTTAGTCATGACTTTATGGACCAATGCCTGAGGGGATTTGGATTTCATCCTTGCATGACTGCATGGATTATGACGTGCCTCAAATCTGCTTCATACACAATCAATGTCAATGGTGAGATGCATGGGTTCTTTCAAGGCAAGCGAGGATTAAGACAAGGTGACCCAATGTCCCCTTACTTGTTTACCCTGGTGATGGAAGTTCTGAACTTGATACTAAGAAAGAAGATTGAGCAAAGTGATAGTTTTCAGTACCATTGGCAATGTAAAGAGCAGCAAATCACTCATCTTTGTTTTGTGGATGACCTCCTGATGTTTTGTGGAGCAAACCTTGAATCTGTGCAGCTTATACATGATGCCCTGTGTGAGTTTGGTATGATCTCGGGTCTAAAACCGAATTTGGGAAAAAGTAATATTTTCTTTGGAAATGTTCGAATGGCAAGGCAGCAACAAATACAAGCCATCATACCTTTTCGAGTGGGAACTCTCCCAGTCCGGCACCTAGGGGTCCCCTTGCTTTCGTAAAGATTATATTCTAAAGATTGCTGCATGCTCATTAATAAAATCAAAGCTCTCATCAAGGACTGGAACAACAAGTTTTTGTCTTTTGCAGGAAGGCTTCAATTGATTAAATCCGTCATTTCATCGATGCAGACTTACTGGGCTATGGTGTTCACTCTCCCTGCTAATATTACAGATGAAATTGAGCAACTGGCTAAAAAATTTCTTTGGACTCAAATGGACCAAGCAAAAGGGAAAGCCAGAGTGTGCTGGAAGATTGTGTGCAAACCCAAACAGCAAGGAGGATTGGGAATTAAATCCCTGAAAGACCAAAATAGAGCTCTTATGTCAAAACATATCTGGAACATCATCTCTGATAAGGATTCGATATGGGTCAAATGGATCAAACACCATAAACTCCGAAACCACCACTTCTGGGAGGTAAGAGCTGAGGATGGTGCGTCTTGGAGCTGGAGGAACATCCTGAAGTATAGGCAAATCATACGTCCTTATATTAGCAAATCTATTGGAAACGGTCTCAATACTTCAGTGTGGCATGACAACTGGCATACTTTGAGTCCCCTAAGTGAGCTGATTACAATGCGTGATATAACCAGGGCTGGGTTATCGGGTCAAGCCAAAGTCAGTGAAATCATTCGAGAAGGGCAATGGAATTGGCCGCTCGACCTAACCAGGAAATATCCTTTTCTCAAAGACTTCCCACCTCCAATCCTGGTGGCTGACAAGCCGGATGTGATTAACTGGAAATCAAGATCTGGTAAGACACAACCGTTCTGTACAAAACTAGCCTTTGATGACATGAGCGAAAATAACCCAGAGGTATGTTGGCACAAGATGGTGTGGTTTAGCCAGAATATCCCACGGCATGCATTTATTCTTTGGCTTGCAATTCAAAGGAAATTGTTAACACAAGACCACCTTAGAAACTGGAATATGAGTCCTATGCTGCAATGTGCTTTTTGTGAGAAGCAAATCGATAGTCACAGCCACCTGTTTTTCCAATGCAATTATCCAAGGATGATCTGGAGGGAGATCAAAGATTTGGCAAAACTGGGAAGAACTCCAGCTCTTTCGGAGGACTGTGTCATCTACCTTGCATATTTGCCGAACACTCCTACCATTGGAAGTATCATTCGCAGACTTCTAATAGGGGCAGTTGTATACTATATCTGGCAGGAGCGCAATATTCGTATGTTTCAAAGGAAAAAGAGGACAAAGGAAGAGCTGATCCGGGTTATTGTGTCAGATGTCCGTGCCAGATTACAAGGTTTGAAGTTTCGGCCTACTCAGCAAACCATGCAAGCTAGTAAAGAATGGGGATTTATTCTGAATGTCAACCATGCCACTGGGATCAAGGATAAAAATTGCACTGCTGATCGGACATACTGATGCGTTCCAAAGTTGATACAGGTAGCTGGAAGAAGGATAACAAAGGGGTGAATTGGTGGAGGAACAACAACTTGTTGCATCGCATAACACAGACTTGGATTTGTATTAAAGAGTTGATAGGGTGCAAGGCATGAAGCAACACTAATAGAAGAAAAGGGAAGGTACTATCAAGATGTAAGGTCAAAAAGATTCACGATTGCTTGAGGAGTGGACAAACTATCAGAATGATCGAGCCTGACATCAAATGCAGATGGCCTCAAGGTATGACTCTTACATTTTCTTGGTTTTGGTTACAAGGGAGGAATAGGATTGGGGTACAACATCCTCACACTAAGCACCAAAAAACAATGTTTGGAAGAAACAAATGGTGCAAAGAAATACCATCTTTCAATAGTTCTGTAAGTTGAACTTGTTGGCACCAAAGTATTGATATCTAAATTTGTGTCATTAGATCAATAGAGATATTGTCAGCAGAGGGAGTTGTATCAGATGAAAGAGTTGGTGAATGTGTTGCTGATGAATTAATATTCAAAGAAGAATTTGGTGCATCAGCATCATCATATGATGAATGCTGATGAGTTAATGTTTCTGCAGATGAAACTGATGACATCTGTGGATTTTGAGGATTAGAAGTAATGGATGGATTATCTGAGAAAAGGGGTTTAATCCATCCTTCCCCAAAGTTTGTTAACTCTGGATCATCATCTTTTGTTTCACTTGAATCTGCATCATCAGATGGGAAAATATCAAAGCTTTTCATAAAAGTGTCCATGTCAAATAGCCAATCAGGACCTATACACTTTGTTTTGAAATTATGTTCAAAGAACACAACATCAGCAGTTTCTTGCAAAGTGTATGCATTTTTGTTAAAGACCCTGTAAGCTTTTGACACACTGGAATATCCAACAAAATATCCCTCATCTGCTTTTGAATCAAATTTTGACAATCTGTCAGTTGTGTTCAAAATAGAGACTGGACATCCAAAAGCTTTGAGAAATTTTATTTGAGGTTTTCTGGAGAACATGATTTCATATGGAGTTTTGTTTTGTTCTTTAACAATGAAAGTTCTGTTTTGCACATAGCAAGCTGTGTTGACAGCTTCTGCCCAAAATGATAAAGGAAGTTTTGAATCTGCAAGCATTGATCTTGCAGCTTCAATTAGAGACCTGTTTTTCCTTTCAGCAATACCATTTTGTTGAGGAGTTCTTGCTGCACTGAACTGTCTAGAAATTCCATTTTCAAGACAAAAATTGTCCAATGTTTCATTTTTGAATTCAGAACCATTGTCACTCCTGAATCCTATAACTGATTTTCCCATTTGATTTTCAGTTCTTTTCACCATCTGAATTACCAAATCAGCAGTTTCACTTTTCTTGTTCAAGAAGAACACCCAGGAATATCTTGAATAATCATCTACCATCACAAGACAATATTGTTTCTTTCCCAAACTCAACACATTTACAGGTCCAAATAAATCCATATGGATTAACTGTAATGTGGAGTTAATTACACTTGCTGTAATTGATTTGTGAGAAGATCTTTTCTGTTTTCCTTTCAAACAAGCAGCACAATGGTCAAAACAAACAAATTCTTTTTGTGGTAATCCAAAAACATGATTTCCAGTTACCAACTTGTTCATGTATTTGAAGTTTGTATGAGCAAGTCTTCTGTGCCACAATGTTGATTCATCATCAGTAGCCTTTGAAAGCAAACAAGTTTCTTGAGATGTTTGTGGAGGTGACTCCATATCAAGAGTGTATACATGATTCCTTCTTGAGGTTCTCATCACCACCCAATCATCAGGAATTTTAAAACCAGGCGTAACAATCACGCAGTCTTGCTTGGTGAAGAAGACTGAGTAGCCTTTATCACAAATCTGTGAGACACTCAACAGATTATACTGAAGCTGCTGCACATAGCTTACATTATCAAAGCTTAGATTTCTGCACTTTACTACTCCAGTACCAGTGATCTTTCCCTTCTGATCTCCTCCAAACGCAACAGAAATACCATTGATATTATGAAAATCATGAAGCAGGTTAGCATTACCTGTCATGTGCCTGGAACATCCACTGTCAACATACCAGATGTTGTCAGTTCTCCTTGGATGCCCCTGCAATCAATGAAACAAATTAATTAGACAAAGGAACCCAAGCCTCCCAGGTATTGGGTTTCCCGTTTTCAAAAGTTTGAAAGGTAACTTTCTGCATTTTTGATAAATCTGGCAAATCAGATTCATCCTTTTGTTTATTTTTAGAATCATCTTTTATTTTCCAATTTTGAGTGAATTGAGATTCAAAGGAGACTTTCTTTTGATTTTTCTTTCCTTTCTCAACCTTAAGAGAGGAAGAAGAATCATATCCACTTGATTGATTAACAGATTTCTTCAAATTTGATTTGTGAACAGCATGATGACTGCTTGGATCTGATTCATAAAATGAATTGTCATGAAAAATGTTTGATGTTTTTGTTTTGTGAAAGTTCTTATTTCTGATTTTTGGTGGAGTGAAGTTGTATCCATAGCTGTCATCATTATAGTACTGTTTAGTACCAAAACTATGTGTGGGATGTTGATAACCACCAAACATAGATTGCCATTGCTGAGGAGAAACTCTTGATTGTTGATATGGGTAAATTTGTGGCTGACAATAATTTCCAAACATTTTATTTTCAGATTGATGTTGTCTGAATCTAGAATCTTTGGAATTTCTTGAATGATAGGCATTGTTTCCAGATTTACCCTTTGTTTTGTCAATTTTACTATTTGAAAAATAAACTGCACTTTTACTGTTCTGCATACACTCCAAACCAGGTTGATGAAAGTAGCAATCAACAAGATCATGATTGTTTGTTCTACATATAGAACAGTACTTTGAAGTGTTTGCAGAAACTGAAGAGTATTGTTTATCTTGCAATCTTTTCTTTTTCTCCATAAATTCAGATATTTTGTTAAAATGATTCTTTGATTTGTATGTGCACTGTTTCCTTGTGTGAGACAAGCTTTTGTAAATTGTGCATTTTGTTGATGAATCTGAATTTGATGACTTGGACTCATTTGTTTTTTCTAAATTCTGATTTGAATTAGATACTTTTTGTTTGTTTTTCAAATTTGATTGATTCTCAGATGTCATCAAATTCTCAGATTTATTTTCAATTGATGATTTCAAAGCATCAGAGGATTTATTCTTAGATTTATTTTCAATGATGATTTCAAATACTCAGAGGATTTATTTTCAGCCAAGACAAAATTCTTAAAAGAAAATAAATGTGAGTCATCACCAATTACACTTTTCTGATTTTGAGATTCAGAATTTTGAAATACCACTTTTGGATTGGTCATTGACTCAGGCATGGGTGTATAGTTTTCATTGTATGGAGGTGGAACCTCATGAAAACCCAACCCTGCCTTTGACTTTCCTTGAAGTTGACTATTAAGCAGATTAGTCAAGTGTTTGGAAGAAGTTTCAAAACTTTCAAGTTTCAGAGTAGCAGTGGATAAATCAGACAGAGCTTTTGTTAATTTTTAAAAATTTTCATCATGTTTTTTTTGTAAAATTAATTTCTCAGTTTTAAGTTTTTCATTATCAATTAACAGAGAATTAATTTTATTTTCATGTGTGACTTTGTCATTTATCCACTGTTTCTCTTCAAATCTGCATTTGCTTAATTCTCTTTGTAAATCAGCTATGTGTTGTTTTGAAACTTCTTGCTTGATTTTACACTCATCAGAACATGGTTTGGTTACCTCATTTCCCAGTGCCATTAAAGCAAGAAGTGTTTCATCTGTGTCTTCTTGAAAGTTTTTCTCAACAGCAATCATGGCTTGTGCAGGATCATACTCATCAGCATACTTGCTCCAATCAAAATCTTCTGAGTTGTTTGTTACCACAAGTGCTTTTGGTTTTGGTGGTTCAATAGCTTTCATTTGAACAACAGGTGCAGATTGATTTGATTGTTGATTTGACTGATATCTAGAGGTGTCTTTGGGAGCTTTGCAATCACGTGAGAAATGACCATAAAGGTTGCAGTTGTAACATCTTACTTTATCAAGATCAATACCCACTTTTGTTTTATCAGCTTCAAATTTCATGGGACCATACTTCTTCCAGAATTTTTTGTGCCTCAAGACAACCATGGCCATCTGCCATTTGATATCCATTTCTTCAACATCCTTTGGATCTATTTCCTCAAGATCATGTTGAGTAAATTGAGCTTTTGCAAGAGAACTAGCAGCAAAACATTCAAAGCTTGCAATAAATGCTTTGCAAGCTTCTTGCTGCTCAACAGAATTAGTGTTTACAGAAAACTGTTGCTGAGAAAAATGTTGTTGAGAGTCATTTTGTGATAGAGGTGTCTGTGGTGCTTGAGGTGTGGGAGTTGAATATACACCAAATCCAACATTTTCATTTGAAGAGTACTGAGAATTACTCCTCCCTTCTTCAACAACCAAGGCTTGAACACCACCTTGAACACCCGCAGTCTTCACAAACTTATATTGACCAACTTGAGCAGTAGATGCTCGTGCTTTGACATCCATGTCAATCGCCTCAAGTTTGGCAATCATCTCTTCAATTTTTACTTCATCAAGCTTTCTGGTTTCTTTGATCAATGTAACCTTCTCAGTCCAGCTCTCTGGCAGTGTATTCAATAACTTAAGATTTAAGTCATAATTATCAACTTTGATTCCAAAGGTTTTTAGTTCATTGATCAATTGCACATATCGTTGGATTTGTTGAGTAACAGTTTCACCAGACATGTGTTTGAAGTTGTCAAACATCATTTTGAGGCTATCTCTTTTCATTCTCTTGATTTCTTCATTTCCAGCAAACATCACCTCTAACTGATCCCACAAACTTTTAGCTGTTTCAAAATCCTTGACACATACCAACACTTCCATTGGTAAAGCAGATTTAAGTGTACCATAGGCTTTAATATCCACTTTGACCATTCTTTTCTCATCATCTCTCAGATTAATTCCTCTAAGAGGTAAGCTTTTGTTGTGATACTTCAATCTGTTTTCTTCACTCAAATCAGCAGGAACATATGGACCTTCGACAATCGAGCACCACATCTCTGGATCAGTGCTATCGATATGGTTTTGAAACCTAAGCTTCCACTGTTGGAAATCAGCTGCATTCTTCAACACAGGGGGTTTAGCACCAGAAGAACCTGATTCAGAATATACAGACACAGTAGGTTGTGCTTGTTGATCTGCCATTTCTGTTAAAATTTACTTAGAATTTCTAATGAGTTAAAGTTAATTCAGAATCTAATAACCTAGTCCAAATTTGTCCAAATACTTTGTTCAAATGATGGAATAGTAATCAGAAACAATTCTAGGTAAGTAACAAAATCAACAGAAATACTATTTTCAAAGATTTGCGATCTATTGAGAAGAATCGAAAATCAATGGAACAGTAAAACCGGAAATAACTACTTGACGCTTTGAGATTGAAATCTGTGAATCAGATCACAAGTATCAACTATCAGATCGATTACAAATCAACAAGTGATGGGTAATCGAAAACGCTTGATTGTTTTCACAATATTAAGCTATGAGTCTGAAATCTCAAAAACACACAGTTTCACCAAGAACACACACAGTAAAACAAATCAATCAATCCATGTTAATTAGTTTAACGAATTGATCTGATTTAAATTTGGTTGTTCTAAACTATACGATTTCAGGCTAGAATCAGCCATTAATCGTAGAAATCATAACTTCAGCTTTCGATTTTCAGAAAAAATCAAAATATCGAGCAAGGCTCTGATACCAATTGTCAGGATCGGATCAGATCATAATCTGAGATCTGATGATAACAATAAGCTATGATTTCGATCAATTGCTAGGCAGAAACAGGCAATCAATCTAAGTTCAAAAACAATCCAAAATAACAACACCCACAGTAATTAATATTCAAGACATATTTAATAAGAACAGTTAAGAATTAATGATGAATATTAAAGGCAGTTATATTGATTGTAGATCAGAAATCTCTCAGAGAATTACAGTGTGTGTAATCACCAGAAAGAGTACAAAAGCATCAAAAAGCGTACTAATGAAAGACATAAAGGTCCTATTTATAGAAACCTATTTCAGACCTACATAACTGCCCTAACGGATCATCGCTATCAAAATAACAAAATAAACGTCACATCAGTTATACATGTCATAACTGATGTCAGCAAAAACAAATAAACAACAAAAACATCTGTAGATTCTTCATCAGCAACAGCAGACTTGAACTTCAGCATTGCAACATTTAGTCGTCAGCATTGCAATGACTATCAGCAGTCATCTTAATGTCAGCATTACAATATACTTGCTGTCAGCATTGAAAATTGGATGTCAGCATTGTATATGTAAGTTGTCATTATCAGCATCCAAGTATCAGCACTTGAACTCATAAAGCTGTCATTGAGAATTGGCTGTCAGCATTCAAGAGTTCAATGTCAGCATTGTTGAATACTTGGCTCTCTTGTAATCATCAACATATCCTATCAGCATCACACTTGGTCATCAGCATATCAAGATTTATTCATCAGCACTGCAATATCCTTGAATGAGATAACATCATCAGCAATAGACTTTGAATGTCAACACTGTAACTTTAAGATGTCAGCATTGAAGAATCCTTTGAGAACTTGTCAGCATCTCTATCTTCAATGAGTTGACTTTCAGCATTATAACTTTGGTTGTCAGCACTGCAACATCCGTGACAAATCCTGAAATCACTAAACACTTAAACATAAGAATCAATTAACAAATAATGATCTTATAAATAGAAAGGTTTAAGGTTCAGAGATACGGACCATATGTGTTGTCTGTATTGTGCCTGTCAACACATCAACATATCATATGAATTTGAACTTTATTCAAATTTATCAGCAAATCAAAAAATAAATCTGTATAAAATAGAGAAACAGAAGTAAAGAGAGTTAGAATGTTGCCATCATTAAATGGACTTAATGAACTTGAAAATGGCAAAAGGGTTGGTTAATTGTGGGATGAGCACCATCTCATAATGAAAACCTAACAATCTCCCCATGAGATGATGCTTCCTACAATTATCCCACCATAATCCATAAGTACCTCTCTCAAATGAATAAACCACATCCAAAGCCTTTTCATCATCAGCATCAGTCATCTTTACAAATTCTCTTCTTCTTTCACTTGACTCATGCTGAAAGATAACACCAAATGTTGTATAATACTAGCAAATTGAGTCATTTGAGCTTTCAAGTCTTCTCTCATGTAATAAATCGGCATTTGATTGAGTGCAGATAAAGATTTGAAATCCAATTCAGACAGGTCATCTTTGTCAGTGAAGATGAATGATTTATCGAGACATTCTACCACAATATTTCCATCATTGTTAATAGAAACTCTTTGTGGGTTCTTCAGAGTTTTCACCTTTTGCTCATTTCTTCTTACTTCATATCCAATCAATTCTTCTGAGTCTTTTCTTAATCTTCTGATTAGCCTCAAGAATTGAAGAAGATTTCGTCTTCCAAAGTTTGAAATTGGTTTTCCAATTTTTAGATTATCCAAAAAGATAAGATAAGAGTTTTCAAGAAGTCTCACTTCAGAATAGGCATATAGCCTTATATCTGTAGCACTTAAAACTCTATCTCTTCTGAAAATTATCAGCTCCCATGTCTTTTCATCATAAGCCCATCCAGTGATAGGAAATTCCTTCATATTTCCAACAATTTTCTTTTTCTTTATCTCAGGCGGTTTCAGCTTCAGATTTTGTTCATTGAATTTCTTTTCATACTTTTTAAATTCTTTCAAGACTTTATCTTGATCCAAACTGCCATCTTGCAGTCTGTATAGTTTTACACATTTTCTTAGAGTATCTTGAAAAGCTGCTGGTCTAGCATAATTGCTTCTGTTTACTATATCTAGACCAGCCAATTCAATTAACTCTCTATCAGACAGATTGAATATCTGGAAAAATGGATAAAAACTGTCCACCGCCCCTGTATCTCTTTTGACTAGGTATGCATCCCAACTCCAGTCATATTTCCATCCCACTATGTTTGAGTTTTGTTTCATTAACTCTTGATCTTGAATAGTCAATGTTTCTTGGAAAGTCATTCCAGAATTTCTTGTGTATTGGGAGGAAACAGATGACTTTGGCTTTTCAAAATTTTGACTGGAGGAGACTGTTTTACTGATGACAGGCATTTTTGATTGATCAAGTTTTGCTTTCTTACCTTCTTTTTCATCTGTCTGTAAAAATTCTTTTACTCTTTTTATCAGAGTGTCCTTTTTCATTTTTGTATAACTTCTGGAGGGAACTCCCCTGTCATGCAAAAAATTTCTTAAAGCTTGTTCATTCATGGATTTTGGATCTGGCTGAACCAAACTCTTTGCAATTTCCGAATCAGCTGTTTCTTGCTCTCTTCTTTTCTTCTCTTTATCTTCTCTCTCCTTCTTATCAATTTCAGTTTCATTTTGTGGATCAAGAAGAGAGTCAATTCTGACAGATTCTGCTGACAATTGCTCAAATGACATTAAATTGACTGTTTCAAACTCCAAGCCACCATACTCAACAAGCTTTAGAACTAGCTTCATATGGGAGTCAGCTATAGCATTTGCAGAAAATTGTGATGCAAAGCTTTCATTGAATGAGACATTTGGTTCAATCATTTTGCTGGATTTTTGAATTTCTGGCATTAAGGCTTCATTTGCAGCCAATTCTTCATCAGTTAACTCACCCAAAATCCCAGCCAATGCTTTCACTTCTTTTTTATCAAATTTTGAAGAAGATATGGACTTTAAATCTTCAGAGACTTTTTCTTTTCCCTTTGCCTTTTCTAGGGCATCTTCTTGTTTTCTTCTTAAAATGTCAAGATGTGTTTTGAGTAAGACTCTTTCGATCTCACTTCCAGGAATTCCCCTTGAAACTTCTTCCAAAGATGGAATTTTGAATTTTAGCAGATCATCATTTGCTTTATTCATAATTTCAAAAAATCCATATTTAGTGAAAATTGCAGCCTTGAAATGTGAGTCTAGTTCCTTGACTGATGTAACTTCTTTTTGAATTTTGGGAGATGGAGACGGGGATTGTGGTGGTGAGGAAGATTTGAGCTTTTTCATTTTTTCAGCATCATCTTTATCATGATCAAATTTCCTCTTCTCCCCCTTTGAGGAAGCATCCTCTTCTCCTGAACTGTAGACACTTTCATCAACTGAAACCTCAAGTTCTTCAATTCGTTCCCTTAACATTTGATTTTCTTTTTCAAGTTCTTCAATTTTGGATTCCAGAGATTCAAAAGAAGTCTCAGCTCTCTTTGATTTGGAGATTATGGCATTCAGCCTTGTAATCTCATTTGCAGCCTCTTGCAAAGAATTGATTCTGTTTTGATCAGTTTTCTTCATAGCATCAATCTCTTTTTCTAAGACTTTGGATTTTGCTTTGGCTGACGGGGGCGCGACGGCTGGTTGATCTTGCAGGATCGCAGTCTCCGGTCACACAACTTGCGAGACCTACATCTCTGGTTGTATACGTACATCCAATTACTTGGATGTGACACCTCGCAATTTCCAGGTCAGCATTTATATTATTTTAATAATAATGTGTATTATTATTTCATACGTAGCACTAGAATAATTGTATTTAGTGTGACACGTGGCACGACAGACCAAACACACCGATAATTCGAGAAATTATCGCACAACACTCGCACGTGTCTTGAATAACGAACGTTGGTGAATTTCACAGACCACAGTCCACATGCACAACACTTAGGTGCTAGGGAGCCTAAAATAGGAGAGATGATGTTCATATGCCTGTAAACGATGTCCGTAATCGAGAAATACGCGTAGAATGGGCCAAAACATGAAAATGGGCCAAGTTAGGCCTGGCCAAGGGTCCAGGCGGTACGCCTGACCCAACTACTTGACCTAGGCGTTGCGCACGAGGCAGGGAAATGCCTCGGATGCCGTCTCACCCGCGCGGTACGCCTGGATTCGCCGCCTCTCGTCAGGCGTTACGCCTGGCTGATAAAAATCTTGAAAATCTTCTTGGTCGCCACAAAAATCATTTCTAGCCTAGTGTAATCATTTTAGCCAAGTTCAGACGCCACCCACTCGTTTTAAACCCCCAAAAACCACCTGATAACCCCTCTACAACCTCATAATCACTACTAGAAACTTATAGGAAGCCATTGTTGAGAGCCTTGGGAGCTTAGCAGAAGGTTTGAAGCTTTTCATCACCAACACCATCACTTACACTAATCAAAGAGCGATTCCAGGAGCTCGAGAGGCTGCTCATTCACCATCTCAACACGTTTGAAGCCTCGGAAGGTAGATCTTGAGACTATGTAGCATAAAACACACATGCAACGCACACAAACCCACATGCAAGGACCAAAGCTTGCATACACACACCAGATCTTCACATGCACAAATTTCCTTTGTTTGAATCTGGGTTTGTTGATGTTTTTGTGTTATTTGATGATCTAGATTGATTAAATGAGTTTCTATGACGACCCATGATAATGTCAATGTGCATGTTGATGATTTGGTCACAAATGGGTATTTCTAGTAACATGCATGTACGATCCACATTGTTTTAGATGATGTTTGATGATAAAATGTTATTAGAAATGATATTTGAAAAGATCTACATGGATTAGAGTGATTGATTTTGTCAAGGAATGATCATTTGGTGATTATTGCTAATAATGGAAACTTTAACATTGTAAAATGGTGATTCTTGATGAAATGATCAAATGCCTGTGATTTAATCTTTGATTTATGCTTAGAAACATGTTAGATGATGTTATTGATGCATTTGAAGGGATAGAATTGTTAGAATTAGGATATTCATAAATATTGCTATAAATAGAAACTTTTTATTTCAAGTTTGCTAGAAATGATGAATTTGGGAGATGTTGCATGTTTAGTATGCTTAGTTAAACTTGCTATGATGTTAATAAATGATTTTATGTCCAAAAATGGTTGAAAAATGTGTTTTATCACAAGTTACGATAAATAGTAACTTTATTCTACAAATTTGTGAATAGGAGCATGCTAGTCATAACGGTTATGGTTATATGTCTATTTAGAACTAAGATGATGATATTATTACGAGATTTGTATCTAGACTTTGTCACATTTGCTTATTTTAGTAACTTTCTAATTATGGAAACTTTTACGCGCAAACACTGCTAAACCGGCTATGTGTGACTATGTGCTATGTGATAACATGCTCATTTAGGATAATTATGCAAGTTAGAATAATCGGAATGTGATTTTCTTTGCATGACTTGCCTAACGTGGAAACTTTCCTAAGATAGGAACTTACTCTAAATAGTAAGATTCCTCAAGGGAATGATTTTTGGTATCCGTACACTCTACACGACACTAAACCGCACGTTACACGAACACTTGATCCAAAACCGTCACCAACGGGTCGTTAGGTCAAGCACGGTCAACACGGTCAAAAACGGTCAACATGACCCACTTAACAACTCAGTGTTGTTAAACACGAACACGGTCCTGTGAGGCCCACATGTGTAAACACGAACTCATAGTACCTATGTGATATAGGTGACTACTAGCTGGCGAGCTACACTATCTCTTTTGACAAACGCATTACTTAACTCAGGTGAGTTTTACAGCCCCACTTTTATTCTTATACTGATTTACTAAACTTTGGGGTGAGAATACTATGCAACTGTTTTAGATATAGTACTGGTATGTTGTGAAAAACCATTTTCGAGTGTAACTATTATCGCTTAAAGTCCTCACTTATCCTTACCGTTAGTTGTATCACAAACGAGTCATAATTACGTAGTACTACTAGGTTTGACTAACCCCACTCGGCACCAATGTTGACTGGAGGTCATAACGAGTGTAATTTCGATGGGAATGCGGGTTCAGCGATGACCTGCGGAGGCAAACGGGAACAGTCTAGTTTCGGTAAGATGAACTGACACACTCCACGGATCGTAGATCCACAACTAAACTTAACATACCCAGTATATGTCTGTTTACTTTTCAGTCTGTCTAAACCTGTGAACTCACCAACTTTTTAGTTGACACTTTTCGCATATATTCTCAGGTAACTAATGGAGCACACGCTAGGACACAAAGGAGGAGTACAAGAGAGTCTCATGCATATTAGACTCCTAGGCTTTGTGTTGATGTGTTTATTTTGAAAACAATATTGATTTATGTAGTGTTTGATACAATTTACTTTCCGCTGCAAACTTTATTTATTATGATATTAAAACATTTCCGCTGCTTTACTTGAAAACTTGTTTACTTTACAAAGATTGTGTGATTGTATAACTCATATAGAGTCGTTCTATATGACCATGAGCTGTGATCCTGGCCACGTCACACCCACGTGGACTGACACCACGAGTGGGAATTTGGGGGTGTGACATTGGATAAATCAGTTTGTAAAATCAGAGTTGCGGAAGTAAGTGTAGGTTATCAAAACAGATTAACATTCATAAATAGCAGAAACGTTAACTAAAACAGTTTTCAAAACCATTTCAGAGTAATAGTGCGGAAGCAAATTAAATTGTTTAACAATACACGATAAAACAAAATGATAATGTTCTCAAGCCTAAAGCACTATGTAGATGCATGAGACTTAAGCTTAGCATCCTATCCCTGAGTGTGTGCCTTAGTTACCTGAGAAAACATGCGAGTAAAAGGGTCAACACAAAGGTTGGTGAGAGCACAGGTTTATCATAAGCAGTAAACATCCAATGTTTAAAGTAAGAGTTGCTATTTACATATCATTACAATGCAGTATCGATTGATAGCTGGTCAATACAATTATATTATATGCGGGTTTGTACCGAAGCTGACAGTTGTGCCTCCCGCCATGTCCATTACAAGACAATGGCAAAGTGTTGGTCAATATTGCACCCATTCCGACCTCCAGTCGGGTTGGCCTCCCAGGCGCGATGGGTGGGGCTTGTTAGGCCCAAATAGTACTATTCAAGATTACCACGCTAGGCGCTACGCGCTACTAACGGTCCATGGAGTATCGCGAGGAATTTTAGTTGTGATGTGGTCCACACATATACATATAGTGATAAAGCATGTCCATATGTAAACAAAATGAGTTGTTTTTCAAAAACAGTTGTAATGCAATGTTTTCTCCCCAAAGGTTAGAAAAGTAAAAAGGGGCCGTGAACTCACCTGTTAAGCAGTTCTGGTTTGTGAATGCTCGCTACTGCGAATGCTAGCAGTCCTGCTAGTAAGCACCTATAACCATATAGGTGTGAGTATGTGTTTTGTTTTGTGTTGTATCCCATACAACTCCAAGTGTCGGTGTGCTCAGCCGAGTGCGTGCGTGTTGACTAGTGAGACTCGACAAATCGTTGGTGACACGTTTGTTGTGTTATGACTGTCCAATGTGTCACAAGTACAAGTAGGACACTTACATGTATCCTATGACTCCAATTGTACAAGTTACCATTTTTAGAAAGTCTCCGTTTTAGGAAAGTGTGGTTATGAAATCTTATTTCATAAAGTTAACACTTCAAATATGTTCATAAAACACGTTTAAACCCTTAAAACATGTCGTTTGCGCATAAATCACCATTTATGCCGTTTGCGCATAAATCACCATTTATGTCGTTTTGCCTAAATAAAGTTTCCTTATTTGAAAAGTATCCGTTTAAAAGTTCGTTTTCACTAATCCAAGTTTTCAAATATGTTAAAAACCATTTCTATGCATATTTCAATGATCACAAAACATCAAAACATTCTAAAACATCAAAAGCCCTCTTTTGATTTTTAAAAGTTTTCATTTTTAGCAAGTTTATAGAAAACCATGTTTTTGACAAAATCAAACATCCAAATGTGTTCCTAAACATTCCAATATATATTTGACAACATCTAGACATGTCTAACATGTCTAGATCATCACAAATCCATGACTTGCACATAAAAGTTTTCTTTTATGGCAAGTTTGCCTAAATCATCACCAAATCAAACATAACTCAACCAAAACTCAAATCTAACATTTCTAAACTATCAAATCAGTAAATCTATAACAACTACACAACAAATCACCAACAAATTTGAGCACAATACCCTTATGGAGTCGCATGTGGGTTTTTACCCATTGCATGTATGATCTAACTAATAATAAGCAAATAAAACTACCTTAGATGCTATATTTCAGTGGGGATGGCTACTGATGGTGAAGAACCATTGATCGATGGTCGTTCTACGCTCTTTGGCTTCTTCTCCCAAGCTTCCAAAGGCTCCAATGTCTTCCAAATCATCAATAATAGCTTCCAAGTGATTCCAGATAGTTTGAGAGTGGATTTCAGTGGGTTTGGGTCGAGATTAGGTGAAGAAGTCGCAAGGAAACCGAATGAAAATTTGGGGTTGATTATAAAGAAATTTTAATCTGCATGGCCTTCGTGTACCGCGAAGGCCGATCAAAAATTTTTATCACGTACCGCGATGGGATTCGGGAGTCTCGAGTCCCGGTTTTCTTCGCGTGCCGCGAAGCCTTTCGCCATAGGATCCTCGCGTACCGCGATGGGTCCATTTTCCTGTTTTTTGATTTCGATGATTCGATTTCGCTCGTACTCGATTCCTAACGTTTATCCTAAACATCTAATGCACTTTTAGCATATAATCATATAATAACATATAAGTTTGATCACCAACATTTGTGAGACTCGTGTGTGTTTCGATAATTCCTAGAATTATCTTCGATAGTTTGTGTTCGTGTCTAACGAAGTGTTTGCACGCTTGATTAGTCCTAATCAACGTGTGATGCACAATTCAATAATTCCTCGAATTATTGTTTTGCGTTAGTGTTGTGTTTGCCACACTTGGTTTCCAAAATCAATGTGCAATGTACAATTCGATAGTTCCTCGAACTATCGTTTCACAGTTGTTTGTGTTCAACTCATCTAATCAAACATAATTAAATGAAATGCAACAAGTATGAATGTGAAATATAAAGAATGTAAGAGTCGCAATTTACCTGAAATTGTCGGGTTTCACAAATTAAAACTGCCAAGATGTAGTTTTCTAGCCCGGTATATCTAATGGAAAATTAAATTGGGTCAATGAAACGGACCCGGTAATTAAATGAAAGGGACGAAATCAGTTGCTTAATTTTTATCTACACTTCGATAATTAGAAAAGACTATAAACAAGTCATATCTATTTAAGAAAATTTATATTCATAGTTGAAGACGTACGTAATGTCACATTCACGTGAACCATTACTAATCTTGTTTTCATCTATTCGCCCCTTCACACTTCTAAAATTGTTCTTGTCACATTTTTATTAAATTTTATGTATTCCTCTCACCTTTAGTTGTTAAGAACGAAAAATATGTAAATAACTGTAATTTTATTTATTATTACACTATTTGGAATTGAGGAATAGAACAACCCTAACTGAAACAGTAGACAAAAAATTTTCAAAAAGACAACCTTTTGACCGGACCGCAAAATTTCAGTTTTGACATTGGTGGTTGGTTTAGAGTTGCAAAAACCGGTTTTTTTCATCAAGCTGGTTCGGTTTCTAAACCGGTCTGGTTTGGGTAGTATAAGGGTGAAACTGATTTGGGTGAAACCGGTTCGGTTTGGAAACCGGTTTGAGAGAAAGGGATGTCAAACCTGTAGGAACCGGTTTGCGGGGTTTGAAACCGGTTTGAAGGGTTGAAACCGGTTTGGAGGGGTTTGAAACCGGTTCGGACCGGTTTGTAAAACGGTTTTAAAGGAAAATCCCGAACCTATGCCAAACCGACGGTTCGGACAGGATTGGAAACCAGTTTGGCAAGAACCGTTTTGAGATCCACTTATAACCTGTTTGTAAACCCAAATCGGTTTTTTGTTCACCTCTAGGTTGGTTTGGTTCATGGTTGTAAACAAAACCCATAGCAATAAGGCAAGTTCATTAAAATTAGCCCAACTTGATAAAGATTGCTGGATCCGATTTGTTGCTATCCGTCAAGCCCATTACTCATAAAAACAAGAAAAAACAAAGGTCTGGCAGTGTACTGTGTAGTGTTTAAAATCTGCACTGCAAATATCAGGAATGATTTATATAGGGAGGGGTTATCTAAACACCCCATAATTTTAATTCAACACTCCGGCCGACACCCATATGCCCCGTAGTGGCCACTACGGGGCGTTTTAGCCACAGACTGACAACCTTAAACGACAGACATTCGTTTGTCAGCTTTTTGCAGACCCATACGCCACGTAGTGAGCACTACGGGGCGTATAGGGTTCAAAAAACCAAACGCAGCAACTTGGGGCGTTTGAGTGTGATTGGGGGGTTTGGGTATGTTTTTGGAGTGTAAAAATATAGTTGTTTTGTTAAAATAAATTAAAAATATAAAAGTTTTGTTTAAAAATTATTTTTATATTTTGCGACGTATCTATCGTAGCATTTATACTTTACGATGACGTATCTCTCGTACGTTAAAAAGTTTAGTTATTTTTTTAAACGCATGTTTTTTGTTTGTAAAAATCTAATATTTTTTTGTTTAAAACTTGTTTTTTTATTTTTTACGGTCTCTCAGTTCGTTTATTTTTAATTGTTTTTTAAAACTTTTAGTTTTGAAAGCTAAAAATGTTTTTAATTTTTAGATTTAATTAAAATTTAAATATATTAATTAATTGATATATGAATGACGTTCTTTGTTTAAGCATATTGATGTTACAGAATAATACGATAAATAATGAATCACCAACCAAAACATATTTAAATAATAAACACGCATCACCAACAAATCATATAATAATAAACACGTATCACCAACAAAACATATTTAAATAATAAACACGCATCACTAACTAAAACAACCAAATATATACACGCATCATCAACCAAAACAACCAAATATATACAAACCATAAACATGAATACAAGTGTCTGTTTAACAAATACAAATATAACTGAAAATACTAAGGTGGAGGTGGAGGGGGAGGGGGAGGAGGATAATCTCGTGGCTGAGGAAATGCAGGAAGCTGGATACCCTCACATTGTGCATGCCTAAGCTCGACATGCACATGCCACGAGATCAGATCCTCCAACCGATCCACTCTTCGCGTCAGCTGCTCGTTGGTATGAGCGAGCCGCTGACTGTGCTCAACTTGCTGCTGCTGGATCTGCGCCTGCTGCTGCTGGATCTGCAACTGCTGCTGCTGGATGAGCTGCTGCGTCGAATCAGCTATACCCTGCAGCAAAGCCTCGACACGAGCCGGAAGCCGCACCGCTCTGTATGTGCGCTCAGGATGCTGATTTGGCACATCCTGATGCGGCTCCCCTCGCCATCTGGTGGTGGCGGCGGCGGCGGTGGCTGCTGCGGTGGCGGCTGTTGCGGCTGCTGCTGTGGCTGTGGCTGTGGGAACTGAGGCATAGGGTCCTCGTCTCTGTAATGGAGATCATTTGGCCCCGGCTGCCAAATGACCCCCCTCTCGAGCGAAAATCGAAGCCCGAGCCGTGGGAATGTCTGCGCAATACGCATGCCCAGCACCGTCCGTCGATCTAAACGAACAGGATGAAAGGCCTCCATACCGGCAGGCTCCAAATCTATAAGCCCGTTAAAACGATCAATACAGGTCACATACACCCCCCGAAAATCAGCCCCCTCTCCTAGCGGTGGTAATATGTGCTAAAGTACTCCGCGAGACAACGTGCAATGTTGCACGGTCTCCCACTCAATATACAATACAAAAAAAAGAAATCCTGTGAAGTGCACCACTCCTGGCTCATGCTACGTCCTGTAATAGACGAGGCAATGCACCGGTGCAAATACCTAATTAGCGGGTCACGAATACGCGTGACCCGGGCGCTGCGGACAAAGGCATCGTCGCCGACCCGAGGCCACCAAGCACTGACGACGGCGTCGTCAGCTGTATGAATAGCCGTCGTGTAGATCGGCATATGAGTCTCAATAAATAACAATAACAATAACAATAACAATAACAATAACAATAACAATAACAATAACAATAACAATAACAATCAGGTATGCGGCCCCGCAGAGTCTGAAGGATACCTCCGCCTGCTGCGGCTGGAAATCAGGAGGCTGAGGCCTGTACCTGAATGTCGAAAGAAACTCCACCGTGATGAGTCGGTACTATGGAGCATATGTCATCTCAAACAGACGAAACCATGTCGTGTCCTCGCCAATGATCGCCCTCATCCTCTCCTGCAGGCCAAGCTCTCGGCCAGCAAATCGTAGTCAATGGCCTTCTGGTTATCCATCTCCTTCTTCAGGAGTCGATCGCGCCTCTTACGCGCACTTGTCCGCTGAGGAAACGCCAACCAGGGGTGGTCCATAAGCTCGTCGAAATGCTCGACATCTAGATCATTAACATGCGGCTCTCCCACATCGTCATCAGCAAACTCAATCTCATCAGAAGAAGACATGTCTGAAGAATGAAAAAATAAAACAAATTACGATAATAACAATAAATAACAACAACAACAATAATAATAATAACAATAAATAATAATAATAAATAAATAATAAATAAATAATAATAATAACAATAAACAATAAACAATAAATAATAATAATAATAATAACAATAAATAATAATAATAATAATAATAATAATAAATAATAAGAATAACAATAATAATAACAATAAATAATAAATAATAAATAATAATAATAATAACAATAAATAATAATAATAATAATAATAATAATAACAATAAATAATAAATAATAATAATAAATAATAATAAACAATAAATAATAATAATAATAATAATAATAATAATAATAAGGGCAAACGCCCCGTAGTGCTCCAAACAGGCCGTTTAGTTTGAAACTTTAAGGGCAAACGCCCCGTAGTGGTCCAAACGGGGCAAGTGGTCCACATTTGCCTCAAGAACCCAACCCCGGTCATCCACCTTAACCCTAATCGATCACATGGTCGGAATACTAACCTGGAAGTAGCAAACGAGCGGCAAACGGGTGTCAAACGGGCGGGTCTTCGGCGGTAAACGAGGGTGAGCGAGGGGCGTTTGTGGGGAGGCGAGGGGCGTTTGGGGGTTAATTTAAGATGCATACGCCACGTAGTGGTCACTACGTGGCGTTTAGATTTATTTTTTTTAATTTAATGTTTTATTAAATATAATTATATTATATATAATAATATTATATTTAAGAATATTATATATAATTATATTAAATATAATTAATATAATTATATTCTATTTAATTTTATTATATATAATTATATTAAATATAATTTCTATTATATATAATGATATATTATATTTAATTCTATTATATATAATTATATTAAATATAATTATATTATATTATATTTAATTTTATTATATATAATTATATTAAATATAATTCTATTATATATAATGATATATTATATTTAATTCTATTATATATAATTATATTAAATATAATTATAATATATTTAATTATATTGGTTCGAAACGTTACGATTAATTATAGAAGGTTACAAAGTTTCGTTGGAAACAATGACAGATAAATACAAATTGTCGTTGTCACAAAGTTTCGTTGTGATAATATACTTGTTTGTTTCCTTCTATAATCGATTGATACCGTTGGATTCGTTCTTGATAAACCATCTCCCACGCACCGGCCGCATCATTTCGGTAACGTTTCCAGACCGCACTTAGAGTTGGAATCGGATAATCCCCCTCCAACCTTAGGTTGACGAAATGCATGGGCATATGAAGAAGACAAACCGCATTATGTTGTGGTATTGTCGATGGAGCTAACCATAACGGGAAAAACGTGATACACCTTCTTGACTGATAAGGTGAACTATCACACCAAATCGTTGTGCAACAACGAGTCTCGTATAAGGCATAAGCATCCAATGTTCTTCAGGTGCAGGTCTAATATCAAACCAGTTTATGCTATGACGTACTGCTTCATATAAATTTGAGTCAACGGAGTTAAAAACATATCTGTATGCTTCCCTATTGGTGTCCACCTCTTGTAACAGTTGTTGGCGAATGAAACCCCATTGATTTTCGTCGAACCCTAACCCAACGGCTACAGACCTGAATCCACAATTACCGTCTGGCATAACATCTTGTATGTTGTTTACATAACAATGAAGCATTGAAGGAATGTAACCACCAAATCGTCTAAGATTGTTCATTTGGTTTCACTGGCAAGGCAACTACCGAGTCAACTTGACTTGACTCGAGTTCTTTTTTCCCTCTAGAAGACGTTGAACGACTACGTTGGAGGGCGGGTATTTGCTGGTTTGACATTGCTGGAGTGAATGAACTATGCCTTGGAAGTTAAAAACTACTCTCTTGTGAGTCGACAACTGCGCTTTGTCTAGATTCATTCCCCCTTTGTTGTTGAGTCTTCAATGTCGGACGTCCGCGTGTATCCTTCTGAACCAATGGTGTTTTCTTTTCACTTTTAAACGGAAACACTTGCGAAAGTATTTTTTTAACCAGACTCTTTTTCACTGACTCAGGTTTTGAATTTATTTCCTGCGTCATCAGACCCATTTGTCCTGCGACGTCGATTTCATCGTCTTCTAGAAGTGTCGGGTACCGAGTATCAAGTTTTGTCCAGAAGATGTATATATCAAAAAGCGGGATAATCATGTTTGTATACAAATGAAAGGAAAATAATCAGTTTACAACAAAAAATGTAAAAAACAAACAAAGAGGAATTGATTACAGTATTTTGATACCTGTATTTTCGTATGTTGAGATCCGACAGACACATGGCAAGCCACAACTTGTTCACAACTGGTGGCCGCATGACATACTACCTTGACGCATAACCTTGATCTTATTTATTTCATCAAGTAGTAAATCAAGAGCTTTATGTGAAACCTTGCCACGTAAGTTATTAAACATGGGTATTTTATGATGACCCATTGTCTTTATTAAACTTGTTTCAAACCCATGTTTCATGTTTACCTTCTGCGATTCTACCATTTGATCAACAAAACCTACCAGTGTCGAGAGCAAGTTATTAGTGGTTCTCATATATCTTTTTAAGTTTGAATGTTGACTCTCGACTCTGTTAGTTGTACGTTAACCAAAGTTAGGCGTTCTGTTAGTCCAGGCTGTGACAAACATGTCTTTGTAGGGGTTTAACCAAGTCTGAGTCACATAATTCAAAACCCCTGAAATAAAAAAAAAAACTATGACATACGAAAACGTAATTTTACCAAAAATAATGATAATGATATTTAATGACGCTTACTTTGACGGTTATCTGCGACTAGTTGGTACAGGCAGTTATAGTTGTAGTCGTAAATTTCTGGTGACGAAGAATCACACAAATTCCCCCAACGACCCTTAAACTTTTTCCAATCACCGTCTGAAAAAATCGGCTTGCAGTGTTTTGCAATATTTTCGCTTATGTGCCACCTGCATAAATACCTGGAAGAGTGCGGAAAGACCTTACGACATGCATTCATCAGAGCAAGGTCTCTGTCGGTTATTATCACGCGGGGCTCCATACACTTATCTAGCATATCTTTTACCCGTTCTAGAACCCAATAATAATTTTCCTCTTTTTCTTTACTCACGAACGCGTGTGCAATACAAAACGTATGGTGTGTAGAGGTAACACCAACTATCTGTACAAAAGGAAGTTTGTACATGTTAGTCTTGTAAGTCGCGTTGATCATAAGAACATGTGGGAACGCACGCCACCAGGTGTATGATTTTTTATAACAAAAGAAAATCTCCTCCACGACAGTCGTTTCGGAGTTTTCGCGAGTATAGTATACGTAATTTTTAGTATGTAGCAGGTTCTCTAAGACCAGCATTGGGGTTGATCCGACTTTTTGTTTATTTTTAAATTTTTGCTGCACATTGTATACGTCTCTACGGATGGAGACGTTGTAGGGATTCTGCTTCTTTAGGCTGGAAAGTATGTTGTGTGGCTCCATGTGTTGCTCAGTCAGATGATGTACCATGTTTTGTTCCTGCTCGGACATTCTTCTAACAAACGGGTGCCCCTCAAGATTTTGAGCAAGTTCATGGTTGCGTTTGTCGTTTCTGACCTGAAGCTTCCAACCATAAGAATCAGTGTCGTATATCCCTATTAATTTAAAAGGACAGCCGATTTTTTTGCTACCGATACGCCTTAAGATGGCTGTACTATTGTGTACACCACCACGATCACACACAAGCCAGATTTTGTTGACCTCATCGGTCCCCTTCTTTTTCTTAGATCGTCCGGTAACTACGACGTATCCATTATCAAGGGCTCTACTTTTCACCCATGCCATCAGTTCCTCCACAAAAATGAATATCTGAAAACAATTTTGTCATTAAACTAATGTTCATCTAACTAAAAACAAGTGAAAATATATTACCTCATTGGTATTCCAGTCCATATTTTGGTATACAATGTCAGCTTCTTCCTTTTTAACCGCCACTTGGGGTGGGTGTGATTGTTCACCACCGTAACATTCCCTGTTAACGTCTTCATCATCGCAAGGTTCCTGGTTCAAATCAAACTACCAGTACGAAGTTTGACCCGCAACCTTTTCGTTAAGATCTGACAATGCTGATCTATTTGTGGCATCAGACGATTGCACACCAGTCTCATCCTTAAAAACATTATGATTAGTATGTCATTTGATTAACAATAAAAACAAGTAAATACAGTTTCGTACCTGATAAGTTTCAGCCACACGCGAAACGTCGGAATATTGACCGAAGAAAAAGTCTCCGTCTCACCAAGACATATTTCAAATAAAAAATATGGGTGTAGAGTGTAGATATTTAATAAACGAAACAAGAGAAAGTCGATCAACTATACGTAAAGTGATTCGAGTGAACGTTTGATATTTTAACGCAATATGTGCGTATATATAGACGATGAATTCGTAAGTTAGAAGCTAATTGACACGTTTTAAACAATAAACGCCACGTAGTGGTCACTACGGGGCGTTTAGGGCTAACCCTAAACGTCCCGTAGTGACCACTACGTGGCGTTTGGGTCTAATCAACTGACATTGTCGGACCTTTTTTAGAACATGGTACTCATACGCCCCGTAGTGGCCACTACGGGGCGTTTAGGTCTAATCAATGTCCCGTCGTTTGACAAGAAAGTACAATCCGTACCAAAACGCCCCGTAGTGGCCACTACGGAGCGTTTGAGGGGTGTGCAGACATTATTTTGGGGTGTAAGTTTAACACCACCCTTTACATATTCCATTAAATTTTAAATAATTTAATAAATTAATGGTTTTATTTGTGACACGAGAAAACAAAAAATGAACAAAAGAAATAAAATGAATTCATGTGACATGGTATCAACAACATATGTCACGTGATGTGATTAAGAAAGTATTAATTATCTAATTGATATTTTTTTTCATTCAAATATATGTCTCAAAATAATAAAAGAAATCTACAACCTTTAGACAATATAGTGTAGAGTTCTTATACAAATGATTTTAATCGTAAAAATAGAAAGAATGATTACGAGATTGATATCTCACATGTTGTTTATTTTATTTAAAAAAATAATATTTTAGTTATTGTGATTTATGTTCAGGTTATTGTTTAACGAATACTCATTATTGTATTTGACGTTTTATATAATTTATGGTTATTCTGTTATTGTTTTTTATGTTTTAAATAATTTTGTGTTATTTAATTATTATGTTGTATATATATTAGAAACACATAATTGTATTATTTCGTTATTATGTTTTTTAAACACATCATTTAAAAAAACACACATTTCATATTATTGTGCTATATATATTCATCACTATGTTTTTTGTTTTGTGTTATTTTGTCACTAGTTTTTCTATATTTGATAAATTTATTATTATTTTATTATTGTGTTTTACATATCACTACACCATTCGTGACCTGTCCCGACGAAATTTACACGCCCTGTCCCGACGACTTTTCGTTGCTATAGGGTTCGTCGGTATAGATCCGTACCAATAGATAAAAAAGTCGTCGGCATAGTGTTCGTCGGGAAAAACTTGCTCTGTCCCGACGACTTGTGGTCGGGATAGGTGAATCAAAAAAATTTTCTGAAATAGCCCTATAGCGACGACATTTAGTCGGTATAGGTTAATTAAAAAATTTTCTGAAATAGCCCTGTAACGACGACTTTTGGTCGGGACAGCTCAATTAAAAAAAATCCTTAAATAGCCCTATAGTGACAACTTGTGGTCGGGATAGGTGAATTAAAAAATTTTCTGAAATAGCCCCGACGACTTTTAGTCGGGACAGCTCAATTAAAAAAAATCCTTAAATAGTCCTATACGAATTGAATCACATGTAAATCTTAAACACAAATTATATTACCTTCAAATTACCTACTTGAACTTGTTCAAACTTCAAAAATCCCAAATAAACTTCAAATTTTCTTCCTTTGTTTCTTGTAAACATACAAACATACATACAATTCATAAATAAACACTAATCATTTACTAAAAAAAACATGAATATATATATATATATATATATATATTTAAATAAATATTTAGCAAGAAAAATGATTATTTTACCTTAAGAATCCAAAAATGAAACAAGAAGTTCTTAAACACCCATCTAACTTCAAAAACCTAAAAGACATGAAGAACATAAGTGAAAATTGGCATAATGGGTATCAAAACTTCAAAACCAACAACAATCTAAGCTCAAAATCACTTTAAAAATGGAATTTACCTTTGAAAACCATCAAGAACTCGAAAGATACGAACGAATCGCGAAAGGGCAACAACATGAAGAACCTAAATATGAAAGAAGTTCTTATACATCCATCTAACTTCAAAAACCTAAAAAACATAAAGAACATAAGTGAAATTTGACATAATAGGGATCAAAATTTCAAAACTAACAACAATCTAAGCTCAAAATCACATTTGAAATGGAAACTACCTTTGAAACCCGTCTAAAGCTCGAAAGACACGACCTAAAAGCGAAAGGGCAGCAAAGGGGTAAATAACCCAGCTCTACAGACGCTGGGGTTTATTTTTTGCGCATACACTCAGTCCCGACAACTTCTCGTCGGAATAGGGAAGTCGGTACAAATTTTTTTAGCCGGGAACCTATGCTGACGACATCTCGGCGGCAATAAAATTTTCCATTCAAGACACTCGGGCTCCCCACGCGCGTAAAAGGCGAAAAAAAAAGGTATTTAGCTATACCGACGACGGGTAGTCGGTATAGATATTCGTTTGAGCGCCAAAAACTCCCGCTTTCTGGTTCACCTTTTGCCGACTACAAATCGTCGGGATAGATGAATAAAAGTAAAAAACTCGCGGGATGATGTACCGACGATATGTCGTCGGCACAAGTCGAGCTTCAGCAACGACATGTGTCGTCGGGATAGGTTTGGACGGGGCAGGATCATTTTCTTGTAGTGTATTAACATTACACAATTTTGTTATTTTGTCATTATGTTTTTCAAACTCATTACTTTAGAAAAACAACAAAACAATGATGAGCCAAATGCCAAAACAACAACAAAAAGACACAATAACATGTTAAAATATAAGAAGCTTGAAAAATAGTTTTTATAACAATATTATATTCGTTTTAAAGTAAAAAAGAAAACAATTATTTTTATGGTGTAATTATTGTAAAAATTAATACCATGTATAAAATTTATGAATGTTTAAAAAGTTGAGAAACTTCGTACAAAGTCAACAAAAGCTACAAAGGTGACACATTCTCATTAGTTTGGTTACTTTAAAAAGCCAAATTATATTCAAATTGTGCGCGAAATTATCACGCATAAAAGATTAACGTTTGTATTATAAATATTATGCATGAGCACAATTATCACACATAATTCATCTGTATGATAATTCACGTACACCTCGTGCACAAAGTACCGAGAGAGATCAAGAGAGAGAGGCATAACTCTAAGGAATATGCCAGGCAAACCACAATAGTTGTCCCAAAACTGAGGATCCGATCGGATCCCATGTGGACAGGGCCGGCTCTAGCTTTTTGAAAGCCCAAAGCAAAAGATAAAATTGAGGCCCTCTTAAAAAAACAACTATTACTTACCTGTAGATTGCAGCCATGCTTGGCTGCATCCAAAGACCAAACTAAATCTCACAAGAGAGGAACTTCTATAACACATGCATATTCATCCAAAGACCAAATTAAATTGTTGGTCTTTCTTTCAATAAATCTGCATAAATGGCATTTTAACCTCTAAAAATCCTCCTCTTTTGCCATCCGGGCATGGGACCGGCAATTATAAAGCAATGTTTATAATTGGCAGAGTTAGAACTTAATTTAATTTTTTAGCTTTTATACATGGCATCTAATTTAATTTTCTTCTTCCTTCTTTTAAGAACCCGATTCGTATTTACGATTTCTATTTGAATTTTTTTGTTTTTTCTAAAGTCTAGAGGCAACCTAACACTCAACAAACTAACAAAGCAAATTAACCAAATCAATCTATGAACTAAGAAGTATCTAACTGCCAATATATATGTGTAACCACATAACCTGAGAATAACCAAATCAAACAAACCAATTAGGCATAAACCGATTAACAATATAGACAGATTAAAGATATAGGCAATTAGCGTTATTAGGCAGAGGGCATATATCAAAATTAAGAAATGCAGAGGCATATCAGATTAAATATATTACCAATCACAATCTGGAGTGCACCTACAACATACAAGCCCTAGAGCAGCCCTTGAGCGGCCACTCGGGAGAACGAGAGACTGAGCAAGAACAGCCCTTCACGATTGAGAGACTGAGCAGCCGGCAGCGATTCACGACTGAGAGACTTAGTGAGCGGCCACTCGGGAGAACGAAAAATTGGACTTTTTGAGATTGAGAGACAGCGATGATGATTGATGGAAGATTCACGGTTATCGATTTCGAGACTGAGAGACTGAGAAATTTGGATGGCCGAATGACGATTCAAACTATAGTGTTCATTAATCGCTTCGTCTTCCTCTGCAATCATGGTGTCTTCGTTAATCGCGACCCATCGACCCTTCGGCTTCATCTGAACAGCCAATCGCCGGTTGCCCTAAACCACAAATTCGTTCTTGACTTCTTGTTCACGCTTCACAACTATGTGGAATACTGGATTGCAATTCACAGCACCACCGTTTGTTCTTAACATTTTTCACAGCTGGGCTATAGGCTGCTAATTTTTTTTTTTTAGTTTGGAGGTCTTTAAAAAAAGGTGGCCCAAAGCTAGGGCTTATATTTTTTGTAAGTGAGCGGGCCCTGCTGGATAGCAACATAAGCTTGAGTTACTAACGTAATATTCAATTTAATTAAAATCTTCATTTTGAAGTTGGGAGTGTGCAGACCACATGGTCACTTTACTTGGCACATAAAGATATGGGTTTTGACTTTTGATAAGAGTTATTATTTCATACAATCATACTTCATCAAATTTTAAATACAAAGGAATAATATTTAAATTGAGTCGTCAATTTATGTAATGTTTTGTTTAAATATATTTTTAAATCTTTAATTATTTTATATAAAATTTTGATTATGTTGTTTACATTAAGAAATTTAAAAATTACCTACTAATTTTTTTAGATGCCGAAGCAAAATTCATAGTAAAATTTGGTGGTTAACTTCGCAACAAAAATTCGACAGCTAGATTACATAGCCAAATGATCAGCTAAAAAACAAATTTGTAACAAAGGACATTTTGCTACAAATTTGGTTAAATAAAAATCTTCTATAACATTTTTAAGTGAATGAATCAAAATGGTTGCACTTTTAAATATTGATTTTGCATCATCAATAGAACACTTTCATTGTAACATGAAAGAGTAAATTACCAAGATGGTCCTTGTGGTTTGTTAGTTTTTCACTTTTGGTCCCTAAGTTTCATAAATTACATATATGGTTCTTAACATTTGACATTTGTAACACATATGGTCTTTATATGAAAGTAATTTGGTCAATTATATGAGGGTAATTTGGTGACCTAAGGACTATATGTGTTACTAATGTCAAAAGTTAGGGACCATATGAGTAATTTATGAAACCTAAGGGCCAAGAGTAAAATACTAGAAAACCGCAAAAACCATATCGGTAATTTACAAATATTGATCGTGTTTACACACGTTGGTACAAGCGAAGAACAATCACAAGATCAAGTATTATGTGACGTAAGGTTTTAACAATGTTAAAGAGGAAATTTTATAGATTTGCAATACAACAAGCTATGTAATGGAAACTGATAGTTAGCCTATTAAGAAGACACAATCATGTAAACTAGAGGCCTAGATATGAGAATAATAAGGTGAATATGTAATCTTGCAAGGCTGACTGTAAAAAATGTAGTTTTTTTAATAATCCTTGAGGGTGACATGTATCTTGAGTAAGGTCAGATGGGAGATTGGATGATTTGGGTAAGTGAAGAGGAGATAGATGGTAACTCTATTTAGAAGCATAGTAGAATCAATACTATGAAAGAGCCGATGAGTAGATGTAGACCTAAATGAATTGGAAGAGGCAAATTAGACAAAATTTGCTAGACCTTCGATCAACTTTCTAAAGACATAATGAAGCATAAAAGTTTTTGAAGACTAAGAATTAAGGTTATAGACTTCTAAGGTCCTTAACTTGTTCTTAATTACACTTTTAATTGTTTAGGCTTATTTTACATGTTTATTTGCCTCAGCTTGTTTCTACACTTTTGTTTGTTTTAGCATTGCCTTGCCTTCTTGTTATTACAATGACACTTATATATTCATTCTCTTAACTTTATGTTGTGTTCTCTTATTGTATGTTAAAGAGATTACAATCTCTTCATGAAAAAGAAAGCTTTTGAAACCAAGGGTTCTTAGTATTAACTTTTTACAAATGAGGGTTTAAAGCAACCATGTCATTTTGTTTTGTCACAATAAATTTTCACTTATCAAAAGGATATTATAATTTTATTAGTATTAACTTTTTACAAATAGCTAATATTTGTGCTTAAATTATACAAACAACAGTTATAATAAATATAAAACATAGAAAATTAATTAAAAAAGAAAGAAAGAAAAAGATTAACTAAGTTTATCGTAAATAAAATTAAGAAGTAACAGGGAGGCTTGTCTTTTTTTTAAAGAGCAAAGGGCTCCGTCGTGCTACCTTCAATTATCCAAGCAGTTGGTAATTAAAATCGACTCTTTGATCGCCGATCGTGAGACCGTGTCCCCTGATGCGTGGGAACCCTGTGGAATAAGTAAACATTTGCCCCTGTTAGTTCAAAGCCAGAGGTTAAGTTTAAGAATCCTCCCCTGATCACCTGGTATCTATTAAAATGTCACCAGAACCCGAGCAGTAAACCTAACAATCTTGACCAATACCCAGATAAATGGGTAGATATGGGTAAACAACTAGTGTAGTTTGGGTTGAAATGAGTAGAAAATATAACATTGAATGAATTGAAATGGGTAACATCTTAACACAATGCGGGTTAAGATGTGTAACTTTAAATATAGTTAGTATAATTGATTCAAATGAGTAAGAATAAATAGTAGTATATTTGTTGTGGAAAATCATGAAAAATTACTACAATAAATATTTGTTTCATTACAACTCATGTTAACTTGAAATAAGTTGATACTTTTAAAAACAACTCACTTAAACCCAAACTAATTTTGCTTAAAACACATCCTGACCCGCACCCATCCTCAGGGGCGTACCTAGCATATGGGTTTGGGGGTCGACCGACCCCCATGAACTTTATATTATTAATGTTATACATAGGATCCGATCTCTGCCGACCACCAAGAAATTTTTCCCCCTACCCCCATAAAAATTTGACAGCCCCAATAAAGCCTATTCTAAAACTATTTTAAAACCAAAACTTATTAAATTGTACCCAAATAACGCAATATGCTTTACCTATTCTTAAACCCAATTAATAATTTTTAATTTAACTTGGTACCTAATCACTCGTAGCCCAACTTAAAAAAATAAGACCCAATTTGTATATCGAGTTATTCAATTTAACTATCATAATTTCTATTTGGTTTCTTCCAAACAATAAACTGGAACAGTAACTTGTATACACCGCAATTTATAGATGAAGTAATTATTTTATAACTTCCAAAGTTGAAACTTGTTAGCATGATTAGAAACTTAGTTGATTATTTGTATATATTTAGGTAATATGGAACAATTTTTCAAAATAAAACTTAGTTGAATCTTGAATTTGTTGATTTGAACAGTATTCAATCGAATCCTGCTGAAAGAAAACAAATTTTATTATATCATCAGTCATCCTTACCGATACGAGAGACGTACCCTGTGCGGAAGTTAGCTCGTGTCTATATTGATGAGATCGTTAGCCGGCATGGAATTCCCTTAAGCATAATATCGGACCGTGATGCTTGTTTCACGGCACGATTTTGGGAATCACTTCATGAAGCTTTTGGAACAAGATTGGATCTTAGCACCGCTTATCATCCTCAAACGGATGATCAAACGGAGCGGACGATTCAAACATTGGAAGACATGTTGAGAGCTTGTGTCATCGATTTCGGTGGCAATTGGGATAGCCATTTACCATTGGTCGAGTTCTCGTGTAACAACAGTTATCACGTGAGCATTGGTATGACGCCGTTTGAAGCTCTTTATGGCAGAAAATGTCGGTCACCTATTTGTTGGACCGAGGTCGGCGAATCGCAGATCACTGGTCCCGAGATTATTCAGGAGACGACTGACAAGATCCGCCAAATTCGCGACAATCTGTTAGCTGCGCGCAGTCGACAGAAAAGTTACGCGGATAAGCGAAGGAAACCTTTAGAGTTTGAAGTTGATGATATGGTATTACTCAAAGTATCGCCCTGGAAAGGAGTGGTACGATTCGGGAAGAAGGGGAAGCTCGCTCCACGATATGTTGGCCCTTTTAAGATCCTTGAACGGATCGGGAAGGTTGCCTACAAGTTGGAACTTCCTCCTGAACTTAGCAACGTGCACCCAACGTTTCACGTGTCTAATTTAAGAAAGTGCTTAGCTAATCAAGATCTTCAGGTACCACTCGATGACATTCGCATCGATGATACCATGCACTTTGTTGAAAAGCCAGTTGATATAATGGATCGTGAGGTTTAAAAACTCAAACGCAGTAGAATTCCAATTGTCAAAGTACGATGGGAATCGAAGCGTGGTCCAGAATTCACCTGGAAACGGGAAGATCAGATGAAGCTTAAGTACCCACATTTATTCACTACGGTCACTCCAAGTTGAATTTCGGGACGAAATTCCCTTAACTAGGGGAGACTGTAACATCACTGTATTTCAGGTTGTCCGTACATATGTACGATTGTACTGTTACGACCTGATGTATTAATTATTAATGATTATGGATTATTGACTGTCATTATTAATATTGGTATACATATTGAGAACACATATTTACACGCATAAACCATGAGAAGTTTTGTTGAAAAACAACTAAACAGAACCAGGGAGTTTATTGCAGTTAATTCAGATGAAATGATTATTGATTCGGAATGGAAAGGAATTGAGAGTTAATTATGGGTTGGTTACTAAACAAATCAAGGACACATGGTCATGGTTTATCGAAATAGCGGTGGGGTGGTGGCTGGGGCGGTTGCAACTGACCCCTACATATGCCCTATACATATGCATATTTCGGTCTATCACGGATGTGTCAGAGATATGGTTTAGTGGGGTTTGAATTGGGAATCTATAATATTAAAGATAATGGAATAATGAAAGCATTATTGAAAATAATTACGCAACGGTGAGGTGACGAACATAACCAAATGCGAATATTAATTCAGAAATATTAACTTGATAATATATTCGCGTGGGTGACGATTCATACGAATATAATTATTAGGAATAATAATCTGTAATAATATTCCACAGATCGTAAATCAAATCGAAATACGATACGAGCGTTGTATTCGGAAAGGTGACGATCTTTACGAATACGTACGTAAGTAACGCGTTTCGACGAGATAACAGAAAAATACTTAACGATATTAATTTAATAAAAGAAAATTTAAAACGTTTATTTGAAATCACAACCTAAAACAAATATGAATAAATCGTTTATTTAAATTAATAATTTAACGGAATAGATTACGAAACGACAATATTTAAATAAAAATCAATTTATGCAAACGAAACATAATTATTTAAATGGGTTATATTTCAAAACCTGTTTACAAATAAAACCGAACTTATAATAGATTTTTCGCAATAAAAACGAGACCGAGCACACGGGAAATACACGGTTTATTTATGAGAATGATTACATCTCCTTCTTCATTTTTACAAACACTTTCTCTCTCTAAAACAACCAAACCCGTCACCTATATCTCTCTCTAACTTCTCTCTAGCGTATCTCCTTCAATCCTTGACGGTTTCTCAAGATCTTGGTGACAAAATGACCGCGTGATCGAGAGGAACAAGAATATACGAAGAAATCAAACGTTTGGTCTACATTCGAGGTAAATCCGAGGCATTTACTTTCGGTTTTTGTTAGAAAACTTGTAGAACATGGCAACTATTTTCCTTAACCGATTTTTAGGGTTTATATGTATTAATCGGAATAGTAGTGACCCATGGAAGCCATGAACACAACCGTAATTAACCTGAATCAATGGGAATGATGAGGCTGAGGGGCTGTTTCGTGACACAGCAGGGCTGAACCCTGTAACATCTCTGGCCGAACCTTTTGAGCGGGAACCTTCATATGGCCGAACCCATCTTGTCACACCCCCAAATTCCCACTCGTGGTGTCAGTCCACGTGGGTGTGACGTGGCCAGAATCACAGCTCAAGGTCATATAGAACACCTCTATATGCGTTTACAAATCCAATGTTTGTCATACACTTAGTAAAATAGTTTGCAGAGGAATTGATAAAGTAATGCAGCGGAATTAAAATAAGTTAAATACATGCAGCGGAAAATACTTGTTTAAACATGGAAAGTAAATTGTCAGACAACACAACGTTTAGTACATAAACTAAATGAAATTGTTTTTCAAAAGACATATATCATGAATGCGGGATCCTATGCTCATAATCCCTAATGTGCATTCCTGCTCCATAGCCTGCTAGTTACCTGAGAATACAAGTTTAAGAAAAAGAGTCAACACAATGGTTGGTGAGTTCACAGGTTTTGATATACATATAGTGATAGAAAGTGTGTCATGCTTTTTATCAAATGTTAGTACCGAACCCTAGGCTCCAAGTGTCAGTGCGTCACTACCGAACTAGACTTGTTTGTCCTTGCCTCCGCTATGTCTCGTATACATAGCAAGTTAGGTCAGAGTTTGCACGGGTTATGACATCCAGTCAACATGGTGCCCCGTGGGGTTAGTCATTCCCCAATGGATCCATTCAAACCTACCACGTTGTTCGTACATTAACGGTAAGACTTTGTGAGGGCTTGTTACGAGTTCAACACTTAATGTTTGTCTAATAAACCAGCATACACAAAAATGTTTGTACAGTAATAAATGTTTGACTCGATGTAACTAGTATTCTCCCCCTATTTAAAAGCGTTTGAAAAGAGTAAAGAGGGGCCGTAAACTCACCTTAGTGAAATTAATCGAATGTAAGCGTAAGCTCCTGCGTAACTGTACGTCGGTCACCGGCAACCTATATCGTACACCGTAAATGAGTTTGTGTAAGTGACCGTGCTAGTGTTCGTGTTAGTGCTCGTGTTTGTGCCCAACAACGTTCGGTTGTTCATGTTTGTCCGTGTCGGTCCATAATGACCGTGTTTGCTCGTGTTGGTCCACATTGGCCGTGTTTGACTGTGTTGGTCCACAATGACCGTGTTTGACTAGAGTTGACCAAAGTTGACCGTGTCAAGTCAACGACCCGTTGGTGAACCGTGTACAGTTGTGAATCGTGTAGCAATCGTGTAAGTGCTCGTCGTGTGCAAAACGCGCAAGTCGCGTCTATGGACAACTTCCTATTTATAGTAAGTTTCCATTTATGGAAAGTTCACGAAGCATATCGATTTTATAGTTCTAGCATGCTCATTAGTCCTACGTGATCATGTTAACGCATAGCACATCATCATACGAATTCACATAAGTCGTTTATAACATGTTTGCACATAAAAGTTTCCTAAAATGGAAAGTTTTCATTTATAGCATACGTGATATCGGAAACCATCTAACTTAGAATCTAATCCTCATGTTATAACATAATAAGTCATTTAGCATGCTCAAATCATGCAAAATATTCATAACTTGATAGTTTGAAAAATAAAGTTACAATAAATAGTAACTATGGTATTTTACATACAAATGATTGTTCTAAATCATGCTAACCCATTTTTATGTCACCATTAATCATAATAAACCATTTAATATCATTTAAACATACTAACATGGTCTAAATCATCACTTAGCAATTCTTGGTTCATAAATGTTACTATAAATAGTAACATTTCTAAAAATGACCATAAACATCATCCAAATCACATTCCAAGTACTCAAATCATCATACTAACCTCCTAATAGCAATGTCACATACATGCAAGTTCACCATTTCATCCATAACACCATTTTACAATCAAAAAGTTTCTAATAGTAGAAAGTTTGTCAAAACTCATCATTTTAATCATTTTAATCAAATCTAGTCATGCAATAATCTTCCAATATCATCACTAAACATCTACAATCATTAAAAATCATCCCCATAATCATGGATCATACATGCATTCACTTCTAACATCATATATCATCATTTTAATCAAAAAGGCTTATACCCATCAACTTAGATCATCATGAAACTTAATCTAATCATCATAGATCATCAAAAATCATGTTAAAACTAACAAACCCAGATTCAAAGATAAGAAATTCGTGCATGTTAGCCTAGTGAGCTTGCATGTGTGATTTAACACATGCATGTGTGTGTAGTAGTGATATTAAGCCATTAGAGGTGCAAGACTACCTTCTAAAGCCTCCAAGGACACTGGAATGATGAATGAACAGCTCCTAAGTCCCCTGAAGTTGCTGGATTCGACAGAAACCGAAGGGAGGTGATGATGTTCGAGCTTGTATGTGAACCCCAAGCTTCCAACTCCAAGTTCCAAGCTTCCAATGGTCCTTCTATGGCTTCTCCTGGCTTCAATGGAGGTTTTTCAGAGGTTGAAGACGCACTTGAGTGTCTGGAACTCGAGAAATGAGAATAGAGTGGCTATATGTCACACCCTCAAATTCCCACTTGTGGCGTATGTCCACGTGGATGTGACGTGTCCAGAATCACAGCTCAAGGTCATATAGAACACCTCTATATGCGTTTACAAATCCAGGTTTGACACATACACATAACAAAATAGTTTGCAGCGGAAAAAAAATATGTCATAGCAGCGGAAACAATATGTTTGAATACATGCAGCGGAAATGTAAATTGTCAGATCAAAATAACATTGTTTAACATAATGAAAGTAAATTGTTTGCAAAATGACAAGACAAGATGCATGCGAGTTCCTAATGCTCGTTCCTTAGTTTGTGCATTCCTGTCCACTTGCTAACCACGCTAGTTTCCTGAGAATACAAGTTAGAAAAAGTGTCAACACAATGGTTGGTGAGTTCACAGGTTTTGATATACATATAGTAAGAAAAGTGTGTCATGCTGTTTATCAAATGTTAGTACCGAGCCCTAGGCCCAAAGTGTCAGTGCGTCACTACCGAACTAGACTTGTTTGTCCTTGCCTCCGCTATGCCTCGTATGCATAGCAAGATAGGTCAGAATTTGCACGGGTTATGACACTCAGTCAACATGGTGCCCCGTGGGGTTAGTCATTCCCTAATGGATCCATCCAAATCTACCACGTTGTTTGTACATTAACGGTAAGACTTTGTGAGGGCTTGTTACGAGTTCAACACTTAATGTTTGTCCAATAAACCAGCATACACAAAATGTTTGTACAGTAATAAATGTTTGACTCGATGCAACTAGTATTCTCCCCCTATTTGAAAGCGTTTGAAAAAGAGTAAAGAGGGGCCGTAAACTCACCTTGGTGATATGATCGTACGTAAGCGTAAGCTCCTGAATCGTCAAGTAGCACGTCGGTCACCGGCAACCTATAGCGTATACCGTACGTGAGTTTGTGTAAGTGACCGTGCTAGTGTTCGTGTTAGTGCTCGTGTTTGTGTCCAACAACCCTTGGTTGTTCATGTTTGTCCGTGTCGGTCCACAATGACCGTGTTTGCTCGTGTTGGTCCACATTGACCGTGTTTGACCATGTTTGACCGAAGTTGACCGTGTTTGACCAAAGTTGACCGTGTCAAGTCAACGACCCGTTGGTGAACCGTGTGACAGTTTGTGAATCGTGTAGCAATCGTGTAAGTGTTTGTCGTTGTGCAAAACGCGCAAATCGCGTCTATGGACAACTTACTATTTATAGTAAGTTTCCATTTATGGAAAGTTCACAAAGCATAATGGTTTTATGGTTCTAGCATGTTCAGTAGTCCTACGGGATCATGTTAACACATAGCACATCATCATACGGTTTCACATAAGTCGTTTAGAACAAGTTAGTGCACAAAAGTTTCCTAAAATGGAAAGTTTCCATTTTTAGCATACGTCACATCGGAAACCATCTAACTTAGCATCTAATCATCATGTTATAACATATTAAGCCATTTAGCAAGCTCAAATCATTCAAAACGTTCATAAGTTGGTTTTTGTAAAAATAAAGTTACTAAATATAGTAACTTTCTAATTTTGCATAGAAATGACCATTTAACATTTCTAAACCAATTTTTATATCACCAATCATCATAATAAACCACTTAACACCATTTAATCATGTCATCTCATCCCAAATTATCGTTTAACCACATTCTAACTATAAAAGTTACTAAAAATAGAAATAACACTACATATGATCATAGACATCATCAAGATTACTTTCTAACACATCAAATCATCATGTTATCCTCCTAGCAACAATTCTATATACATGCATGTTCATCATATATCCCAAATCATCAATTTGTAACTAAAAAGTTACTAAAAATAGCAAGTTTGTCTACAAATCACATTTTAACCATCCTAATCACAATCTAATCTTGCAAGGACACTTATACATCATCATGAATCATTTCAACATCAACAAGACTATCTAAAATGCCTTAGATCATACATGCATGTCCATATCTCATCACAAAACATCATTCTAAGCAACAAGACCCATCCCCATCATCATAGATCATCATAGATCATCATAGATCATCATCTAAACACCTTAGATCATCAAATACAGTAGGTTTATCAACAAACCCAGAAACAAAATTCGTGCATGTGCACTATAGGTGCTTGCATGTGGGTTTTGTGCATTGCATGTGTGTGTAGGAGTGAAGGGAGTAAGTTTTAAGCATAGAACTACCTTCTAGAGATCCTTGAACACTAGATTGATGAATAATCAGCTCCTGGACCTCCTGAGATTACTGATTTCGACAGGAAGGAGGGTGGTGGTGGTGATCTACAAGCTACAACGTCCTTATCTTTCGTGTTCTTGATGGCAACCAAGCTTCAAAGCTTCAAGAAGGTCCTCTAATGGCTTCCACAGGGTAGGATTAAGTGTTTCAGTGGTTTGGGAAGAGAAATAGCCGAGCTATGGCGTGTAAGAATGGTTAAGATAGGTGAAATGATGATCTTGGAAGTTTAAAAAGAAAATCTGCGAATCTATGAGTCAGGCGTATCGCCTGACGTGGGTGGTTTCACCCTGTCGTTACGCGCGGATCCGGTCGGACGAGGCGCTCAAGTTCCACCCGCGCGCATCGCCTGTCGCGGGCATCCCGGGTCAGGCGTACCGCCTGGCCTGAATTTCAAGCCCAATAAGCTTGTTTTGTTGTTCTGGCCCATTCTTGCCCGTTTCTCGACTGTAAAACATCATTCGGACGTCGTTTGGACTTTATTGGTCAATTATTAGCCATAATTGACTTGTGACAGTGTTTCGTGAAGTTTCGAGTGTTGTGCTTCACAATGTGTTAGACGTTCACCAACGTTCGTGTGTTTTGACACGTGTGTGTTGTTCGTCGATAATTCCACGAATTATCTTGTCGTATGCCAGTGTTCGTACTGTCGTGCCGCGTGTCACACTAAATTACTCTAATTCTAGTGCCACGTGTACATAATGTATTTAAATAAACATTTAAATAAATAAGATGCTGACCTGGAAATTACGGGGTGTCACACTATAGACATGATGGCATCTTCGTTTTATAAAGATTTGCCGTCTGACACCCGTCGCGTACCGCGACACTAGGCCAGAAAGATGCTTCGCGCTACGCGAAGGAATCCGGGAGTCAACTTCTCGCGACGCCTGTCGCGTACCGCGACGATGCCTCTTGTTGGGCCATCGCGTACCGCGATGGGCCCCTGGAGAGCCTAATAAGCCTATTTTAATGGGTTTGATCCGTTCGTCACCGTTTTCACGTTTACGAACCATTGTTTGGCCTCGTTTGAACTTCCAAGTTCAATGTGTGAGCGTTTGTGAGGTTTTCATGTGCTGTGTTACACAATGCGCTAAACGTTCACCAACGTTCGTGTGTTTTGACACGTGTGTGCTGTTTCTCGATAATTCCTCGGATTATCTATTCATGTGTCAGTGTTCGTACTGTCGAGCCACGTGTCACACTAAATTAATCTAATTCTAGTGCCATGTGCACATAAAGCTTTTAAATAAACATTTAAATAAATAATAAGCTGACCTGGAATTTACGGGGTGTCACACATCTCACCTGGCGAACCCTTAGTGGCCCAGCGAACCATCGGCTAAACCCAGGGACCGGCGAACCTTTGTGCTCTCACGAACCTCCATAACCGGCTGAACCAATTGATGGACGAACCTGGAACCCGCACACCAGCGAACCTTTTCCGTTAACGAACCTAAACTTGCAAACCCTAGTCCTAGCCGAACCTGGTATCACCGAACCTTTATGGGCGGGACAAGGGTGGACAAACCTCCTTTTGGATTCAGCCGAACCTAACTCCATGAACCCTAAAGGGACCGGACCTACAGTGAGCCGAGAAAACGGGGGCCGAACTCTCTTGGTCTTTAGGTCCTAACCCTAACCAAACCTCATCTAGAAAACTTGATAGGCCGAACCTGCATGGGAGCTATGAACCATCCTTTTTGGGACAAACCTCCTCATGCTAGCCGAACCTAAGGGTGATTGTGCCCAAAGGTTCGCTGGAATCAATCCCTCTCAAACCTAAAGCTGGAGCTAGGGTCTAAGGATGGATAAAAAGTAAAATAAAGGGTTTGAGAAATAATAGATGCTTATGCATGCATGCAAAAATATTAATGTGGTCACTTTTTCTTAAATGATTATAAACTTAAATTGTGAGGAGATAATAATGAACATGTTAGGAGGCTAACCTAGTGTGATCTCTTAATTTTAAATTGAAATTGTATCAATTTAAATTTACAATGACATCTTAATTTAAAACGTGCAATTGCAAGAATAGATATGGATATGTGTATGACGAGGGTTAACACCTTGGAACATACATAGGAGTTCACAATTTAATTATCATAATTATGTATTTAAGACTAACAAATTTAAATTACATTTTATGATAATCATAAAGAAATTCTTGGGTGTTGCAACTTAATTGGGATTTAAACAAAATAAGGAACGAAACACCCAAGGAGTACAAAACAAACACATATGGGTACTAATTAGAATAAAACACGTATACTTATGAACACAAACACACGATAATTACAGGTCATTGAGTTACTTTGATTTCTCTCACACGAGCGCGCATACTACAAATATACTGAATCTAAGGACTTAGGTGAGTTCTCATAACCTCCTTTTTAAACTGTTTTGTTTTAAACTCGGAGGTGGAACATGTATTCCAATTTAAACATATTATTTTGATAATACATGGGTGACACCTGGTTTATCATCATGTTATTCATATTATGGGATTTTCATTGTTATGGATTATCACTGACTATCATAACTCCGTGTGACATTGTTATTGACTCCGGTTATCGGCAATGATTACATGTATTGCCACTTGGATTATCACAACTCCATGAGTCGTTACTGTTGACTTCGGTCATCCGCAACGATTGCATGTATTGTCACGTGGTTTGCCACCACTCCATGAATCATTGTCTTTAACTTCGGTTAACCACATTGATTTCATGTATTGTCACTTATATTTATTGAGAATAATGATGATGGAGACTGGTTGAATATGTATGAGTTTGATTATCTATGATTATTTGATATATGTACCTGTGTATTTGTGATTATATGTTGGGTTATGTGTTGGATTATCTCGCAGGTACTCATGTGGAATTTCTCATAAAACTATAACCTTTTACAATCATTTGTAAAACATTTTTAAATATAAAAACTTATGATTACTCACCAACTACTTCGTAGTTGACACTTGATATTCTACATGTTTCAGGGAACGAGGAGAAATAGGTAGAGCAGGATAGCTCTACACCTTTTGGGGACATCATCACTTAGGTTCTTAGACTTAGCTAAATAACTGAAATTCTGAAGACTAGAATTTAGTTAGATAGCTAAATCTTTTGTGTAATTGATGTAACTAATTCATGATGAACATGATTTTGATGTAATTAATTTGGTTGATTAATTGTTATGTGATGATTTAATTAGATGCCCACGAGCTTATGAACAATCTACACATCCCTCGTGGCATCCCGACGTTTCCACCATAGGTCGGGGTGTCACATCTTTTATGTTTATTTTCAATATGGTATTTTCCTGAACAATTTAAAACACAATAATGTTGCAGAATATATAATGTTAAGCAAGGATGACACAATGACGAGTATGAATAAAACAATGATATTTAAAAAAAAGACACAATTACATATAAAAAAATCACAATGATGAGTATAACAACTTTGTACGAGTCATTGTCTTTTGTATAGGTCAATGTGTCTTTTGTACATGTCATTGTGTCTTTTGTGTTTATGCTCAATGTTGTGTTTTAATGAACAATTTAAGACACAATAATATTGCAGAATACATAATATTATTTAAGAATGACATAATGACGATTATGAATAACACAATGATCTTTAAAAAAGAAACAATTACTTTTAAAAAAGACACAATTACCTGTAAAAAACACAAAAAGATAATTATACACAAATATTTAAAAAAGACACAATGACGATAATTAGACACAATGAGCTGAAAAAATTTTCATTTTTTATAAAAAATTATATTCATTTTAAAGATAAAAAATTCTCTTTTTTATGATATATTTTTTTTAGAAAAATAATTTCGTATCTAAAAGTTATGAACGTTTAAAAAATTTGGGTGGAAAGTGGTTATGACTAAATTACCCTCTAACAACTTTTCTTACTAAAATTTTAAAATTTTCATATTAAATTTAATCTTATGATCTAATGACCAATAATCCTTCTTAGCCTTTTTTAGGATAAGATGATTATTTAGTTGAACCCAATCCTATTAACATATACAGTAAACAGTAATGATTGAAATGGTATATATATATTTAATAATTAATTAATTATATAATAATGTTTAGACCAAGTTACACGAATTATGGGATGATCAATTTTTAAATACCACTTCGATCAACATTTGCAAAATTATATATTTTGTCCCAACCCTTTTATAATATTTTGATATGTTTGACTCATAACACTAATAATTAATACACGCATTTCAATTATAAACTTCTTGTTAACTAATATTAGCTTATAACACTATTAATTAATACACGCATTTTAATTATAAACTTCTTGTTTGATAAAGTTGTTATTACTTATGATTTTTTGAAATAAAGTTTTTAAAAACATGTTTGGATTAAGTTTTACTAAATAGTCTTTTCAAAATTATCAAAAATGACATTATTATATTAACAACCATTAAGGTTATGGGTAGCAGTTGTTGGTTGCGAAAATAGTGGAAGGTGGCGGAGGTGGGTGGCAGCGATGGCGGTGGGTAGAGGTGGGTGGCAGCGATGGCAGTAGGTAGTGGTGGGTGATAGTTGCGGGTGTTGGTGGGTCGCGGCGCTTGTAGGGGTGGTGGCGTTCGCGGTGGGTGGCAAAGTTGGCGTCGGGTGGCGGTGTTAGTGGATAGCGGTGTTAGTGGATAGCGGTGTCAGCGGGTGGTAGATTGGGTAAAAAATAAAGATTGATGGTAACTTTGTAATTTTATGACAATAAGTCACAAGTTATTTTGAAAATATAGAATTTTTAACTTTTGAAAAACAACTTATTACCCTTTAACAAAACGCCATTCTAAAAGTCATTTTAAGTTTGACAAACAACTTATTTACTTATTGGTTGTTTGAAAAAAACTGACAAGTCAATAAGTCATTATGAAATTGAATCCCAAACATGCCCTAAATTATTTATAGCCTTTTTCATGATTTCTTAAAATTCAGGGGACTCAATTTTATTATTATTATTATTATTATTATTATTATTATTATTATTATTATTATTATTATTATTATTATTATTATTATTATTTTCCAATCTTTTAGCTATATTTGGTGATTTATATGAAAGTATGCACAACAAAATACAGCTAAGAAAGGTAAGTGTGTATATAGATGCTTTTAGCCTAGAAAGCCAATTCAATGTTTTGCAAAACAATTTGCTCCAAGCTAATTATACAAAGCAATTTATATATTGACTTGCTCCACATATGTTTGAGATGTATATAATATGATTTAAACTCATCAATTTAAAACAAAAATATAATATTAAAAAGATACTAATAGTGTGCATTAGTGAAAGTTAAACTACCAAATCAAAATGCACCAAACCAAATAAAATTACATCAATTGTATTTAGATCATGTAATAAATAAATGAAGATCAACTTCTTGTCATGTGAGAATCATATGTTCTCTTGTTCAGTTGTGGGTATAAAGTTCTCATCATCCAAGAATGAAACACCTCCCAAACGTCAACAGCCATCGCTAACCGAAAATCACTCTCTATTAGAATTAAGGACGACAATGGGTAATCCCAACCTCATATATACCCGTTTATAATAGTTTGTTCCATACCGAGCCTAGAACATGTTGGATGTCTATATGGTATTACTCATCAGGTATCAAATATCCGACCCTATTAGTTTACTAAAAATACCCGTTGGATACACTCTGACCAAGAATTCGCTTGGTATTTATCATTGCGTGAGAGAAATTTAGAAATCTCGGATTTGGAAATGAAGTTTACATCAGAAAGTGGAAAGATAATAAGATACGTATGATATATATATATATATATATAGGGTATGGTTATTTTGAAAACCACATCTCAATAAGAAAACCGCGAAAACTATGCAAAAATCACGTAAAAACAACGTTTTTTTTATTTTTTTTACAGGTTTGTAACATTATTGGGCACATTTTTATAAAAAAATCAAAAAAGCGCCGACCAAATATTTTTTAAAAAAATATTTTATAAACCCACGTAAAACCTACATAACAAAACGTAAATTTTTTTTTATGTTTTGTTACGTGGGTTTATAAAATATTTTTTTAAAAATATTTGGTCGGCGTTTTTTTGATTTTTTTATAAAAATGTGCCCAATAGTGTTACAAACCTGTAAAAAAAATTCAAAAAAAAACGTTGTTTTTACGTGATTTTTGCATGTTTTCGCAGTTTTCTCATTGAGATGTGGTTTTCATTTTATCTTTTTCCTATATATATATATATATATATATATATATACACACATATATGGTAGGGATTGGGTTTAAATAAAAACTCCATTTAAGTTAAGGTGTTGTTCCCATTAAGATGAAGGTTCATCGAAAGCGTTCTTAGAATTAAAACAACATAGTTTGCAAGGAGAACTATTAATACATTTCAAACAAAAAAGATCTTATAACCTATATACTAAACAATGTACTAGGCATATATGTAGGATTATTTAATCCAACAAATCACTCAAATACACATGTACACAAATTGAATAATTACACATAGTTTATCTATCTTATATAATAAATCAAGGTTTTTATGTGTCATTTGTCATGGAATGAAGCATGTTTTATTTTTGTTTCCCCCCAAAATTTAAAGCATTAAATCATTTATTACCAATCATTTATTAATAGTGATAATTAAATAATATGACAATTTATTATTTTCACTTATTTTCCTAAAATTTTAAAAATTATATATACAAATAAATAATCAAGTCATGAATAATTTACACTTTCAATGCAAAAAGTTAATAATATGTTTAGACTATATTTTCAAAAAGGCAAACAACTAAACGAAATAAAATAGATATATATTATAAGACAAATCGTAAACTATACAAATATATAATCATTTTATTAATAATGAGGATCTTAAAAACTTAAACTATTTCATGTATATTCATATATTTTTATATTTTAACTTACTATTATCATTAAACATTATAAAACTTTTAAATCTTGACATTTTTTATGTAAGTTACATAAACTAAGAACCTAGTTATATATTTTACATGTATAATTATAATTCATTAAATTTACTTCCTTTTATGTGTAGTAACATTATTAAATGTTAGTAGATAAATATTTTTACTTATTTTCTTATCTAAATTTTTATTTAGGCCTTTAACTGTCATTAACTTCAAATTATATTCATTGAAATACTTAACAACAATAACAATAGTAATAATAATAACAACAACGAAAGCAATTTTTTTCAATGAGTTATTTTTAGATATCTTAAAATATTTAACTTGATAGGATGATTTGAATGTTAAAATACAATATGTATAATTATGAAAAATTTAAGTGTAATTCTTATTTTTTTTATATGTTTTTTTATAAACATAACCATTTTATTAAAAAGTATATTACATTTTGTATATTTAACACGTGTAACACGCGGGATTTAACCTAGTATAATAATACATGTTCGCTTTCTAAAATTCAACACATCATTCAAAACTTACTTTATTTATGTTTATACATCTAATCTTTGATGTTAAATTTGAAGCATCAGCTTCATATGAAAAGTTATAACTATTTACACAATCAGATAACATTAAATTACAAGTGTTTTGGTTAAAATTGATTTTATCTAAAACTAAAATTTAAAACTAAAAAGCTCATTCAAATGATATATTCTTTTGTTATCAATCACATGTAGCAGTTGCAGCTAGGCTTAAATTTATAGTTTAAAGACTAATTTCCAGTGTGGATACAAGATTGTTCACTTGGTCGTACGTAGTCATGCAAAACACATACAAACATGCAAATTCTTTTTTTTTTTTTAGATTCTTTAAAAAAATAAAAAAAAATAAAAAAACTATTTTGGAAATCATCTGCCCTTAGGATAAATATCTAAGAATATGAAGTTTGATGCAATGTTATTTCAGCCATAAGCAACTAAAAATACTTTTACCCAAATTCTGTTTATACCATTTTGATGCAGTTTCCAAACCAATTAATAGAAAGTATACGAACCAAAAATAAATTAAATTTTACTGTTGATGTGATGTATTAATCATAATATTTTTATTATAAAATGTCGACGAAAATAGTAGTATTAATATTAATGAAAATTGACATTTACTTGCCAAATTTATATTAATAAAACCTAATAATTGAGGACTAACGTGCAAATACCTAGGTGTTGTTTGTTTTTTCAGAGGTAAAACATCTGCAGTTTGCGGACCACGTCTGCAGACCTCTTTTGCAGAAGAGGTGGACCAAACCTCTGCAAGAAGAGATTTTAAAATGGTTTGTTTTTTAGCTCTTCAAAAGTCTTCCCCACTTCCTTCTTCCCCCATCTTAGCAGACAAAAAAAAACCTAATTTCACAAAAAAAAAACAAGTGCACCTCCAATCATCGGTAGTTCATTACTGAAGCATAAAGAAGAAAGCTATAGAAACCTCTAATTTCACAAAAGAAAAGATCACATAAAACACAAAATCAAAAAAAAACGAAACTGCTTTTGCTGATTGAAGGGTTTACCTGTGGTAACCGGCGGCGGTAAAGGAGGAAATCGCGATGGAGGCGGCTGGCGGTGGAGATGGTGGTTGTCGGCGGTGGAGGTGGTGGTTGTCGACGGTGGAGCTGGTGATTGTCGGCGATGGATCTGCTGGTTGTCGGCTGCGGAGGGGGAAATCGCGAAGGAGGTTGCCTGCGGTGGAGCTGGTGGTTGTAGGCGGTGGAGCTGTGAAATCGGGAAGCAGACTTGAAGCAGATGTTCAAACGAGGGAGGAACAAATGAAGCAGACTTGAAACCCCTAATTATTCACAAGAAGATGTATGAAGAGTGGGGAAGAGGTTAGTCCAGGTCTGCGCCAAAAAGAGGTCGCGCGGACCTTTTTTAATGAAAGGTTTTCGAGAAAACAAACAGTCTGCGAAGCCTAACCTCTGCTGTCACACCCCCAAATTTCAACTAACGGAATCACACCGTTTGGGAGCATGACAAACCAGGATCTCAGATCATTAGACATAGCGAAGACCTCTATATGAATTTCAAAACATACGTTGGTCTTTAAGACATAATATTCAGAGTTTACAAAAAGTTGCGGAAGCGTTTAAAAACCATAAACAGTTGGAAAGTAAACATTACAAACCAAAGTACTGAAATATTCAAATGTTCAAGTTCAAATTCAAATTCAAAGTGTTTATAATGCATGAGACTCTATCTTCCTAGTCCATGCCAGCTGTAACGCGCGCCTTAGCGTCCTGAGAAAACATGCAAATCAAGTCAACACAAAGGTTGGTGCATAACACAGGTTTTCAATAATCACAATGTTCAAAACATCAGTTTGAATAATAAGTTGTAGATAACATAATCACAAATGCACAGTCATGATAGCTAGTCATATAACTATTTACATACGTGTTCGACACCGAAGCTGACTAGTTGCCATGCTATAGCATGTTTTCGCCTTGCCACTATTGTCTATCACAACAATAGTAAAATTGTGTTTGGTCAGTCAAACACCTGCGTAGATCCCATCTACCAGGTGAGGTTTGTCAAACCTAATAGATCTATTTCCAACTACCACGCTTTGCATTACAGCAAACTAAACGGTTCGAGGTGTGTAAGGACTTTCAAGTTGATATGTTGTCACATAATGTAAACAGATAACTCATGCAAGTGATATGTATCTAAAATAGTTTGTTGCACATGTTTTCTCCCCCAAAACAGTTTAAAATAAGAAAGGGGCCGTGTACGCACCTTTGATAATAGCAGAATGATCAAATACGTGTGAACTTGCGTAGAAATCCTCTACGAAGAATCTGTGATTAAACAATAACCTAAATTTATTCGGATTGTCGTTTTGTGCTTGAAATCACATACGTATCAACATACGTATGTTAGAGTGTGAGAATTGTGCATACGGGAGTACGCGTGCCATTGAAATCGATTAAATAAGATCCTATACGATTTTATTTAATTAAACGTAATTATACGCGATTTCGTTTTCGGATTGAAATATGGATTTTATCATTCTAATGTGTTCGTATTCTCGTTACGTTTCCAACGCAACTCGAACGGGTTAAAACGGAGTTCGTACACGAAAGTTATGAAAACAATACTAAAATGATTTTAAATTTTCAAAAATCCGGCCAGGTCAGGGTTCGAACCCGCGACCTATCAGCCCAACACACACGCACACACACCATCTCATCTGGTTTCACATTTGTTACTAGATTCAAACTTAAATACTTTTAACTACAACTTAGCCGGTTCCCTTATGTTTACTCTAGCCGAAACCAATTGATTCCTAATAGATCCGCGATTCGAATCACATCGATCTCAGAAACATGGGGTTTTCATTGGGACATAAATTTCGAAACTAATAGTGTAGATTAATTTGAGTCTCTCGTTCGTTTAACCTAAAAACCCCAAACCGGTTCTTAATCTAAACCCTAACAATCGAATTCATAAAATTCGTTGTTGTAAGATACAATTAACATGTGCTTATCCTCAATCGGAACACTCTGAAACTAACCATAACAATCAATTTCATTCTTAAACTCATTTGAATCAAGATCCCTCAAACCGTTTTGTTATATTAACCCTAGAATCGAAATCATAGAATTCACTATCATCATGTGTAATTGACTTAGGTATTTCCTTACCCACATTGCTCTGAAACTTTCTATATGATTTAATTTAACTATCCATCCGTTTAGACAATAAACCCCCAAAACCGTTTTGAATTAAAACCCTAGAACTCGAAATCGCATAATTCGATAATAGAATCTGTAATTAGCATGGGGTTATGCTTATTCGGCGTGTTTAGACGGTTTAGAAGTGACAACTTACTTGATTCGATGTCGAATTGATGAGGTTCGATCAATGAGTTGATGTTCGGCCGTTCCCAATTAAAATCTTCTGTTCGAGCTTCTTGAAATCAAATTGCTGGGTGTAATAATCTCTAGAGGAGCCGACTAGCGTTTAGGAAGGTGCAATTGTGTGCATTTCGTTCGATTTCTAAGGATTTGATATTAGCTAATATCGGTTACGACTTTTGACTTCATTTGGCTTTTAATTCGATTGATGATGATGATAGTTACACTTGGTAACCGTTAATAATCATTAAGGTATTGATTACAACAAGTTTAATTCGATTAAACCTTTGAAAATCCCGAATTTCAGTTTCAATTGCTTAAAAATCCGAATTTTGACTCTCTAAAGTCAAAATTATGCAATCCAAGCAATACTAAGTTTAATTCTTGTGATATAGGCGCTTATAACCTTATCTAATCATTATTGGAAAGTTTTATAATAGTTTAGCTTGATTATAGATAACTATAGAATGAAATTCGAATTCCATTTTACCCTTAAACTTGAATTTTGACTGTAAAGTCAAAATTTGCATTTTAATTTAATCTAAACCCTAATTTATAACCTGTTTTGCTCAATTAGAATTCTTTTAATTTGATTTTGGATCAATTACTTAACATTTCGGTTAACAAAGTTGAACCGAAATTCCCTAACTATCACTAATTTGATCAATTGGAATGCTATTGGACTCAATTAATCCATTTGGGCTAATTGGGCCTACCTTAGGCTTACTGGGCCTATCTTGAGCTTACTGGGCCTACCTAGATTTCAATGGGCCTACTCTTGCTTTATTGGGCCCACCTTAGCTTCTTGGGCCTACATTTGTCTTATTGGGCCTTCATAAACTTCATTGGGCCTGACTTGTCTTGTTGGGCCTTCCTTGACTTTACTGGGTCTTCTTTGGCTTTACTAAGCCTTCTTGGGCCTTATTGGGCCTTCTTTGACCTTATTGGGCCTACGAGGGTTAACGAGGTTAACTCGAAAAGTCGGATTGTCACATCTGCCCGTGGTCTGCGCGGCGCAGACATAAGAGGTTAGAAGAGCTTTTTGGAAAAAAAAACAAACACTACCTTATTTGCTTTAAAAAGGATCAAAAGGAATCCTAAGTAATGAGTGGCTTTCACAAGAAGGGTTTATAGATATCTTCTTACTTATACATCGGCTTTTATTCTGTGGGGCAAAATTCTAATTATCCTTTTTAATGCACACACAAGTCAAACTAACAAAATAATTAAATAAATAAATAAATAAACAAAGAAATAACAATAATAATAATTAATTAATTACTAAATAAAACTTTGGTGACTTCCACAGTTAATTTTACTTTCTTAAAAAGGAAAACTATTTCAAAATGCAAAAAAGTGTGACCCTGAAATTTACAAAAAGACCCTTTCTCCTTTGATCTCACCAAGCTGACCAACTCTCCTAGCACTCGTACATTTTGAACCCAATATAATATACATTGATCTGATTCAACTTTTGAGGACAAAAATTGTAACATCAGTGCCGGAATCGTACCGGAACAGTGATCTCAACAGTGCTATGAACAGTAATCAGGTACGAATTATACGTGTTTCATTTTATGTCATGTTTATATCATATATCACTATCATTTCAAGTTATCAAACAGTGAATTCAGAATCAATTCAAAGAAACAAAACTTAGAAAACATGGTTCATCAGTCAGATAATTATCTGGCAACACAGAACCATCATATGATTATTTGTTAGGATTTATTATGTATAAACGTATGTGAGGCTTTACAGAACAAAACAACATGGATGTCGTTACGTGAATGCTAAATTGACGGATTATTCGTATAGGTGACGATCTGTACGAATAAATCTGAAAGTTTAACGTTCTGAATGATGTCCTATAATTAGAAACAATATTGAAAAGTATAGTTATCGTCGTGTTCGTACGGGTGACGATTCGAACGAATACGCGCGACGACTGTACTATTCGATTCTAAACAGTAAATTTAATATTTTTGAAAATTTAAAATAAACGAAAGATATTTAATTAATTTATTAGGAATCACAACCTAAAATAATTTCGTAAATCCTATTTTTAAATCCGAGTCGTTTTACTACGAAAATCCAACATTTTACGCGAAACCGAACGAAACCGAACCATCGGGTGTATTGAATCATTAAATGAGTTCATTTATTTCCATAACCACCACCAACCTCCTTCTCCCTCTCATTGTCGTTTTTCAACCTCTCTCTCTAGAAAAAGTTTCTCCACCTTCTCTCTAGAATAACTTCCTTAATACTTCACCATTTCAAGCATTCTTGGTGTCAAAACGCTCATCTCATTACGTAGATCACGAAATTACAAGAGGTTTAAGCTTTCATCCACTGATTTTGAGGTAAATCTTGGTTTTTATTTCGGTTTTAGTGTGTATCACGACCCATGTAGTTATGGTTGTTCTAACCGGTTGTAAACACTTAGAAATCTTGAAATAAATCATTTTAAACCACTAGGAAGCTCTAGGAACAGATTTGTAACAGGTTAGAAGCGGGGAAGAAGATGATGAATAGTGGAGTCACGAAGGGAACAGGTCGGCCGAACCTGTGAGGGGTGGCCGAACCTGTTGAGGCGCCAACATGAATGCCACGAACCTCATGTGGCTAAACCTGGGAGGGAAGAACCTGTTATAGGCCGAACCATTATCTTAAGCCGAACCCTAGGGTGGCGAACGTCTGACCAACGAACTCATGTCAGCCGAACCTATTCTCTTTTGGCCGAATCCCAGCATCACCGAACCATTATCATGGCCGAACCCCCTGCAATAGCCAAACCTTAAGGATGACCAGCTCTTACCGAACCTAGACCAACGAACCTGTAGGCCGAACCTTAAGGTTCGTCGGATCTAAGACCATGGACAAAACCTAAAGGTTCACCGGACCCACTGTTTGTGCTGAACCCTTAGTTGTTGTCAAAAGGTTCGCTGACCTCGGTTTACCGAAGCTAGTTGTATTTAAGCATGGTGCATTGAATCTAGGGCTTCCACCTTTAGTTTACGAGCCATGGGAAGGGAGATACGACTACACAAAACCGATGATAAACGAAGGACATGTAAGCATGGAACGTATGTGTGTGCATGGGATGGGTATGTAAACCATGCATGGAACATTAGGGTTCCTTATACAAAATCAATACTTAACTTTTGAAGGCCAATACGGGTTCAACAATATAAGGTATAAGTTGAGAATGGGTTAAAGAAACATGAGTTGTTAACATTTACTTAGTGGGCCTAAACCACTTGGGCATTCATTTCAATTCATGTAGAAACAAAACAATGATTTAAAGGTGAGTGTTAAATTAATTATTAACACTTAAACTTTAGGAAAAGTTTTCATACGGATAACTAACCTAGATGAGTTATTTATCTATGTCGTATTATTCACGGATTTTGATTTGTAATCATTAGCGATCAAAGGCTAGCAATGGGCTAAGGTGGGCCCAATGGGCTTAACCTAAGCCCATCATAAGTTCAATGGCATTTCAATTAAAGATAATTGGTTTTAATAAAAGAAAATGATTTATAAACTTTATTGAATTAAAAGAAATGATTTTGATTAAATATTTAACTTAAAATGAATTAAATTATAAATTTTTAATTAAAGGCTTGTTATGATTAAACTGTTGGGATATGGGTTACAAATGGGTATCTAGGTTAGACTAGTTAGATTAAATCTTAGAAGCACAATTAGCACATAAGACACTTAGTTGCACACCGAGACCAAACCTTAGATACGACGACTAATATGTATACTTATCGTATTCGCATTCTCTTAAAACAACTCAGGAACTGAAGAAACATAACCTACAAACAACGAGCGCGCATTTGTGTGGTAATTTATTACAGAGCAACACAGGTGAGTTCATTGCCCATTTTCTAAACATTTTTGTTTTACAAACGCGGGGCTGAGAAGCATGCGTAAATTATTTTCTTTGGATTATATTTACTTAAATTCTTTTACTTTATATATGTTCTACATGTATAATTATTAGCCTAGATTTGGTCTAGGTAAACTATTTGCAGGTTTTCAAATTGGGTTGTTTATTCATCAAGAATAGGTAACTGTTTCAAAACAAAGAACTATTTTCAGTGGTGTGTTTTCAAAGAACTAACGATATATTTCAAAGAACTATGAACAAAGAACTATTTTCAAGGGATATCTGGGAAATATTCAAAGATAGCATGTGAACGGTCAATAAATCCTGTATCTCAAAAGATGTCCTAGCTAGACTGATTGAGTATAGGTCGCATGCTTGATGATATTTACAGATTTTCCTCCACTACTAAGAACCTAGATTGCTAGACTAGTATACTCGAGTATGACCAAGGCCCAATCATTAGGTCTTAGATTTTTATTAAATGTTTATTTATTTATTTAACTAAGCATTTATTGGATAGTATCTACAAGTGTTATGAGTAATCATGTATACATGGTGAACTCAAGAAATCAGAGGTATTTCAAATTGAGGAAATCAGAATCTAAAGTGAAGGTGAAAGGAATGAAACGCTTAAATATCATTAATGACAATATGCTAAGTAGTCCGGTATGTGGTGGAATGTTTCCTGGGGTTTGTCCCCTACATATGCCCTATATATAAGCATACTTGATTGGATAGTATAGGTGGTCGTTAATGAGTTTAAGGTTGTCATTTCGAAGGGATCAAGGTAAACATTTTCAAGGAAATTTAAATGCTATAAATCAAACGTTATGGAAACAAGGTTGTGGGATGAGACGCTTAATTACCGCCAGGAACAATATATCATGTGGTTTGGTATGTGGTGGGATGTTGGCTGGGGCTTGTCTCCTACATATGCACTATATATAAGCATACTGAACTGGATGGTATAGGTGGTTAATGGTGAGGTTAAGGTTGTCATTCAAAGGTTATTCAAATTCATTTTTATAAAACTATATGAACTCACCAACCATGTGTTGACTTGATCTTTTGCATGACTTCTCAGGTGACGAACAAGTCAACTAAGGAGTTATTGCTTTTGGACTAGGTTACCAGTTAGAAAACCTAGCTTTTTGGACTTGCATATATTTTGGAACATCATTTTACAGTTTATTTTGTATATCTTGTGCAATACAAGATAGAAGAATAGATGATGTTGATAGTAGATTTACATTGTTAAATTATGAACTGATGTAATTTAACTTTGTAATTCTATTTAACTTAGGATTTTCTCATTATATATCATGTGCAATGTAAACAATCTGATCATCACGATTATCACTCACGATATCACGCCCCGGGAACCTTCCGCCCGACGGGAAAACAGATCCGTTCCCGCCGGCTCGGGGTGTGTCAAAAATATTTGAGATGGGTGCATTAAGAACATGCCCATTGCATGACTAAGATCTACATCCAAGGGCTAAATGCATGCATGGACCCTACAATAGAATACTTTATAGCATGATTATGACTTTCCATATGCACCCAAACTCAAATGTGTGGATCAAATTATCAAAATATTGCTTTTTTGTATCCTACCGTACTTAATATATTTACCCTTATTAGAGGAGATGGAAAGAATACACATACCCCACCAATAGAGGAGATGAAATAATGAAGCGAAATCTTCTGGGTTATACGGTAATTAATTTGAAGGAGTTGATAAGAAAAAAAGGACAAAGAAATGAAATTTAAAACCAGTCTCGAATATTTTGTATTTTCCGACACTGTAATTAATATTGTGGGTTCAAATCCCTATGTTTAGGTTAGCATATGGAAAGAATACACATACCCCACCAACATTACTGACACTGATGTAGCAGCAGTCCAGCCCAGAGAGGAGGGATGAACACATAACAGTGACAGTTGCAGATGAAGCTTCTAATATGGTGTAGGACACAAATCAAGAAAATGAAATGAAAGCGCTTTTACACATAGTTAGAAATTGATGTGCCTATACATAAACATGATTTCCTTTTAACCGTCATAACCCTAATTAACTGAATTTCAAAATCAGTGACAGCAGGAAATGATTGCAACAACTATTAAGAAGATGGAAATCTAAGCATCGTCTTGATTAGTGTTCACCTGCTTAATTGATCGGACGATTATGGCTTCAATCGAACCCACTGGTACTTACCATCCATTGGTACGTCATTCACGATATCATAGTTGTACCTGATCAAATCAAAAGCATAATTAGTGTAAGAGAATAAGTTTTTACGGATTTGAGATTTATGACATATTAGAAGGTTGTGGTTTCCTTGCTGGCTTGTAAGCTACTTACTTTTCGACGAATCGTTTTTGTTCTTTCTTTTCAATGGCTGAGAAAAACTCGTTGATCTCCGCTGCCGTTGGAGTATTTGTCGCCGGTGACTGTTTGCGACGAGAATTGGCCGCCGGTGGTGGTGCTGGCTTGTTTTTTAACGTTGACGATGACTCCATTTCGTCCGAATCTAAACAAATCTCACTTGACGGACTCGTTTCTCTGCTGTAAATTGTTGAAACATGATGTTAATTAAAATTTTGTTGCGATAAGGATTTATATAGAGAATATGAAGCGATAAAAGGAATTAAGAATCGTTTCTTCATTTTTCACTTTTTCAGTTTCAAAAACGAAGATGTAACTCGAAATTGAAATTGGTTAAGATCAATAACATTCAATAAACTGATTAAAGGCAAATTAAAGAGGAATTCATCAATCACCTGAAACCACCATTGCCAGACATGGAGGTTTCCGTTTCCGTATCGGATCGAAGCTCGGCCTGTAATTAAGCATTCATACAACTAATCAACACATTAACACTCAATTTAAAATGAGGGTCTCGAGATTATACAATAACAACCAAGCATCATATGATTCATATCCAGACGACAGAATTTTGAATTTCACCTTCAGATCTAAGCTCAAATCATGATTACAGCATGAAGACAACAACACATTATCACCGGATTCCGTTGAAGAAACCACATGCTCTGTCGAATTCACGTCGACCCCACTCCGGCACTGATTTTCCAGCTCAACAACATTCTCGTGATCTTGAGTATCCAATTTTCTTCTCTTGCCGGAATCGGAACTTGTGACCTCCGTCTCTCTGCTCCGCCGCACACCGCCGTGTGATTTTGAACCGCTGATCACCGCAATATCATCAATGCTTTTGCATCTGTTGCTATCCATCTCACACAGTTAGTTCTCTCTCTAGGGACCGTTGAGGAGATATATTGAATTCTTATAGATGATAGATAGATCCAACGGTGGAAAAGTATCGAGGTTGTTATTTCGTTTCGAAAATTATACTACTAAAAAAATTAATTTTTATACATAAATTGGTAAAATCATTTTTAATTGGATTGTCACACCCTCGCCATTGGCGGAAACACGAGAGTTGTAACAAAATTGAAATATCGAACATACAAGGTTCAAAAGTGTCTACCATAAACATAAAATCATAACAAGTCTAAATATAACAATTACAAAAGCTATACTAGTCTAGAGATTTGTGTAATTGAATGAAACATGGTTCTTCAATAAATGCTCCTAACAAAGTGTCCAAGTCTATCTCAATTCTTGTCACCTGAAAAACATGTTTGAAAACGGTCAACTATAAAGTTGGTGAGCACGTAGGTTTTCGTGACTCGATAAATGATTTGTATTCAAAGTTTCTCGTTCCAAATGATAATCGTTCATAGTACGCACAAGTATGCTATAATGATGTATGTGTGACAAAAGTATGTTGGATGCAACATACATGAGTCCACAACCAAACCTGTGACTGTCTGTCCAAAGGATGACTAATAAAAGTCATTCGAATAATGCGTATAAAGATGGAAATATTCATTCATTGATAGTGTCATGTGTTAAACTGACTATAGCTAGCAAGACCAGTTTACAATGAATGAGATTGTCAGCCCAAATAGTACTATTCAATATTTATCCATTGGTTCGAGTATATGAATTAATGGTTGTGTTAGAATAAACGGGACTTACGAAAATGGAATATATCGTCTCATGCAATCTACAATCCTAGTTTACTTATGCATCACATCAACATAAATAGCATATGACAGAATAAAAATTGAGTTTAACATGTCTTTCACCCCAAGTTTGTAAAGCAAAAAGAGTAAAAAGGGGCTACAAATTAGGTATTGCTTATAATAGTTTTCTTTGATAACAATAATTATAACCATTATAACTATAGTTTATCAAAAATATTCTTTTGTATAAATTAGGCTTAACCATTGGTGATACTTTTAGGTTATTATATATATATATATATATATATTTGCAAAATGACGTGGTAACTTATAATATTTACTTCCAAAAATACAACTATATATATTCATTGCCATTTTTATATAATCCCTTCGAAAATTATACATGTAATATATGCTTCTGTATAAATAAATATGTTAGTTAATTATTCATAAAAACAATCCCATGATTTCAAATATATATAGGGGAAGGTTCCATTGTTAACCCTCCCTTATAGCGTTAACCGCTTAACCCTAGCGTTTTTTGCCCGAATCTTAAATTTTTTTTTCATGGTTTTTATTATGCATAAATAGGGGGGTTTCTTTTTTGTGTTTTTGCTAATTCATCACCGTTTAGAAGTTATGATAAGTGTAAGTTACTTACACTTACTTACATTTACTGCATCAGATACGGATTGTAAGTAAGTGTAAGTAACTTACACTTACAATAACTTCTAAACGGTGATGAATTAGCAAAAACACAAAAAAGAAACCCCCTTATTTATGCATAATAAAAACCATGAAAAAAAATTTAAGATTCGGGCAAAAAACGCTAGGGTTAAGCGGTTAACGCTATAAGGGAGGGTTAACATTTGAACCTCTCCCTATATATACACACACACACACACACACACACACACACACACACACACACACACATTTTGGGTCCACATATCAATCAATTTGACAAATACATCAATGTTAGCATAACCATGTGGAAGCTTTATACCCATATATCTATCTATTAGACCACCCGCAGCGCCTTCACCGCCGGCCCAGCGGGAGACGTCCCTTCGGCGGGATTCAGCGGCTACACCGCCCCCCCTCACCGGCGGCCTCCAATTCCCGCACCAAGCGGCTCCCGCTCCCCGCCCACTTTCTTAATTTTCTGCTTTCTGATTGGTTGATTGGAATAGTGGGGAAGGATTTTCGGTGGGGTGACCGTTGTGGGGTTTAAGGTTTTCAGTGGGGTGATGACGTGGCGTTAAATTTCGGTGGGGAAAGATTTTCAGTGGGGTGACCGCTGTGGATAGTTTTATAATAAACTAAAATCTTTTTGGTTATGTGATACTACCATAATTAATCTTTTTTTAAATTTGCCATGTGTAAACCTCACATTTAATTTTAAAAAATTATTGACACATGTCAATTTATAATTAAAACAATAAAACAAATAGATCATATTTTTATGCTAAAATTTAAATAACACCACTCCTATTTTTATGGTGACAAATTTAAGTTGTATTTTTCTTTTAACATTTATTTGATTATTATTAAGATTATATATTAATACTATTTTGTTCAAAATCAAAGGAATGTTGCATATATAAATACAAACCTAACTTATGTATTAAAGTTATATTTTAATTAAAATATAACTGAAATTTTCAAATAAGACAATTTACTCACACATATCATTTGCAATGTCAATAAATAAAAGTGAAGGCCAACCGTGGTCAAAAGATGGTTTGTTAATGAGACAACCAATTTTTTTCACGGATAACTTTACGTTATATATAAAGAAGTTTTAGAAATTTATAAATTGTATTTGTAATTATAAAATGTATTTATATTGATTACGTAATTCATCATAAATATATTTAACTGAGTTATTTGTTACTCAAATCCGTATAATACTCGGGTTTATAACCTAGTATATATATATATTAATTATTCAACCAAAGGCTTTTAGGCTAATGGTTACTCCTTTGGCTTTCATATATATATACATATATATATATATATATACATATATATATATATAGGGCATGGAATTTTTGATAACCCTCATCTTTTGTTACAACCCATTAACCATCATCCAATGGTTACTTGAAAAAGGTAAATGCATAGGATCGTGCCACGTGTCAATTCCTTTGTCTTTAGTATGAATGACATTTAGGACATTTGTTATTTATATAAAGTTTACCCCCGTTTTTTAAACATTCATAACTTTTTTATACTATATTATTTTTTTAAAAAAATTGCACCATTATACTCGTCTCATTTTTCTCTTTAATTTCGTTATAGTCTCGACTAGTTTTTTATTTTTTTTATTTTTTTTATTTTTTTGATGTCATGTATTTACATCATTGTAACGAGCTTAACGATAGCAAATTAATTAGAAATTTTTTCCAACAATGGTAAATTACAGTAATGTAACACAAAATGAAGTAATGTAACACAAAATGAAGTAATTTACAATAACATAATTAACGGTGACGTAACACATTATTTACAGTGATATAATTTTCTCTTTAATTCCCGTTATAATGTTGACTAGTTTTTTTTTTGTTTTTTTTCTCATTGCCCATTATTAACATCGATATAACGAGCATAAATATAACACACTATTTTAAATTTTTTTCTAACAATGATAAATTACAGTGATGTAATTAATATAACACATTATTTTACTTTTTCTCTAACAATGATAATTATAATGATAAATTACAGTGATGTAATATAACACATTATTTTGATTTTTTTCTCTAACAATGATAATTATAGTGATGTAATTTATCATTGTTCGAAAACATTTCAAACTAATTTGTTGTATTTAGGCTCGTTACAAATTATGGATGAGCAAAAAGCAAAAAAAAAAACCGAACCGAAACCGAATTAACCGAAAAAACCGAACCGGAACCAAATTAACCGAAAAAACCAAAACCAAATTTTACGTCAATGTAAATTACATCACGATAAATTACGTCAATGTAAATTACATCACTGTCATTTATCATTTTTAAAAAAGTTTTAATTAAATTTGTTATATTTAAGCTCGTTACAATGATGTAAATATAGGGCATCTAAAAAAAGTAAAAAAAATTAGTCGAGACTATAACGGAATTAAAGAGAAAAATGAGACGAATACAATGGTGCAATTTTTAAAAAAAATAATATATTATAAAAAAGTTATTAATGTTTAAAAAAGATGGGGGAAAAACTTATAAAGGTAAAATGACTAGGATGCCCTTTTTAATATTTTAATGAAAAGCTTATGTGTAAATTTATGATTTGTTGAAATGAGTTATGTAGTTGTAGCAAAAGATGAGGGTTATTTTTTATACCCTTCCCTATATATATATATATAATATACATAGACCGCATACATATATGTCTATATGGTCTCTGCACACACACTTTCATAGTTTCATACGTTCATATTAGAGAAGATAGATTTCAAAGAAGTTACCTGAGAGGGGGGGGGTACTTTAAAGCGAGAGAAATATTGCTAGCCGGTTGTTTGAAGCTATCGATCGGAAAAGAAAGCTGAGCAATATGTGATCTTATGGCTTACTCAAGGTTAGTACTTAATTATAGGTGTAAAAGAGAGTAGTTATTTGATAAGTGGGATGAGTGGAGTTATGGAGATAATGAGAATGGTGGTAGAGAAGGTGTCCACGTTTATGGAGATGATGGGATGAATTCTGGCGGTTTTCAAGAGAAGTGGGGAAGATGACCTAGATCTTTGGAGAAAATGAAGAACTTTCTTGACCAAAGTATAATGTGAGAGTGGGTGTGTTCAACTGAAAATTTTGAAAGAGTTTATAGAGAGAGAAGGTAGAGGTTTTGAAAAAAAGAAGGAGATGAGTTGAGAGAGAGAGGAAATTTTTTTTAAATTTAAAAATAATAAATGAATAATAACCTAATTTTATTTATTTATTTATTTATTTTTACGTCAATTGTCAGTGAAACCTATTAATTTTTTTTCTTTCCTTCTTTATATATATATATATATATATATATATATAATTATATATATAGGAGAAGGTTCCATTGTTAACCCTCCCTTATAGCGTTAACCGCTTAACCCTAGCGTTTTTTGCCCGAATCTTAAATTTTTTTTCATGGTTTTTATTATGCATAAATAGGGGGGTTTCTTTTTTGTGTTTTTGCTAATTCATCACCGTTTAGAAGTTATTGTAAGTGTAAGTTACTTACACTTACTTACAAAACCGTATCTGATGCAGTAAATGTAAGTAAGTGTAAGTAACTTACACTTACAATAACTTCTAAACGGTGATGAATTAGCAAAAACACAAAAAAGAAACCCTCCTATTTTTACATAATAAAAACCATGAAAAAAAAAATTTTAAGATTCGGGCAAAAAACGCTAGGGTTAAGCGGTTAACGCTATAAGGGAGGGTTAACATTTGAACCTCTCCCTATATATATATATATATATATATTACGTCCACTATATTGTCATTATTAATATTATATAATTTTTTTAATTATTATTATAACAATAATAATTCCTTTATAAATTTAATTATTTGTTTATAAAAATATATCACCGATGGGTTCGTTTTTAAAAAAAAAACATAACATAACATGATGTAAAAATCTGATTTTTGATTAAATAAACGTACCTGAATTTTTGCAAACGTTACATGGATATTCAAAAATATATGTCTAAATGGCAAGTTAAATAAAGAAAGTTTATACCATGAAGTATTTTAATTTTATTAAATGGAATAAATAAAATTTGAATTCAAAACTCACTTTCAATAACTTTCTTAACAGCAGCCTATTGTTTACTACTTTAATTTGAGACTCAAAATATTAACTATAATTTAATGTTAAGGAAAAAGGTATCTTTATATAGAAATTCGGTTACCTTTGCAAGTCGTTTTATACATACTTTTAGGAACTGCTAACAAAAATACCATACAAAAATGAGTACAAAATAATTTTAACCTCGTATATGATTTTTTTAAACAGTTAATTCAGATCATTAACGTATCGCTAAAGTTTCATTGTGCTATTAGCAGTATCATCTGATCATATCCACTACCAAGTCACATATTTAATAAGAAACTTAATAATTTGAGAAATTTCTTGTGGGATTCGAAGCAATGATCTTATGATTTTTTAGTATTATCCCATCATTAAGATTTCATTGTGTTATAATACATTTGGCTTTAACTCATATATAAGTGAGCGTGTAAAAAAAATAATATTTAATAGCAAAAGCACAAAAAATTTAAAGCCATTAAATTTATAATTAGGAAAAAAAAGGTAATAAAAGGTAATTTAGTCTTGCATACTTTTATTAACTTTTGATCTAATTTTTTTTACTTTTTTATAAACATTTATGTAAGATATATTTAAAAAAATAATTGCACTATAAAAACAAATTTTTTTATATTTAAAACAAGAATATTATTAGAAAGGGTTTACCTAATCACACTTTTAAAACATGTGATAAAATATTTTAAAAAAAGTTTTATTAATTTTGTTAAACGAAATAATATTAAGTGACACATATCAGTTTCTCAATCACTTAACTTTAGTTTTATTTTGAACATCAATTTAGATCACTGACTGATAATAAACCCACTAGATCATATCTACACTTAATAGGAGGAAACACGTCATAGGTGAGAAGAAACCCCTAGCCCAGTATAGAACTCATATTTAATTCATGTCAGGACTTGAATCCATGACCTTTTTAATATTGAAGTCATAGAGTACCTTCTTTCAATCACTTGAGATGATGATCATTGGTATAACTTTAGTTGACACATGCAATTCTCTTTCCCTTTCAAATTTTTTGATCAAATTAAATTATCTTCAAATTATATCTTCTTTCTCTCTCAAATGAATCTTTCCTATGCTACATAAAAATTATACTATATTTATCTCCTGTTAACGTTTATCTACCATAAAAGATAATAATATTAAATACTAAGATATTGTTTATATTTTTTGAAACTTAAAATATATATTATTAATATATCAAAAAAGGGTCTTTTTATTAATAAAAGTAACACTTTTATGTAAAATACGTAGACTTTATAAAAAAAATGATAAATTTTAAAAATACTTTATATATTAAAGCTGGACTTTTAAAAAATAAAATATTTACATAAAACTTCTTTACAAAAATAAGATTTGCAGAAAAATAAACAAATCTAGACTTTTAAATAGTGATATTTGTATGAAAAAAATAATATTTTATTATTATTTAACTATTTAATATATTTATTCAACGCGTGTAACATATATGATAATATCATGTATGATATTAGACTATTTTCTAACAATTAAATTTTTTATAACTTTTCTAAACTTGTGTCATCTCTTGTTAATTCATACATGAGGTAGCAATGATATTTGATGAAAAAAAACATTTAAATTGATATTGGCATGTTATCATGGGTTACCACGGATCAAATGTTAACCCATCTTTATTTCGTTAACTGAATAACTGCATCTTTATACTTTGGGACCCACACTAAAGTAAATCTAATGGTTGTTTTTTTCTATTTTTAATAAATGTAGGGCCCACTTACATTAATAAATAAATAAGAAAAAACCTACACCTTTAAATTTCCTTTAATGTGGGCCCTAATGTAATAAAATGTAGTTATTCGGTTATCGCAATAAGGAAGGGTTAACATTCGAACCATCCCCTATATATATATATATATATATATATTGTGTGTATGCTTGAGATCATATGTAACATTTGTGCATATAGTCATGTAGTTGTAAACAGTGTTAGAACAGTGTCTGTTCAGTTTCAGTTCAATCAATGTGTTTCAGTATGTTCATAATGTGTGCTTGTGTGTTACAGGATCTTAGTAGTCAGAAAACAAGTATTTATTATTTATTTACAGTCGATTACACTAGGCAAGAGCAGTAACTGGTTATATCGAAACAGTGGTGGGCAGCGAGAGTGAGCCATATATATATACTGCGTTCGGTGTAACAGGTTAGTGTTAGTGCGTAGTGTCGAGACGAGTATTATGACAATTAATAAATTCAACCAAGATCGTACTCTGTAAGCGAGACTGAGTATAGTTATGGGTGACGATCCATAATAGTACGAATGTTGAACTTATAATTACGATTAAACATCCTTAAATTTTTAATACGATCGTAAAACGTACGCGATTGCGGGTATACACGTAATTTCGAATGTTTAACGATCTGTCAACACACGAAGAGTTAAAATAATTATATTAATTATTTTATATTTTTACAATTTTGAAACTCATCATTTTAATGAGTTTAACAACTCTCTTAATTAAAAACCGCGTAAAATACGCGTTACGTTCCGGAAACGCGAACCGAGCGACCGAAACGAACCCGAACTTCACCCGAGTATAAAAGCCTTGAACAAGGCTTAAATGCTCATAAATTCCACCAACAACCCTTTCTCTCTCTAATAGTTCGTCTACCCTCTCTCTCTAGAAAACGAACTTCAAACGTGCGTATCTCACTCGTTTCTCGACGGATTTCGGTGTTCTTGGTGTCCACGCGAAGCTCTCAACATTATCTACGTAAAAGTACAAGATTTTCGCAGATTTTTCCAGCCAATCTCGAGGTAATTGAGCTTGAAGTTTCGGGAATTAGGGTTTTCTTGTGTGTCTTTGTTGAAACTCGATGTATAACCGGTTCTAGCACACCCTTCCTATTGTCGCACTTATAGCAACCTTGATTGATGATAAGATAGTCTAGATCGTGGCCTGGAAATGAAGGATTCGATGAGATGAGGTTGCAGATGAACAGGTTCGCTGGGAGCATGAAGCCGAACCATAAGGGTTTCCTGGCCGAACCCTTGAGGTTCTCACGAGCCTTACCGAACCAGCCATCTCTCACGAACCATCATATGCTCTTTCAGTCGAACCTTCGTGAGCCTGGACACGCTACGAACCCTTGCTGACCTCACGAGCCTTCACGAACCAATGATGATCAACAAGTTGCTGCGAACCTTGCATGGTTCGGTGGGCAGTGGCCGAACCAGTGAAAGACTCACGAACCCTGCATGGTTCGCTGCTCAATTGGCTAACCCTCACGAACTATATCACCTGGCCGAACCCGTGGACCACTCGTCTTGAACGAACCCTCCAGCCTTAGGAGCCGAACCTTGGCTGAAATCCTTAAGGGTTCGCTGCCCAAAGTGGCAGCTTCTCTTTTCTTCGGCCCAACTCCAACTTAAATGACCCAAATGCCTTAGTACTAGGCCCATAAGTGTGAGGTAAGCCCAATGAAGTTAGGTTGATCTATTAAACTCTCAATTAGCTCGATAACACCTTGGAACGTACATAGATTTCATTCACAATTGATGGCCAACTTAAATCCTTAGGCCCTATCTAATTACATGTTGATTGGACTAATATCATAACTAATTGGTCCATTATCGCTTAGGACCTTACATGGCCCATATACTTGTGGTTGGACCAACATCACACCCCCTTGGCCCAACACCATATTCAATCGGCCCATCGTGAACCTAAGTAGCCCATAGACTTGGCTGAAGGACCATTGTGGTTACATAGGTTCAAAGACCAATATTGAACATAAAATTGATGATTGTGAATTGATCAATTGGGGTTTAAGTTGTGACTTAACCTAATCATGGGATCAAATCACGATCTCAAGGACATAAACAATCGGAACATATTTTCATAAGTCATGTTAACAAATGGTTTATCAAACACTGGAACAAATGAGAAGCAAGCATGTTGTTGTACAAAAGGATCATTACACAAGTTTCTTGAACCCATGATCAATCAAGTCATCGAGTTAAACAAGTTCAAGAGAACACAAGTCAATCAATGAATCAAGATATACAATTATAAATCCTATATCTTATGTATGATTACAATGTTATAGGAAACAATTAGAAGTCCTGTTTGCTACTTGCTAACTGTTTAAGTCAGAGTCTACTGCAGACAGGTGAGAACTTTAGCCCCTCTTTTACTGTTTTATAACTGTTTTGGGGTGGAACACGTGATCAAAACCGCTATTTCAATCTTGTTTCATTACACAAGTTATGTGTAATTCATAAACATTTCAGGTTCATCTTACGAATCCAAGGGATTCATCAATTGTTTAAAGAAATTGTCAACTGTTTTAATTTACTTGTCAATTACTAAACTCTTTTCATTAAAAAGGTTTTATAAGGGACTTTTGAACTGTTTTGAAATTAATTTACTCAAATGTATTTATGAAGGATAAACACTTTTTGATAAAGGATTTTACAAACCCTTTTGTTATAAACCTTGTTATTACACAAGGTCATCACATCATGGTATTCAAAACAAGTGGTTCACAATATGGTACTCAAATTCATTGGTTCAAAACATGGTATTCAAGTCAAGTTGTTCACATCATGGTATTCAAATCAAGAGATTCATTTCATGTTACATAAACAAAGGATTCAACTCGTGGAGTTAAATCCAGGTTTTCAATAAGACATTAACACATCCGGTTAAAGTAAGATTCAGAAAACATGGTGTCCATTGTTGTAAACAAACTTATAAACCCATCAAGTATCATATTCATTAGCGTTAGTACTGGGTGATCACAACAAGGGAAAGCGGACACATTGTTTCTTATCCAGGATGGAGTTAGCTTTTAAATTTGTTTTAAAAGCTAACTGCAGGTCTGGTGTCATTGTTTTCTTATCCAGGATGGAGTTGGCTTTTAAATTTGCTTTTAAAAGCCAACTGCAGGTCTGGTGTCATATGGTTATCAAAACTGCTGACGTATTATCTAACTCCAAACGTGGTTTGGGACTTGATATTATCGGCTGTCGTGCGAACAGTGATTGGACTGTTTACACTCATTTTCTTACTTGATGTTAGTTTGGGTTGCAGCTCATCCGTGTGAATCTTATGATGCTTTAACTTACCTATGTCTTATATCATATACTCATGTTTACAAATGTTTAAACCTATTGTTCTCACCAACTACGTCTGTAGTTGACAGTTACTTTTCACGTGTTTCAGGTAATCAGGTTTAAGACATTCTCAGAGGCAACTAAGGAGACCATACTAAGATAGAACAAGATGAAGAAACATGCTAGGATGGATTAGAAACACACTAAATCCTAAATGTTTAATTGTCTTGTTTGGAGTCTTATTTTGTAAACTATATTTTGGGTCTGTAGTTGTCTTTCTTTTGGTAGATAGATTGTCTGTAACTAAACAACTGTCTAAACATTATGAAATGTAGTAATCCATTGTGGTTGTTCTTATTCAATACTTGTGCATGATTCAACTGTTCATACGTCACCGCGCCGTGGATTCCGCACGCGGCGCAGGGGTGTGACATCATATAATAACTCACCTTAATTGAGGTAACCCATTAACTTTGCAAAATTTACCCAAATCTTTGAAATTTTTGTTTATGGCCTTTATCATACATAAATAGAGGGTTTTTCTTTTTTGTGTGTTTGCTCATTTTTATTACCGTTTATAATCTCACGTCAGTGTAAGTGCCGTAAAAATAAATATAACGCAAACTTACACTTGTTAATTTTTAAATGTTTATGAATTAGCAAAAACACAAAAAAGGAACCCCCTATTTATGTATAATAAAGTCCTTGAAAAAAATTCAAATATTTAGGCCCTGTTTGGTAGCTTCTTAATCTCATTCCAAGGCTAACTCTTAATGGTTCATAGCATGTGAATGGTTAAAAATTATCCTTAAGTCTGAATGGTTAAGAGGTTGGCAATAGTTCATAATATCTGAATGGTTAAGAGGTAACTCTAAGTCTGAATGGTTAAGAGGTTATAAACCATTCAGATGTAACCTCTTAATGCCATTCAGATGCAAACAAACAACCCCTTAGGTGAATTTTGTTAGGGTTAATGGGTTACCTCAATTTAGGTGGGTTAACAACCGATCCTTACCATATATATATATATATATATATGTATGTATGTATGTATGTATGTATAAAAAGGATCAAATACAAATGAGTTCTTTTATAAAATATAAGAAGTATTATACGCCTTTGATCAAATTAATTATGGATAAAATTTAGCAATGTTCACTTTTCATTTAAAAATTTACATGGATTAAAGTTTGAAGAGTAAAAGAGAAATCACATACATTGTTGACCTTTTGGTTCGTGATTATGTTGTTGGTCTGTCATTATATGTGTTAAATAACAGTTCGTGATTTTTATATATAACACCGTCTGTGAATTATTAGTTAGTAATTATTCAGTTGGTGCTTGATTAAGTGTGTTAAATGATGTTCCATGATTTTTATATGATGTGGTCCTTGATTATTCGTCCTTACTCAATTATACAAGTTAAATGACGGTCTTTGATTTTAAACGGACCATTATACCCTCTCCAATGAAGATGACTACCTATGAGCGAGCCAACGGTGACGAAGAAGCTGGTGGACATTGCGGCTTCGATCATAACGGTTGCGGTGGTTACTTCAATTTGGGGGATTTAAAAAGAAGGGTTATTGATCTTTTGGGGGTTAAAAGAAGAGTTTTCATTCAGACACATTCAACTAAACAATTTTAACTATTTCAACTCTTATTAGTTCAGATCCTATTAAATATTCAGACATCTTATTGATTTAACACTTAATAGTTAAGACGTTACCAAACGACCCTTAATCATGTTATAAGAAATAGGACATATGCACCACACTCAAAGAGTATGTGATGTGCCATTTCTAAAAGTGGTCCTCTTTTTTGTCTTGAGGAGTTGCGTATAAACAACTATCGTGTAGTAATACAAAGGAATGATAGTTTATATAAAATATAAGCCAATGTATTTAATTTTTTTTGAATGGCTGTTAAACTGTCTCGTCGTGCTACCTTCAGTTATCCTGGCGATTGATAGCTAAGATCGATTCCTCGATCTCCGACCTTGAGACACGTGTGGCCCCAGATGCGCGGGAACCGGACGGAATCCGTAAACCCTCGCCTCCATTTAAGTTCGAACCCGGGATAAAGCCTTGATTAGTTCCTTCAACTGGATATCCATTAAATTGCTCCCAACAAAGTTTGAACCCATGACCTTCACATTGGAAGGGTGAGCCTTTACCAGTTGAGGCAAATCTCCGGATAGCCAATGTATTTAATAAAATATAATAACTGTAGCAAAAACATGTTTTTTATGTTGTGAAATTATAGTTTGTTTGACAAATAATTTTATATATAAAATATATAAAAAATTTGAAATTTCAAACCCTTTACATAATCAGACAATCGCACCTCTCAACATATATCAATACCAGCGGCTGACTCTATCATCAGAGATCTAAAGCCTACATTTTCATGTTTAATCCGATATTGTTCATTTAGTATATCACTCATTCAAGATGATCACGAGATTATTTTTTTTCCATTTTTCCAAAAGAGTAAATTACTACGGTTTTTACACATGTGGTTTAAGTGTTTTGACTTTTATAATGGTTTTGGCCTAAAGTATAACTATAATAAGGGGTCAAAAACGTTAGTTGTCTAAACCAGAGGGGCTAAGTTGATAGAAGATTATATTTTAGGCCGAAATAGTTAAAACACTTGAACCACAGGGATCAAAACCGTAAGTTGCTCTTTTCTAAAAGATAACTTTGCTTACAAACGTATAAGTTGAAAGTTAATAAGTAACAATTATTGAATATTAGATAATTTTTAGTTGATTTTAGTTGATATTTTAAAAACTGAGTCATGATATATTGTCTTTTGCTCAATTATGTAAGAAAAAAAAAATCTTAATTAGTACATAGCTAACACGACATATGAACAACCCAATTTTGAGGGGCCTTCTCGAAAATGCTTAGGAAATATTGTGTAATCGATTGAAAACACCCTTTGATAATCATTCAAAACAATGTTTTTCTGGTCTTATATTATATAACAATTTTTTTTTACAAAAAATATTAAATACACATTAGTAGGTTTTCGGATTGCACATATTTCTATGTTAAATATCATACCATTTTCTAACTTTTATAGTGTGATTTCATTGCCTTTAAATGAAATCTAAAAGTTATGTTTCAATTATTATTTTTTAAATATACATGTTTTAATAAACGAAGGCATTTGGAAAACATTGTGTGTTTCAAGAACCACTTTACTTTAGTTTTCTCCCTAAAACTTTATCATTATACACTAAATAAATAAGTGCATACAGATGACACATTTCATCTATTTGGGTCTTCAATTTATGTGTTTTTATGCTATTTTTATTTTATTTATATCTTCATAAATTACCAAATCTAAAATAATCACATCTTTCCAATCTATTACCATTTTTTTTTATCATTTTAGGTTTGGTAACTTATAAATTAAAATAAAACATATTCAGACATATGTATAATACATGAGTTTTAAGCTAATTTATATATAAATTTTTTCAAAACTCATAATATGTCATAACTATTTAATTATTTTTTTACAATATATGGTATTTAATTCTTTTAAAAGATAATTCAAAAAGATTTGATGTTCTAAAATTTTGAAAGTGACATAAAAATATAACAAGTAACTTTTCCAAATCCAAGGCTCACAGTGTCGTCTTATGACACTATTGCAGCTTTATAAAATGATGGTTAGCATGTGACTTTTCATTTTTATGCATGTGTTTACATATTGAGAAGCTTTGAACATTAAAGATTTTTTGTACTACACACGCCTTAAAATTATTACTTATGCCCCGTAAAATAGTTAGGTTGGGTAACATACTAATATGCCAAAGCTGAAGCGTGTCAGGATAATGCGAGTCAAGTCGTATTTTAAGCAAAATTAGTTTTGCTTTCAATGGGTCGTTTAACCATCCAAATAAATATTTTATTTGGATGGTTTTAACAATTTTCTCATCAGATATATTATTTATCAATCTTATCCATTTGAATCAATTATATTCACTTAGTTTTTGATTTACCCATTTAAACCCATATTTTGCTAAGGTATTTCTTATCTCAACTATATTATGTCATAATGCTACACATTTCAACCTAAATTACAATAATTGTTTACTAAAATCTACACATTTATCTTGTTATAAGTCAACATTGTCAGCTCTATTATTACTAAATTTACATCATTTCTTAACAATTTAAATATATATATATAGGATAAAAATATAACTCACTAGATATGCAATAACCCGAAATAACCCGTCAAAATCAAACCAAATTTTTGATTTTTTTACATCATTATAACACATTTATAATACTTTTATATTTTATGATACCAAACCGTTCAAAAAAAGATTAATTAAAATGACTCATCCTAACCCATATTATCTGTTTATGTTTATGTGAATTTACCTATCAAATATTGAAGAGGAGAGGTTAAGAGGCCCCACAAAAGGTGGGCTACTCTTAAAACATAAATAGTTAGCATGCATTATTTAATAAAGAACATTTTATTAAAAAACAATTATATATCATGTATAATGTTAAAGATCATAAGACATGAATTATTAAACCTTTATGCTTACAAAAGTCAAGTTTATAGCTTCTAAATTTTTTTTTAGGGTTGATAGAGTGGACCCAATTAAGTAGACGAGGATCAGCTACTCTCTTCAGAAAAAGGCGTAATGTTTTTTAGTACCATTCTTATTACAAACTTAAAAAATTAAAAAATTAAATAAATAAAAGAAAATAAAAACTGTATAAGATGATGAGGTGAAAAACGTAGCCAACAAAAACAACTAATAAAAATGTGTTTGGGAAGATTAAGATTTATACTATGATAACAAATTTTATAAATAACTCATGTTGACTCACATAACGACTTACATCATAATCAATGTTATATTCTCCAAATATATCCTCGGTTCTAAAAGCTGAGTTCCAGTCTCTAGTTTAAAACCGAACAAAGAATTCGAACCCAAATTTAGGTGACCGTAGTATCAAGTTCTTACAACAAATGGGTACATTGTTTATGTTTAATAGTTGAAGTGATTGAAATCATGAATACATTTTGAATCAACCATTGAACATCATATCTTTCTTGAACAATACATTAATTTGCATATAACAAATGAGTTAATCTTTAGATTATCTCTTCTGGCAAGACCGGTCATGGGGAGGGGCGGGGTGAGCGACCATCTCGGGCCCAACAATTTACGGGGCCCGAAATTTTAAAAAAATATATATTATTTATATACAAACAATTTATATAAGAAATATAACATCCATGTTTAAAAGGGTGCATGAGCGGTCGGGGAAAGAGCAAACCCGACATCTGTCCCGGGCCCAATTTTTTAGGAGGCACAAAATTTTGATATATATGTATATATAGAGAATCGGTTAATGGTTTATTGGGTTTGGTTTAATTAGTTTTCAATTTTTTCCCGATCCAAAAACCAAACCGAATTTGAGATTCATTTCAGTTCGGTTTCAGTTAAAATCAAACAAACCGATTAAAAATCAAATAAGCCGGCTAAAATAAATAAATCGATCCGAATAAACCGAATTCAATAGAATGAACCGATTAAAAACGAAATAAACCGGTTAAAACCGAATAAATTGATCTGAATAAACCGAATTCAAGCTCATATAATATTAACAAGAACATAAATTTAAATCTGAATTTGGTTTAATCGGTTAACCAAAAAAACCGAATTCAAAAAAATTTGTAACGATAACCGAACTAAAAACCGAAATTCGGATACGATTAGAAACAGAACCGAAAATCGAATTTGGAATTTGGAGTGAGGAACCAAAATGAAAACCGAATTCAAAATTCGGTTCGGTTTTTTAGTTACCAACACGGTTCAGTTTTTTTAGTTACGAATGTAGTTCGTTTTTTTCAGTTACAAATACGGTTCGGTTCTCGTTTTTCTTGAACACTCCTAATTTAATATTTAAATTTGCTAAAGGGTTTTTTTTGTTCGTCTTGGTCACCTTAATTTTTAAAGCCGCCTCTGAGAGGGCCCATTTTTTTCTCGCTCCAGACTCCAAAATATTTTTTGATTTTTGGGACCGGCTCTGTGTTCTGGTAGATGTGCTTAAATTTAAAACAATGTGTGACCATTTTTGTAAAATTTTTCATTTCATGAAAATAATAATTTATTGACTTTGAACATGTGAAAGTTCCTTTAGGTTATTTAGTGTGTTTCGTTAGTACAAATGTATTATTTGCATATGCTAATTCAGTTAGCTTGGTTGTATGGTGCAAATGTAATTCATTTAAGTTCGTGTTACATGTATATATTATTTGCACAATGTACAAACAAAAGGGTTGGTTGTTAGTCTCTTAATGATTAATAATTTATAGCTTATTTATAGTTAAAAGATAATCTTAAGTCTGAATAGTTAAGAGACCAAATCTTAACTATTCATATTTAAGTTACCTCTTAACTATTAAAATACTATGATATATTAAGATAGTTAAGAGGTATCTTCTTAATTACTTTTACAAGGCTACCAAACAGTCCCAGAATAATTTAATGAGTTTCATTGTTTAGCTAGTATATTGTAGTGATTAAATTTTAAATTTACTCATGTTAATTTATTTAGTTAGCTTAATTAGCACAAATAAAATGTTTAAATTAGATATTGGAATTTTCTTTCATGTTAATTTAAGGACCCATCTTATTTTATAATACGTGTCTCTTTACTTAAAAGTACAAATAAAGCCCATCAATTACCTAAATATATTATTTTTATTCTATTCAAATAAAAACTTTTAAAGAGCATCTCATTAATTGAGGATATTTAAATAAAGGCTGGATTGTATTAATTTGTGATTCAAACTAAGCTGAATTTTTCACATATTTGTTGTTTTTACCTGACTTATTTGTGTCTGGCTCGTTTTTGCCCTCATTAACCATATTATCTTCATTTCCAAAAACTTTCTAATTCACTTATTAATAACAATCCGAAATATTAAACATCATTAATAAGCAACCATGCCTTATTGTTTAACACATTCATTATTCTCCTTCGTTCTTACGTCTTTAATTACCATAGGTTTTTTTTCTTAGAGAGTCGACCCATCATGCTAAAAAATAGCGTATAGTTTTACCAAACTACTCGGATCACCAGGCACCAGCAAAGCGTTCGCGTTTGAACATTGTAACAACCGAAAATTTAGCAACCTAATAATAAACGTGCGAAATTTTGGTAACCGTTTATGTCCAAAATTTATATAAACGTTCGTAAAGTAATTACGATCAAAATGATATAAACGTTAAAAATATCCGATACTGTATGGACACATTATAAAGCCTATTAATAACGTGCACACTTTCTGTGACCGTTTGGGTTCGAGGGTTGGGTTATCCTAAATAGGGCATTTAACCTAAAAAGGCTAAGAAGCCATCAAAACCGTCGGATTGCTTAGATCTAGGGCCCAGATCCACGCGGTGGCATAATTGTAAATACCACGGCGTTTTAATACGAGAAAAGGGTAAAATCGTCAAACGGTTAGTTCTTTCGTCTTCTACACGCCTACGAACTTCTCCCTCCCAAAACACACAGTTCTTCAAAAATCCATCAAAAACCGTCGCGATGTCTTCATCAAAGCCCGAAATTGACCATAATGTGTTCGTCTCAGAGATCATTGTCAATGATTCTAGTGATTTACAACAGTCTATCCACGTTTCGGCGCTGGAGGAGCAAAAAACAGCCGAAGACTCACTCAAGGAAGCCGAAATGACGAACGAAGCACCAAATAATGGTACAATATCAACATTAATCCTAACGATTGTGTTTTCCAACATCTACGTATGTTTAAGTCAGATCTTCAATGTGTAACAAGTCAGATATTGTGTAATGTTTAAGTAGTGGGATTGTGTAATAGTGTATGTAATCATCAAATTTTCAGTTGTATTGTGTAATAATTAAAATATGTAAAGATGTAATGTGTAATGTGTATTCTGTTGTGTAATAATTGATGTAAAGATCTATTGTGTAATGTGTATTATGTAAAATGTGAGGCTGAATTCTCTTGCCTTTGTAAATGATTTATCAATTGTGTTATAATTGATGTGTCTTCTGTAATGTTTAGGGTATTTGAATGGTCCTGTTTTGTTATAATTTTTTTCACATAGGATTTTGTTTGTGTAGTGTATATTGTATGTGTAATGTGTAATGTTTGGTGTTGAAAATTTGATGTTGATCATGTTTTGTTGCGTCTGAGATATTATGGAGTTTGTAATGTACTATGTCAAATGTGTAATGTGTATTGTGTTTTATATGAGGCTGAATTCTCCTCCCTTTGTAAATGATTTATCAATTGTGTAATAATTGATGTGTCTTCTGTAATGTTTAAGGTATTTGAATGGTCTTGTTTTGTTATAATTTTTGTCACATAGGATGTTGTTTGTGTAGTGTACATTGTATGTGTAATGTGTAATGTTTGGTGTGTAAAATTTGATGTTGAGCTTGTTTTGTTGTGTCTGTGATATTATTGAGTTTGAAATGTACTATGTCAATTGTGTAATGTGTATTGTGTCTTATATGAGGCTGAATTCTCCTCTCTTTGTAAATGATTTATTAATTGTGTAATAATTGATGTGTCGTCTGTAATGTTAAGGGTATTTGAATAGCTCTGTGTTGTTATAATTTTTGTCACACAGGATGTTTCTGTAGTATACATTGTATGTGTAATGTGTCATGTTTTGGTGTGTAAAATTTGATGTTGATCTTGTTTTGTTGCGTCTGTGATATTATGGAATTTGAAATGTACTATGTCAATTGTGTAATGTGTATTGTGTCTTATATGAAGCTGAATTCTCCTCCCTTTGTAAGTGATTTATCAATTGTGTTATAATTGATGTGTCTTCTGTAATGTTTAGGGTATTTGAATGGCTCTGTGTTGTTATAATTTTTGTCACATAGGATGTTGTTTGTGTAGTGTACATTGTATGTGTAATGTGTCATGTTTTGGTGTGTAAAATTTAATGTGTAATCTTTAATGTGTAATGTGTTTACTTATTGTGTAATGTGTATTTTAACTGTTATTTCTTTTGTGTTACAGTTGAGCAAGATCATGAGATGTTAGAGCCTTTAAATACTTTTATCATGAAGACTCAATCAAACAAAAACAAATAAAACAAAACACAATCTGTTGAAGAGTCTGTATCTACAACACAAGTGTGTCCTAAGAAAAGAAAAAAACAAAAGAAACCGAAGAGTGTTCATTTTCCGTTTGACGAGAAAAGGTTGATTGTGAGATGTGCTATTTCTAACCTAACAAAGTTCATTGAAAATATCTCCTCAAGCCAGAAAAAAGCAGTGACTGAAATGGGATTTCAAGAAATTCTGTGCCTTCAACTGCATACAATTCCAAGAGCTTTTGCTTACTAGCTGCTACGGAACTACAATCCAGAAACGGACTCAGTTAATGATGGAGAGAGAGAAATCCAGTTGTCATCTAGTTTGATATAGTAAGTGTTCAAATTCCCAAATGGAGGGACTAAGGTTACTGTTAAAACACGACCAAACGCAAATGACTCGATTGTCAAGGAATGGAGGAGCCAGTTTGGAGATGATTTACCGAAGAAAACTTTTGTCAAGGATCTTGTTGCATACATAAAATATAAGAAGGATGCAGGTAGGATGTTCAAGCTCAACTTTTTGGTTGTTTTTTTTCTCTTTAATGGGGGAAACAATGATGAGCAACAATGTTAATCAAAGATTCCTTACATCTGTAAAGACAACAACAGATGTAAGGAATTTAAACTAGTGTGATTATATGATGGCTTGTTTAAAAACAACCAGAGAGGCGTGGAATAGTAAATAAGAAGACCTCTACAATGGCCCTATTTTGCTACTGGTGGTAAGATTTTATACTTGATATTTGGTCAGTTACACATGACACATTACACAGTACACATTACACACTACACACTACACAGGTCACACTACACAATTCACATTATACATTACACATTACACATTACACATTACACATTACACATTACACATAACACATTACACTTACACAATATAACACATTACACATTACACATTACACATTTGATTTGTGTTATTGTTTTTTTGCATCTGTTATGTGGAAAAAAGGTTCTCTACATCTATCAAAAAGAGAAAAACAAAGCAAAATGGTGTAAACAGCCTAACAAGCTTCAGAAAATTGACTTTAACAAGTTGCAAGAGTATGAGGAGAGGCTTGCAATTTATGTTCAAAAAGAGACAGTTGATGAGGAAGACGATGTAGAAGTGGCTCCTGTTCAGAAAAAGGCAAGATTGTCACAAACAAAATCAAAACAAAGCCTGAAACTTAGGTTGAAAGTACCAAAGAAAAAGAAAGTATGCACTACAGAAACTGATAAAGATGAATAAATGGTTAAGGAGTCTGAAAATTTGGGTGAGAATTTGGAGCTTAATGAAGCTGAGAAACCTGTTGAGGATGTCACAGGTAATTGTGTTGTAACAGATTCACAAGAGTTATGAAAATTTTATTTCTTAATTTATTTATTTAATACATACATTTTGATATCATAAGCAATTAAAAATAATGACAGGTGAGGGCGGAGAGGATACGCAAAAAAGTTAGATTCATTCGATGATCAAGCAACACAAATAGTCTTGATGTTAGAAGAGGCAAAAAATGATTTTCCAGAAGGCTCATTGATTATAGAAATGAAGAAATAATGGGCATCCTTGATACAAAAATACACATCCAAAGAAGATTCAATGGCTTCTGATGCAGATGTGTTTTTAAGCACATTACACATAAATGAAGAAGCGCCCTGTCAGAAAGATGCATATAAGTTGGGATTAGGCACATCAATTGAAGTAACCCCATCATTAATTATGGAGTATTCACAGATGGAAAAAACCTCATTAACAGAATATGAAATCAAAAAGATGAAGAATTTGTCTGATGCACCTAGCTTCAAGTTAGGTGATATTGAACTTACACTATCGACAACTGGTAATTTTTATTATCTTTCTTTCATTAAAAATTATTTTATTAATATGTTACACAGCACATGTTGACACAATACACATCTTACACATTGCACATTACACAATAGTAAAAAAATGTACACATTGCATATTACATATTTGATTTTTGTTGTTTACTTTTGTTTTTTTTTGCAACTGTTATGTGGACACAATGATAAAGCATCAAAAGATGAAACAAGCAAAGAGAATGAAGTTCAAATACTTCAACAGGAAACACTCAGTGTTGAAGAAATTGGAAAAGAAACAAAGGTGGATGACACAATTGTGGAAGACACAATTGTAAAAAAAACAATGAGTAAAGACACAATTTAAGAAGAAACATCTGAGAAGGTAAGTGTTGAGCAAAACACAAGCAAGAAGGTGAATGTTGAAAAGGCAATTGTTGAAGAGAAGAAAACTAAAGATGAAAAAATCGTCAAAGATACTGTGGGAAGTGAGGAGCTTGTTAAAGACACAACCGTTAAAGACACAACTGTGGAAGAAACAGCTGAGAAGGTAAGTATTGAGGAAACTGTAAATGAAGAGACAACAAAAGAAACAGTAAATGTTGAAAATGAGGCTGAGAAGGTGAATGTTGAAAAGGAAACTGTAAATGAAGAGGCAATAAAAGAAAATGAAGAGAAGGACAAAGAGTTTGATTTAAACAAAATTATAACTGAGTTACCGATCTTGCAAACAGAAGAAACAAATTTCCAAACACCACAAAGGGAGATTGTTTGTGTTGTAGAACCAATTTCAAGCGTTAAACCAGAAAAGAAACAAAAAAGACCAGAGAGAAAGAAGAATGTTGGAGAACTTTTATGTTCCCCTTACATAGAAATACAGGTTGTGATGGGACATCGAAGGACGACAGCTGAAAACAACATTGCAGACTATCTATTTGCTGCGACTGGAGAATCCTTGTACACAATCCTTTAAATTATTACAATTTATTTTCTTTGAATGTGTTATAACAAAATTATATTAATTATTTTGCAGCAAAGAAATCTTTATTCTTGGTGATATCCTAGCAACACCAAAGGTTATCCTGGAAACATTGAGACCTGATCTTGATGTCCATATCGATGTTATAAACGTATGGGCTCATCTGTTGAATATGGAAGAAAAAAAGGAAATCAAGAGAATCAGTTTATCGGTTGTTCTGCACTTCTCCAATGATTGTAAGTTATACTACATTACACATTATACATTACATATTACACATTAAATAAAAACACGCACACATTAAACACAATACACAATCACATTACACAGTACACATTACACAGTACACATTACACAATACACAAACACAAAACATAAACACTGTAGGAAACACATAATACACAAATACACATTACACATTACACATTACACACTACACAAAACATTATAGAACACATAAAATACAAAAAGACATTACACAACACCCACATAATACACTATGGGCATTACATACACAATACACAATACACAAACACACAATACACAAAAGACATAATACACATTACACAATTCAAAAGAAAAATATTACATATATTATATAAAATAATGCACTAACTTTTACATTTTTTATTATGCACAGTTTCGGGAAACCTATGCAAAGGGGAACAAAGCTGTACTTGAGCAGTTCACTAGACTTTTTAAGGAATTTTTGGAAAAAGAACGTTTGGATAATGTGAAGCAATTCGGTTTGGTCCTTTTTCCGGTTATTAAATCAGCGCACCATTATCTTATGTGCTTCAACCTCAAGATACAAAACCTTCCTTAGGTTATACTGATAGACAATAGTGCGTTTGATGACTATGATGCAAAGTATCTTGGTCGACTAGAACACTTGGTAAGTTTGATGATCTTTATAACATAAAAAATGAATAGATTAATAATAATAATGTTCTTCGTTTCAGAAAAATGCATTTGTGACCTACTTAGAGTCCATCTCACACAAAGAAGCAAAAACTGTAAAAATGTCAAACATTGTGAGATATAAAATGCCATGGAGAACTTCACACAATCATGTGGATTGCGGGGTGTTTCTGATGAGGCATATGGAAACATTCCAAGGCAATGATGAAAAAGAATATGATGCTGGGTTTGCATTGGAGGAAGATAAACTCCAGAAAAGACAGCTAGTTGACTTAAGAAGAAAGTATGCTGCCAAGATTCTTCTTCATGACGTTAACGAAGCAAAAAGTGTTGTCTTAAGTGAAATGAAGACCTATTTGGATCTAACTACTGATGAGAAAAAGGTACTTCAGAAGACATCACAAGCTCGAATCGGTGAACGATTGAATGTGTTAGGTTTATTTTAAAGTAGGTTGGTTGTATTTAAACAATGGTGGTTTGTTGATGCCTTTTAGCACTCTTTATAACATGCTACTTGTAATTGTCTTTTGGTTGAAATCAATATGCATCTTTTATTATATATTTTTATTAACTCTGTTTGAATGGTAAATATATTCAAGGTTAAACACAATTTAAAGAAAGATACAATGTAAAAAGACACAATATAATAAAGACACAACATAAAAAATACACAACATAAAAAATACTATAAAAAGATACACAACAAAAAAAAACAGAAGAAAGTTGTAATGCAGGTTTACATAAAAGACATAATCAAGAAACACTTAAAGACACAATAAAGATGAAACATTAAATACACAATAATGTTGAAAAAATAAAACACACAAAAAGACACAACAAATGCTAAACATGAAAGACTTTAATATAAGTAAAAAAATATACTTAAAGAAACATCAAAGTTAACAAATAATCAACAAATGCAAAAACATTAAAGAGACAAGAAAAAGATAAACAGAAAATACACAGTTAAACTTATAAGTAAAAAGACACATTACACATTATACATTACTAATTACACATTGCATATTGTAAAACATTACACATGACACATTACACATGACACATTATACATTACACATGACACATTACACATTACACATTAAACATTAAACATTATATATCAAATGTAAAACATGTTCCATTTCATTCTAATATGAAATAGAAAATGCATATTTAAAAAACTTTCTAATTAGATCCTGAAATACTTGATCCTTGTTTGTCTTTAATACTTTTAATATATAAATATATAATTGACATGTTCAATGGTTGTGACCAACAGATTTGCAAAATCCACATTCCCTAAGTTTCTTCTTTGCTTCTAAAATGTTAATTATTATCTTACGAGCAGACTTAAACCGCTTGTTTGTACCACATCCTTTAGTCCTTGCTCTTACAGGTACACGAACACTTGCATAACGTGGTTCACTCATTTCGGTTATTGATGCAAATTTACCCCTTCTGCTAGGTCGAGGAGTGTCAATTTCTACCTCAACAGCCTTGGACATGCAACTTTTAACATGATCTCTATAAAGTAACAATTCATCTTTGTTCGTAACCAACCGATTTATAACGTACTCGTTTCAAGACATAATCTCACGAACAGTAGCTTCGATGTCAACAGCATTATCTTTACCAGGATTGATAACCGATCGAAGGGAACTATTTGGTTCGGCTTCCATTGTCCAACGCCTAACCACGTATTTTTTTTTGGAAACTCAGTGATTTCACAAAATCTAAGAACATAGTATATATGTCTACATAGCAATCCAAATTGTTTAAACCTCTCACAACTGCAGAAAATTGTAAGATCCTCTATTCGAAACGAAACCTACATATAACACAAAACACAATACAACATAATAAACAATAAAACACAACTGGTTATAAAGACACAAAAATAAGACACAACAAAAAATATACGCATAAATACACAACAAAAACACATATACAACAAGACACAATAAGTATACAAAAATAAAGAAATGTAATACCTTAAAATATGAATCAGCAGGATGCAACAAATCTTTAATAGAAAAAATCTGAAAATCATCAACTTTTTCAATCATTGCAGACCCACAACTGTTTATTGCATCATCTATCTCCAGATGCTGGTCCAAAAATATTGTTTGTGTAAAAATATTTGAAGCTTGTTTCTCAAGGCAAAATGTGCTCCAAATCTCTGCATCAGTAATTCTCGTGTCATGATCATTCTTCTAATGTTCATGCCTTTGACGCTCCATCGCTGACTCAAAGTGGGTATAAAATTCCATAAAAGTTACATTCCGGTTGTAAAATTGATTAAAGAAATGATTTTCGCTCTCTGCTCTTGAGGTGGTACGCATAAGACCAGACAACTCCTCATCCTTGTCACCCAACCAAGGATGATCACTTAACCCAAATTCTGAAAGGATCATATGCCACTCCTTTTCAAATTCCTCAAATGTAATACAATCTGTCATACAATATTAGATAATTTCTTTTTGAAATCTGTTAAATTACACATAGCTGCTCCAACCTATAAAGACACAATTAATAAAGACAAAAAATTTGAGTCAGTTACTAAAGACACATTGATGGAAGACACAAATATTAAAAAGACACAATTAACAAAAGACACAATTAAAAAAAGACACAATTAACAAAAGACACAAATAAATTTAAAAAAATACACAATTAATATGTTCTGTTACCTTTGTAGTCAATTTCTCCCATATATGCCACATACATAATCTGTGACGACTATTAGGGCAAACATCTAAAATGGCGCGCCTCATTGCAGCATCTTGATCAGTAACAAAAAATCTAGGTGCATAACCAAATGCTTCATTAAATTCTTCCAATAACCATCTATATGAATCAGTAGTTTCAGATCCAAGAAGAGCAGCACCAAATGTAACATTTCTATTGTGATTATCAATGCCAGTAAAAGGAACAAAAACCATATCATACCTAAAAAACACAATGGTAAACATAACACAATCAACAAAAATAACACAATAAATTAAAGAACATAATAACACAATTATGTTATTTAGCATACTTGTTTGTTCTATACGTTGCATCAAATGCTACTACATCCCCAAATACAGAAAATTATTCTTCGAATCCTCGTCAACCCAAAACAACGATGCTATTGATATATCTTCTCTAATATTATACTCAAATGAAAAATTAGGAAGATACTATTTTTTTCCCGTTCAAACGTTGAATGATCATCTCTGCATCATATTCACCAATATATTCATTAAAATCCCTTTTATAATTCTTAAAGTCAGCCTTCGTTGCCCCAACTTCTGCATAACCATCATATAAACTTTTCAAAATATTAAAAGCTCTTATAGGCCCAATAGTTATAAAAGTCAAAGATTGAATTGCATTCTCTTTTACATGATCAACCCTTCTTGCAGCAGTTAAAAATTGAACATCTTCTTTTTCAACAAAAGCATAATTATGCAATTCCTCAAAATGATATATCCTATACTTATTTTCATTATTCAAATGCAACTTAAGGTGTGCATTGCATCCACATCTTCTAGATGGTTTCCTACGCTTTGATCGAATCTTATTTTCATCAGTTGAACTATTAACTGGTTTATCTTCTCTAAAAACCCTCCTTAGTACAAACAAAATACTTCAACTTGATAATACCACAATGTTTGTATTCCATGTTTTTCCTAACTGAGAAACCACTAGCAATAGCATACTTTTGATAAAAAGAAAACACATGATCAATGGAATCAAATACCATGCCTACAGAAGGTTTTAGTGACTGGTTACAATCAGGCCTATTAATACGATCTACCACCTGGTGATACATCTTGTTGAACAACTTATTTGTATGTTTGAAAATCTACATAAATTAAACAAAACCAGTTAACATTTCACATATTAACACACAAAATGATGTAAGACACAATTGTATAAAATACACAATTATATAAGACACAATTACATAAAAAGACACAATAGTATTTGAGACATTAAACACAATCATGCTTAAAAGACACAATATTATTTGACACTAGACACAATCATGTATAATAACACAAAATACTATTATTAATATGACATACTACATATCTGTACAAAGTAATACACATTATAACACAATACAACATACATAATTGACACAATAGACAAAATCATGTATAATAGACACAATACACATAACGATGCTCCTAAAAAATATGATTACACATATAATGAAACTAAATCACGCATAAAATCATTGAAAACAATACGATTAATCATAAAAAACCAATAATCACATGAAAAACAAAGAATACGTACTCATTTAAGCATAAATAGATGAAATCATGTTTTAGCGCCAAATTGATAACACCCTGTATAATGTGAAGAACAGATTGCAGCGAAATTAGAGATTTCACGATATCAATCGAACAAGAAATCGATTAACCTGATCAATTGATGGAAGAAATCGATCAACAACTGTATATCGTGAAGCTGCATACAATGAAATCAAAAAAACGAACAGCTGAGCCTCATTAACTAACCCTATTTTCTTTTACCTGCAAAATCCCCAAAATGCCCTTAATTAACAAGATTTAATCTGCCACATGGCAGCCATCCATTGCTTCTTAGACTTCTTAGGTTTAATCCCCTATTTAGCTGAACCTTAACCTTGGGTTCAAAATTTTTATGAACATTCCCGAAGTAATTACGATCACATTCATATAAGCGGACCATTATACGATAAAGTATGAACACGATACAAGCTCGTGAATATTAAAAATATGTGAGCAAAGTATAAGGGGGTTTTAAAAATAAGTGCTTGTTTAAGGGGCCTAGGTGTAAATTTTAAATAAATCCATATATTTTTATTTTGAATGTCGGCAAGATTGGGATATACATCAAGATTGCTTGAAAGAAATTTATTTTTTTTATCTTCCTTCAAACTTCAAACTCCAAACAACAATCTGTATGATGTTAAACCCCCAATCAATATGATTAAGCTATAAGATTATCAGATTCAAGTTGGAGATCATCTATACAACTCCGGATCATTAGTTTTCGATCGAAAATCCGCCTGAACAGGTATTGATTCGATTTCTCTCACTAGTTTGCTACTATATGGATTAGATCTGATATTAGGAAGTTATTTAGTGGTTATCACTGTTGATTAAGAATACTAAACAAGTACAAATATGTGAGTTTGTTGACATGATCAAGATCCTCTTAATATGTATGAAATCAGTTAATAGAATCTTAAAGCATGTGAATGGATTAATGAGTTGTATGGGTGTGTATGTAACCATGAGTTTGGTATGATTATATGTTATGCGATTATAAAACCTGTATGAACATTTATATACTCTAAGGATTGTGGGTATGGTTGGAGCTGAGAAAGGAAACAAGTAAAGTTCGTATAATGTTTTAGGCAATTATGAGTAATATGAATGGGTATGAGAATACACTTATCTAAGCTGAGAAAATAGGTTATCTTTAAGCATAACAAGAATGCAGAGATAAAAATGATCAAAATGAGTGTAAGCGAAATTTTGAAACAAAGCTACGAATGAAAGTTACGACAGGCCGAAGTTTTGAGCGGTCATCGTAAATATGAACATCTTCATGATAAGGTTATAATTATGATAATATATCCATATTAATAGGATATCATTTTGAACGTGAGAAGGTAAGGAAAGAAAGAAAGCTAGCAAATTGGCCTTACTAAGCTCAGGTGAGTTCTTCGTAGCCCTATTTTAAATGTTTTATCATTTTGGGATGTTATGCATGATATGAAAGTATTTTGTGAAAATGATTTTAAAAGTTTCAGCTGAGGTCGAGTAGGAAATGTGGTTTTGAAGTCCCAGCTGCGGTTGGGCAAAATTTGAGCATTTCGATGTAGAAAAGTGTTTATGTTTATAATGGTTTAAATGATTTAAACCATGTTATGTGGGAATGAATGATGTTATGGATATGACTGATATATGTAAAGAGACGTTATGTGAATGATTGTTGTTAAAGAAGTCTTGTACCGGTATGAGCTGTCAGCTTCAGGTTGATAGTTAAAGAGTCTTGTGGAAACACAAGCCTGTCGACTGTGTGTCGCCAGTTGAGGAAGTCTTATACATGTACGAGCCTGTCAACTTCGGGTTGGTAGTTGAGGTGTCTTGTGCTGCACAAGCCTGTTGACTTCAGGTCAGCAGTTGAGGCTAAATTTTCTGCATAATATGATTGATGTTATGATGATGTGTATGAAATATATTAAAGTTATGATGACATGTATGTTATGCATTTGAATTACGTTATGTGATGATATGAATGAATAAAGGTTTCATTAAAAATTTAACTTAGAACTCACCTGCATAAAGTTGACTTGTTTTACACGCATATCAGGTTGAATAGTTTGAGAAAGGATAACAGGATGGCTCGTTGCATACCTTGAGGAATAATAGACTGGATATATTAAAGAACTGTTTGTGACACCTCGCAATTTCCAGGTCGGCATTCCTTTATTTTAAATAATAATATGTATTATTATTGCATACGTGGTACTGGAATTATGAATGTTTAGTGTGACACGTGGCACAACAGGTCAAACACACCGATGATTCGAGGAATTATCGCACAAAACTCGCACGTGTCATGAATGACGAACGTTGGTGAACAGATCGAACCACAGAACACTTTCACTGCACAATAGGTTCCGGGGAACCTAGGTTAAGTAGAACAATGCTCACATATCGAGAAACGATGATCGTAATCAAGAAATTCGCGAAAATCGGTTCAAAACAATGAAAATAGGCTTATTGGGCTAAGCCGAGACCCGTCAAGGTACGCGAGGGGCACCCAATTGGGCCTTCGTGGTTCGCGAAGCCTGGGCGGGAGAACTTGAATTCTCCGAAATCCATCGCGGTACGCGACGACCGATCATCTTCCACCATCGCGATACGCGGCGTGTTTCGGGAACCGAATGATTATTTTAATCATAGCGCTACGCGATGGCTCTTTTTGCCAGAGGTCGCGGTACGCGACGAGTCTACTTTCGCAGAAATCTTTATAAAACCGATGTTAATCATTTTATTCACCTCTTCACTCTATCTCTCGACTGAAAACTCTTATTCCGACCATTTGCTCTCTGTTACACCATTAAACCACTTGGGAAGCCATTGTTGGGGTCTTGGAAGCTCAAGATCGAAGGTTGGGAGATAGGAAGTGAAGCTTGGAGCTAACCATCGACACCACCATCACTCGTGACGACCCAAGAGCTGTTCTCAGAAGGTTTTCCAGCTGTTACACACCTGCTTCAGCCCCATCTCGACCTACCTGAACCTTCTAAGGTAGTTTTCTAGCACCATTTTGGGTTTTGTCACTTGGAGTCACACATGCAAGGGGAAATACCCACATGCATCACTAACATCGCTTTAATCACAAATTTTTGATGTTGTAAATCTGTTATTAGATGTTATAATCACTGATTTGAAGTATTGATGATGATCTATGATGATTCTTGTTGAAAATGATGATGATTTGATGATTTTAATATGAAATGGGCACTTTAAAGCACATGCATGTATGATCTAAGTGGTTTTACACGATTTTATATATTGAGATGTTGTTATGAGTATTATTGATGATGTTCTACATGGTCTAGAAGGATTGAATATGTCAAATGTGGTCATTTGGGGATTATTTCCAAATATAGTAACTTTAATGTTACAAAATATGTGTTCTTGATGAAATGGCCAAATGCATGTGATTAAATCCTTGATTTATGCTTAAAAGTATATTCCATAATGTTATTTGATGCATTGTAATGGTTAGAATTGCTAAAGGTATGATATTTAGGAATGTTACTAAATATAGTAACTTCTTGATATAAAGATGTTAGAAATGATGAATTTGTTAAATGTTGTATGTTTGACATGCTTAGTTGAAGTTGTTATAATGATAATATGTGATTTTTCGACTTAATTGAATGTTATGTGTGCATTTGTCAAGAGTTACTATAAATAGTAACTTTATGTTTGCAAATTTGGGAATAGGAGCATACTAGACATAACGGTTATGATTAAGTAGCTATTTAGGACAAAAATAATGATGTAGGATGATATTGGTTGTTAAACTTGATGAAATATGCTTATTTGTGCAAACTTTCTAATTTTAGAAACTTTTACGTGCAATATGTGCTAAACCGGCTATGTGTAACTATGTGCTTTGTGATAACATGCTCATTTATGATAAATATGCATCTTAGAATAAACGGATTATGATTTATGACTTGACTTGCCAAATATGGAAACTTTCCTGAAATAGAAACTTACTATAAATAGTAAGTTTTCTCACGGAAGTGACTTTGGTATCTGTACACATCACACGACACTAAACCGCACGTTACACGAACACTTGATCCAAAACCGTCACCAACGGGTCGTTAGGTCAAACACGGTCAACACGGTCAACTCGACCCTCATAACAACTTGGAGTTGTTAAACACGAACACGGTCCTGTGAGGCCCACATGTATGCAAACACAAACTCATAGTACCTATGTGATATAGGTAACTACTAGCCGGCGAGCTACACGATTCTTGTTGAGAACGCACTACTTAACTCAGGTGAGTTTACGACCCCACTTTTACTATTCAACTGTTTTACTTAACTTTGGGGGTGAGAATACTATGCAACTATTTTAGATATATAACTGGTATGTTGTGAAAAATCATTTTCGAGTGTAACTATTATCGCTTAAAGTCCTCACTTATCCTTACCGTTAGTTGTAACACAAACGAGTCGTAATTACGTAGTACTACTGGATTTGACTAACCCCACTCGGCATCAATGTTGACTGGAGGTCATAACGAGTGTAATTTCGATGTGAATGCGGGTTCAGCGATGACCTGCGGAGGCAAACGGGAACAGTCTAGTTTCGGTAAGATGAACTGACACACTCCACGGATCGTAGATCCAACAACAAAACTTAACATACCCAGTATATGTCTGTTTACTTTTCAGTCTGTCTAAACCTGTGAACTCACCAACTTTTTAGTTGACACTTTTCGCATGTATTCTCAGGTAACTAATGGAGCTTACGCTAGGATGCGCACTTGGAAGCACTAAGGAGTCTGACTGGCATATAGACTCGTGTCTTAGGCTTGTGTGCATATGATTTACTTTAAAAACAATTTAAACTATGTGTTGTCTTAAACAATTTACTTTCCGCTGTATTACTCTATGATTCCGCTGCTTTTGATGTGAACTATTCCGCTGCTTTGATTTTGAAAACATGATTGGTTTACAAATTTGTGTGATTGTGTAACTTATATAGAAGTCGTTCTATATGACCATGAGCTGTGATCCTGGCCACGTCACACCCACGTGGACTGACACCACGAGTGGGAATTTGGGGGTGTGACACTGTTAGAAGTGTTGGTTATGTGTTAACGTTTGTTTAGTATGCGTACATTATTTTATGTCATCACCTTATATTTCGCTGCTATAGCAATGCAATTATGGTTTAAGGACTATGGGTTTGATGTTTTGCCAACCGAGGGGACTCCCAGGACTCGGGGCCTCTCACGCCTGCAATCCCGCCCTGACAGAATCCTGAATATATATCTAAACACATATGCATAAAACATATCACACCCAATATTACTTAGCTGTAAAATCCTAAATGATCAAAACACAGAGACGATTCATAATATAGAAAATAGAGGTAAAAAAAGACCTCACAATGACATAAGACCCTAAACAAAACCACCAACACAAGTGAAAAGAAACATGTGTTCTTTTTTTTACGACATAGCAATTAAAGAAGACATGTAAAGTCCGACGATTCATCGTAAAACTCTAAATCGTAAAGCGGTGTAAAAGGGTTCGTCACTTTGTAGAACCCGAAATTAGGGCTGTAAACGAACCGAACGTTCAGCGAACAGTTCGTGAACTGTTCGGCGGGAAGTTCGTTTATGTTCGTTCGTTTAATAAATAAACGAACACGAACAAGTAATCCCGTTCGATTAATTAAATGAACGAACACGAACAAAGGCCTCGTTCGTTCATTTATGTTCGTGAACGTTCGGTAATGTGTTCGTGAACGTTCGTTTATGTTCGTTTGTTTATGTTCGTTCGTTAAAATTATATGTGTATATTATATATATATATATATCACCCATACTTTTTATGTTATGTGTGTTTAATATTTAATTTGTTATTTTTATTTAAAATTATTTAGATACCCAGCTAGTTAGATATTTCACTTCCTCTTTTCTATTCTTATTTTGAACGGCCTTCATCCAGATCTGGCTAGGGTTTCTTCACGCCCCCATCTCAAAATCGATTAGGGCAGCACATCGTCGACGCCTTCAAGTTTTCGACAGGTCGATTGGGGCCTTCAAATCTCTTCGTCATTTTCAAGCTTTAAAGATCAGTGGTGTAGGGTGTTCGCAGATCTTCTCCATTATCACGTATGCTTCATTGTTCCTTGTTCTTCATAACTTTTTATGAAATGAACTTTAGTCTTTAGATAATAACTGGCCAATGATCCTTTTGATGAACACCTAATATTTTGCCAAGCATACCAACAACAATCGGTCGACCGTGGTTAGCAGAAAGATGAACATGATTGAAATTAGGACAAACAATGATATTGTGCTTGCTCTTGTGTGTAATAATCAGATTGTTCATCCTTCCATTCAAATCATGAACTGATAATGTGTTTAGCAGAAGCATGTCATAACAAAATTACAATAACAACAATATTAATCATGAAGATGAAGAAAAATGCGTATGAGGAGGTTTAAGAAATTGTTTCATAAAACCTCGACTAATAGAAATGGGCTTTTTTTTTTACTTGATGTTTACTTTTATTATAAGAACAAGTGTAATTCTTATTTCTAGCGGTACTTTAATTCATTTTAAGCTTGTATTATTTACTATTGCAGATGTCTAATGTTTCTTGTAGTGGTCCTCTTCCTCTCCTTTCTGATGAAGATCAATATTTAGACCATCGTTCACCATTTGAATCTACTGAGTTTCAGTCAAGTGCTGACACTCCAACAATGGAAAATAATCCGAATGTTGTAATCGAAATTAATGATGAAGATGCCCGTGAAGCTTTAAATGCTACAACTGCTGGTGCAGAGGAAGCAAATGTTGCTAATAATGATGAACAAGATCCATTCTCTAAAAGGAAAAGAAAAAAGACTTCAGTTAGTTGGGAACATTTTCGTGAGGTAACTTTGGATAATGGAACTATAATGCATGAGTGCATCCATTGTGGGGAAAAAGTAAAGAAATTTAAAGACGGGACAACCACACCAATGAATAGGCACATTAAAGATTGCCCAAAGTTACAAGTTGTGCATAAAAGTCAATTAAAATTGAATGTTTTGCATGGAAAATCAGATTCTTCATCAGCAATTCAAAATTGGAAGTTTGATAACTCTAGGATGAGAGAGGTTATTTCTCATATGATAATGGTTCATGAGTTGCCATTCAATTTTGTTGAGTATGATCTCTTCAATGTAGTGATGAAGGAAGCAAATCCAGCATTTAACAAGATCTCACGTGCATCAATTAGGCAAGACTGTATTTCCAGTTATGAAATTGGAAGAAAAAGAATTCAAAAACTATTAAATACGGTTAATCGTGTTAGCGTTACAACTGACATGTGGACATCAATTCAGAATATTCATTACATGGTAGTAACATGTCACTTTGTAGACTCGGATTTTAAGCTACATAAATGCATTTTAAATTTTGTTGACATACCTCCACCATATTCTGGAGTTCGTATCTATGATTGTCTCTTTAAGTGTCTAAAAGAGTGGAAAATTGAGACGAAGGTGTCTACTTTGACAGTTGATAATGCTAGGACTAACGATGTGGTGGCTCTTAAGTTAAAAGAAAACTTGAATCTTCAAAAGAAGCTTGCTATAAATGGAAGTTTGTTTCATGTGAGGTGTTGTGCAGATATTCTTAACCTCTTGGTACAAGATGGCTTATTACAGATTAAAGACATAATTCATAATGTACGTGAGAGTGTGAAACATGTGACAGCCTCTCCGGGTCGATTGCATCTCTTTGGTGAGCTTTCAAAGCAACTACAAAAGTCAAAGAAACATCTAATCTTAGATGTTAGTACTCGGTGGAATGCCACATATGCCATGTTGTCGTCTGCTTTGGAGTTTAAAGAAGTTTTTGAGAATTATGCGGATCGAGAAAGTTCATATAACACTTTGCCGAGTGGTGAGGATTGGAAAAAGGTTGAAGATGTTTGCTCTTTCTTGGCACTTTTTAATGAGGCCACAAAAATAATCTCTGGTATTACTTGTCTTATTATTTTTAGTATTTTTTTAGCTATCAGTTTAAGGAGTAATTGAAATTACTTTGATCATTTATTTTGTGTTTTCTTTCTTTTGATTGTAGGCTCTGAGTACCCGACATCAAACTTATTTCTTAGTGAATTATATGGGATAAAAGAAGCATTAGATGAAGTTGCTTCAGACGAGAATGACTCCATGAAATGCATGGCTGAGGAAATGAAAAAGAAATTTGATAAGTATTGGGGTTCATGTAATTTGTTGATTTCAATTGCTTCTATTTTGGATCCTAGATACAAGCTTGAATTACTTGACTTTTCTTTTAAAGCCATGTATCCTAAGGATAAGGATCTTGAAGAGATTGAGTTGGTTAAAACTTATTTGAAAGAATTGTTCAATGAATACGTTGAGACTTATAAAGAGCCAAATTTTGTTTCATCTGGAAGTGAAAATGTTGGTAGTGGTTCAAGTGGGAGTAGAAGTGGTTCTACCTTTATTGCTTCTAGATTTGGGAAGGGTATCAAGACTGGTAGTGCTAAATATGATCAACATATTAGAACTATTGGTTGTGTTGAAAGCGTGAAGTCAGAGTTAACCACTTATTTGGATGAAGGAGTATGCATTCCTGAGCAAGGTGTTTATTTTGATGCATTGGTGTGGTGGAAGGATAACAAACTTAAGTATAGAATTTTATCTAAAATGGCAGCTGATATACTAGCTATTCCAATCACTACTGTAGCTTCAGAATCAGCTTTTAGTGCAGGTGGAAGGGTTATTGATCCCCATCGATCCGCTTTAGGAACTAAAATGGTGGACATGCTTATTTGTGGGGCTGATTGGTATCGTCATTATTACGGGCTGCAAAAAAAGAAGGTAACTTTATTTTTTGTTTATGACTTTCATAATTGTTTACTTATTATGCTGACCTGTTTTCTTTAATAATTGTAGGAAAATGAAGATGTTGTATGTGTTGAGATTCCGTGAAGAATGAGATGTTTGTTTTTGAGGTAATATTTTTTGCAAATTTCAACTTATATAATTTTGTTGCATTGTATTTATGTATCAACTGGTTTTATATATTACCAGTTCAACTTTTTTTTTTACATATTTTGTCTAATTCTTGTCTTTGTTTGTTAATTTCAGGATGAAAAATGGTTAATCATTTGAAGAATGTAACAAACTTTGATCTTCTGAGACACTTTGTTAGGATAACTATGGTTATGATTGTTATTTTTAATAGTTAGCTCAAAAAACTTGATTTATCTTTTGGATGATTATGTATTATGTCTGAGATATCAGTAACTTTAGTTTCAAGTTGTGTTCGTTTGTGTTCGTTTATGTTCGTTTGTGTTCGTTTGTGTCTGTTTGTTCGTTAGGGTTCATTAGTGTTCGTTTGTGTTCGGCATAAAATTAACAAACGAACACGAACAAATGTAATATCTTAACGAACGAACACGAACAAAAAAATCCGTTCGGTAATTGTTCATGAACTGTTCACGAACACATATAATGCTTAACGAACGAACACGAACAAGGGCTTGTTCGTGTTCGTTCGGTTCGTTTACAGCCCTACCCGAAATTGTACCCCGTCGTAAAAACGAGATCTTCAACAAAACCCAAATATGAATATAAAGACAACGTTAAACCAAAATGTAAAAAAATAAAATAAAACATAAAATAATGAAAAGACAATTGTACGAAAATAAAGTATTCATACGCATGCATGTATGTATGATGCACTAAAAAAAGAAGTGAATTTCAGGGGCTTGAATCAGGGTTACTTGTACAAACGTACAAACGTTGCACTAATTAACTAGACTCTCTTTGAATATAAATGTTATTTATCTGAAAAAAATACACAAAATAATAATATTATATCTGATTTAAGTTATTAATGAAATTTGATCAAATGCAGTCTTGTAAGTTTACATGTTAGTTTCCAATTAAACGGATGTTTTATATTTTTAACTTTTTATTTATACCTAATAGCATGGTTGTGCGCATTACGACTCGGTAAAACAAATAAAAACTAAAGTTAAAAAAAGTTTGAAACACTTTAAATGTTTATAAAAAATACTCCTTGACGGTATATTAATATAAGGAAAGGAAATGTTACATCTTTTGTAAACACACCTACGTTAACATATACTAAAATGAACTTTAAAAATCATTCATTAAATATAAGATCCTGTAAATCATCTGCTACCCAAATTGACGTCAAGATGTTGATAAGCATGGGCTGTGAGAAACACAAATCAGACTTTGGAGAAAAAGAAAAAAGCATCTATACAGAAAAAAAATTAAAATGTTTAACATTAAATAATTTATATAAAATATATTAAATATTATGAACGGGTTATATTTATAATAATATATGAAATAAAGTTTTAATTCACAAATTAAAATAATTAACAATAGGACAAAAGATTGTTATTCAAACGAAAAAAAATACGAAATGAACCGCCGAAGTAAACTATGAAATCTAAGCAATGTTTTTAAAACCGGACCGGACGTTGGACCGGTATCCTTAGCGGTCAGCGGTCGGACCGGATTTAAGAGCCGGATGACGTCATAAATACTAAAAAATATATATAATAAAATAGAAAAATTTTTAAAAAAAATCCAAACAATTATATAGCAAAAAATCTAAATAATAACCCTAAATCTAAATGTACCAAACACCAGCCCCAATTCCCAAATCCCATTTTACTCGTTTCCCACTTTCGCAGTTCCCTCTCCCTTTATCAGTTTATCTTTATCCCTTACGTACTACCGACTCCCGAGTCCCAACGACGGTGAGGAATCTGATTGCAGGAACTTGGATTTTGAGGTTTAGGGGGAGATCAAGTGAGGTGTAGTTAGGTGGCAACAGCAACAACGGCAAGCAGCGGCGTGGAGCAGCAGCGAGCGGCGGTGAACGGCGGCGGCGAGCATTAACGATCTGCGGCGACCAAGCATCAACCGACGGCGACAAATCATCACACAAGTAAACGGCCCGACCGGTTTTTTTAGCGGTTTTGCGTTCCGACCGGCGGTTCACGGTCCAACCACCCGGTTTTCATCAAAACGGTTCCAGAGGCTGAAGCGAACCGTTAACACCAGCGAGTCCCGGTCCGAACGGCCGGTCCGGGTTTAAAAACATTGAATCTAAGGAAAATGAACAGTCAAACTTGTCCATTCGTAGATTTGAACCGAAATGAAGTTACATAGTGCTACTTAGATTTGTTTTTTCTTTCAACAATTCAAGCCGAGGCAACATAGCTTTTTTTTTTTTTTTTCTAAAATTTGAGCTCGGATCATAAAAAGCTTACCTCACGAGCTGAGTCACGAATTGACCCAATTTCTTCTTTTTTTTGTAATATTTACAAACTAATAAACACAATATATATAAAACACATACATATCATATAATTTGTATGCGAAATAAACTGTCATTTAAATTTAATACATTATCAAGTTGTTTAAGTTGTTTAGTAGTAATATATATATATAAGGTATGGATAATTTGAAAACCACTTTTATTTGTAGAAACCCAACAAATCGCATGTAAAACATACGTAACAAAACTAAAAAAAAATTTGTAAAACATACGTAAAAACGTAAAAAAATTTCGTCAGATATGACGCAGTGTTACGTATGTTTTACAACGTAAAAAAGTTTTATAAAATATTTTTTTAAATATTTCTTCAGCGCTTTTTTGATTTTTTTATAAAAATGTGCCCAATAATGGTACAAACCTGTAAAAAAAATTTCAAAAAAAATTACGTTCGTTTTACATGAGTTTTCAAGGTTTTCTCACTAAAATAAGGTTTTTGTTTTATTAATCCCATATATATATATATGGCAAGGTATAAAAAATAACCCTCATCTTTTCCTACAACTACATAACCCATTTCAACCAATTATAAACTTACACATAAGCATTTCATTAAAATATTAAAAAGGGCATCATAGTCATTTTACCCCTTATAAGTTCCCCCCCTCTTTTTTAAACATTAATAACTTTTTTATAATATATTATTTTTTTAAAAAAAAATTGCACCATTATATTCGTCTCATTTTTCTGTTTAATTCCGTTATAGTCTCATTTTTCGCAGTGTAATGCAAACTTACACTTCGTTTAACTTCTAAACTCTAGTAAATTAGCAAAAACTTAAAAAATGAGCCCCTCTATTTTTGTATAAAAAAGACCATTAAAAAAAATTCGAAGATTTGAGCGTTTTTTGCCAGGGTTAATAGGTTAGCTCAATTAAGGTGGGTTATCATATGATCCCAATCCTATGTATATATTCAGATAAGCCATTAAGTGAGGCTCGGGCTCTACTCGCTCTAATTGTTTCGTTTGAAAACTGCATACTTTTCATGCTAACTCAGAGCTGCTGGCTTTTTAAAAGTCCTGTACAAAAAAAACGTTACTTGAACTTTTATGAAAAAAAAAAACATAATAACTACTAGTTTTTTACGTACAAAATATTGTTGCAGGACTTGCATGGAAAAGAATTTATACATATACACACACACATACGAGGCAATGATCAATTGTTAACATTTACTTACTGCGATAACCGAATAAATACATCTTATTACTTTAGTCACAAATTAAATTATATCTAAAGGTGTATGTTTTTTTTAATTAATGTATATAGGATGATCAATTGTTTGTTGGGAATCGTAGCATGTTTTTTTTAATTAATGTATATAGGATGATCAATTGTTTGTTGGGAATCGTAGTGGTATCTAGTTTGACTTTTAGGTAAAAACAAGTTTGACCAATTAGTATATTAAATCTATATTTAATATTAACGCAGCGGAATTATGGTTTCAAAATTTTCACTGTTAATATTCCCAATCAGGATCAAGGTTACAAAACATGCAAACACAGATAATTATAATTAATCTAATCTACCGATGAGAAAAGATTATACCCTTTTGGTTAATAGTTAACCGTTTGAGACACCGAGGTTCAACGAACGGATGCTAGAACAAAACACGAACAAGTTCTTGGTTCTCAACGGAAGCAGGTGGTGGTATGAAAGTAGGATGAAGATGATTAATCTTCTACTAGTTTCTTCTTGCACCAATCTTTCAAATGACCATCAAGCTCACCCTCAAAGTCTTGATTATTCAAGCATATATATAGATGGAGATGAGATCAAGAGTTGGAGTGTGTATCTTGCACATAATCATGACATGCAAGATATGTCTTTTGAGTGTAAATCCATCTCAAATGATGGCATGCAAGATGTGACAAGATCTTGCATGATTTCTAATGATGACACTTGATTTTATTAGATATTATGATGGCATGCAAAGATTATGACAAGATCTTGTATGATATCTAATGATGACACTTGATTTTATTAGATATTATCTTAAATGATAATAATAATAATAGTTTAATTAAATAAATAAATAATTAAACTTATATAATTTATAACAATTATAAATTATAAAACTGTTCGTGATTACCAGTTAATCAAATTAAGTGGATTTAATGTTCGTTGCCCACGGTGTAACTCTTACGGGTCACAGCTCGGTTAGTTACGTTAACTTATCGGATCCGTTCATAAAATCCAACAATCTCCCACTTGGACGGATTTCGATAGATGGCTAACGTAAACAGTCAGCGGTGCTCTAGCTGCACATGATTGCTCCTAACAAGGTATGACACTTTAAAGTCATTAACCAAATTATCATGCTACTATAGCAGGATACTAGACTTATGATAATCGTAGTCATCAATCCGTTCTGTAAAAGACATCAATTGAAACAATGAGACATGGATCTAATTCATTCTCATACGATGTTCAATTATTGTTGTTCTCGATTTAGATTCAGAGTGGTCCAATCAAACACACAGTCAGTTTGGGTAAGGCCTTACACTTCACCAGTTTGAATCAACGAGGGCGCCACAATGTCTAACCGTTACATGAAATATGTAAGAGTACAGAATCCCAATCTTGATTATATACAACTCCCACTGAACATCAGAATCATTCCCAATCAAAGCCTTTATGACTGGCAGTTACGCGACAGTAGTTGACAATGATCAAAGAATGTCCCTTAGTAAACGGAAGTTCTAGTATACATCTCAGGTCAGAGGATACAAGATGAGTTTACCAATTTCAAAAACATCTCATGACTAAGATCCATGGAGATGATTTGAAGCGAGTTACATCCAACATCATTCATAATGATGTCTGTGAATTTGGTAGTCAACTACTTGAGACCAAATCCAGAATAGTCTTAATTCAGAGTCGTTCTCACGAGTCTAACCGACTATGGATAATTAAGAATACAAGATTCAAGGATTAAACGTATTAAAATCGAACACAGTCATAAAATTCAGTTTTGCATTTAAACCAGTAAATCAAATCTGAATTCAAAGTACAACTGCTTATTTGTTCGTTCATCCAAATACTAAATCAAAACATATCACTAGCCAATCTAAGCCCGATCGCACTCCTGTGCTGATCATACTTGTCCTGAGTCATGGGCTTAGTGAACGGGTCTGCTAGGTTTTGATCTGTGTCCACTTTGCTTATTATGATGTCTCCACGTTCCACTATTTCCCGTATGTAGTGGAATTTTCTTAAAATGTGCCTGGATTTGTGATGAGACCTTGGCTCTTTGGCTTGAGCTATAGCACCTGTGTTATCACAAAAGATTTCGATAGGTTTCCGAATACTTGGAACCACATTGAGGTCAGCTATGAACTTCTTTATCCAAGAAGCTTCCTTTGCAGCATCCGATGCAGCAATATATTCAGATTCAGCGGTTGAATCCGCCACTACACTCTGTTTGGAACTTTTCCAAGAGACAGCTCCTCCATTGAGAGTGAATACGAAACCTGATTGTGAGCGAGAGTCATCTCGGTCAGTCTGGAAGCTAGCATCAGTGTAACACCTTACAGTGAGCTCTTCTTCCACTCCTCCAAATATCAAAAACATTTCTTTAGTTCTTCTCAACTACTTCAGAATGTTCTTGACTACAGTCCAATGGGCTATGCCAGGATTTTGCTGAAAACGACTGGTCATGCTCAAAGCATACGAGACGTCAGGTCTAGTGCATAACATAGCATACATTATAGAACCAATCGCAGAGGCATATGGAATTGCTTGCATTCGCCTAATTTCAATGTTCGTTGAAGAAGATTGCGATTTGTTCAACACGGTTCCTTTAGTTATGGGAATAGCCCCTTTCTTGGAGTTCTCCATGTTGAAGCGTGTCATCATTTTGTCTATGTATGTACTTTGACTTAGCCCTAGAAGCCGCTTAGATCTATCTCTGTGGATTTTTATTCCAAGAATGTAAGCTGCTTCTCCAAGATCTTTCATTGCAAAACAAGTTCCCAACCAGTGCTTGACTTCGTTAAGCATATGAATGTTGTTTCCAATAATCAGTATATCATCCACATACAAGATGATATAGTGCTCCCACTTGCCTTTCTGTAAACACACGGTTCATCTTCATTTTTGATGAAGCCAAACTCTTTGATCTTTTGATCAAAACGAAGATTCCAGCAGCGAGATGCCTGTTTGAGTCCATAAATAGACTTATTTAGTTTGCATACCTTACTTGGATATTTTGGATCAATAAAACCATCAGGCTGAGCCATATAGACATCTTCAGAAAGATGTCCATTCAGAAAAGCGGTTTTAACATCCATTTGCCATATCTCATAGTCATAATATGCAGCTATGGCAAGTAATATCCTGATCGATTTGATCATAGCAACGGGTGAAAAAGTTTCATCATAGTCAACACCTTGAGTTTGAGTGAAACCCTTCGCAACCAGCCGTGCTTTGTAGGTATAAACATTTCCATGCATGTCGGTTTTTCTCTTGAAAATCCATTTGCTCCCTACTGCCCGTGAACCGGGGGGTAGCTCAACCAAGTCCCAAACTTGATTGTCACGCATGGATTGCATCTCGGAATTCATGGCATCGAGCCATTTCGCAGATTCTGGATCTGATATAGCAGATTTGTAGTTAGTAGGTTCGTCATAAGGCTCAGCTACTACCAGGACTTCAGAACCATCAAGATGCCAAAGGTATCTATCAGGAGCATTGCGAGTCCTGCTACTTCTACGAATGCTTGTGTTTATGTCTGATTCATTAGCAACAACTTCTTGTTGATCAGACGTTCCGACTTCATCAGCGGTCGTTTGCGGTTCTCGAATTTCTTCGAGATCCACAATATTGCTTCCAGTTCCTCGATCAAGAAATTCTTTCTCGAGAAAGTGGCCCTTCCTTTTGATGGAAATCAAGTTTGCATCAGGATGGTAGAAATAATATCCGCTTCTATTATGGTATCCGACAAAAACAACCTTTTCGCCTCGATGATCAAGTTTGTCATCAGAATCTCTAGTGACATATGCATCGCATCCCCATACCCTAAGGTAAGACAAATTGGGTTTAGTGCCAAACCATATCTCATATGGTGTTTTGTTTACCTTCTTAGGCGGTGCCAGATTTACAATGCGGGCGGCGGTCATAAGAGCAAAACTCCAAAAGGAGTGAGGCAAGTTAGTTCTACACATCATCGATCGGACCATATCAAGTAGGGTGCGATTTCTCCTCTCGCTTACGCCATTAAGTTGGGGTGTGCCAGGAGGAGTGGGCTGTGAAACAATTCCACGTTCTTTCAGATGATTGATGAACTCTAAGCTGAGATATTCGCCACCTCGATCTGATCGAAGTGCCTTAATCGTTTTACCAAGTTGGTTCTCTACTTCGTTTTGAAACTCTTTGAACTTTTCAAAGGTTTCATGCTTATGCTTCATTAGATAAACATATGCATATCGACTATAATCATCAATGAATGAAACGAAGTATCTTTCATGATTTCTAGACATAGTTCTGAAAGGACCACACACATCAGTATGTATGAGTGCTAACAGATCTTTTGCTCGTTCACCAACATGGGTGAAGGGATCTTTAGTGAGTTTGCCAGCTAAGCAAGATTCACAGTCATCAAAGGAGTCTTGTCCAGTGGATTCAAGAATCCCCTCAGACTGGAGCCTTTTTATGCGAGATTTGCTTATGTGGCCAAGTCTACAATGCCATAGAAATGTATCATTAATGCCATATTTGATACGTTTAGAAAGATTATATACATTATTGTTTGGTTGAACATCTATTTCATAAATACCATTTCGAGGTTTAGCCTCAAAGTAAAATACATCATTTAAGTAGGCAGATATAGCAATATCATTAAAAACGTACTTAAATCCTTGTTCAAACAACAGAGAAACTGAAATAATGTTTCTGGTTAAACCAGGTGCATACAAACAATTATTCAACATAAGTACAAGGCCAGAAGGACATGAAAGATAATATGTTCCAGTTGCAAGAACTGGTACTCTTTTCCCATCACCAACGATGAGTTCCATGTCGCCTTGTTTCAGTTTCTTCCACTTTTCAGGTTCCTGCAAGACATTAATGATGTGGTAACCACATCCAGTGTCAAACACCCATGTGTTGCTGGAAACAGTAAAAAGTTCAATAACATAAATAGAAGTACCTGAAGGGCCTGCACCATTGGCCTTGTTCATCCTCAGCTTAGCCAGATATTCAGGGCAATTACGCCTCCAATGCCCCATCTTGTTGCATTCAAAGCATTGACGCTCCTCAGGGGGTGGTGCTTTAGTAATTGCCTTGGCTTTGTTGGTGGCGGGCTTGGCAGCAACAATAGCTTTATTCTTGCCCTTGCTGTTATAACCCCTTTTCTGGGATTGGGCTTTCTAACACCAGCAGATCGAATTGTCAATACTTGATTGACTTTGCTTGGTACATTCATCTCAGCCGTCTTCAGCATCCCATGCAGTTCAGGCACAGTCTTCTCCCAAGCATTCATATTGAAATTCATTACGAACTGGTCATAAGACTTTGGGAGAGAGTTCAAGATGAAGTCCGCTGCCATTTCATTTGACAGGGGATAACCAAGCTTATTCAATTGGTCGATGTACCCTTTCATCGTAAGCACATGAGCACTAACTGACGAGCCTTCTTGCATTTTGCAGCCGATAAGCTGCTTCATGGTGTCATAGCGTTCTTGACGGGCTTGTTTCTGAAACATGCCTGTAAGTTGCTGGATCATGTCAAAGGCACCCATGTCTTCCATGTTCTTCTGAAGATCAGAAGACATAGTGGCTTGCATAAGGCAGGCTACCTCAATGGCATCCTCGTTATGCTTTTCCCAGGCTTTACGGGCAGCAGCCGTATTACCTTCAGGCTCATTAGGAACTGGACCTTCCAGTACATAGTGCTTTTTGGCAAACTTAAGTACAATTTTCAAGTTGCGGTGCCATTCGAGAAAGTTGGTGTTATTCAGCTTATCTTTCTCAAGTATGGACTTGAGAGCGAATGAGGAGTTATTTTCGTGAGACATCCCTTTAAAGTAAGCAAAATTAAATAATTAGTATTTTTTGATGTTTAATTCCTTATTTAATTAATGACCCATTAACAGTAATAAGAATAAGGATTGAGAATCTAGCAGTATCAGTTACTAAAGGCAGCTGTGGCACGCAACATTAGTAAGTGATAGTAGGTAGACTGACAACGTTTGTCAATTGTGAAAAATGCACAACTCTCAAGTATGAGGCCACTAAGACAACTTGTCTATTTAGTGATACGTTTAGCCTCATCTATGCTCACTTTCATTTCCAGACAGCTGTGGCACGTAACAAGATATGAAAGTAATAGTCATCCTAAAACAGGTACATGTGGAAGAGCCGGATGTGTCAACGAAAACTCTTGCACCTTAGAGGACAAACTACGCACCAAGTGCGGTGCTGTGGCTCCAAACACTGGTGTTTCGCATTATGCTCCAAGTGTCCCTTATAATAGGATAGCATAAACTATTGATTTTATATATATGGGATCCATTTTAGTGTTTACCGAATAAGGGTCAAACACAACAAATGATCTAATCATACGTGCGTTGTAAAAACCAGTTTTACTATATTTAATGTCGTGACTTAGTGATGAACCCTTTCATCTCTCATGACACTTAATTTTAAATATCATATTAAAACTAAGTTTGTCGCGACTTGCATAACCATTCAAAAGTTAATAGTTAATCTATTAAGTTTCTGAGTTTAAAACAATTTTAGATTGTAGAAACTCATTGGTTATATATATATATTTTAAAACAAACCATTTGTTTTATAAAACTTTTACAAGTTGCAAAATTGATTAGTTTTTGAACCGTTACATATTATTGCGATTATGTTTTTAAAACTCCTTTTAAAACCCTTTTGGTATTTGATTGGTATGTTATAACATTTATAAGATAAAGCAACCACAATATCAAATTAAACAAATATGTAAATCATAAGGTCAAATTGTGTTTGATTTTGCTAGAGCCAAGTAGCAAAACAAACTAGGTCACGGGGTCACAACACACAATCAACCACAATGATGAATAGTGCATCTTGTGATCTTGAGCTGCTCCCACTGACCTCCAAATCCGTGCCTCTTGATCTTGATTCTTCAGTTTTGTCTTCAGGTCTTTTGTCATTACAATATTTACAATAAATTGAAATACATAACGAGAAAATACAAACCCTACTCTGTTGCAATTTTGAGCCATCAAAATGGGCCAAACCATAATAAACCAAAACTGAAAAATTAAACAACCAAACAAACACAAGGTCGGGCCTGATTTACATATTCAATCATAATTTTATGATTAAAACTGGGTAATTATTTTGGTCAATTATAACTTTGACCAAATAAATAATTTTACCCAAATAATTATTCAGATCTATATCTGGATCAGAAACTCAAAATATTAAACAATTTAGAGTTTGTGATCTGTAACCGGTTAAACTGACCGGATCCGATTTGCATGTTGTAAGCGTGGCTCTGATACCACTGTTGGGAATCGTAGTGGTATCTAGTTTGACTTTTAGGTAAAAACAAGTTTGACCAATTAGTATATTAAATCCATATTTAATATTAACGCAACGGAATTATGGTTTCAAAATTTTCACTGTTAATATTCCCAATCAGGATCAAGGTTACAAAACATGCAAACACAGATAATTATAATTAATCTAATCTACCGATGAGAAAAGATTATACCCTTTTGGTTAATAGTTAACCGTTTGAGACACCGAGGTTCAACGAACGAATGCTAGAACAAAACACGAACAAGTTCTTGGTTCTCAACGGAAGCAGGTGGTGGTATGAAAGTAGGATGAAGATGATTAATCTTCTACTAGTTTCTTCTTGCACCAATCTTTCAAATGACCATCAAGCTCACCCTCAAAGTCTTGATTATTCAAGCATATATATAGATGGAGATGAGATCAAGAGTTGGAGTGTGTATCTTGCACATAATCATGACATGCAAGATATGTCTTTTGAGTGTAAATCCATCTCAAATGATGGCATGCAAGATGTGACAAGATCTTGCATGATTTCTAATGATGACACTTGATTTTATTAGATATTATGATGGCATGCAAAGATTATGACAAGATCTTGCATGATATCTAATGATGACACTTGATTTTATTAGATATTATCTTAAATGATAATAATAATAATAGTTTAATTAAATAAATAAATAATTAAACTTATATAATTTATAACAATTATAAATTATAAAACTGTTCGTGATTACCAGTTAATCAAATTAAGTGGATTTAATGTTCGTTGCCCACGGTGTAACTCTTACGGGTCACAGCTCGGTTAGTTACGTTAACTTATCGGATCCGTTCATAAAATCCAACATTGTTAACCTTTAATATATATATATAAGGGATGAAATTTTTAATGACCCTTATTTTTGTTACAACCCATTAATCATCATCCAATAGTTACTTTAAAAAGGTAAGTGTATAGGATCGTGACACGTGTTAATTTCTTTTTTTTAATAAGAAAGGCATTTAGGACATTTGTCATTTATGTAAAGTTTACCCCTTTTTTTTAAAACATTCATAACTTTTTTATGCTATATTATTTTTTTAAAAAAATTGCACCATTATACTCGTCTCATTTTTCTCTTTAATTTCGATATAGTCTAGACTAGTTTTTTTAATGTAATGTATTTACATCATTGTAACGAGCTTAAAGATAGCAAATTAATTAGAATCTTTTTCTAAAAATAGTAAATTACAGTAGTAACACAAAATGAAGTGATGTAACACAAAATGAAGTAATTTACAATGACATAATTAACGGTGATGTAACACATTATTTACAGTGATGTAATTTTCTCTTTAATTCTCGTTATAATGTTGGCTAGTTTTTTAATTTTTTTCTCATTGTCCATTATTTACATCGATGTAACGAGCATAAATATAGCACATTATTTTGATTTTTTTCTCTAAAAATGATAATTACAATGATAAATTACAGTGATGTAATATAACACATTATTTTGATTTTTTTATTTAATAATGATAATTATAGTGATGTAATTAATCATTGTTCGAAAAAATTCAAATTAATTTGTTGTATTTAGGCTCGTTACAAATTAGGGACGAGCAAAAAGTCAAAAAAAACTGAACCAAAACCGAATTAACCGAAAAAACCGAACCGGAACCGAATTAACCGAAAAAAACCGAAATCGAATTTTACGTTAATGTAAATTACATCAAGGTAAATTACGTCAATGTACATTACATCATTGTAATTTATCATTGTTAGAAAAAAATTCAAATAAATTTGTTATATTTAAGCTTGTTACAATGATGTAAATATACGGCATCTAAAAAAAGTAAAAAAAAAATTAGTCGAGTTTATAACGAAATTAAAGAGAAAAATGAGACGAATATAATGGTGCAGTTTTTTTAAAAAAATAATATATTATAAAAAGTTATTAATGTTTAAAAAGGAGGGGGAAAACTTATAAAAGTAAAATAATTATGATGCCCTTTTTAATATTTTAATTAAAAGCTTATGTATAAATTTATTATTGGTTGAAATGAGTTATGTAGTTGTAGCAAAAAAAGAGGGTTATTTTTTATACATTTTCCTATATATATATATATATGGGAACAATTAAATAAGAAGAGTTTTTGTACTATATTTTTATTTTTTGTACTATATTTTTATTTTTTTATTGGACTTTTTTTATTCGATTTATTTTTTTGTACTGTATTTTGTTTTTTTATCTTAGATTTTGCTTTATGTATTGGATTTTTAATTTTATATTTTTAGCATGTTACACGTCAAACTCTTACTAATTTTTACTATTTTTAAGGAAAAATCTGTTTTTAATGGATCCAACCCTTATCTTATCTTATTACTATAATAAACAAAAATAATTTTGCCACTAGTCATGTTTTTAGAATACTAATGACACATGTCATATTATTGTTATTTCATTTAATTTCCTTTCTTAACAAATAATTATATCATCTCTCCTATTAAATAATTATAATATTAATCATATTATTTTCCTTTTTTTAATAAGAATTAAAAATATTTTTAAATAAATTGAAATTTAATTTTTATTAAAAACAGGTACTTATTTTTCTAAAAATTATAATTTTCTTACAAATAAAAAATATTTAAAATCGTTATTTTTAGGATATTAACAGTTTTCTAAAAAACAGGTTTACTTAATAGATGATTTTTTAAATATGAAATTAACTATAAAACTAAGTTTTAAACAACATGATTTTATAAACACATCGCAATTTTTTCAACAAAATATCTAGAAATGAGTTTTTTTAAAAACCAAAAGTTTGAAAGAAATGATAGAAAAATTATACTTTTGACATAAAAAACTATATGAAGTCTTCAACTTCATAGTTTACAAATCTTAGGTGTTACAAACTAAGAATATCAGATAATAATTCTTTAGTTATTAGAGTTTTTAATTGTTAGTTTATTACATACAATCTGTCTATACTTTAATCATTATATACACAAATATTGTTTTATAATTTCTAGGTTTTTATTAGTAACTATTTAATATTTTATTATTAATCTTTGTAATACAATGGTTAATAAACTAGTATATATATAATATCAAGGATCAATAAATAATGGAAATGGGGAAGTTTGTTGGATGGAATCTTGCATGTGGATGTGTATGATTACCAAATTTATATTTATGAAATAAAGTAAGGGGACTAGAGTTATAAATGCATTGGATTCCTCACAACAATGATGATGGTGTCTTTAAGCTTAATTATGACTCCTTTCAAGCGCCAAACTTTTTTTTTTTTTTTTTTTTTTTTTTTTTTTCGAACGGCTTTTCAAGCGCCAAACTACCCTCACCCTTTTTGTGCTAGTTTCACCCAATCAGTGAATCAACAAAATTACCCTAAAATCAAGGGTACCCCTACATACCATTCTCCTGCTAAACAATGTCTTAATATTTCCTACATGTTTTCTTCACTTGTACGGTACAACTACAAATTGCAGACGGCAGTGGTGTACTACTGTAGTCTGTAGCTAACTCACAAGTGGTTTTGTACTTATAAGACTAGGTACCCCTACATACCATTCTCCTGCTAAACAATGTCTTAATATTTCCTACATGTTTTCTTCACTTGTACGGTACAACTACAAATTGCAGACGGCAGTGGTGTACTACTGTAGTCTGTAGCTAACTCACAAGTGGTTTTGTACTTATAAGACTAGATAATTATAACCGCTCTTTAACGAGCAAACAAGTAACAACCCTACCCTATCTTTTTTATAGATCAGATTCAATTTTTTTTTCTTGAACAGCAAATTTTTCCATCATTTTCCACTATGAGACTAGAACTCAACCTATTTTAGAGATAAACAACTTAACACACCTTGGTACCATTTGGACAAATGCCCTTTGGTGGATCAGATTTTACTCTAATGACAAAGTGAATTTATTTTTTGTTAATATATTTTCGAGTAAATTACTGATTTGCTTCTTGTGGTTTCCAAGTATCTCATTTTTTGTGTCTAGGTTTCGTAAATTACTAATAGATATATGTAACAAATATAGTCGTTATGTCACCAAATTATCCTCACATGCTTGATCAAATTAACCTCACATAAGAATTATATGTGTTACAAATGTTTAAAGTTTGGAACCATATGTGATTTATGAAACATAGGGACCAAAAGTAAAATACTAGCAAACCACATTAATTATATTGATAATTTACTCTATGTTTTAGAAATGATTGTCTTCGTATGCTCAATCAGTCAATCTTCACTGTTTTAATCCTCATTATGAACAATTGTCTATTTCAAATAGTTTTTATTTTATTTTATTTTTTACTAAATCACTATTTTATCCCTCTTGTTAAATGGTTATTTTACAATTGCGTCGTTATCTTGCCCAATTTTGGTTACCCTCATCGGAACTTCAAACTCACCATATTAAATTCAACTAACGGACATAAAACATTCTAAAAACATGATAATCACATATATTTTCCTATAACCATTTACCATTCATCGCTTACTCGTATTCGTTCGGCTGTTTTTACATAGGACGATTTTGATTTATCAATTTACTAGGTTAGTCGCCCGTGTACTACACAGGCTTGATCAAAAAAATATATTAAATAATACTAATTACTAACTAAGATTTAATAATTGTAAAATGATTATGTGAAATAAATTTTTGTTTGTTAAGTTATAAAATGAAGTTAATTGATAAAATACAGTTAATTTTATTGAGATTGAATAAAGAAATTAATAAATTTGATCCTAATACCAAATTAATTATTTTCATGTAAAAGTGGAAATACATATGCACATTAGGGTATTTGGATAGAAAAATATAATTGTAAATCTAGAAAAAGTATTTTGAAATTTGAGACAATTTAATAATTTTAAACAACTCTTTAATTAAGTGAATGAGATAAACATGACATTAAATAAAATAGAAAACTTTAAAATTTGTGTTCTTGCATTGAATAACAAAATGATATCCCTAGAAAAATAAAAAAAAGGTTGATTCTCATTGTAGTTACAAAACTAAATAGAAATAAAACTTTCAAAATTAAAATGAAACGCATAATCATTAATTTGAATTGATGATAAAAAAGGAAAATCATTGATAGAATTTAAAGAAAGAATCAATTATAAAGAATTGATTAATATTACCTTACTTAAGATGGGAAAAAATTTGGGCGGGAAAATATTGCACCACAAGATGACACATGTACAAAATTATTTTGATTTATTATATTAGATAGAAGAGTTAGAGTTGCCATATTGAGATTCAAATTAATGTTCATCAATCATTTAAAGTTCTTAAATTATGTTTTATTGCTAGGTCTCTACGCTCTCTCTTGGTGATTGAAGATACTAATAGTACAAATCTCTCTCTTGATTTATCATTGTTTTTCAGTCTTTTCTTGAAAAATAGTCCATTTAATCTTTCTTGTTAACTTTACTACTTTAGCCATGTGCTAGTTTGAGTACTTGATCCCATGCCCATGGTACGGAGAATAGACTATGTTCTTTCTGATACAGCGAACCTTCTGGCTTGATTTATGGTTTCAAAAGATGAAAGCTAGCTAGCTAATAGTATTTTTTACCTGCACTTAATAGAGATAAAAATTCTAAAACAAACAAAATACTACCATGCAAATTGTGTTGCTTGTATTGTTTTCTAAGAATTAAAGGAAGTAAAAGTAACGTATATGAATTAGTTATTTTTTCCGCTTAAATTATTCAAATATAAGGTAATTTGTACAATAAAAAAAATTAATATACAACCAATTTCATGTGTTAAATTGTAGTTAAACTGTACGCGCGCAGGCGACACACCCACACTCACACACTTATATTTATTAAACAATAACAAAACTCATATTTCTCATTTGCATAACTCAATTAAAAAACTTAATTATTTATAAAAAAATATCAAGTGATTTAATGAAACAGTCCAGAAACCCACTACTATTATGTAAAGTTGACCCTTTGACTCATAAATACTCATTTTGAGCCATTTTATATAAAACCTAACCATTTGGCCAACCTAAATCCTTATTCCTTAGCAGGCCGCACAAGCAAATTTTAAAACCTCCAAGGAAGTGTAATGATTAAAGTCATCCACTTGTCATCCAAGTCATCCACTTGAATGACAAGATATAACCGGGAGAAACATGCAAAACAACACAAGTCATCCACTTGAATGACAAGATATAACAACCCAAGCAAAGATATGCTGCATAAACAGTAGTGAAGATATCTATATCTATATGGACCATATCTATGTGGACTCTTTCGCTAGCTAGGATTATACTTTTAGGTAATCACCGATTAGTTATTGTTATTTGATTTGATCATAAAATACCTATTTACGTAAAAAAATTTAGATCAAAACCATCAATCACCTGATTTTCCTACTAAAAATGAAGGGCACCCTAGTGTTTTTGTTGCTCAGCAGTGTCGGATCATAATGATATCAAATTTTGTCACTACAAGCTTTATGTACTTGTATAGTACAATCACAAGATGCAGATGGAAAGTGATGTAGCAGAATTAAAGTGTAAATGTACTTGTGGGTATTCAGTTCTGTAATAAGATACACAGGTAACTTATAAACTGAGATTGAGAAAGAAAGGTATAATTACAAGATAAGGGTTGGACCAGAAAGTACAAATGCAGTTGACATTAGCCAATTAGAAACACGGGGACTACTTGTGTTGACCCAATTAAGGAATTGGAAAATAAGGTATAATAAGATGGATACCTTTGCCTCATGATTGTTCATTATCAACTTCCCCACACTACCTACTTAAGGCCACCCACAACTATAGGATGTGTCATGTTCCTTCTGAAATTAAATAAATCATTTTTATTATTATTATTATTATTATTATTATTTTTTACTGTAATTCAAATCAAAATTTAATTATGCAAAGTTTACATGCTAAGTTTCATTCTAGTTTAAAATTTTTATATTTTAATTCCTAAGGGTGATTGATACCAGTGGTTTGTTTCTCTTTATAGGACTTTTTTGACTTGAAAGAAGTCCGATCGTTCCTTGTTTGCGGCCTCGACGTCATCAGGGGATGCAACAGCTACCACAACGCCTTTATCTTTGATGGCGTCAATTGCGTTTGCAAATTCCTTAAAGTCATTTAAGCTTTGAAAAAATAAAGATAAATAAAAAGATGAGTGTTAAAGTTTGGAATATAATCGAGAGTCACAATATGAAACAAAATAGAGTTTAGAAGAAGTTATTTTAAATCGTACCTTGTTGATAGAATCTCCTCACGTCTTATTTGTCTTTCTTCTTCTGTAATTTCCAGCAAGTACCGCAGTAAGCTGAAAAATCATTTTATTGAGAATTATATTATCATTGATTTATTGAATTTACTTAGTTAATGTAATCATACTCGACATAATAGTCAATAATCATGATAATAACTAAACACCAGTTACTTACCTACTATATCCTTTAGCATCAGGTAATTGGTATGAATCTACATCACCAATTGTCCCAATAATTGCTTTTGTAAGGGTGTCGTTATCCATTTCCATTTGACGTAGGAAATCACAGGTTCCATCATATATATCCAGTGTCTTCAACAAGTTAGGATCCCGGTATGATAAGAATGAAAATACTCCTGTTTATAAAAATTGGTTAAAAAAATGGGGAAAATCAATGCAACCCACATAACTTAGTTTACATGAAATTTACCTGAATGTGTGTCAAAAACACAGAAGCCTCCGTAAGCCCCACCACTAACTCGCACACGGTCCCACAATCAAGTGTTACGTATGTGTTTAGATATAACATATGCGCTCCCCTTTAGTTGATAACCAATGTCATACAGATTTGCAGCTTTGCCAACATAATTGACCTGCAATCAAGATTAATAAATCTAATATGAAAAAAACCCATAGAAAATTTAATGATTTAAGAATGATAGAAGTATAATTAACCTGAGTAGGTATCACAATTGCCTCATTTATTGATGGAATTCGTGCATTCCATGAAGCTGACGTAACTGGAGAAGTACTTGGAAGCAAATCAAGAAATTTGCCAACAATTGTTTCAGAGTTTTTAAGGTTTTTCCCATCGGAGGTGAGATTCACAAGGCAGCCTTTCTTTGAGATAAGGGTTTTGCGGATCTCTTCAAGGGATATGGAAATTTCACTCCAGTCTTGTTCAACTTTCTCTTCAAGATTTTTCAAATATTCCAGGTAACTGCAAGTATATTATATGTTAATCCCATGGCATGCTTACAGCTGTGAAAAAAGATCATTATATGCAGGAGATGGAGATATAAAACAGAGTTAATTCAAATGCCTATTAAAAGAATCTGTACCATACAGATTGGGTAACAGGTCAAAATAGGCTTGTGTTGAAACGAGTCTTCTCGTCTTGGTCAAGTTGGATTGGCCAGCAAATACTTTTGGTCCCCTCTTTAGTTTTTTATAAGTAAATATAATTAAACAATCTACGAGGTGGTAAGAACTAAACATAACTCTGTGCAGCTTTCAACCCATTTGACCCATTTCCCGTTTAGCTAAATTATAGAGGAACAAATATGCTTTCTTTGCAAACGATAAACATCGTCCCTTTACTTATTTAATCAATATGTGCCTTCTGGAGTATAATTACTGTATTCATGGTTAACTGTTTTAACTAGGTAAAATATTGAAATTCAACCTGATACCACCCATTTGTTCACTGATCCACCCTGCACTGTTTAACTTTGCATCCATCCTTGCAGCTGCAATACCATGACCACTGCCCCTTAATCGATTCTACATGGATAAAATTGGATAATATTAAACCACATTGTAGGAATAGTTGAGATGACTAAAATGTCCAGATCTCCAATTTATACCTCCATTCTAGCTTTGCTTTAGGAGACAAACTGCTTGAAGCGCTTTTGATCTGCAAACTGGACATCTTGGAGAATACAGTTGACCTAAAATTGTAGAGTTATAAGCTTATTTGAGAGATAATAATAATCAGATGAGGAGCACATACCATGAAACTACGTGTTAGTTATATCTAATATTTTATATTCAGTCATGTATAGCATGAACATACAAGGTTAAAAAGATCTTCGGTGCGTGATGACATGGCTTTGCCTCGAACAATAATATGACTAATTGGAGCATCTGACCCTCTCTTTGATGAAATGAAAGGAAATACAGATATTCCACCTGTCTTCCTTCCAATTAACTGATTTAGCTGCACAAAGTCTTGATCTTTTGTACCCATCTCCAGCAACGATTGACTGTTGACCAACATGATGTAACATGAGTATATGCATACCATGATTAGAAAATGGGAAAAGAGAAAAAATAAAGATGTCTATATGCAGTGTGCTTGAGCCCCAAAGTGAATACTTTCTATTACATATCATTGTCTGAAATCATCCTCATTGTATTTTGGGTGAAGAAAATGAAAACAAAAAAATTCCTAGGTAATAAAATTGATAAATCACCGCCATAATGAACAATGAAATCATCCACAATGTGTGTGCCCTATTTAGAAATATGAAGTCATTCTATATTATAAGCAAACAGCCAAATACCCTTGATAATTGTTATTAATGAGAAAGGGGGGAAACAATTTATAACTATCTCAACAATGTCAGATATACCTAGTTTAAAGCCCTACAAATATACAAAGTTCTAATGATTTTACAATCACTATTCTAATTCTTGCAAAGGTGCTCTTTGTAGGACGGAAAGGGCTCATAGGAGATAAACAGAACCTGATTTTGTTTGATTCTCTAGATATTAAGCTTAATTTGGGTTCATTAGCAGCTAACACTTATGGGTTCGTTTTCAGCTTTTGAATCCTATTAGAGACAGCCAGTGGTCACTGTAATGGAGAGGGTTTATGCCTTTATGGAGGCGACAGATGATAGGTGGAAGATGAAGACAACAAAAATAATACTCAGATATTGTAAGGAAAACTAAGTTATGGTTCAAAAATAGTGTTTGGAATTAACATGATTTTTTTTTTGGGTTTCCTTTTTGTAGTTTTTGAGGGTTTTGTGGTGGCAATTTAGGTAGTGGGTAGTGGTAGTTTATGAGGGATGATGATGGCAGATTGGCAGGAAACATGATCTTGAAGAAACAAAATAAAATAAACCATAATAATACCCAATAAACCTTCATTAGAACTTCACATGAATCGCACATGACCAACTTAATGTTGGAACCTCAACAGTGTGGGGTTAGGGATGATTTTGTAGGAATTTATAGTTGAAGGTTGAAGCCACAACTAGCAACTTTTTTTAATCAATACACACATATCCATGTAAGTGTTTGGTTATTTTTATTGTGAAAATGACAGGTTCAAACCATAACTTATAACTTTTTGCCAATAGATTAGGATGTACACAATGACGTTCATCAAGTAAAAGCTATTAGTGTTAATAATCGCGAAAGCAAACTTGAGTTACGAACTCTTCTGTCATAGCAGCATCTTACCAAAAGAGCGGAACCAGAGGAAGAAGTTCTTTCTTCAGTGAACTCATATCAAATACTATTTCAGTGTAAAGGACATCATTTGTGAAGAGGTCATGCTGCAAGACTTTTACACCATTGATATTGCCAACCTACAATTGTCAAAAAAAAAAAGCTTCTTAAAAATCATCAAATCACAATGATCACATACTGCTATTGGATGGGAAAATTGCAAGAAAAGGCTACCAGCCATGGCCAAATTTTTAAGTTACATAGCCAACTGTTTAGGAAAGATAGAGGGGTGTGCATGAAACCAACCCAAAAGGCAAAAAATCAGAACTGAAATAACTGAACCCGAATAGAAAACGATGGGTTTGGTGTGAGCTTTCTAAGCACCAAAAGTTCGGGTTGGTTTTGGTTTTCCCTAAAATAAAGACCAAAAAAACCGAATATTCGTTTTTATTACATGTAAAACCGTATATGTATGTGTAAACTGTATATTTTTTTTTATTTTTTAGGCCCGTAATATTAAAAGCCCGTGTAATTTTAAATGTTACCCTAAACATTTTTAGCCAAAATACAATACTTTGGGTTATTTTATCTAGGCCCAAAAATTTAAGACCCAAGCAAAAAAACCAAAACTGAACCCAAACCCAAAGCTAAACACAAAAACCAAAAGTTCAGTTGGGTTCGGATTGAGGCAATAACCGACCCATGCACACCCCTAAAAGATAATAATTATACAAGTTTCAAAAACATTGACCTGTGGTAACCGACCCATGCACACCCCTAAAAGATAATAATTATACAAGTTTCAAAAACATTGCCCTGCGGTAATCTTTTAAGTCAAGTGGCTTCCAGTGTTTGAGTTCAAGGGTTTTTTATTAATTTTTTTAACTCTTCAAATGTGAGTTTGGGTATAACTTGGGGATCACCTCCACTGTCAACACCATAAGCATTGTCTGGAAAAACAGCCTGCATAAATTATAATGTGGCCTCAGCCATAATGTTTGTGATGTACATGTTCAGGAAAAATGAAACAACTGCTTAGAGAGAAATTTAAATGACAGAGATAAGGGTTTGACAGTAACATATTCAGGTAGCAACATGTTTTACTGGCAAGAACATAATTTTCGAAGCACAAAGTTTTATATACAAAAGAATATAATTATCAAAGGGCCTTGGCTTTGCATGCGTCGTAGAAACAATCTCTATAAAGTTTATACGTCAATTCTATTTCATTTGCACAGAGAATGTTCCAGTGAGTCATATTTTGGGTGGCCTATTTATATATTATCCTAAATATGTCAATCCAGCTACTAACATGAACCAGCATTCACAAGTCAAGTTTTTTTGCAGGTATAATCACTTAATCTCTGCAAATAACTAACCACACATTATAAATTATACGATATACACAAAATTTTGTGAATCATTGAACATGTTACATTTTTGAATATATATTTATCTTGAGTGAAAAGCTTTCTTCCATACCCCCTCCCCTTTTCCAAAAAAAAAAATGTTGAAATGGAAAGCAAAAGACAGAACAGATTTCAAGATACATGAGGCAAATTATAAGGAAAGTGCCCTTGATTATATATCCTTCACTTTACTAGAGTCTGGAAGACAGCATATACATGCCTACATTCTATATCAAATTCAGTGTTATAACCCCTTCCCCACGCTCTTTCTTAAATTATTTTAGATGGGGAAAATCACCAAATTACATGTTGACCCATTTCCAAGTAATAAAAACAATGCAGTTTTAATACAGAAAAGAATATGATTTTGAGTTATAACTCAGACCTATAACAGAGAAAATGGCTTCCATTAATGAATAATGATAACATTTACCTGTTGAGATGTTCGCCCTAATATGTTATCAGGCTGGGAGTAAACACCTTTCATCTCATTGAATACAACTAGGTAGCACAGATACGGGTACGGCACGGGGGTACGGGGACGATTCGGAAACGGGAAACGGCAAAAATCAAAAATTCAAGATACGGGTACGGCAATGGTACGGGAATAAGAAAATATAAAAAAATAAATATACATTAAACAAATTCCAAAATACACAAAGTTAAATACTTAAATATATAAACTATTTTTATAATTCTATGTAAATTGATTTTTCAATTATTTTAGATAATAATATTACATGATCCCACTATCCAAGAGTCCCTGCTCAAGCAGGGATAAGATTTCCATTCTTTATTCTTTCCATCACAGCACAATAGCAGAGTCTTCAATGTGGCAAAAAGGCAAAACCAATAAACCACCGTTCAATTCACGACGAGTGACTACCCATTTTCCGATCAAGTTATCATCTATCAATATGTAATCTATGCTACTTACATTGGAAATCGCACAAGCCTACGCGTGAATTCTTGAAAATGAAGTGGTGAACGTGAAGGTCAAATAGGCTGGCAGGCTTCCCGCTGCGTTTGTCGTGTACGTGAACGTCGAATTAGCTATGGATACGTACGTGAAGAATATGGAACCTGGTTCTATAATTTGAAAGGTTTATAAATAAAACCCTAAAATTAATTCGAAACGGCCCAGAAACGGGACGGGATCTTGGACCGAAACGCTTCCGGCGTGCGGATACGTTTCCCCGGCGTTTCCGCTTCCAGAATGCTTCCGAAGCTGGTTCCCTGGACGCTTCCGTGCTTCCGAGGAATACAACACCTGAAAATAGCATTATAAAAGATTAAGACCAAAATTATGCACGCCATTTTCAATTTCTTAAGATACTAGATTAACATGCTCAAGATAGCAACATACAAAATAATTATGCTAGAATATAGCACTACAACTATATTGCAGGAGACATGAAGAATCAACACATTACTAGACTTAATAACATAGAAAAGGAAAACTCATATGGACCTTTGTATGTTATTTCTTCTGAAGGGTTGTTCAGCTCATAATGCCAACCCTCTTGTTGGAAAGTCTGGATGTCCTCCACACATTTGGGAAAGAACACAGCATCCACATAGACATCAACCAAATTATAGAAATCCTACACAATTAATTAAAAAAAACATAAGGAAACTAGATCTAACAGGCCATAAGGCGTAAACTACGTCTATATTGATAAACAGAGACCAAATTTAACACTCCAAGTAAAACACACAAAATGATATAGAAGATCAAGAGAACAAATCTCATACGAAAAGAACTTCTCTACTCGATTACATAAAAACTAGAAACTGACTTACAAAATAAGAACTTGAAAATAAAACCACCTTCAGTAGATCTAACATAAACAAAGGAGAAAAACATGCAACTATCCCACTACTTCATGACTCGTTCTTTTTCTACTACTTCTAGAATATAAAATAAAATAAAACATAAAAACACCAATTACTTGCACGTGAGTAGGCAATGAATACTTTAACACTCCCTCTCATTGCCTACGTGGGTTATTCCCATCTCTTTTGCAAACTCCAGCAGCTTAGTGCTTGACATCCCTTTTGTAAATAGATCAGCCACTTGTTCTTTAGTGTTCACTTGCACCATCTCGATCTCTCCTTTTAGTCCTTTTTCACGAATAAAATGATAATGTATCTCGATATGCTTGGTACGTGCTTGAAACACCGGATTTTGAGCCAGTTTTATGGCTGATACATTGTCACACATCAGTTTGATCTGATAGTCCATTTTCTGATCTAATTCCTCCAGCAGTCGGGTCAACCACGTACAATCCTGAGCTGCCATAGCAGCAGCTCTGTACTCCGCTTCGGTGGTGGACAACGACACGGTCGACTGTCGTTTACTACACCATGAGATAGCACTTGAACCCAACATGAACACGTAACCCGTGGTGCATCGTCTGCCATCAAGATCACCTGCATAATCCGAATCACAATAACCAAAAAAAACGTGGATTATCCTCCCTCTTGAATCGAATCCCATAGTTTACATTTGCTTTAATATATTTAAAAACCCTGCGAGCTGCAATCAGATGTGGTTTCCTAGGCTGCTGCATATATCTACTCAATACACCAACAGCGAATGAAACGTCAGGTCTGGTTATTGTAAGATAGATTAAACTCCCAACAATTTTTCTATACATTGAGGGATTATCTATTTCCTTGCCTTCTTCTGCTCGAATCTTGAAATTTGGTTCAATTGGTGTATTTGATGGCTGGCAATCTGTCATTTCAAACCTGAATAGGACTTCACTAGCATACTTCGTTTGATGCAGAATAACTTGATCATCTGCATATGCTAGTTCCAGACCCAAGAAATGCTTCAGCCTTCCAATATCCTTCATCTTAAAACGAACACACAGGTTGGATTTAAGTTGATCAATTTCTTCTTCATGATCTCCTGTGATGATCAGATCATCCACATAAACCAGGACTATGACGATCCGACCTTCAATTTGCTTCACAAACAGGCTATTATCTGAGTTGGTCATATGAAAATCATTCTGTTCAAGAAACTCACCCATTTTACCAAACCACGCGCGCGGTGACTGTTTTAGACCGTAAATAGCCTTCTTCAATTTGCACACATACTCTGGATGCCCCTTATTTTCAAAACCCATTGGTTGAGTCATATAAATGACGTGATCAAGATCACCGTACAAAAATGCATTGTTTACATCCATTTGCCATAATCGCCATTTCTTACTTATAGCAACTGCAAGTATCACTCGGATAGTAGTTAACTTTGCTACAGGGCTGAACGTATCTTCATAATCCAGGCCGTACTTTTGTGAAAAACCTCGGGCAACAAGTCGAGCTTTAAATCTGTCCACCGATCCATCTGCTCGTCTTTTTACTTTGTAAACCCATTTGCAAGTCACCAAGTTTACACCAGCAGGTTGTGGGACAAGTTCCCATGTTTGATTTCTTTGGAGTGCTTGTACTTCTTCTTCCATTGCTATCTTCCATTCCACTTGAAGAACAGCATCTTCAAAATTTCCAGGTTCGAGGAGCCTACTTTCAACCTTGGTTTTAAATTGCGAGATGCGATCCGATGTGAATGTTTCAAAAATATGTTGCGTGATGCGTGTTGCGCGATGCGAGCGCATCACGTAAGAAATGCGCTGATTATAAGAAAATACCAAATTTTCAACACATATGAAAAAAACTAAACATTTGAACATTCTAAAGTAACAATAAGCTTAAAGTCAAGCAAAAAATCAAATATGTTGTTAATATCACTCAGATTTATTAAATAACTATCAAACTTGCATCAAACATCAGATTGATTACGTCAGAATCTGATTTAACAGGGGCGATTAACGTAAATATCAGATTCCCAATGAAATTACATCAGAATCTTATGTGTAGAGAAATTACTTCAGCGCAATTAACAGGGGCGATTAAATCAGAAACATTTAACTATCAGATTGGAAATCAGATTTAAATTAAATCAGATGCGATTGAAATTAAAATCATAACTGGGTCCAGGAAGAAGAAATCGGAAAATAGTAGATGAATTGAAGAAATTAGTAACTTGATTGAAGGATTTAGCAGATGTATTGAAGAAATCAGAAGAGAAATTAGAGATTTAAGAAGAAGAAAGTTGTCGATTTCACGTTTATGAGTCTGCATGTAAACAGCCGACACCCTAGATCATCCTTTGCCGTTCAATTTCCTAAATCGGCGCAATGGGCCGCAATCCACGGTTGGCGCAACTTACGTATTCACGCCGCATCACCTTCGCATCACAGGCTGCATCCGCATCAAGGGTTGCGTTGCGGCATACCTACCGCATCATCGCATCTTCGCAATTTGCGCCCAAATTGCGCGCAATTTTAAACCAAGCTTTCAACCATAGCAATGTTTGCATTTGCATACTTTGGATTGGGTTTATGCACCCGTTGTGACCGTCTCAGATGAACTTCTTTAGAACTGGTATTCCTTTCACCTTCTGAATCATTGATGTTATCGGGCTCTAAATTTGCATTGTCTGAGTCTTCAATAGACAGCTGGACTTTAAAAGATTTGAATTCTTCTTTGAGAAGTTGTGAGTCAGGTAGTGTCTGGCTGCTATCTGACCACCATGAGGAATTCTCATCGAAAATTACATGTCTAGAAACATATATTTTTCCACTGCCTGGATCACAACACCTCCACCCCTTCTTCTCCGAGTCATACCCAACGAACACACATCTTACAGCTTGTTTCTCTATCTTGTTTCGTAAGTGACTTGGTATGAATACGTAACATACACATCCAAAAATCTTAAAATAACTAACATTTGGCTTCATACCTGTTAGCTTCTCAAATGGAGAAATGTAATTCATACCTTGAGATGGAGTTCTGTTGATAATATACACGGCTGTGTTCATCGCCTCTGCCCAGAAACTTCCTGGCATATGTTTTTCATGAATCAAGCTTCTTGCAACTTCACTTATGTGCCGATTCTTACGCTCAGATACTCCATTCTGTTGTGGAGTGTTTGAGCACGTCAGTTGTCTCCTAATTCTCTTCATCTTCAGATAGTTGCTGAATTCCTTGGAAAGATATTCACCCCCATTATCTGATCTTAGCCCGCGCAGTTGCTTCCCGATTTGAGTTTCTGCATCAGCTTCAAACTCCTTGAATTTTTCTAGCACCTCTGATTTTTCTTTCAAGAAGTATACTCGTGTATACCGGGAAAAGTCATCAATGAATGTTACCATATACCGACAACCTTGCATAGATGGCTGCTTAACAGGTCCAAATACATCTGAGTGAACCAATTCGAGACATTCTTGCGATTGAAACGATGACTTTTGTGGAAAGGGCAATTGTTTAGCTTTACCAAACTGACATCCAGAGCAGATCACGTTCTTGTTTATTTTGACTTTGGGCAGCCCATTAACTAGTCCACGATCAATTATTAAGCCCAATTTATCCATTCCCACATGGCCCAACCGCTGATGCCACATATCCGCACTTTGATTACCTTTAGTTTTCTGCACATATGTTGACTCAGCACTAAGAACATACATGTTGTTGTTGTTCTTCCCTTGGATAATCGGTGTGGAAGAGGTCTCAAATTCTTTGTATATCTTCACTTCTCTTGGCCCAAACATTGTCTGTAATTTGAGGGACAGACAATAGATTCTTTTTCATCCCTGCAACGTGATATGCACCTTGTAGAGTTAAGCCATGTCTTTGATCCCCAGAAGGGAAACTTACATTGCCTATGTGATCAATAGGATGCTTGGAGTTATCGGCGAGAACCACAAGTCGGCTACCTCCGTATTTGGTTGGATTGTTCAGCTTACTTTGATCACCGGTCATGTGATTTGAACAGCCCGAATCAACAATCCAATCGTCATTCGTCAAACCGATTCTCTTGAGATTCGGTTGTTGCTGTGAACGCGTATACTTCCTCTGTTTGAGCGACATACGCCTCTGCGTCCCAGCCTTCCTCATCTCTGGTTGTAGCCACATTACTTTCTTCATTTCGATGGGATCTGCAATTTCTTGCGAGATGCCCTCGTTCGCCGCAATTATAACATTTAAATGGGAATCTCTTACCAATTCGAGTATGTCTTTTGTCACCGGATGACTCCCCTTGATCAGGTTTGCCATACTTCTTTTCACTTTGGTCATAATTTTTGCTCTTATCTGGGTTTCGACTGTACCCACGATAATTTCGATTCGCCTTGAATTTTCCTTTGACTTTAGCGGCATACAACGCTTCTTCTTTCTTTGTGGTAGAACTGGTAGTCAGACTTCCCATTTGTTTGGCCAATGCCTCTTGGCTTGCTAGCAGATTCTCAAACTCACCAAGAGATGGCTGAGTAGGCCAGCTTTGAACGGCTGCCACGAAGCTTCTGAACTCAGCTTTTAGGCCATGTATTATGATCTGCTTCATACGTGATTCACCAATCTTGGCCGATGAATCAAGTTCCCCAATTTCTCTACACAAGGTTTTCACCTTGTGAAAATATTGGGTGATCGATAGTTCCTGTTGATTCACGGACATCAACTCGTTTTCTAACAACTGCAGTTTCGTGTCATTCTTTTTGGAAAACAGAACCGCTAGAACATCCCACGCCTCTTTTGGGTTTGCTGAGTCCCGTATATGCTCGAGTATCTCTTCCTCCACAGTTGTCTTTAAGACAAACATAGCCTTTCCGGTTTTGATCTTCCATTTTCGAAGTGCACCTTGAGCGTCATCCTCTGGATGCGTTGTCTCAGACCCGTTTACCACCTCCCACAGATCTTGGCCCTGCAAGTATGACGTTATGCAGGTTGCCCAGGTGTTGTAATTATGTTGGTTGAGTTTCTTCACACCGCCGATTACCTGGAAATCGCTCATTGTGGCTCTGATACCAGATTGATAAACAGAGACCAAATTTAACACTCCAAGTAAAACACACAAAATGATATAGAAGATCAAGAGAACAAATCTCATACGAAAAGAACTTCTCTACTCGATTACATAAAAACTAGAAACTGACTTACAAAATAAGAACTTGAAAATAAAACCACCTTCAGTAGTGCTAACATAAACAAAGGAGAAAAACCTGCAACTATCCCACTACTTCATGACTCGTTCTTTTTCTACTACTTCTAGAATATAAAATAAAATAAAACATAAAAACACCAATTACTTGCACGTGAGTAGGCAATGAATACTTTAACATATATCCAATCACTTGCCGCAATTTTCTAACCTTCGTATTTGTAGATGCAACAGGATAGCATGTCCTATCAGGATATGTGAATGCATTAAGAAAAGTATGCAAGCTGCCCTTCAGTAGTTCAACAAATGGTCCTTTTAAAGGGTACTTTCTTGAACCACATAAGACACTGTGTTCCAATATATGAGGAATTCCAGTTGAATCTTTCATGTTTTAAAAGTGGATGAAGTGACAACTAGTATAGGCATATAGCATAGAATAAGTGCAGGATTAGGTGGATTGTCCGAGTAAAAAATTGCTGTTCAAAACAAAAAATACCATAGATAATTTTGTATTCATCTGCATATAAAAATAAGCATTCAAAAGTTGCATGATTAGAGTACCGTTTGCCAATTATATGTTCCGAACAGAACCCATTTATTGGTGATGCAATGTACTCAGATTCATGAATCATACATTGCAACATCATATGTACTTATCATTTGCTAACAAATTATTAATGCCCTCTATAATTTTGAAACATATCGTATATGTTGCACAACTGCTCTGTGTTGCAACTTTTCATTCCTTTACAACCCATATATGTTGCAACATTTTATCCAATCCTAATGTATGATGGTATGAGATACATGTGATGAAGGTCCTCTGCAGTTACATTCTTTCTTATCATGCTCAACAACATGAAAGCTACCATCCCCACAAAACCAAGTCCTTATTTTCTTCATTATTTGGTAAAGGATTCACCAATAAGAAAGGGTGAAAGGCTTTGGCTTCCAAAAATACTTGCATCAAATTTTGTATAAATCTGATAGAACAGATAAAGCCTAATGGACTATGGACAATTCCGATGCTTCAATTAACAAAGTATAAACGAATGAGCAAACAGACAACAATTTCCAGATTCTAAATGGGACACCAAAGACCTTTTTCTCATCATCATTTAACACGGACATTACTTCACAACCAGTCTTCTAATGTCTATACAAAATAGCTGTAGACTTGCACTCAGCGATAAACTGCTCGGAAACCTTCTCAAATCCAAGCTTCTCAGCAACATCTTCATGAGCATCGATAGCATCTGCAAGCAAGCAATAAACCCTAATACTCACATTAACTGTGAAAAATCACAAACTATAACAACCTCATCCAGCAAATTATCGACGAACAATATCATATTTCATCCATAACGATAAACACAAAGCTAAAACGTCAATTCCGAATTCAAACATTACAAATTTCAACAAATAAAACATTTGAAAGAGATTGTCATCTCAAAATCCGGTTTATATTCAAATCAATTAACATGCAACCAGCTCTACATCGATTTCCATTAAAATTGTTGAAACTTCTAGCTCGTTTTCAACGGAACGAAAGGATAATTAATAGTCTTACCTGGAGAGAACTGCTGTGATGAAGTTGCGATAGCTCTGGGGGTTATCGGTGAGAAGCGAGCACTGAACTGGAGACGTGACGGTATGGCGGTGGAGATAAGGCGGAGATGATGACGGAGAGGCGAACGCCGGTGGAAATTAGGGATAAGACGGTAGCGATTGGAGGATAAACGGTGGGAGGAACGCGAAAACGTTCGAATACAGGCATGTGAGGTGCAGGAAGAGATAGAACGAAGAAGAACAACTCTCTCCATTATCAATGGAGATGAGGAAAACTGTGATGTGGTTGCAGAGATACAGGTGTTGTAGCTCATGTCATATGTGTGGTAGCTTGGAGAAAACGTCTCGAGAGTCCAGATTTCTTTGGGTTTTTTTTTTTTTTGTGTTTTTGATTTTTGATTTTTTTTTATGGTTTAGATAGAGTCCATTTGGTCTAAGAAACCAAAAGATCATTCTATTTTTGTATTTTAGTTTGTGTGTGGTTTTTAATTGAATGATAACTAGTCATTGATATAGGTTTGATACTATATTAAGTTTATGAATTATGTTACAATCTACAGTGAGTTCGAATTTATCGTAACTTATTTAATTAATTTTATTTATTTTAGTCTTGAAATCTAGTTTCTAATATATAAAGAAACGTGTCAATGTTAACATATTAGTGAGGTTTCTTAGGAATTGTCAAGTCACTATGATGTATATGTTAACCACTCACCTTGACATATGTGTTGTGAAGTAACCGTTTTTACATGAAGACTTTTCTTCCTGGTATGAGAGATGTGTTTGGATCTAAATTAATCAATCAAAATAGTGCATGTATGTTGATTAAACTTATGTGTATGTGTGCTGCTACTTCATAATCATGTTAATATTTAGTTTACTAATTTTGTTCAAATTATTTTGAATTGGTATAACAACTTGGCCTCTGGAAAAGTACTAAATAGATACCCAACGGCGACATATGATCGAGATTGGATGTCAGTAATTTTGCGGATTCATCAGTCTTATGTAAATCTTGAAATCAAATGATTTCTTGTTGTATTATACATCACTACATTGAATATTCTTAGATTGCAAATTTTGAATGTTTCATGGTTTAATTATCTTACTATTATAATAAACAAAAATCTCAATTTGCCACTTGTCCCATTTTAAAGTCAATTTGCCACTTGTCAATTTTATATGCACTCACATAATTATATCTCTTATTAAATATTTATTGTTATATTATCTCTCATACTAAATACTTATTATAATAATTATAACTAATAATATTATTTATATTTTACAAATTAAAAAAATAGTTTTTAATAAATTGAAAGTCAAAATCATTTTATCAAAAACTTACTTTGAAAATGTTTATATATTATAATTTTTTTAAATCAAAATTAAAAAAATTATTTAAAATCTTTTTTTAGAAATAAAAGTTGTATGAAAAAAATAAGTTTTCTTGAAAACTAATTTTTTTTTTCAAAAAAATGGTAACAAACCCCAAGTTATAAAAATGACAATAAAAATTACATTTTTTGTTTAAAGATAATTTCATATTAGGTTTTTAACTTTAATTATTACAAAAATATTACCTTACCTTACTAATTTGAAATAGTTAGTTTTTCAAAGAAAGTTAACTTAATTTTTTAGAGTTAATTAGTTCAAATATCTAAATTATTACAAATCAAGAAGGTTAGATGATATTCCTATTGTTATTAAAATTTTAATTATTGTTTATTATTTAAAATGGTTGTTAATACGTAATTTAATCATTTTATATCAAAATATCGTTTCAGAATTTACAAATTTTTATCACTTACTATTTAATTTTTTATATCTAATCCGTGTAACACACGGGTTAATAGCCTAGTATTTTATATATGAATTAAACATTAAATTTCAGGGCAAAACCATGGTGGGTGCCACATAAGATTAATACAAAGATGCTATAAAAATAACATTTGTTTAGCTTTATTTTCAGTTACAGCATAAAATGCTAATAAAAAAACATAGGTTATGTTTTCCTGAATAATTTAGGCCTCATTTTATATAAGAGATTTATTTATAGGCTTAGATACTATAACGTAAGATATTTAAAAAAAATTCTCAACTGATACTATGTGTTGTTTTTTCCTTTATGAATTTCTTCATATCATCATTTTTCGGTGAGAATCTGGTAATCATTGTGATTTTGTAACATTTGAGGCAAAATTTTGGGATATATGTGGATAAGGTTTTGAATTTGGGATTTTTAATCTGTTGCAGGTTTTTTGATGCTTTACTTTAATCTTTCTTATTTTGTTTGTTATTTAATGTTATTATGTAAATTAAAAAACCAAAAAAAAAGAGTATTAAACAGATGAAAACGAAGAAAATATCCATTTGATTGCAATGATGTAACTCGAATGATTAAGGCATCAAATTTAAAGTGGTACTAGAGTGATTACTTCCTTCTTTGTTTCCTTTGTGATTTAATACCAATGAGGCATTGCCTCAATGGTACCCCAAGATTCTTCAAAATGGGAGGTTTTGGGTTCAAATCTTTCTCGCAACAAAATAGGAGTCTGAGGGGTTTAGGATGCTTTCCCAGTGGGGTTTCCTCCTGTGGTGATTGTGGTGGCTCATGGGAGGTCCAGGTAACTAGACCTTGGTGAGATGGTCTGGAAACAGTGGGTTCACACGATTGAAACTTTCTCCGTTCAAAAAAAATGTTGCTTTAATATCTACCTAGTTTCGAACAAAGTTCCTATACACGATCCTATAATTATAAATTTGAGAGCGCTTTTGGAAAAGAAAAGGGAAGCCCGCCCTTTTTGGTTATTATTGTAAACACAAAACACCTTGGTAAAAAAATTGTTTAAAACAAAGAAATTTGAAAAAAAGATTATTATTTTTTTTTATCATTATAGGCCTCAAAACGATTTAGCTTGTCCTGACATAGGGCTTGTGGGAAAATTTAGATGATTATACACGTGAAATGAGGATTGTGAGGAATTTTGAACAATTACAGAGTCAAGTACATTTGAGTTATAAGTTATAATCAACTGACGTATGTATGTATGTGATAGTATACTTAAAATTGGTTTCGTATCACACATGTCTGTGTATAAAGTTCGTTTGACATGAGAGTTAAAAATTAAGAGAATTTTAGGCAAAAACTATGAAGACTTTTACGCATGACGACATTATTATATATATTAAAGATGATGGAGAAAAATAGTTGTTTTTTGTTATTTTGTGATTTTTTATGAGTTTTATGACGCTCAGCTTAACAACAGGGTATGATTTTAGGGTTTTTTTGATAAATGATCTTTTGGTTTATGTTTTATTCTCTATATATATGTGATGCATGTATACACTTTTAGTGAAATCAATAAAAAGTTAGTTTATATCTATTTCTCTTTTTATCTTTATAACATGTTTAATCACATATAATTTACCAATCCAATTAGTAGATTGGTAAAACAACCAGTTCAATGTACGTTTTAACTATGAAAATGTTAAACATTGAAGTTAATTAGCTTTAAACAGCACGATATATATTTGAGCGAGCTTTTGTTATAACATTTTCTTATTCCTTTTAATATTTGAGTGAGGACACATATGTTACATACGAGTTATAACATCTTATTCTTTGTTGGTTTTATTTTGTAATTATAATGAAAAAATAAAATAAGTTTAGGATTCATGCATCCGTTAAAAGCTTAGTGATGAAATTGAGTCACGTTTGAAAATTGGATGTTAGTGACCCAGGTGAGAAAAATCTTCGGATTGTCATCAAAGACAATACAACCTACATAGAACTAATAGATATAGCAAAGGTGATTGCATCAAAAATTAAGTTAATTACTTAATAGAAAATATTATACTTCACATACTAAAAGATATATACGAACAAGAAGGTAATATATATATGGCAAAAATTAAATAAAAAAACTATTTTGTCTAAGAAGGCTAAAAAAGATTTTTAAAATCTCTAAAACTGACTCAAACTAACTCCGATTGAACTCATTTTGATGGTATTGAAACCGTCTCATCGAACAATATTTTCTTTTAGGTTTTATCTTTAGGTATAGAGTTTATTTTTGTAATTTTGGTTTTATTATTATGGTTTATTGTTTATGGTTTAAGGTTTAGGTTTTAGGGAAATACAAGTTAGTTCCAATGATGTAAAAATGAATTCATCGGAGTTTGTTTAGGTCGGTTTTCGAGTTTTTAAAAATCATTATTAGACTTTTTAGGCAAAAAATACTTTTTAAGAGAACCCTTCATATCTATAGAACCAAACACATACACTTAACTTAGCATAGGAGTCTATCTCCGTTATCTTAAAAAGTATATTTTACCTAAAAAGGCTAATTTTTTTTAAACTTGAAAATCGGCCCGATAATACCAAACCATACACAATAATACCAAAACCTAAACTTCAAATTAAAACTTAAAGCCTATAAAACCTAAAAGTTAAACCAAGCCTTATAGCCTAAACTTTATAGTTAAACTTTAAAGTTAAAACATAAAAGCTAAAAATGTAGAATTCGATGATATGGTTCCAACATCACCGGAATGAGTCCAATCGGAGTTCGTTTGAGTCGATTCTAGAGCTTTAAAAATACTTTTAAACTTTTAAAGCAAAATATACTATTTATTTGATTCTACCTCTATATGTACATCTGTGTATTCTTAACCAACTTTTGCCTTAACCAATATTATTAATAAGGGTAAATTACGGTTTTGGCCCTTATGATTTAAGCATTTTAACTATTTCAACCCAAAATAAAATTATTTATCAATACAACCCATGCGTTTTAAACAAATAACGGATCCCCAAACATAGTTAGATTTGGTGGCCAAAATCGTTAGAATAATTAGGTTTGGGTCAAAACCGTTGGTTGTTTAAACCACATGGGTTGCATTGATAAAATATTCTATTTTGTGTTGAACTAGTTAAAACAGTAAAACCAGAGTAGCCAAAACCCTAATTTACTCCGATTGATCTAACTAGTCATCATGATTAATCATTTATTACTAATTAAATATCAATCAAACAATCAAATATTATCCACCAATACAAGTGTATAATTTTAATGGTGTATTCAATATCAATTAAACATCAATTAACCAATCCTATATTATCCACTAGTATAATTTAACACTGTATAATACAAAATCTATATATATGCATGTGTGTGATTATTTTAGAGGATACAAGAAATGCTATGAACCATAATACGATTTCAGAATTGCTAGGTGAAGGTGTTAAGACTTATAGTGTGTAGGTGAATGATACATTTTTCTTTTTCTTTCTTAATGTTTTTTTAACAGCAAATCCAACCAACTTCTAAAATATTTCAAGCTGAACTATCTCTTGCTCGAGTACGAACACATGGTTGTAACATCAGTACCGGACGCGTGCCGGAACAGTGATCGCAACAGTAACTCGTACAGTAACTCAGGTTCCCATTACGTGAAACTATGTTTATACTATTGACACATTATGCTTAACATGAAACTATTATGCGATTGTCTGAAATCTGACTAAAACCTTAGGGTTTAACAGTCAGAAACATATCAGACAACACATAATTGAAACACAGATACTTGATTTGATGCTATTATGTATAAACGTATGTGAAGTTAAACAAAATGAAACCATAACGGTTGTTGTTACGAGATGCTAGACAGACGAATTATTCGTATAGCTGACGATCTGTACGAATGATTCTAAATGTTTAACGTTCTGAAATAATGACTGAAATGTAGAAAACAAGAATCGGAAAGCCAAATTATCGTCGTGTTCGTTCGAATGACGATTCGAATGAATACGCGCGATGGTGACGCGTTCCGAAGAAACGAAAACGAAAACGAAAAACGATACGAACGATCACAAAATTAAGAAAATATATTATTTTCTGTTTTACAATTTTGAAACTCATCATAAATAAATTTAAACGAAACTATTTTAATAATTCGCGAACAAATTAACGAAACACGTAAAAATAATATAATTCGATAAATAATTTAATAAAACGATATTTAAAATAATTACTAGAAATAAATACCATCCAAATAGTTAAAAATAAACTCTTTTATTTAATTTACGAGAAACGCGCGAAAAGTGCCGTAAACGCGACGAAAGTACGAACCGAGCAACCGAAACAAACTCGAATACCCTAGGGGTATAAAAGCCACCAATGAGGGCATTTATTTCATTTCCAACCAACCCTTTCTCTCTCTAAACACCCAAGCCGTCTCTCTCTCTCTCTAGCAAGATCCATCTTCCAAGCTCCATATCTCCTTCATTTGTGGATGAAATCAAGCAATCTCGGTGCCTAAACGAAGCTCTCATCGTCCTCTACACGAAAGTACAACTAATATGATCGTTAGTCCAGCCATTTACGAGGTAATAAGCCACAAAATTGCTGAAAAAATAGGGTTTTCTTGATAGTGATTCGACACACATGTTTTGACCGGCCTAGAACCACTCCCCCGATCACTATGCATTCGACAATGATACGAAACCATGGTGAAAACAACACTAGAACGAGCTCAAACGATGATGATGACCTGCCGGTTGCAACAGTGGGACGGCCGAACCTGTTAGGTGAGATCTTGAGTTGGCCGAACCTCATGACATCTAGGCCGAACCCTTTGCAAGGCTGCGAACCATCCCTTAGCCGAACCCCTCCCATGCGGCGAACCCTACGACCAACGAACCTAAATCAAGCTGGCCAAACCCCAGCGAACCCATGCACCCCCGAACATCATCACCGAACCTGTAACATCACTGTACTTTCGGTTGTCCGTACGTCCGTACATCCGTACGAATGTACTGTTACGACCGGAGATTTATTACTTATTAATGATTATGAATTAATGATATTCATTACTGATATTATCACTGTACTGGTATGCATGTTCATAATTTATTATACGCGCAAACCACGGAAAGTTTAGTTGTAATTCAACTAAACAGACCCGTAGTGTTTATCGCAGTTACTTATTATTGATGATGATGGATTAATGGTCTGAGATTGGATTTGGGTTAGAACTGGTAGTTATTTGAGTCTGGTTACTAAACGTAGTCAAGGACCCATGGTCATGGTTTATCGAAATAGCGGTGGGACGGTGGCTAGGGCAGTTGCGACTGACCCTTACATATGCCCTATATATATGCATATTTCGGTCCATCATGGATGTGTCAGTGACTAGGGTTTAGTGGGTTTTGGTTTGGGAAATGATAATATTAAAGATGATAAATAATGAGAATTGATTACGCGATGGTGAGGTTACGGACATTATCTAAGCGCGAATATTAATTCAGAGATATTAACTTAATAAATGTATTCGCGTGGGTGACGATTCACACGAATATAATTATTAAGAATAATATACTGAAAGGATATTCCATAAATAATAATTCAAATCGAAATACGGTACGAGCATCGGATTCGCAAAGGTGACGATCTTTACGAATACGTACGCGAGTAACGTGTTTCGACGAGATAATTAAATATTATCAAACGATATTAATCTAATAAATGGAAACTAAAAACGTTTATTAGGAATCACAACCTAAAATGTTTTCGAATAAATTAATTTATTAAATAATTATTAGCGAAAATGAAACGAAATCAATTTACGAAACAATTTATTTAAAACCATTCTATTTAATACGAAACCTATTTATTTTAATGTTTTACGTGTTAAATATGTTTTCGTTAAAAACCGAGCATAACCGACCATTTATTTTATTTTATCGCGTTAAAAACGAGACCGAGCACGGGGAAGTGGATCGCGATATAAGGAAGAAGCATAGCTTCATCTTCCTCATTTCTCAATTCTTTCTTTCTCTCTCTAAGCTCCAAAAACGAGCTCACTTTCTCTCTCTAACTTCCCTCTAAGTTTTCTCGCTCGTTTCTCGGCGAAATCAAGAGATCTCGGAGCCTACGCGTTCGTGTGATCGAGAAGAACAAGAAGATATCGAGAAACCCAGCTGTAGATCACGATTTCGAGGTAAATCTACACCCTTCTTTGCGGTTTTGTTGAGAAACTTTATAAGAACATGGGTGTCGACTTTTAAATGATCTTAGGAGTGTTGTATGGTTAAATCGTGTATGTATAGGGTCGAATGAGTGAGTGTAACAGGTTTCCATGGTTGATGCGCTTGAAGATGATGACGAGATGAACTACAGATCGGCGAACCTGTATACACGAGCTGGGAGGGAACGAACCTATAAGGTTCGTGACCTGAAACCCTAGTGGCCGAACCCTGGTCATTTGCAGGTTGTCTCAGCCGAACCCTGCATTCTCACACTGGCCGAACCATTGGCAGCCCATGACCGAAACTTGGACATGTTGGAAGCCGAACCCTCGTCTCCATGAGCGAACCCTTGAGCCGAGCCCTTAGGCGAGCCTTAGCCGAACCATTGTGGGCCGAACCCTCTGAGACGCGAACCTACACCTTTTTGCCGGCCGAACCCTAGAACTATGGAGCCACGAACCTTGTTCTTATGAGAGCCGAATCTATGTTGGATCCCAACTAGGTTCGCTGCCTTCTATTATCAACATATCCTCAAGTGTTAAACTAGGAAGGATACGAAATATGAGGACATAAGAACAATAACCTACACATGCATGCATGAGTAAATAAATAAGTTACCACCTTTCTAAATATGATATAAACTATAAATGAAGAGGTTTAATATATATATAATGTGAGATATTAGAATAACCTAAATACGATTTTATTAACTAAATGTGGAGTTATAATTTGAATAATGAGGAAGGAATGGGATTAGCATGCATGTATGTGTAGGAATGATTGTGAGTAGGATTAACATATCCACACCTACATATTTATGGGCGGATACCTAGGATTTCAAGACATGGCTATCATTATGAAAAGATGAAATGATCAAACAAGTATAATTACTTTGTTAGGATGGCCATTAATAAATAACAAGGGTGATAAGGTAACTTAGACTAAACGAACTAAGTTAACCAATCACTTGATGTCTTAAAAGTAAACGCTTAAGATCGCATAACTAAATTAAAACACGTATACTCACCAATACAAATAAACAACACTTACAGATTGTTGAGCTGTCTTGAGTTTACATACGCGAGCGCGCATAATACAAGAGCCCGGATTCTAAGGACTTTAGGTGAGTTCTCATAACCTCCCTTTCTTTAAACTGTTTAGTTTTAAAACTCGGAGGTGAAACATGTATACCGGTTTAATTATTATTTTGATAACACAAGGATAATACCTGTTTATCATTATGATATTCACTATTATGAATTATCATTATTATGGATTATCACTGATTATTATAAATCCGTGTAAACATTGTTATTGACTTCGGTTAATAACAAAGATTACATGTATTGTCTCATACTCCGTGAAATCATTACTTTTAACCTCGGTTATTTGTTTTGACTTCATGTATTGTCACGTGGAGGGTTTCCACATCCGTGAAGTATTGCTCTTGACTTCGGTTAATTGCTTTGACTTCATGTATTGTCACGTGGTTAGCGACCACTCCATGAATCATGTCTTTAACTTATGTTAATTACATAATGATCATGTATAGTCACGAACATTATTTGAGAATATGATTGATGAGATTGGTTGATTAGTTGTGGATTGATTATCTATATTTGATTATGATTAATTGTGATTGACTAGGATTGATGTGGTTATGTGGTTATGTGATTGTATATGTGTATGATTGATGAATTGGTGGACGTGTGTTGGATTATTTCATACAGGTATTCATATGGATTTCTCATGAAGATCATAAGTTTTATACCCGTTTTTAACAAAGCATTTTATAAAACCATTTTACATCATAAACCTTTAAACTCATTTTACTAAAGCATTTTTAAATATAAAAACTTATGATTACTCACCAACTACTTTTGTAGTTGACACTTGTTTTCTTACATGTTTCAGGTGATGGAGACAAGTAGGAATGAAGAGAGGATCTCTTCTATTTTGGACATCATCATATAGGATCTTGGACTTAGTTAATTAACTAAATTTCTGGCGATTAGAGTTTAGTTAGTTTAACTAATTCTTTTGTGCAACTGATGTATTTGATTCATGATGAACATGATTTTTGTGTAATTATTTTGGTTGATTAAATGATATATGATGATTGAATTAGATGCCCACGAGCTTTTGAACAATCTACACATCCCTCGTGGCATCCCGACGATTCCGCCGCCGGTCGGGGTGTTACAGATTGGTATCAGAGCCTGGGTTATAGGGAATTAGGTTACTAGAAATGGTTGACCTAGTCTATAACCGTAGGATACCCTAGTATGAATTATTTTCATACACTAGTTAGTATATTCAGGATTTCATGCTTATGTGTTTATTACATGTTAACTGAACTCCTGTTATACATTTGAATATATATGCTGCTACTAATTTCTTGCTTACGTGTGCCCTAATGACTCGATAAGGACATACTCGTGGTGTATTGTAAAGGTGGTGGGACGGTGGTTTGGGCGGTTGCGACCTACCCTTATCATATGCCCTATACATATACCATTTACAGTACATCAGGTGGATGTCAGTATTGAGGAATAAGGGAACTACCCGTTTGGGACACTTATCTGCTCAGGAACTTAACTGCTTAGAAATTTATTTGCTTTAGGAATTATCTGTTAGATCTTGTGATCACCAGACAAGGACACACTCGTGGTATACTACAAAGGTGGTGGGACGGTGTAAGGGAGGTTGCGACCTACTCTTGCATATGCCCTATACATATACCATTTGAAGTATATCGGGGGCCTGTCAGTGTCAGGAACTTAGGATATTATTAGGACCTTACTAGGAGGGTTTGAGAGGACATGATTGTGGACTGTTAATGATATGTTTGATGGATTGACTCTTGAATGATCACACTTGATAAATACTTATAAATTCACTTATGAAACACACTGATTGGACACGTAGGGTGCATAGGATTAACAAACGATATGAGCGATTAGTGATGGAATATGGACTTGGGTGATGATATAGACACTTGATGATAATATAAATGCATAGTGATGATACTAACACTTAGTGATGGTATGGACACTTGATGAGAATAAACTATAGGGAGGATATGAACACTTAGTGACAATAAGAGCACTTTGTGATGATATGAGCCCTCATTGATGATTATTGACATTGGGATTGACATGGACTTTAGTGAACTTAGACAATTGGGGGAAACTTAATGTCAGGTGAACTTAGACATTAGGTGAACTTAGAAATAGGTAAACCTACATGTCAGGTGAACTTAGACATTAGGCGAACCTAATTGCCCAAGGGAACTAGAGACCACTTCACTCAAAATTATCCTACCAAGGATAAGGGTAGTGAAGTGAGGTTATGGTAAGATACATAACACACCCTAAATGCTAACAAGGGCATAATCGTGGTGCAATGGAACGGTGGTGGGACGGTGTAGGGGAGATTGCGATCTACCTCTGCATATGCCCTATATATAAGCTTGTTGCATTGCATTGGGAGGTTGTCAGTGTTAGTATAGGGTGAGGAATGTATAGGACCTAGGAATAGTTAGCTAACACTAGTTATGACCAACTAGGACACTTAGAATATTACTAGGCAAATTTATAGACATTATGAGTTTAAATAACAGATAGGAAATAAATATAGTTCCTATATGTAATCCTAACTGTTTAAAATAAACTCAATTGACCATTGTTTGTATGACTTACGTTGTAAACGGTAGTAACATGTTTCTAATTTCTCAGAAACATGCCGCCTCGCCGTCACAACGAAGATGACTCAAACAGTGGGGATGCTAACAACGGTAATGCCAACTCCGGCATACAAGAGTTAGCCACACTTATTTCTGGATTGGTGAGCCAACTGACTCAGGCTAACCAGAATATCAACCAGAACAGAGGTGGTGCAAACCAGACAACTTGCACATTCAAACACTTCAATTCCTGCAACCCCCTGAAATTCACGGGTGCTGAGTCGGCCACTGGTCTGCTGCAGTGGTTCGAGAGTATGGAGAACACCTTCATCAACAGCGAATGTCCCGAGAATCTGAAAGTCCGCTATGCCACCAGTGTTTTCCAAAAGAGAGCACTGACTTGGTGGAATGGGGAAAAGCGAACTAGGGGAGTGGATGCTGCACTCGCACTGACGTGGACTGAGGTCAAGAACTTGATGACCACTGAATTCTGTCCTCGAAGCGAGATGAGGAAACTGGAGACTGAGTTCTGGGAACTCAAACAAGATAGTGGCGAGAATGTCCTCTACAATACTCAATTCCATGAGTATAGCTTACTGGTACCTCACATGGTGACACCCTTAGAAAGGGCGATTGAGAAATATATCGGCGGACTGCCGGTACAGATTCAGGATACAGTCTACGGGAGCAATCCCAAGACACTTGAGGCTGCAATCCGATTATCTGCAACTCTTACTGACAATCATGTGAGGAATGGAACACTCACTAGGAAAGGATACAAGAAGACTGACACCAAGACTGCTGCAAAGGAAGTCAAAACCGAAGTCAAGTCTGAAGCTGCTAGCTCATCCAAAAGCAGCAACAAGAAGAGAAAGACCAGAAACTTCATGGTCGCAACTCCTGCTGCCAAGTCTGCGCAGCAATCATCAAACAATTCAACTGCCAGGAATTTTACTGGGAACACTCCTCAGTGCAATACCTGCCGATATCATCACGCACCGAACTTGCCTTGTCGCGTCTGCAATAACTGCGGCAAGTTTGGTCATTTTGCTAACGTCTGTCGGAGTGCACCGCAAGCACAAAGGATGCAACAAGCACCGCTTGCACTACCAGCTCCGCATGCACAACCTATACCAGCGGTACCCGTTCGCCAGGTACCTCAAGCGCAGGCAAGAGCCTGCTATGAGTGTGGTGAAGTGGGTCACTTCAGAAATCAATGCCCAAAGTTGACCGGAAATAATCAAAGGGTGGCAAGAGGCCGGGCTTTCCAGTTGAATGCTCCAGCTGCTCAAGCCAACCAGGACGTCGTCAACGGCACATTTCTGATCAACAACTCTTATGCATCTGTCTTGTTTGATTCTGGTGCCGATAGGAGTTTCGTTTCATATGATTTTGAATGCTTGCTTGGTAGAACACGTACATATTTAGATAAACCGTTTAACGTGGAAGTGGCTGACGGAAACACTATTGATATTGACACTATTATCATTGGATGTACGGTGAACTTAAATGATCACGTTTTCCCAATTGATCTTATACCTATGCATCTTGGTAGCTTTGATGTTATCATAGGCATGGATTGGTTAGCCACCCACAAAGCGGAGATTGTATGCCATGAAAAGTATATTCGTATTCCCTTACCTTCGGGTGAAACTTTGAGAATATTTGGAGAAACTGCTAGTAAAGGTCTTAAGCTGATGTCTTGCACTAAAGCACACAAGTACCTTAGAAAGAAATGCGTAGCATTTCTAGCTCATATTGTGGAGAAGAAAGAGAAAGAAAAGAGAATTGAAGATGTTCCAGTGATACGAGATTTTCCGGAAGTATTTCCAGATGATTTGCCGGGTTTTCCACCAGAACGCCAAGTTGAGTTCCGAATCGACTTAGTACCTGGTGCGAACCCAGTCGCCAAAGCTCCCTACAGACTTGCGCCTTCGGAGTTGCAAGAATTGGCGAGCCAGCTGCAAGAACTTACCGATAAAGGATTCATTCGCCCGAGCCATTCGCCATGGGGTGCACCGGTCCTGTTTGTCAAGAAGAAGGACGGGTCATTCCGAATGTGCATCGACTACCGCGAGTTGAACAAACTCACAATCAAGAATCGATATCCACTGCCGCGTATCGACGATCTCTTCGATCAGCTTCAAGGCTCGGCATGGTTTTCAAAGATCGATCTTAGGTCTGGGTATCATCAGCTTCGTGTACATGATGATGATATTCCCAAGACTGCTTTCAGAACCATATATGGCCACTATGAGTTTTTAGTAATGCCTTTCGGCCTTACCAATGCACCTGCGGTTTTCATGGACCTCATGAACCGTGTTTGCAGGCCATACTTGGATAAATTCGTGATTGTATTTATTGATGATATTCTGATCTACTCGAAGACCAAGGAAGAACACGAGAAACACCTTAAGTTGGTTTTGGAGATCCTGAGAGAAGAGCGACTGTATGCCAAATTCTCTAAATGTGAATTTTGGCTTAAGGAAGTTCAATTCTTGGGGCACATAGTCAACGAATACGGTGTTCACGTGGATCCTGCAAAGATCGATGCTGTGAAGAATTGGAGTACACCGAAGACACCTACATAAATTCGATCATTCCTTGGACTTGCCGGTTACTATCGGCGGTTCATATCGAAGTTCTCCAGGATTGCTGTCCCTCTCACTGCTTTGACTCAAAAGAATAGGCTATATGAGTGGGGACCAAAGCAAGAAGAGGCATTCCAGACTTTGAAGCAGAAACTTTGTGATGCTCCTGTCTTGACATTGCCTGATGGAAATGATGATTTTGTGGTTTATTGTGATGCATCCAACCTAGGTCTCGCTTGTGTTCTCATGCAACGGGGAAGGGTTGTGGCTTATGCATCAAGACAATTGAAGATTCACGAGAAGAACTACACCACACACGACTTGGAACTTGGTGCAGTCGTGTTTGCTTTGAAGATATGGAGACATTATCTTTATGGCACTAAGTGTGTAGTGTTCACTGATCATAAAAGCTTGCAACATATTCTCAATCAGAAAGAACTCAATATGAGACAACGGAGGTGGGTTGAACTGTTGAACGATTATGACTGTGAAATTCGCTACCATCCTGGTAAAGCGAATGTAGTAGCAGATGCGCTTAGTCGCAAGAGTCAAGTTCAAATCCATAGTGTTCAAGTGCACAATAATCTCCGAAATGATGTTCTCACAGCCCAACAACACTCATTAGCTCAAGATGACTTGAAAAATGAGATGTCCTGCGGGGCTGAAATTTTATTGGAAACTAAGGATGATGGTTTGATGTATTACTTGAACCGGTTGTGGATACCGAACAGGGGTGATCTCAGGATGGTGATTATGAATGAAGCTCCTAAGTCTAGTTACTCAATCCATCCAGGTTCTGACAAGATGTATCGAGACCTTAGGGACTTGTACTGGTGGCCAGGAATGAAGAAGGAGATTGCTGAATATGTGTCTAAGTGCCTTAACTGTGCTAAAGTCAAGGCAGAACACCAGCGACCTTCTGGATTGTTAATACAACCTGAAATACCAATGTGGAAGTGGGAGAATATCTCCATGGATTTCATTACTAAACTCCCACGAACCGCAAACGGTAAAGATAGCATTTGGGTGATAGTTGATAGATTGACAAAGTCGGCTCATTTCTTACCGATACGCGAAACTTACCCTGTGCGGAAGTTAGCTCGTATTTACATTGATGAGATCGTTAGTCGACATGGTATTCCCTTAAGCATAATATCGGACCGTGATGCTCGTTTCACGGCACGATTTTGGGAATCACTTCATGAAGCTTTTGGAACAAGACTGGATCTTAGCACCGCTTATCATCCTCAAACGGATGGTCAAACGGAGCGAATGATTCAGACATTGGAAGACATGTTAAGAGCTTGTGTCATCGATTTCGGTGGCAATTGGGATAGCCATCTACCATTGGTTGAGTTCTCGTATAACAACAGTTATCACGCGAGCATTGGTATGGCACCGTTTGAAGCTCTTTATGGCAGGAGATGTCGGTCACCTATTTGTTGGACCGAGGTCGGCGATTCGCAAATCGCTGGTCCCGAGATTATACAGGAGACGACTGACAAAATCCGCCAAATCCGCGACAATCTGTTAGCTGCTCGCAGTCGACAGAAGAGCTACGCGGATAAACGAAGAAAACCTTTAGAGTTTGAAGTGGGAGATATGGTTTTACTTAAAGTGTCGCCTTGGAAAGGTGTTGTGCGATTCGGGAAGAAAGGAAAGCTTGCTCCGCGTTATGTAGGCCCTTTTAAAATCCTCGAACGGATTGGGAAGGTTGCTTACAAATTAGAACTTCCTAATGAACTTAGTAACGTGCACCCGACGTTCCACGTGTCCAATCTAAGAAAGTGCTTAGCTGATCAAGATCTTCAGGTACCACTCGATGACATTCGTATTGATGATACCATGCACTTTGTTGAAAAACCAGTGGAGATAATGGATCGTGAGGTTAAACAGCTCAAACGCAGTAGAATTCCAATTGTCAAAGTACGTTGGGAATCGAAGCGGGGTCCAGAATTCACATGGGAGCGGGAAGATCAGATGAAGCTTAAGTACCCACATTTATTTACTACGGTCACTCCAAGTTGAATTTCGGGACGAAATTCCTTTAACTAGGGGAGACTGTAACATCACTGTACTTTCGGTTGTCCGTACGTCCGTACATCCGTACGAATGTACTGTTACGACCGGAGATTTATTACTTATTAATGATTATGAATTAATGATATTCATTACTGATATTATCACTGTACTGGTATGCATGTTCATAATTTATTATACGCGCAAACCACGGAAAGTTTAGTTGTAATTCAACTAAACAGACCCGTAGTGTTTATCGCAGTTACTTATTATTGATGATGATGGATTAATGGTCTGAGATTGGATTTGGGTTAGAACTGGTAGTTATTGAGTCTGGTTACTAAACGTAGTCAAGGACCCATGGTCATGGTTTATCGAAATAGCGGTGGGACGGTGGCTAGGGCAGTTGCGACTGACCCTTACATATGCCCTATATATATGCATATTTCGGTCCATCATGGATGTGTCAGTGACTAGGGTTTAGTGGGTTTTGGTTTGGGAAATGATAATATTAAAGATGATAAATAATGAGAATTGATTACGCGATGGTGAGGTTACGGACATTATCTAAGCGCGAATATTAATTCAGAGATATTAACTTAATAAATGTATTCGCGTGGGTGACGATTCACACGAATATAATTATTAAGAATAATATACTGAAAGGATATTCCATAAATAATAATTCAAATCGAAATACGGTACGAGCATCGGATTCGCAAAGGTGACGATCTTTACGAATACGTACGCGAGTAACGTGTTTCGACGAGATAATTAAATATTATCAAACGATATTAATCTAATAAATGGAAACTAAAAACGTTTATTAGGAATCACAACCTAAAATGTTTTCGAATAAATTAATTTATTAAATAATTATTAGCGAAAATGAAACGAAATCAATTTACGAAACAATTTATTTAAAACCATTCTATTTAATACGAAACCTATTTATTTTAATGTTTTACGTGTTAAATATGTTTTCGTTAAAAACCGAGCATAACCGACCATTTATTTTATTTTATCGCGTTAAAAACGAGACCGAGCACGGGGAAGTGGATCGCGATATAAGGAAGAAGCATAGCTTCATCTTCCTCATTTCTCAATTCTTTCTTTCTCTCTCTAAGCTCCAAAAAACGAGCTCACTTTCTCTCTCTAACTTCTCTCTAAGTTTTCTCGCTCGTTTCTCGGCGAAATCAAGAGATCTCGGAGCCTACGCGTTCGTGTGATCGAGAAGAACAAGAAGATATCGAGAAACCCAGCTGTAGATCACGATTTCGAGGTAAATCTACACCCTTCTTTGCGGTTTTGTTGAGAAACTTTATAAGAACATGGGTGTCGACTTTTAAATGATCTTAGGAGTGTTGTATGGTTAAATCGTGTATGTATAGGGTCGAATGAGTGAGTGTAACAGGTTTCCATGGTTGATGCGCTTGAAGATGATGACGAGATGAACTACAGATCGGCGAACCTGTATACACGAGCTGGGAGGGAACGAACCTATAAGGTTCGTGACCTGAAACCCTAGTGGCCGAACCCTGGTCATTTGCAGGTTGTCTCAGCCGAACCCTGCATTCTCACACTGGCCGAACCATTGGCAGCCCATGACCGAACCTTGGACATGTTGGAAGCCGAACCCTCGTCTCCATGAGCGAACCCTTGAGCCGAGCCCTTAGGCGAGCCTTAGCCGAACCATTGTGGGCCGAACCCTCTGAGACGCGAACCTACACCTTTTTGCCGGCCGAACCCTAGAACTATGGAGCCACGAACCTTGTTCTTATGAGAGCCGAATCTATGTTGGATCCCAACTAGGTTTGCTGCCTTCTATTATCAACATATCCTCAAGTGTTAAACTAGGAAGGATACGAAATATGAGGACATAAGAACAATAACCTACACATGCATGCATGAGTAAATAAATAAGTTACCACCTTTCTAAATATGATATAAACTATAAATGAAGAGGTTTAATATATATATAATGTGAGATATTAGAATAACCTAAATACGATTTTATTAACTAAATGTGGAGTTATAATTTGAATAATGAGGAAGGAATGGGATTAGCATGCATGTATGTGTAGGAATGATTGTGAGTAGGATTAACATATCCACACCTACATATTTATGGGCGGATACCTAGGATTTCAAGACATGGCTATCATTATGAAAAGATGAAATGATCAAACAAGTATAATTACTTTGTTAGGATGGCCATTAATAAATAACAAGGGTGATAAGGTAACTTAGACTAAACGAACTAAGTTAACCAATCACTTGATGTCTTAAAAGTAAACGCTTAAGATCGCATAACTAAATTAAAACACGTATACTCACCAATACAAATAAACAACACTTACAGATTGTTGAGCTGTCTTGAGTTTACATACGCGAGCGCGCATAATACAAGAGCCCGGATTCTAAGGACTTTAGGTGAGTTCTCATAACCTCCCTTTCTTTAAACTGTTTAGTTTTAAAACTCGGAGGTGAAACATGTATACCGGTTTAATTATTATTTTGATAACACAAGGATAATACCTGTTTATCATTATGATATTCACTATTATGAATTATCATTATTATGGATTATCACTGATTATTATAAATCCGTGTAAACATTGTTATTGACTTCGGTTAATAACAAAGATTACATGTATTGTCTCATACTCCGTGAAATCATTACTTTTAACCTCGGTTATTTGTTTTGACTTCATGTATTGTCACGTGGAGGGTTTCCACATCCGTGAAGTATTGCTCTTGACTTCGGTTAATTGCTTTGACTTCATGTATTGTCACGTGGTTAGCGACCACTCCATGAATCATGTCTTTAACTTATGTTAATTACATAATGATCATGTATAGTCACGAACATTATTTGAGAATATGATTGATGAGATTGGTTGATTAGTTGTGGATTGATTATCTATATTTGATTATGATTAATTGTGATTGACTAGGATTGATGTGGTTATGTGGTTATGTGATTGTATATGTGTATGATTGATGAATTGGTGGACGTGTGTTGGATTATTTCATACAGGTATTCATATGGATTTCTCATGAAGATCATAAGTTTTATACCCGTTTTTAACAAAGCATTTTATAAAACCATTTTACATCATAAACCTTTAAACTCATTTTACTAAAGCATTTTTAAATATAAAAACTTATGATTACTCACCAACTACTTTTGTAGTTGACACTTGTTTTCTTACATGTTTCAGGTGATGGAGACAAGTAGGAATGAAGAGAGGATCTCTTCTATTTTGGACATCATCATATAGGATCTTGGACTTAGTTAATTAACTAAATTTCTGGCGATTAGAGTTTAGTTAGTTTAACTAATTCTTTTGTGCAACTGATGTATTTGATTCATGATGAACATGATTTTTGTGTAATTATTTTGGTTGATTAAATGATATATGATGATTGAATTAGATGCCCACGAGCTTTTGAACAATCTACACATCCCTCGTGGCATCCCGACGATTCCGCCGCCGGTCGGGGTGTTACAGAACCTTTGTTCCCACCCGAACCCTTCTCCGGTTGACGAACCCTTGATGATTGGTGAACCCATAGGCCGACGAACCTTGCATGGGAGCCGAACCCCACATACAAAATCAAGACCGCCGAACCTTATGCTAATCACCACCTAGTCGAACCTGCTATATGCCGAACCCTTGGCCGAACCCCTTGAATTTGAGCGAACCTATGGTTTATCTTGCTAGCTGAACCATGTGGGTGTCGGTTCGCTGACTACATGGTTGGTTCATTGGATTTTCAAGCCCAAGTATAGAGTCGGCCCAACTCATTCTTGAATGAGCCCAAACCGTGACCCATTTATCTTATGCAGCCCAATAACACTACCGAACCATCTTAATTACATCGGCCCATCTTTGTGCTAAGGACCCATGAATAAGTAGCCTAGGCCCAATAGTCAACCAGCGGCCCATGTAACCATTCTTCGGCCCACTAATCATTTACCGGCCCAAATCATAAATATAGTCTACGGCCCAGTAAATTAGGAACCTGGCCCAATTCGGCCCATCTCACCCCTATTCGGCCCATACACATAACTCTAGGGCCCATTTACACGTAAGTGACCCAAAAGGGCTATCCGACCCAATAAGTTCTAAAGATTAACTAAGTCACGAATGAAAGTCTAAAATCAAGGATGAACGCAACCATGGATTATCATGTTAATTATCACAAATGGGATGATAAATTTGTTAAATAAACCATGCAAAGACTTAAAACTTATATGGAGATTTTAATCGTTAAACTAGACCGCGAGTTGAGAATTTACAAACAATACAGGAGGTTCAATACTACATTATATAATTTAGGGAATTCCGGGCCGGATAATGAACGAGACTTTCGAGTGTTAGCCAACTTTAGGGCTAACACTTACACGCATACACATTAATTAAAACTTACGCTTATGAGATACAAATACTATGAACTCAACACAGGATCGTGAACATCACAACAAGTACAAACAAAGAGCGTGTGTATTCTTGTTTTGCTTAGTCAACCACTACGGACACAAGGTGAGTTCATTTGTCCCTTTTCAAACATATTTGTTTTACTTCGGGGTAGAAGCATGTTAAACATTTTAATAAATTATTGAAATGTTATTTAATGCTTTTAAACATAATCATGGTACTTATGACAAAGCTTATGTTTGGAAACTATTATTCTTGAGAAGCTATATACTTGATGATTGAACTTGAGACTTGAGGCTTATGCTACAAACTAGATGCTTAAACTTGAGACTTGGTGCTTATGCTAGAAACTAAATGCTTAAACTTGAGGCTTGATGCTTATGCTAGAAACTAAATGCTTAAGCTTGAGGCTTGATGCTTATGCTAGAAACTAAATGCTTAAACTTGAGACGTGATGCTTATGCTATGAACTTCATGAATAAACTATATGCTAATTCTTGAAACTATATGCTTGAGACCATGATTGTGCATGAAATGCTAAGCTTGTATCTAATCTTGGGCTACGTAATTGCTAAACTTCTGCTATAGCAGGGCTTGTACCCATGTATTGAGATACGTGAAAGCTAAACTATGACGAGGCTAAGCTGTTATCTATATAAGAGACATATAATTGCTAAACTTCTACTATAGCAGGGCTTGTGTCTGCTTATATGAGATATGTAAATGCTGAACTATTTGTGTATGCATGGCTTGTGTCTATGTATGAGATACGTAATTGCTAAACTTCTGCTATAGTAGGGCTTGTATCTTGTATAGGAGACACGTAATTGCTAGACTAAGCTTAACTAATTCATGAGATATGTAATGGCTAAACTTTTGCTAGAGCAGGGCTTGTATCTAGCCATGAGCTACGTAATTGCTAAACTTCTGCTAGAGCAGGGCTTGTACTCACACATGAGATTAGTGAAAGCTAAACTATGGTGTGTGAAGACTATGATGCTTGTTTAACTTACATTGAAGCTAATACATATGAATGCTATAAACTTGTGAACATTGAAACAGTAAACTAAAGCTATGATGAAGATTGGTTTGAATGGTAGGTAAAATGCTTAATTATTATTAACAACAGTGTCATATGCGGATTAGTATGTGGTGGGACGTCGTCTGGGCGGGTTGTAGGCTCGACTCAGGGGTATGCCCTATATATAAGCATACCGATTTGGATATTACATGTGGAGTTAATAAGGTTAAGGTTTTACCGAAAGAGGTTTGTTAAAGCTATTTTTAAACTTATAAACTACATGAACTCACCAACCATTGTGTTGACTTTGTTTTCTTACATGTTTTCTCAGGTGATGAACATGTTTAAGCCAAGGCTTTTGGATTGCATGCTAGGCGGCCTAGATAGAGGACCTAGTTGATTTTGGAAGCACATCTTTTGTTGATAATACGAATCACTTTTGATATCTTGTATAGATACAAGATAGAAATATTTGATTATTTTGATAGGTTTACTTAGTTAAATTACTAAACATTGATATTGTAATTTAACTTTGTAATCCTAGTTTAATGCTTGATTGTGCTTTAGTTATTCTTAACATTGATGCTATGTAAATAATCTGATCATCACGATTATCACTCACGATATCGCGCCTCGAGAACATTCCACCCGACGGGGACTTCGATCCAACCCCGCCGGCTCGGGGTGTGACAGATTGGTATCAGAGCTCAAAGTTATAGAGAATAATAGGTCATTTACTTAAACGGTTTGGCCTAGACTATAACTTAGTGACCCTCATGTAGAGAATATAAGACTTAAGTTTGTATTGTGTCTTCTGCATTCGATCACTGCACTAACCAATATCTTTTGGTTATGATCAGAATGCCGCCTAGAATACAACCGACCCCGGTGCCTACTACACAGACATCTACACCTCACTCATCAACACCGTCACCACCAGATTCAGCACCACCACCTCCTCCTCCCCCACTAGACCCTCCTCCGAACCCGAATGCGGGTCCAGTTCTTGATCCTGCTACTATCGCTTTGGTGACACTTCTGAGTAGCCAACTGACGAACCAACTGAAGGATGTCATCCCTGAGATGATTAACCGGATTCAAGGCCATGGCAACAACTCTGGCCATACTACAGGGGAGGCTAGTGGAAACACTAGTCACACTTCAGACTGCTCCTATAAATCCTTTGTAGGATGCAAGCCACCAAGATTTACTAGAGTAGAAGGAGCCGTTGGACTGATCCAATGGTTGGAAAAGATGGAGAATACATTGGACATAAGCAGTTGTCCGGAACACCACAAAGTTCGCTATGCAGCTGGGTCATTTAGCAAGCGAGCTTTGACATGGTGGAATTCTCAGATCAGAGCCCGAGGAAGGGATGAAGCAATGGCAGTGTCTTGGGCAGAGTTCAAACTTCTTCTAAGAAACGAATTTTGTCCAAAACACGAACTGCAGCAGCTAGAGGTTGAGCTCTCGAACCATGTGATGAAGGGAGCCGATCATATGACTTTCACCACACGCTACCATGAACTAGTAGCCTTGGTGCCAGAGATGGTGCCAACTTTGAAAAAGCTGATAGATCGATATGTAGTGGGTTTACCCTCCTGCATTCAAAGCATTGTGTTGGTTGCAAATCCTGCTACTTTGGAGTCAGCCATCGCTCTTTCAGCTAAACTTACTGGGGTAATGGTGAAGTCAGGAGTTCTAAAAGATGAAGCGGGAAAATCTAAGGAAGCAACAACAAAGAAACCAGAGTATCATCAAAAGAAGAAGCAAAAGGTCGTTAAGAATTATGCGGCCGTTACTCCCTTGAGACAGGCTCATGTAGCACCTGTCAATCCTGCACCCAAGAACTATGGGGGAGTGCATCCTCAGTGCACTCTTTACAAGTATCATCATCATCCTACTGCACAATGTAGGATGTGCACTAACTGTGGTCGATTTGGCCACTGCGTTGCAAACTGCCGTTTTGCTGCAATGCAAGCTACTAACACTGCTGCCAGAGCACTCCCTCCACCACCACCATAGAATCCAGGCAACAACAACAACAGGGGATGCTACAATTGTGGAGAAATGGGTCATTTCTCCCACGACTGTTCCAAGAGAGTGCAACCAGGAGCACAACAAACTGATCCAGATACGGCTTTCACACTTGGTTCATGAGGTCCATCAAAACCACTGGTGCATTCGTCAATCCGAAAGGCATCACCATAAATTCGTAATGCCCATATCTGGTTCGGAATGCTGTTTTAGGTATGTCTTCATCTTGAACTCTAAGATGATGATATCCAGACCGCAAGTCAATCTTCGAGAAGTATTAGGCTCCTTGGAGTTGGTCAAACAAATCATCAATCCTCGGCAATGGATACCGATTCTAGATGGTTAGCTTGTTCGGCTCGCGGTAGTCTATGCACATTCGAAACGATCCGTCTTTCTTCTTCACGAACAAGAGCGGAGCTCCCCAAGGTGAGTAGCTCGGTCTGATGAATCCTTTGTCAAGTAGTTCCTGTAACTGGTTTGACAATTCCTACATCTCTGAAGGTGCTAACCTGTAAGGAGATTTAGCGACAGGAGTTGCTCCAGGAATCAAGTCAATACGGAACTCTACCGGTCGCGTAGGTGGCAAACCTGGTAGATCTTCAGGAAATACTTCCGGATACTCTTTCACTACTGGTACGTCTTGAATCTTTTTCTTGTCCTTCTCCTTTCCACCACATGAGCCAGGAAAGCTACACATTGCTTATGTAGACACTTACGCGCCTTTATGCAAGAAATGATTTTGACACTTCGTTTCGCTTTATCCTCTCTAACTTCCAATACACGATCATTCGTCAATGGAACTCGAAGCAGCTTTTCAGAACAAATGACTTCCACTTGATTAGAAGAAAGTCAATCCATTCCAACAATGATGTCGAAACTACCCAACTCCATCGGTATCAAATCGATGGTGAATGTATGACCATTAAGTGTCAATGGGCAATTCCCGTATACTGTACTAACTGTGATCTGTTTCCCATCAGCTACTTCTATGATGTAAGGGGACTCTAACTGTTCCTCTATAGAATCTAGTTGGCATGCAAAATCGGTAGAGATAAAACTCTGATCCGCACCAGTGTCAAATAGAATAGATGCATAAAAGTCATATAAAAGTAATGTACCAGTGACCACATTCGAGTCTTGGCGTGCAGATGGAGCTCCTATAGCAAAAGCTCTTCCACGGGGTGCTGGAACTGCCTGTTGTGCCTTCTTCGGGCAATTCTTTGCAAAGTGGCCCTGCTTGCCACAGTTATAGCATCCACCGTTTTTCTGGTTGTTGGGTGGTGGGAGAGCTAAAGCAGTGATGGCATTGATTGTTAGCATCATGATGATACTGGCACTTAGTACACAGAGGGTGTGGGCCAGTGTATGGCTTCTTATGCACATTATGTGGTACCATAGCTACTTGGTTGAGTGGAGCCGCCATAGTGTAGTTCTTTATAGTCTTCTGTTTCTTCTTCGGGTGTTGATGATGATGGGGTTTCTTGGAAGACTCTTCCTTGTGCTTGCCAGTGTCAGCCTCTTTCATCAAAGTTCCAGAGGCTACCATCAGATCAGTGAGTTTCCCAGACAAACTCATAGCAGACTCTACAGTAACAGGGTTTGTTGCAACAACTAAACCCTGAATGCAGACGGGGAGTTCACTTACATATTTGTCTATCCTCTTCTCCAATGTTGGTACTATGTCTGGCACCAAAGCAACCAACTCGTAGTAGCGAGTAGTGTATCGCATATGATCTGCCCCCTTCATCACATGGGTTGACAGTTCGACTTCCAGTTTCTATAGCCCATTCTTAGGGCAGAATTCAGTCCTCAACAATGTCTTGAATTCCTCCCATGACATTGCCATAGCTTCATCTCTTCCTCTGGCTTTGATCTGCGAGTTCCACTAAGTCAAGGCTCGTTTGTTGAAGGTGCCAGCAGAGTAACGAACTTTGTGGTGCTCTGGACAACTGCAAAGGTCCATAGTAGTCTCGATCTTGTCTATCCATTGGATCAGACCAACGGCTCCCTCAGTACCGCTAAAACTTGGCGGCTTACATCCCACAAAATATTTGTTGGAGTAGTTTGAAGCACTGCCAGAATTCCCACTAGCTTCTCCCGACGAATGCCCGGTTTTGTTTCCGTCGTTCTGGATATGGTTGAGCATCTCCGGTATCACTTCCTTCAGCTGGTTAGTCAGTTGACTGCTCAGTAGAGTTGCTAAAGAAACAGTAGCAGGATCCAGTATCTGAGTCGTGCTCGGGCCTGGAGTAGGATTAAGTGGAGGAGGAGGAGGTGGAGGTGGTGAGTCAACTAGTGAGGCGTCGACAAATGTGGAGCTAAATCTTGTGGTGGTGGTGGTAGTAGAGACGGTGGTCTTCTTGGCGGCATTCTGATCATAACCAAAAGGATGTTGGTTAGTGTAGTGATCGAATGCAGAAGGCACAATGCAAGTATAAATCCTATGTTCTCTACATGAAGGGTCCCTAGGTTATAGTCTAGGCCAAACCGTTTATATGACATGACCTATATTTCTTTATAACCATGGCTCTGATACCAATCTATCACACCCCGAGCCGAGCGGGACGGATCGACTTTCCCGTCGGGCAGAAGGTTCCCGGGCGTGATATCGGCAATGATAATCGAAATAATTAGATTGTTTATATTGCACATGACATATAATTGAGAAACTGCCAGAGGAAAAATAGAATTACAAAGTTAAATTATATCAGTTTAGTTCATAATTTAACAATGTAAATCTACTATCAACATCGTAATTCTTCTATCTTGTATCTGCACAAGATATACAAAATAAATCTGTATAATGATGCTTCAAAAATATGCAGGTCCAAAAAACTAGGTCCTCTAACTGGTATCCTAGTCCAAAAGTAATAACTCCTTAGTTGACCTGTTCGTCACCTGAGAAGTCATGCAAAAAGATCAAGTCAACACATGGTTGGTGAGTTCATGTAATTTTATAAAAATGAGTTTGTATAACCTGAATGACAAACTTAACCTCACCATTAACCACCTATACCATCCAGTTCAATATGCTTATATATAGGGCATATGTAGGGTCGAACTTACCGCCCGCCCAGCCACTGTCCCACCACATACTAGACCACATGATATATTGTTTCTGGTGATAATTAAGCATTTCATCCCATACCTTTGATTCCATAACAATTGATTCATAACATTTGATTACCCTGAAAATGTTTACCTTGATCCCCTGAAATGACAGCCTTAACCTCATCAACGACCATCTATGCTATCCAATCAAGTATGCTTATATATACGGCATATGTAGGGGACAAGCCCCAGCCATCGTCCCGCCACATACCGGACTGCTTAGCATATTGTTGTTAATGATAATTAAGTGTTTCTCTCCATTCACCTTCATTTTAGATTTTGATTTCCACAAATAGATTCACCTCTGATCTCTTGAGTTCACCATGTATTCATGATTACCCCAAAGCACTTGTAGAAATATAGCATTAAATGTTTAATTAAATTAATAACTAAGCATTTAAATACAACTAAGACATGTTGATTGGGCCTTATTTGACTCAATCAATTAGACTTAGTAGTTGGTGGTTGTCCAAGTTGTACCCTCTCACACGTGGCCCATATCAGGCATGACCCACTAGGAGTCTACCTGTACGTGTCGGGACTTTCATGATGCCCATATCAGCTTGACCCATTGGCCTACTATACATGCCGGGACTTTAAGGATATCCTTTGATTCTTGATCTTCTTTGATTCTCTTGATTTCGTTTGATAGTTTAAGTTATGCCCATATAGCTTGACTACAAGAGTCTACTATTTGTGCCGGAACTTTCCGTGTGTTACACGTGGTCTTGATTTACAAAGAACTGACATCCATCTTAGTTTAAGCAATTAATGATTTCATTAGATCTTAATGACTTCATTATTTCAATGATTCACACACGGTTATGATTCCCATGATTCTCTTAATTTTGATCTTTATAATTCCATGATTTCCACAATGATTGTAGATTCTTGATTAGGATCCTTAGTTTACTGATCACACACTGGATTAGATTCCATTGATTTTGATCTTTAGCTTTAGTTCTTTTGATTTCACTTTGAATTTAGATTCTTGAATTTGAACTTGATAGACTAAGGGTTTCTTTAGAGTAGTAGAATTTAGGTATTACTCATAAGAGTAATTAATTAACTTGTTAGTTAATTCTGCATAACATTTACTTAGACAGGAGTCTAGGAGTATAAACAAGCATATATAAAGCATATAATAAGTAAAAGCATTTACGTAAAACAATTTAAATAAAAAGGTTTACGCATGCTTCTCAGCCCCGCGTTTAAAAACAAAAATGTTTAAGAAAGGGGCAATGAACTCACCTGTGTTTCTCTGTATTGAACTACCACAAATTGCGCGCTCGTTGTTGTAGGCTATGTTTCTTCGGTTCCTGAGTTGTTTTAAGAGAATTCGAATTCGATAAGTATTAATAGTAATCGTCATATCTATGGTTTGGTCTCGGTGTGCGACTAAGTGACCTATGTTACTAATGTGCTCCTACGACTTCATCTATTAATCTAACTTATTACCCATTAGTAACCCATATCCCATGATTAATCATTACAAGTCTTTAATTAAAACGTTTCTAATTTAATTCACTTTAAGTTAAGTATGAAGTCAAAATCGTTTATTTTAATTCCATAAGGTTTATAAATCATTTTCTTTTATTAAAACATAATTAAAAAACCCTCCACTTCAATTGGTCTTTTTTCACGAAAAGCAGACATGAGATAACAAATCCAGTGTTTCACTAAGATTTCGAATAGTGGTCCCGAATTCAAGTTGATTCTATTTTGCCTCTTCCTCAGAGAAAGACGATCAAAAAATTCCCAATCATGGTCCTTGCGGATCGGATCATCCCTATAATATACAAAGACAAACTCCAGATATTTGAGATCTTTCTCTTTGAATAATATCTCAATTCCAGCGACGGTTTCATTAGATATCTTACAATTAGAATCGCTCTTTTTTCCGATCCAGTCCCTCCACCACCGTGAACCCCAGTTAGATGATGGGCTTGTGTTAATCCACTTTGATTAACTTAAGCCCATTTCTAATCATGATTCTTCATTTGTTTACTTGTGCAACTCATCTTAGTTAGTTCAAAAGAACAACCCCATGTAGTTGCATGTCCTTATATTACATCTAAGAGTTTGGCGTTATTTTCACTAACACCTTCATGACCTTAGACTAACACATTTGATTCTTCATGAATTCTCAAGGAAGTTTAACTCCCATAAATTCACGACTTATTTTTAGTTGTTGTTATGCTCTTAGGAAACCCTTATTATTGAAACCCTAACCCATGATTACCTTAACTACATTTTTATCATTAAGACGGGCCTTAGTATGATTCTCATGCACATACACTAATTTCCCATGCATGAATCACTTATCCCATCCCATGCACACACAATACCATGCATAAACACTCCTTCATTTATCCTTGGTTTTGTGTGTTCGTATATCCATTCCGTTTGCTCGTATCACTAAGTTTGACAGCCCATGGTATGCACAAGGGTCTTAGGTTCGTTGGTAATGAGTTCGGTTGTCACGGGGTTCGGCCAAGATACAGGTTCGCTGAATATAAGTTCTAGGTTCGTGAAGTTGGGTTCGTTTGTCGCTTGGTTCGTTCAACAGGAGGTTCGCATGGCTCATGGTTCGTTCATCATAAGGTTCGGTGACCATGCAAGGTTCGTCCCGTTGAGGTTCGGTCGAAAGGAGGTTCGCCCCTTTCAGGTTTGCAACCATTAGGGTTCGCGGCATTAGGTTCGCCTCTTTTAGGTTTGTGACCATCAGGTTCCTGGGTCAAGGGTTTGGCTACTATGGGGGTTCGGCCATCATTGGTTCGGCTGGGTAACCACTGGTTCGTGTCTCTAGGTTCGCTGGGTGCAAAGTTCGGCCATCATGAGGTTCGGTCGATCGACCCTTCACGAACCCTGTAGCTGTTCGTGGTTCACCATCATCATCCACTATCCTAACTTGTTGCGGGTTCACCCATGGTTTCCTCACGCTTATACTATCTCGTTTTAGGGTTTTCATAGTGTAGGAACCGTTTAAGGAGTATATATGTAAACTGGTAATTGTTAGAGTGAGAAACAAAGAGTAAAACTCCAGATTTACCTCGAGATGTCGGCCAAATGATGAGCTTCTTCGTAGGTTCTTGTTCTCCTCGATCACACGAACGATTTGAGCCAAATATCTCTTTAAATGGTGGCAAATGGGTGAGAAATTGTAGAGAGAAGTTAGAGAGAGAATCTAGAGAGAGAGGAACGAAAATTTGTGAAGGAAATGGGTCAGTGGTGGTGGTTGTGGTCTTTATGACCACATTAAATGGGTTAGAAATACCCGGCTTCGTTCGGGTGCATTCGCTTTTGCTCGGTTACGCGTAAAACGTCGGTTTTTCGTAGTTTTCGTAACGAAACGACTCGGTTATAAAATAAGGTTTATAAAATTATTTTGGGTGGTTACTCCTAGTAAATTAACTAAATATCTTCCATTTACTTTAAATTTTCAGAAATATTTAATTAACTGTTTAAAATCGAATCGTACAGTCGTCGCGCGTATTCGTTCGAATCGTCACCCGTACGAACAAGACGATAACTATACTTTTCAATATGGTTTTCTAATTATCGGATATCATTCAGAACGTTAAATCTTTCGATATATTCGTATAGATCGTCATATATACGAATAATCCGTCGATTTAGCATTCACGTAACGACATCCGTGTTGTTTTAATCTGTCAAGCCTCACATACGTTTATACATAATAGAATTCTAACAATTAATCACATGATCGTTTTATATTGCTAGATAATTATCTGACTGATGAACCATATTTCTGAATTCTGTTTCTCTGAATTGCTTCTGATTTTGCGGTTTGATATCACGAAATGATAACGATACATGATATGAACATAACATACAATGAAATACGTATAGTTTGTACCTGATTATCATTCAAGTTACTGTTGAGATCACTATTCCGGTGACGTTTCCGGCACTGATGTTACACTAAGTACTTTCACAAGGTTGTCAAAAGCAATGCTAATAGGAACATAATTCATACTATCCAAAATAAACATGGCCAATGGGTTACTGGGGAGCAGATTTCGGATACCTTTGTTGACCTTTTCACTTCGGTTTTTGGTGTTGAGGGTGCTGTTGAGGGTATCTTCCAACCCGAGACCCTGTTTCAAAACAAAATGTCTAGTGATAAGGCGATAGACATGATTCAGGAGGTCATAGATGCGAAGGTTAAGACTGCCTTGTTTGATATTAAGGATAACAAAGCTTCAGGCCCGGATGGCTTCTTATCCAAATTCTTCAAAGCTGCTTGGGAGGTGGTGGGTAATGACTTTACAAAAGCTATTAAGGATTTTTTTAGGAATGGGAAACTTCTTAAAGAACTTAATGCCACCATTATCGCTCTTGTCCCCAAGTCTGAGTTTACTAAGACTGTGGCTGATTATAGACCTATTTCTTTTGCTGCAATGTTATCTACAAATGCATTAGTAAGGTCATTACTAATCGCGTTAAAGATACTCTAGGTGATATAATCAGTGTCACCCAATGTGCTTTCATTCCAGGCCATCAAATCAGTGATAACATCCTTATCACTCAGGAATTGATGAGGAATTACCACCGTTCTAGGGGGTAACCCCGGTGTGCTTTTAAGATTGACATCCAAAAAGCTTATGACACTGTTGAATGGTCTTTTCTTCATGACTGCTTTCATCATTTGGATTTCCCCCTAAAATGATCAATTGGATCATGGTGTGTCCTTTGCTATTAGTGTGAATGGTGAACAAAAAGGGTTCTTTAAGGGTAAAAGGGGCCTTCGCTAGGGGGACCCTTTATCACCCTACTTGTTTACCATTATCATTGAGGTTCTTTCCCTTATGATAGGACATAGTATTAAAGATGAGGGAAATTTTCGTTTTCACTGGAAGTGTGAATTAGTAGGCCAGATCCATCTTTGTTTTGCTGAAGATTTGTTCTTGTTCTGTCATGGGGACTCTGTGGAAATCCTTATGATAGAGCTTGAGGAGCTCCAAAATGCCTCTGGGCTCACTCCTAGCATACCCAAAAGTACTGTTTACTTTGGGAATGTCAAGCCTCAGATAAGATCGGAAATCTATGATATGATCCAATTTAGAGTGGGTGATCTTCCAGTCAAGTATTTAGGAGTCCCCCTTATTTCCTCTAGACTTTATAAGAAAGATTGTGCCCCTCTTCCTAACAAGGTGAAAAAGAGAATTAAGGATTGGAAGGTGAAGTCCTTATCTTTTGTAGGTCGGATTCAGTTGATTAAAGTTGTTCTCAACTCTATGCAGGTGTACTGGGCTTCTGTCTTTGTTTTACCAGTCACTATATCAAAAGATATTGAGAAATTGTTGTGTGGCTTTCTGTGGTGCAATGGTGAGTTGACTAGAGGAAAAGCCAAGGTGAAGTGGTCTGACTGCTGCACGCCTGTTAAGCATGGAGGCCTGGGATTGAAGTCTATAACCACATGGAATGTTTGCCTTATATCTAAACATACTTGGAACATCATCTCAGGCTCTAAGCCTTTGTGGGTTAGATGGGTTAAGGAGTACCATTTAGGTAGTAGTAATTTTTGGGAAGTTCCCATAAAAAGGGACTCTTCTTGGTGTTGGAGAAAGATCTTACAGCAACGGGACCTTATGAGAAGCCACATCATTCATATAATTGGGAATGGCCAAACCACTTCGGTGTGGTTTGACAACTGGCACCCATCAGGCCCTTTATGTCAGTTTCTCACTCCTAGAAATATGAATGAAGGGGGGCTCCAATTTAATTCCATGGTTGCTGATGTTATTTCTTATAATCAATGGAAGTGGCCTAATGAATGGAGCACCAGGTTCCCAACTCTTACGGCTACTCAACCTTGTGCTTTAAATCCAGACGTAAGGGATAAGGTTGTTTGGAGATCAAATGATGGGAAAGACAATAACTTCCATGTTGGTGTTGTGTGGAAGGACATCCAGGAGAATGAGATAGAGGTCCCTTGGGTCAAACTTGTCTGGTTCCCCCAAAACATCCCTCGCCATGCTTTCATTCTTTGGCTGGCGATTAAAAACAGGCTTGCCTCGCATGATCTCCTGAGTAAGTGGAACACTGGCCAAATGAGAAAGTGTGTTTTCTGTGAGGAGGTCCAAGATAGTATACCACATCTTTTCTTTGAATGTGAATTTTTTGCTCAGGTTTGGCAGAAGGTGAAGGTTAAAACCAGGTGGTGTAATATCACAGGGAATTGGGAGCACAGATTGGAGAATTATTGTAGGTCTGTGTCCAATAACTCTGTGTGGAGTGTTGTTAACAAGTTGACTTTTGCGGCCACGGTGTACTACATTAGGCAATAAAGAAACTTGAGAGAGCTGGAGCAGAAGAAGCGTCCGATACATGAGTTGTGTGCCTTTATTGTGGGTTCTGTTAGACTTCGGCTGTTGTGCCTTAAGACACGGAAATCTAGTGCCTTAATTCAAGTAAGGCAGATTTGGGGTTTGGAGAGCTTGGAGAGTATGGATACTAATAATTGTTGAATGTATTTCTTTATGAGTAATTCTAGGTTGAATTATGCTAGGGATACCTGGCTCTTTAATGGGTGGTTTTTCCTTATTATGTCGGTTGATGATGTGGGTTATTTGAGAACGATTAGAGAGAAAATTTTGCACCTGAAAATCCTTACTTGTATCCACCAATGGTATGTTTTCTGTTATTTGGTTGGTTTGGGTCTGGTTGAGGGGTATGATTGTGTGAATCTCAGACTTTGGGGGAAGGGAGGGACTGGGGTGGGTCCTGTTAACAACCTTTCTTTGCTGAGTGTTGAGTGGAAAGTTAACAGAAGGTATATCTTCACCATTTTTGGGATTGGGTTGGGGCTGATTCAGATTAGTGGTCTGTTAATCCAGGGGAACACCATATTGGGGCCTTGTCGAGAAAGGGGAATGGAGCACATGCTCCAATATATTGGGCATGGGTGGGGTTCGGCTTTTTGCTTACTTTGCTATATTAAGTGTTGTCTCCAGGTTGGCATTCATGTTCATCGGCTGGACAGGCTTCTTCAGATGCTGTGCATGGATTGTACTTAGTGGATTTGGCGCTACATGGCTTGTTTCTATAAGTTACTCTACAACTCGAATTATGTTCACAGTGTGCGATGTCTTGGTACTGTGGGCATAGACGGTCTTCACAAAGCTATCTGCGGTTTATGTGTGAGTGCTTGCATGATTTGGTCTCAACTTAAGCTTTGCAAAGATGATCTGCATGATTGTGGGGTTATCTATTGTCCTGGGAGGCTAGCTGCTTGGAATGCTTACCATATGCTGATGTGGGGGTCGCATGATGTTGACTATGGTTGTTCTGGTAGGATGGTCGTGGGGGTGGCAATTTGGCCATGGGTATTGTTTTACGGTGGCTGCTCCTTATGTTCCTGTGGGGCTGCCAGTGTGCTCCTTTTATGAATTGTGCAGGTCTTTGCTTAAGCACCAGGGATTGTCTTTTCAAAGTCTCCTTTTTGTATTGGTTTTATTGTGGGCAACCCCTTGTTTTTTCTCTTGGTCAAAGGCTGCAATCTTGTAAACACTTTGGCTGGGCAACATGGGTTCTGCTGGTGGGTCTAAGGCTGTATTTTTCCTGTTATTGAGATGGATAAATGTATGGTTTATTTATTGATGTTGTGCTGGGGCAATTATGACCATTGGTTTGACTTGAAGTTTGGTAAAACTATGCTAGCCAATACATCTGCCAAGAATTTTCATGGGAATTTGTTAACTAATGCTGGTGTTGATCACATAAATTGGGGATTTCAATTATGTGGGGACCAACTTTTGGGTTACTGATGGTTTGAGTATGGCTGCTTCACATATTTTTTATTGGGTCAAACCATCCTTGCCACTACTTAGTTTACTGTGAGGATGAGTTTGAGTCTTGGGCATCGTGGTTTGATGTGGAAGGGCTACGTGGAATGGTTTGAGTGACACAAAAAAATGGATGATGTAGCCACTAAAGCATCGGTTAGGCTTATTTTGTGGGATAGGTGGCCGGATTTCTGGCCTGGGCGGCCTGCTATGTGTCCTTGCACCCCTTAAGGTGGGCTTTATGTCAAGTAGGTTGTTATATGTATTTCAAAATCTTTTTAGGTTGGAGTACGATATTTGACTGGTTCATTTGGGCCCTATTTACGGGGTTTTTGACTAGGGATGTTCAGCCCAAGTCTCAGATATATGCGTGGGCTGTGAATAACTTAGACTTAACTACTTGTTTGGATTGGAAGGAGCAGACAAATTGGTATTCCTGGGCTTGGTTCACTGTTGCTAGCTACCTCTTTATTCTGATCTGCTGTCGGGTTGTCAGGAGTATGGACTGTACCTTTTTCTTGGTGACTAGCTACTTGTGGATTTTTGTGGTAACCTACACTTGGGAGATCAAGCACCATGGTCCTCAATCATTTCACTTCAGGAACATTGTGCATCATTGTTTTTAGTGTATAGTTAGGTTTTTTATCCATATGTATTGTATTGTTAGCACTTGTCTGTCGTATAGTTGTATTGTGATAAACACTAGTATTATCCACCCTTTTTTTGTGTAGGTGGTGTGTGTCAGGGAAATTTATTCCCTCCATATTTTGGGTTCCTAAGTTTTCTTCTAGGAACTATGTTTGTAAAAGAGGGAATGCCCTCTTGGGTCTATAATTGTTTTCTTGGTTGTTATCTATTTTCCGGGCAAATGCCCTTTATCAAAAAAAAAAACCTAAACCCTAAACCTTAAGGATTTTCATTTGCTCAATATTTCTCTTTCTCTAGTTTCTCTCTCTAACATTTCTCTCTGGTGCCAGGTTCCTTCTCACCTTACGCCAGAATCTCTCAAGCTTCTTCTAGGTTTTCCAGGTGTATGGAAACTTCAAATACTTTCATCCCCCAAGTGGAGAAACCCCGAGATCCTAATTTGTTCCCCCCGTTGGACGCTGGAACTGGAAAAAGAAGAATTTCTTCACTAGCTGTTAACTCGAAATCAAAAAAGAAAAAGGAATCGACTGGCATGATCCTTGGAGGTGGCAACAAATCCAAATTCGTCAATTTTAATGTTAACAGGTTTGTTGAGGAAGTCAATGGAGTTCGGTACACTGGAGATGGAACGCAGGTGGAGGACGCATCATCAGCGGAGATCCTTCAACAAGATGGAGCGCAGGTAGGTCTATTGGATGTCAAGTCTGGTATTGTCATCTCTACTCATCTCCCCGGCAACCCTATTGATGCGGAAATGGTAGGAAATAACCCCAATTGCCGAGAGCTGAGGTATGTGGTCTCAATTTTGAAGCATTTGTCCCCCTTCTCCGATTCCTTTCTTGGATGAAGCTCCCATAATCAATGAGGAAATGTCCTCTGAGTCGGAGCATGAATTGGAAGGGGAGGAAAACTTGGCTTCTAGTGGACCGCCCCTGGCTGCTGGTGGATTGAATCACAGTGGTCCGGCAGTGACCAAGGCCACCCACATGAACAGTGGACCGGCTCCTAGTGGGTGTGGTCTCCTGGTGAATGAATTGGAGCCCAATCGAAATCCAATGCAACAGAATGTTTGGGACAAGCATGTTACAGGAAAGGTTTCCTATGCTAGTAAGATGAAGCTCAATAATGGTAATGAGCGAACCCGTCTAGAATTCATTCCCCCTTCTGTCTCCCCAACTGGTGGGAAAAGAGTTCTCATATCTGAGGATGATCTCAAGTATTCTGCTTCCAATTTCACTTTGTATTTGTATGGGTAGTTCCTAGGTACCTTCATGGATTTTAATGTAGTTAATAGCACATTTAGGAGATTATGGAAGCAATTTGACTTGGACAGTGTATACAAAAGCTCTGTTGGGTACTACTATTTCAAGTTCAAGAATGAACAGGGAATGAATGAAGCTCTTATAAATGGTCCCTGGTTTGTCAACAATGTCCCTATTTTGTTTAAAAAATGGGAGTCGGGTCTTTGTTTGCAAAAAATTGAACCAAGTGTTATCCCGCTTTGGATAACAGTTCACAATGTCCCCCCTAGAGTTATGGACAGGTAAGGGCCTTAGCAAGATCATGAGTGCATTAGGAGTCCCCCTCCTAATGGATAGAGTGACGAAGGAAAGGTGTGAGAGTCAAATGGGGAAGATAGGGTATGCTAGGGTCTTAGTTGAGGTTGCTGCCTCTACCAATTTGCCCAATGAAATAGAGCTGGAATTCCCTCCAATTTGTACTCGTCCTGCCAGGATTTCTAGCTTACATGTGTCATATCAGTGGCGTCTAGCTGTGTGTGATCATTGCAATGTTTTTGGGCATTCATTTCAAATGTGTAAGGCTACGTCAAGGACTAAGGAAGAGCTTAAAGCAGCTGAAACTAATCAAACAAATCCAAAAAATAGGGATAGTGGAAAAGAGGCTGGAAAGGAACCAGATGAGGATGGGTTCATAGTCAAAACTTATAAGAAGATGCTTCCTCATGGAGCTAGGCAAGGAAGGCAGTCAACTCAAGGAGGATCCAGAGGCACTGATCCCAAAAATGGGCCACCTAGATATGGACAACAGCAGCGGAACAACACCAGTAGTGATCCTTCAATTCAGCGAAAAATGAGTATGCTCCATACTGCTCATGTTGCTGCTACTCGCAGCAAACGAAAAGGACTAGTAGCTGATGGTAGGGAGAACATGTTTAATTCCATCAGGTCCCAGCCCAAAACTCGAGCCCAAGAGAGTATCAGGAATGCTAGTGATACATGAGTTTCTACCTCTAATCAATTTGATTTGTTGACTGATGAAGGGTTTTCGATGATGGATACTGAAGCCCCAGTTTGCACAGGTAAACTGGTCACTATTGACAGATCAAGTAAAGGAAATCCCAAAAATGCCAGCCTCAACAGAAGCAGTAACCAAGCTGAGTATGATAGTGATGAGGAGTCCATTGACTTTGGCATAACAAATGCCCAGAAGTGGGCCATTACAAACAGGCTCCTAAAGTTCAGATCTGTTAGGGCAGTGGACCAACAAAAACCGGACCCTGGGGAATGGGACTTCTTCCATCATCAATTGGAATTTCTTAGAATTGATCCTAACTACAATGTAGAGGATTTGGACCCAGAAGATAGTGAGATGACTCAAATTGTTGGATCTAAAGCTGATGTGGGTACTGCAGGTGAACCAGAGCACCTTGTACCGAAACCATTTATTGTTTAAATGGATATGTACATATCTGCCTGGAATGTTAGAGGCATGTCAAATGCCACTAGCCAAAATCAGGTCAGAGATCACATTGTGTGCAAGCAGATTAGTGTTATTGGTGTTCTTGAAACTCATTTAGCCAAGTCTAAGCTTCACCAGGTTTGTAATCGTGTTTATGGGAAATGGGAGTGGGACTCCAACTGCCATGAATCTAAAGGGACCACTAGGATTGTCGTTGGCTGGGACCCTTCTGTTGTTTCCCTTTTGGTAGTTGCTCGCCACTCGCAGGTCATGCATTGCCACATTCATCCTACTAATGGTAGCCCCCCTTTTCGTTGCTCTTTTGTTTATGCGTATCATCGCCAAATTCCTAGGAGACACTGCTGGGATGCTCTTAGGATACACAAGACTTTTGTTGGCTAAGACCCCTGTGTCCGTCTTGGTGATTTCAATGCCATTATGAATCCTGCTGAAAGGTTTATAGGATCTTCTTTTATCTCTAGTAGCATGTCTGAGCTAAGGGACTTTGTTTTTGACATTGAAGTTGAGGACATTGCTATGTCAGGGCTTAAATTCACCTGGAATAAGAGCCCTGGAGCCCCATTTGGTTACTGAAAAAACTTGACAGGGATATGTCTAATGGTCCTTTTGTCCAAACTTTTCTTTCGGCTTATGCCAAATTCCTTCCTTTTCTAACTTCTGACCACTGTCCCGTCTATCCCCCTTGCTGTCAAAAATTCCCCTTTTCTAATTTTCTGGCCAGGAAGGAGGATTTTTGCCCATTGTTAAGGACTCCTGGGAGGCACCTGTTAGGGGATTCCATATGTTCTCTCTGGTTTCTAAACTGAGAAGGCTTAAGAATCCCTTAAGAATTCTCAACAGAAAACAGAGCAACATCTTTGCTAATGTTAGATGTTTGAAGCAGGAATTAGAAAGTGTCCAATCTAAAGTTACCAATGACCCCACCAATAAGGACCTTAGACAAGGAGAACAGGTTTACTTAGGTGCTGTTTGTTTTTTGGCAAAAGGTCTGCAGGACCTCTTATGTCTACGCGAGGCAGACGCGGGCAGAGCTTTGAGAGACACAGATTGTTTGTTTTCCAGCAGACGTTTCACTAAAAAAGGTCTGCAGGACCTCTTCCTCGCGCATACCTGGACCAAGCTCTTTTGAGCTCTTCCATCCTCTTCTTCACTGTTCTTCAAGCCGTCTGCCACCACCGCCGCATGCCCCACCGCCGTTGCCCTCCACCGCCGCATGCCCCACCGCCGTTTCTGACCACAGCCGCGCCTCCCACCGCCGTCGCCCACACCGCCGTTTCCCTCCACAGTCGTGATTTGGGAACGAACGCGATCGTCGATTTGGGAACGAACGAACGCGATTCGTCGATTTGGGAACGAACGGCGTTGGGATTCGTCGATCATCGGGAACGAACGCGATCGTCGTCGGCGTTGGTCGGCGTTGAGCACGTCATCGTCGTCGTCGGCGGCGAGTTGCACATCGTCGGCGATTTGCACGTCGTTGTCGTGACGCCTCCTCCGGGCGTCGAGGGTTCGCCCCTCCGCTCGTGACGCGTCCTCCGGTTGTCCGGTCGTGGGGAAGAGGATGACGATGGGGAAGAGGGGAAGAGGATGACGGTCGTGGCGACTGGGGAGAGGAAAATAGGTTTTGAAAACCTTTTTAAAAAACAAACCCACTTCTTGCAGATGTTTGGTCCACCTCTTCTTCTACAGATGTTTGAAGATGTGGTCCGCAGACTGCAGACATTTTACCTCTTAAAAAACAAACAGCACCTTAGATGCGTATAGGTCGGCTATTAGAGATGAGGAATCTTTCCTTAGGCAGAGAACCAAAGTTCAATGTGTGACATCTCTCAATTTTTCAGGTTATACTCTTGACCAAACTATCACGATAATAATCCGGACTTATTCATACCACATTTAAATTCAACAAGATAAAAATAAATAAATAAATAATATTAGATGTTATCTATTTAGTCGAATTTATATTTCACAACCAAATCTCAAACCTAAACTTTTGGAAAAAAACAAAACTTGTTACTTAATACCACGAACATTGGGTCTAAAAAAAAACGTAATGGAATGGATATGTATATATATTTTAGGAACCCGATTATACTCCTAAACACAACCATATTATTTTTTTTAACTCACTCTCTTGTGTGTGTGTGTATGTATGTATGTATGTATATAAGTTAACGGTGAAAAAAAGAACAAAGAAAACAAAATCGACAAAATTATATATACACACAATTATATAAGTATGCCATAAGTAATATATATATATATATATATATATATGTATATATGTATATGCATGTGTCGAATACAAGTAAGAAAATATATAACTACATATTTATTCATGATGTCAAATCCAAACACCATGCCTATTTTCTTTAATTTGAATGGAAATAAGAGGACACCACACTCCAATAAACTCTACCATTTCAACACTCCATAGCCCATCAACACCATACTTTGACTACTTATTTTATTGACATCCATATCTCATCATCTTATCTTCAATATCTACAAAAAAAATATTCTGACTAGATATTTGTCAACCACATCATATTATTTTATAGCATAAAACGATGCACATGTACAAGTATATAAGAAAACTTGAGCCTTGGGTATTTCAAACCCCATAACTTTTCCAATTTTCTTTTCCTTGTTCCTCAACCGAACACCACAAATCAGCCACCTTCAGCCCTTCTGGTTTGAGGTACATCTACCACCATGGGAACAAAAATAGCCCCTATTCAGCCTCACTACAGCAATCAGATTGTTTCTAGTTCAAGGGAATCATCTTCTTCCAAGTTTTTCGGTTATAGATCAAGCTCTTTCTAAGTCTTATCCTTCTCCTTTCTTGCTAAGGTGAAACCCTCGCTCAAAGGTTAAATTTTAAATTATTTGTACACACAAATACTCATTTCTCTTTTGAGGACAGAATCTGTCCCGAGTTCCAATTTATATAACTTTGCATAAAAACTAGAAATGAAGCAAACTCTAACACTATGATTAATTTCATTGAGTTAGCTTTCCATCCATTGCTTATACGTTTTCTAACTCAACCAAATGATACCCGAAACAACCTCTACAAAATCAATACGCACATTTGGACCTTCTAATTTGATTGGTTGTTTCGGCCTATTTCCGAGCAGAATCACAAGAACTTTTCTAAACAAAACTTTCTCAAAACACGTCAAAATACTTGGCTGCAAAGTCTTGTAATTTTTTAGTAACGTTTTCTACCTTAAAAGTTCACTCGAAAATGTTAACCATAATCTGTCAAAAACGAAAATTTATAAAAATGCATACTTACATGTCCTAAATATATATATTTTTCATGAAAATGAAACATTCATTTGCGTACATATATATAGTGATTTTAAATGATTATTATTGAAATATAATATTTCAAAGCTTTGGATAATGATAAACAAAAATGGATATTCTTCAAAAATGCTCTTTTATCATGCCGAAATTTTCGAAAACAATAAATAATTATTTTTAAGGTATTATAACAAGTTTTGCAAGTTTAAGGGATGAATTTATTATGACAAATACGACAACATATAAAAAAAATATATAACAATAACACAAAATAACACCAAACCTCATTAGTTCACAGACTCAAAATGAATCCGGAATGTTGTAGGAACCGGGTAGTGATTTCAACACATGGCAACATTCACACTCTCAGGATCAGGGATCCACCTTTACAGTGAGTTTCACGGCCCCTATTTCTACAATGTTTTACTAACTCACAGGGGGAGAAATCATGCTTGTACTCGTTTCATTGACACAAGTGGTTTTGGTTCAACACATTATTACATGAGTTACTTTTATCGCTTTAAGTCCCCTATTCTATAACCGTTAATTGTGGGTGAACGTGAATTATTGGGAATAGTACTATTCGGGAGTGACAACCCCACCCGTGGTTAGTAGCGCTAACTTTGATTGTAGGTCAGATCGGGTGCACAATATTCATCTCAATACAATGTTTTGCGATAGAACATTGGGATGGGGCAATTCAATCATGTCGAGTTCGGTTATGGGAGCTCATGGTAATAATTAATATACACAACTCATGATATTGTTTTTGAGAACAATAGTCACATTTTGAAACCTTGTGGTCAAATGAAACAATTAAATTTTTACGTGTCTAAACCTGTGAACTCACCAGCTTTATGCTGACTGTTTTTAGCATGTATTTCTCAGATAATTGAAGCAAGCATTGGGACATATTTTGGGAATGATTAGCTTGAAGTCACAACACATTCACATGCATATTTTTGGGATTTTCCTTGCATAGCCTATTGACTTAGGCCATGTTTGTAAAATCTTATGCATCATATTTTGGAAGTTTAGAAATTTTGTTAGTTATGTCTGGATGATTGTAAGTTAAGACATCATGTAAACCTTTATTATCGATTCATGTAGAAGTTGTTCAATGTAAACAGTGACTGTGAAATCATGACCGTCGCACCTTGCGTGTTTCGCCTTGGCAGGGTGTGACACAATGGCTTGGTGAGGGGGACCAGAACAGTAAGTATTTCCATCATGTCCTGGTCAGCAATCAGAATAGAAGACATATTATATCAGTTCAGGATTCCCAGGGACATCGTGTCATGGGTTCTCCCATGGCTGATATGTTTGTTGACCATTTCAAGTCCATCCTGGGTTAGAGGCTAGTGTGGAGGAGATCTTTAATCCCCATGAGTTGTTCACCCGAACCATCCCCACCAATGTTGCTGCTACCATGCTCAATCCTATTTTTGATGATGAAATAAAGAGTTCCCTTTTTGATATTGATGATGAAAAGGCCCCTGGCCCGGATGGCTTTTCATCCAAATTCTTTAAGGCAGCCTGGGAGGTTGTGGGGCCGGATTTTTGTGCTGCCATCAAAGATTTTTTTAGGAATTGTAATCTCTTAAAGGAGGTTAATGCCATTGTTATTTCCCCTGTCCCTAAAGTTGATTTCCCCAGGAAGGTCACTGATTTCAGGCCGATTTCTTGTTGCAATGTCACGTACAAATGCATAAGGAAGATCATCACTAACCGTATCAATGGTGCCATGGACCATGTGGTTAGTGATAACCAATGTGCGTTTATTCCTGGTAGGCAGATCAGTGATAATATTCTTATCACTCAAGAGCTTCTTAGAAATTATCATAGGAATAGAGGCCCTCCCAAATGTGCTTTCAAGGTTGATATCCAAAAAGCGTATGACACTGTTGAATGGACCTTTCTTCAAAATTGTCTCTCACATTTGGGGTTCCCTCAATGGATGATTCAATGGATCATGATGTGTGTCACCACCACAGATTTCTCTATTAATGTAAATGGGGAACAGAAAGGGTTTTGTCAAGGGAAATGGGGCCTGCGGCAAGGTGACCCCATGGCCCCTTATCTCTTCACTCTAGTTATGGAGGTCCTCTCCCTTATCATTGCTCGGTAACTAAGAGAAAATGTCCAGTTCAAATACCACTGGAGGTGTGTCGAAGTGGGCCTCACCCACCTCTGCTTTGCAGATGATCTCTTTCTGTTCTGTAATGGGGATAGTATGTCTATCAAAATTCTGATAGACGCCCTTGATGAATTCAAAAATGTTTCTAGTCTTAACCCTAGTATCCCAAAGAGCACTGTGTACTTTGGAAATGTCAAACCAGAAGTTGTTAGGGAGATCAATGATTTCATACACTTTAGAGTTGGTAATCTCCCTGTCAAATATCTTGGAGTTCCCCTCATCTCATCCAGATTGTACCTAAGGGATTGTACCCCCTTATTGAGAGGGTGTCCAAGAAAGTTAAGGATTGAAAGAACAAGTCCCTTTCCTTTGCTGGCAGGTTCCTCCTCATCAAATCGGTCCTTAGTTCCATGCAGTCTAGGCCTCTGTTTTCATCCTTCCTGTCACTATTCTTAGGGACATAGAAAAACTCATGTGTGGCTTCCTATGGAGTAGAGGTACTCTTATTAGAGGAAAGGCCGAAATCAAAAGGAAGGAGTGTTGTATCCCTCTCAACCAGGGGGCTTAGGGCTCAAATCTTTAAAAACTTGGAATGTGGCCCTCATGTCCAAGCATATCTGGAATATCATTACACACAAAAAGTCTCTTTGGATTCAGTGGATTGACAAATACCATCTTAAAGGTAGGAACTTCTGGGAAATTCCTATTAAGAAGGAAGATTGCTGGAGTTGGCAAAAAATCTTGCAGCAAAAGGAGGCAATTCAGCCCCATATCATCACAGTCATTGGTGATGGGAAGACTACTTCTGCTTGGTATGATAATTGGCATCAAATAGGCCCCCTATGCAACATACTCACTCACAGGAACATTAATGAGGGGGGATTCAGTGAAACCACTGTAGTTGCTGATGTGGTGTTAAACAATCATTGGAGTTGCCCCTGGATTGGAGTACTATATTTCCTCTTCTTTTTACTTCTAATCCCTGCCAGCTTAGGCCTAATGTTCCTAATATTCCCAAATGGAGAACCAATATGGGTAAGCTGCTGCTTTTTCATGTTAGTGTGGTTTGGAAGGACATCCAAGAAGGAGGGTCTACTGTCCCTTGGGCTAATTTGGTTTGGTTCTCTCAAAGCATCCCTAGGCATGCTTTTTAACTTGTGGCTTGCGGTTAAAAATAAGCTGCAAACTCATGAGGTTATTGAGAAATGGGACAGTGGTCCTACTTGTAGGTGTGCCTTTTGCAAGCTGGTCCCAGACAGCATCAGTCATTTATTTTTGAATGCCCTTTTTCAGTCAAAGTCTGGGAGGTTGTTTGTCTTAAAACTAAATGGGCCCATATTAACGGCCCTTGGAGGGAAAGAATTAAGGAATATTGTAGCACCATCACTACCAACTCATCCTGGATTGTAGTTAATCGTTTAGTCCTTGGAGCTACAGTCTACTACGTATGGCAGGATAGGAACTTGAGAGAGTTTAATGATAGGCATCGGCCGGCTGAGGAAATTACTTCTTTGATTTTGGATACTGATAGGTATAAACTCCTTACCCTCAGGTTCAAGGATTTACGGTGTTAACTCATGTGAGGATTTGAGTTTGCATACACTTATGGCTAATTTTAGAATGTTAAGATTTATGTTTTTCTAGTTTGTTTGGTGGTATGGCTACCATGTGTGCTCGTATAGATTTGCAAAATGGCTAGAGGAAAAAGTGCGCTTGAAAATCCTTTCTCTTATAATCACTCTGCACCTTCACTTCATTTTCAATATTGTGTTATGCACTCGTTTTGGTATGGCTGGGTTAGGTTCTGTTGGTACATGTTTTGCTAATTGTTGCTTTCGGCTCCCTGCTTTTGTCGCTTCTTGCAGGTGGGGGGTGGGCGTAAGGATTTGTCTAGGGCCTTTGGTCTCTTGGGTTGGGTCTATTCTACTACAATTATTGGTTATGGTTTAGGTGGCACTTCTGGAAAATTGTTGTTGGGTACATCCATTTGGGTTGGGCAGTGGGTGCCATCTTCCATAGGAGCCACTTGCTGAGGTGGTCCAGCTCTACTGTTGCTAAGTGGACTAGGGCTGCTGTTCACGGGCTAGGCTAAAGCTCCCATCACTGGGAGAAAGGGTGCTAGGTTTGTTAGTTGGATTGGTCTTGGGCTAGGTGGCCTACATTTGTCTACTGAAAAGCACTATTGTGAGGCTGCTAGGGGTTGGGTTTTCGGCCATATGGTGTGGCTGCACTACTGCCCCACCTTGGTCATGAATTGGATTCATAAGCATTCTTTGGATCCTCAATTGAAGAGTTGCATTTGCTGCTTTTGTTCTTATGGGTCTACTCATTTTTGGCCCGAAGAAAGCACAACCGGCATTTCAAGCACCACGTGGAAGAGCTTTCGTTATAGGAGCTCCAGCTCGTCAAGACCCGAACGTGGTCACTAGTATATTTCTCTTACATGACTTTTATGCATCTATTCTGTTTGACACTAGTGCAGATCGGAGTTTTATCTCTACCGATTTTGCATGCCAACTAAATTCTATTGAGGAACTTTTAGATTCCCCTTACATCATACAAGTAACAAACGGGAAAAAAATCACAGTTAGTACAGTATACAAAAACTGCCCATTAACACTTAATGGTCATACATTCACCATCGATTTGATACCGATAGAGTTGGGTAGTTTTGACATCATGATTGATGGATTGGCTATCTCTCAATAGAGTGGAAGTCATCTGTTCCGAAAAGCTGCTTCGAATTCCACTAACGAATGATCGTGTATTGGAAGTTCGAGGGGATCAGGCAAACCGAAGTGTCAAAATCATATCTTCCATAAAGGAGCGTAAGTGTCTACAGAAGGAGTGCATATGTAAGCCCCAAACCCACCAACACATGACACGTGTGTTTAAACGACAAATCAAAATAGGTCCCAGATTTTTCAAACCATCAAATGTAATTAACACCTTAAACATCCCACTTACATGCGAATTTACAAAATATTTGATGTTATTTAAACATTCAATAACAAAAATTTCATTTGAGTTATTCACCAAAAACCTTTGTTTTAAACAAACAAAGAATAAACCCCAAAATATGTTTGATCAGAATCTTTGCAAGGCAATCCGATCACGACCGCGTTCAACCCTTTCGTTCACCTGAAAACACCATAATTAAGTCACCATTAGTTCATTAGAACTAAGTAAGATCACCATGCCCGCCCACACGAGCTTACATGACTAAAATAGTCAATTTTGGTCAAATTCAACCCTTGGCGTATGAGTTTGGCGTATCTGGGGCGTATCACATAAAATTTGCGTGGTTGGCGTATCCATAGGCGTATCCACTGGCGTATGATATGCCAGCACCACCTGAACGACCAATTTTTCTGTTTTACGCCATCTCGACCCATTCCACTCGATTCCGACCATTCCAATACCCCCATAAACATTATATAACACTATATATTCATATTGAACACCATAATTCACCAATTTATGACCATCATGGTCATAATATCAAACGATTTACTAACGGGTCGTTTGCACCCAAAACTCCTTTGAAATCTTATTCCACAAGATTTCTCAAGTTAAGTAAACCACACCACTTGTGTTTTACTAACTTGACTACACCCAACAAAGGACATTCACACACCATGTGAATAATCCAATGTCATGATCACACCACTTGTGATTCAAAACACCAATTTCAGTTGATTTCAATTACAATTCACACACCTTGTGAAATAATTAAAATCATTCAACACACATACAAATTAACACCAAGTCAATCATGAACTAGCATAAAAACACCATACCAACAACAATCAAGCAATATATATATCACCTATTGCTTATTATTGTCTATCAACAAGCACCAATATCATCTATTCACCATAAAGTCAATCTTCCACAACATATTCATTCATGCATAACACCATTTACACATAACAAATAGAAGATTGGGTGACTTACCTTGTTCCAATGAGTTATCCTCTATCACAATTTCCTTTCCGGGTCTTTTAGTTCCACTACCACTTTCGCTATTGCCTCCTATATCATACTTATGTGTTTCAATACAAGTGTTGACCATAATTAGTCAAATTACACCAATTTGACACCCTTTCATCAACTATATTTAGATTACATCCAAACGACCCATAAATCATAAAATTACACCTTTTATGATTATAACAACTAATTAACCACACCCATCCCTTTAAACACTTTGTTATATAAAAATCAAGTTGTTGACTTTTCATAAAACAACTTGTGTGCAGGGATTTCACCAACACATTTCAATTTGTTTCTAAGACTCCAACAATCTCCCATGTTGGTTTATAATCAACCAAATTCAACAATCACCATGGTAACACAAATTTCATATGTTGTATGTCATAAAGCTATCATCTAATCACCCATTTAAACCTCTTAGTTCATCATACCCCAAAACTCCATTTTTATCAAAATACATCATCATGCAAGAAATGAACAAAATGTTGTTTCTTTGATGATTATCATGATAGTTAACAACATATAACACCATCTACACTTCTAATTTCGGATTTGACCCATCAAACCCACACCCTTTTGGGAAACCCACGAAAACCCCAACAAAAACATCAAAAAAACTTACCTAGATGTAGCTTGATACAAGGAGAACTCCAATTTCAACTTGCATTCAAAATCAGATTGATAATCAGCAACCAATTTGATCAATCCTTAGAATTTTTGAGGTTTCCCTTGGTTCTCTTTCTCTCTTTCACGTTTCCAGCCAAAGGGATGGTCTTATGACCAATTTTGACCAGCCCCTATTTCATAAAACCCCCCTTTTAATTCAACTTTCAGCTATTTGCGTAACTAGCCCTCTATTACTAGTTAAAACTAACTAACTTATGACTAACTTAGTTAGATTAGTTAACACCACCATATGATTATATTTTAAATCAATTATTTAATAAAACTCCCACCAAATAATATTTAAGATAATTAAATCATACAAAACACTTTTTTTTAATTAAATAAACACAATCATACACCAATTATGTTTTATTTCTAGTATTTCACCAAAATGGGTTGTTACAGCATAGCTTTTCTGGCACATGTGGTGGAATAAGAGAAGGACAAGAAAAAGATTCAAGACGTGCCGGTAGTGAAAGAATATCCAGAAGTGTTTCCAGAAGACCTACCAGGCTTGCCACCTGCGCGATCAGTAGAGTTCCGTATTGACTTAATTCCTGGAGCAACTCCTGTTGCTAAATCTCCTTACAGGTTAGCACCTTCAGAGATGCAGGAATTGTCGAATCAACTACAGGAGCTACTTGATAAAGATTTCATTCGACTGAGCTACTCACCTTGGGGAGCTCCAGTTTTGTTCGTGAAGAAGAAGGATGGATCATTTCGAGTGTGAATAGACTATAGAGAGCTGAACAAGCTAACCATCAAGAATCGGTACTCATTGCCGAGGATTGATGATTTGTTTGACCAACTACAAGGAGCTAAGTACTTCTCGAAGACTGATTTGCGGTCTGGATATCACCAACTCAAAGTTCAAGAAGAAGACATACCAAAGACGGCGTTCCGAACTAGGTATGGGCATTACGAGTTCATGGTGATGCCTTTCGGATTGACAAATGCACCCGCGGTTTTCATGGACCTCATGAACCGAGTGTGTAAGCCGTATCTGGATCAGTTTGTCATTGTCTTTATTGATGACATTTTGATTTATTCCAAGAGCAAAGCAGAGCACGAGCAACATCTCAGGAAGATCTTGGAGCTGTTGAAGAAAGAGCAACTCTATGCTAAATTCTCTAAGTGTGAATTTTCGCTGAGAGAAGTTCAATTTATGGGTCATGTAGTCAACAGTGAAGGAATATATGTAGACCCTGCCAAGATCGAGGCAATCAAGAACTGGGATACTCCGAAGACAACGACGGAGAGACAGTCTTTTCTGGGATTGGCAGGTTATTATAGAAGGTTTATCTCGAACTTTTCTAAGATAGCTTTGCCTCTCACCAAGTTAACTCAGAAAAGTGACCCGTTTGTTTGGGAGCATAAACAAGAAGATTCTTTCCAGACATTGAAGCAGAAGTTGTGTGTTAATGCAACAAGACAAAGTTATCGCGTATGCATCAAGACAGTTAAAGATTCATGAGAAGAACTGCATTACTCATGATCTAGAACTGGGAGCCGTAGTCTTCGCATTGAAGATCTGGAGACATTACTTGTATGGCACTAAGTGCACCATATTCACTGATCACAAGAGCCTGCAGCATATCTTTCATCAGAAGGAACTCAACATGAGGCAACGACGTTGGGTTAAGCTTCTGAATGATTACGATTGTGTGATCAAGTATCATCCGGGTAAGGCAAACGTTGTAGCTGATGCCTTGAGCCGAAAGGAACGAGTCAAACCCTTGCGAGTCAGAGCAATAGGAATGATTGTGCAGACAAGTTTAAGTGACAAGATTATCCAGGCACAACAGAAATTAGTTGAACGGGGAAATCTGAAGAAAGAACTCGACTGTGGAGCAGAAAGACAGTTTGAAACAAAACCAGATGGAGTTATCTACTACCAGGATCGGGTATGGATTCCGGCAGTAGACGAATTGATAAGACTAATCTTTGATGAAGCACACAAGACCAAGTACTGCATGCATCCAGGCGCCGATAAAATGTACCAAGACTTACGGGGATTTTATTGGTGGCCAGGAATGAAGAAAGAGATAGCCGAGTACGTTGGTCGATGCCTTACGTGTGTGAAAGTAAATCGGAACACCAGAAGCCGTCAGGGTTACTGGAACAGCCTGAAATTCCGCTCTGGAAGTGGGAACAAATTGCTATGGATTTCATTACCAAGCTACCCCGCACTTCTAGTGGCATGATACAATTTGGGTTATCATCGATCGACTAACCAAATCTGCTCACTTCTTGCCAATGTGTGAGACCTTCACGATGGATAAACTGGCGAGACTGTACATCAACGAGATAGTGGTACGTCACGGTTTACCATTTTCTATCATTTCGGATTGAGACAGCATATTCACATCAAGGTTCTAGCAATCACTGCAGAAATTTCTAGGGACACATTTAAATCTGAGTATTGCTTACCATCCATAAATGGACGGTCAAAGCGAACGTACGATACAAACCCTGGAGGACATGTTGAGAACATGTGTTTTGGATTTCGGTGGAAATTCGGACTCTTATTTGCCACTGACCGAATTCTCCTATAACAACAGTTACCATAGTAGCATCAGATGCGCACCATTCGAGGCTCTATCTGGGATGTCGGTCACCGATTTGTTGGACCGAAGTTGGAGATAACCGAATAACTGGGCCAGAGCTTATTCAGGAAACTACTGATAAGATTGCTCAGATTCAACAAAGATTACAAGCAACCAGAAGCAGACAAAAGACCTATGCCGACAAACGGCGCAAGCCCTTGGAATTTCAAGTAGGAGACCGTGTCATGTTAGAGGGTATCCCCATGGAAGGGCATAGTTCATTTTGAGAAGAAAGTCAAGTTATCACCATGATACGTAGGACCGTTCGAGATCATTGAACGTATTGGTCCGATGGTGTATAGACTGAGATTACCAGATGAACTTAGTGGTGTGCATGACGTGTTTCACGTCTCGAACTTAAATAAATGCCTTGCTGACGAATCACTCGTTATACCAATCGATGAAATTCAAGTGGACGAGCAATTACATTTTATTGTAGAACCTTTAGAGATTATGGATCGCAAAGTTAAACAATTAAGGTGAAGCCGTATTCCAATTGTCAAGGTTCGATGAAATTCAAAGCTTGGACCCGAGTTTACTTGGGAACGCGAGGATCACATGAAGTCCAAGTATCCCCATCTGTTTACAAAGGAAGCCGTACCTGATAACGATTCTTAATTTTCAGGACGAAATTTCTCTAACAAGGGGAGACTGTAACATCAGTGCCAGAAACGTAATCGGAACAGTGATCTACACAGTAACATGAACAGTAATTCAGGTACAAACTATATGTATTACATGTACATCATTATCATTTCATGTTTATCATAGCACAATTTCAGATTCATTGCAGAAACGTAACTCAGAATTATGGTTCAACAGTCATATATCTATCTGACGACACAGAACCATCACGTGATTGTTAGTTAGGATTTTATTATGTATAAACGTATGTGAGATTGTACAAAAAAACAACAAATGTTGTTACGTGAATGCTAAATCGACGGATTATTCGTATGGGTGACGATCTGTACGAATATATCTGAAAGTTTAACATTCTGAATGATGTCTAATAATTAGAAAACCATATTGAAGAGTGTAGTTATCGTCGTATTCGTACGGGTGACGATCCGAACGAATACGCGCGACGACTATACGATTCGATTTAAACTGTAAATTTAATATTTTCAGAAATTTAAATTAAACGGAAGATATTTAGTTAATTTACTAGGAATTACCACCTAAATGAAATTTATAAACTTTACTTTTAAAACCGTATCGTTTATTTCGAAGATGAAACGAAACCGACGCTTGTACGTGACACCGAGCAAAACCGAACGAGACCGAACACACCCGGGTAACTAAAAGACATTAAATGGCATTTATGGCCATTTAACTCACCCACCTACCATCTCCATCACCCCAATCTCGTTTCTCTCTCTCCACTTTCTCTTTCTAAGAACCACAAGCCCTAACTTCTTCATTTCACCACCAAAATCACGAAAGTACAAGGATTTAGATCCCAAGATCATCTGATTTGAGCTAAAAATGAGTTCAAAGTCCGATTTCTAGGGTTTTCAAAACCCCTTTGTTCAAACCATACCATAATCAGTTCTAAGCAACATAATACCCTTAGGAATCCCACATAAACGACTTAGGATGGTGTAGGAACATGAGATGCTTCATTTCCTGTTCTTAAGGCTCGACATTTGAGGGTGGCACCTGCTGGGTTCAAGCGGCCGAAAGGGGCTCCCAACAGCCCGGCCGAATGGCCACCAGCCGCATGAGGCTGCCACAAAGCCGAATGACCCATTCGTCCCCACCCTATTCGGCCAAGCCTTTTCCCATTCGGACAACCAGACCCATTCGCATGGTTTCCCCTTCGGTCGACCATCTATTCGTAGCCACCTTCATTCGGCAGAGCCATCTCCCTCATTCGCAAGACCACATCCGCATGAACTACATTCGGCCAACCCTCCACTCGCATGCCTAGTCTCATACGGCCTACCCCTCATTCACACAAGCTGAACCTCTAATCGGCCGATTACATGGGTTTGAGTATATGATCGTGTGCATGGGTTGGACTATGCGATTGCATGCATGAGAAGGCCATTAGGGTTTTCATGACGTTAAACGGTTTTGTAAACTATGCATGCAAAGGTTTAACACTAAAGCACCTAAATTTCAAAGATGTGTAAACTTGGGTTGTGGATATAAGTTGGATTTGCAAACACATGGGTTCACTTGATGAAATCATGATTAGGGTTTTCAAGAACAAGAGTTTTCCTAAACCATTTTGACATATAAAAATGAGTTTCAACAAAACAAAGAGTTTAAATTTGTTAAGTCAAAACATGAGTTACAAAGAGTAAAACTATCTTCATTCATGAGATTAAAGATCTAAAAGTTGAGTAGTAATCAAGAATCAAGAAATTAACTAAGTATGGGAGTTGGTTTCATTGTTAACACCCAATGCTTAGTAAATGCTATGCAATATACAACCAAGTTAAATAGTTCAATTGAACTTTCTAAGCTAAGTTGTACACATGAACGATCAAAGAACCAAGGGGAAACAAAGTGTAACAACCAAAAGATTTAGCACCTTTGATCGTGTATAAAATCCACGTTGAGTTGACATGTGAAATTACTACAGGATGATAGTACACGAGAAATGATGAATGTGGGCGAAAACCGTGTTCAAAACGGAGTCCTGGATTGCCCGGAATCGAAAAACGAAGAAAAATTTCTAAGTATTGGATTTCTGGCCTCGTCGCGGTACGCGATGGAGGAGTCGAACTTCCTTCGCGTTACGCGATGCAAGAAAAATATCTGAAACTCCCGAAAAACTTCGCGGTACGCGAAGCCCAAATTTGCACCTCGTCGCGGTACGCGACGGGTGAGGCGGTACAGTGGATCAGATTTTCTTCATAAAAACGCATACAGAAGTTAAAATTCTTATCTCTCGAACCTGCTCCATCTCCAGACGCTAGAACTCGAAGTTTAACCATCAAATCACCAAATCAAAGCCATCAGATCACATATTTGAAGCCAGGGAACGTGTTTACAAGTTCTGATTGTTGTTCTAAGCTCAAAACTCCGTCAGATTAGGTAACGATTCGTTTTAACTTACTAGTGTGATTTTGATTGATTAGATCTTGATTTTGAACGTAATGACATAGTTAGGATTGTTGATTATTGCCTAGATGATGGCTAGGATTGATTGGAAATGAAGAACACGATGTTCTAACGGTTTAATCCTTGTTTTGAGTCGTTGTAATGCCCGGTTTGCATGAAATCACAACTATGATTATAATGGTTTAATCCATTTGATTATGACAATGTAGGTGATTAGCTTGGTTAATCTTTGAAATGCAAAGGTTAAACCTAAGTATTTCAAACTAATCACAATCATTAACATACTTATTGGAACGATTATCTGACGTTTATGATAACAGTCAGATTAGTATGTTAAACATGGTTATTAAACCTATTCTAAGACTACATTGTGATATTTCATGATATCTGGGTAATCAATGATAAGGATTTATCATTTCTAAGCCATTAATCTGTTTAAGAACTGTTTTAGCATTATAATCAACAACATTAACTATTTGATGACTTTCAAGACAATGTCTTTGACATTGAACGTTCAGAAAGATCTAATCAGTAGGTTAAAACATAAATGACTTATTAAGTGTAAACGAATGCAGAAATTCACCATTAGTACCAGTTTGTGAGTGATCTTGCTACAGTAAGACATCAGGTGAGTTCTATGAGCCCTCTTTTACTATTTTAACGTTTTAGGGCTGATATGCATGTTATAAAGTTATTTTAGGTAAATGATTGTTTTATCTGGCTACGGTCAGATAAGAGAATATGTTAAAAGTAAAGAATGTTTAAAGTTGTAAAGTTAATGTATGAAAGTGATATTAACCTGATTAAGGTCAGGTAAAGAATGTTTTCAAGTAAAGAACGTTTTAAAGTAAATAATGCTTTAAGTCTCAACTACAGTTGAGAAGTAAATGATTTTAAGAACCTCAGCTGAGATGTCAAGGATGTTTTAAAGACTCAACTACGGTTGAGAAATGAATGATTTTAAAAGTCTCGGCCGAGGTTAATTAGAAAATGCGATTTTGAAGTCCCGGCTGCGGTTGGGCAAATGTTGAGCACTGCGGTGCGGATAATGATTTATGATTATAATGGTTTATGATTATGATGGTTTAAATGATTTAAACCATGTTATGTATGAATGATGTATGTCCAGAAGTCTTGTACCGGTATGAGCCGTCAATTTCGGTTGATGGTTTAAAAAGTCCTGTGAAAGAACAGGCAGAAGTCCTGTGAAAGAACAGGCATAAGTCCTGTGAAAGAACAGGCATAAGTCCTGTGAAAGAACAGGCATAAGTCCTGTGAAAGAACAGGCATAAGTCCTGTGAAAGAACAGGCCTGTCGACTGTGTGTCGCCAGTTGAGGATGTATTATGCATGCATAACGTGTTGACTTCGGTCAACAGAACAGGCTACATTTATGCACTGTATGATTGATGTTATGATGTCATGTATGTTATGTATATGAAATGTTTTATGTTTAGTATGATTGAGACTGTTGACTCCGGTCGGCAGTGAAGGCTAATGTTTTATGTATATTAAAGATTTAACTTTTATGAAAAGTTAACTTAGAACTCACCAGCGAAAGCTGACTTGTTTAGCATGCATATCAGGTTGATTGGTTAGAGAAAGAAGACCAGGAAGGCTCATGGCATATATTGAAGACTACCCCTGGCATAGACTGGCTGTATTATATGACTGTTAGAAGAGTGGGTTATGTTTAATGTGTAAAAGTTTGTTTAGATCTGTATGATATTTATGTTGTTACCCTACATTCCGCTGCTATGATAATGTAATTATGGTTTAAGTATTATGGGTTTGATGTTTTGCCAACTGAGGGGTTCGGGGCCTCTCAAGTTGGTATCAGAGCCATAGTTTGAGAGATCCGGTCATCCCTAATGACTGGACTTAAACTGAAAATGGGACAGAATGATAAGAATGCCAGTCAAGGGTAGTTTGATGCCATGAGCTGAATGTTATGTATGAGTTAAGACATAGGTGTAAGGTTAGAAAGATAGTTAGAGTCATGCACTTTGGGATGACGTGATGGGAAACGTTTAGAGCCTATGAGTTAGGTAAATGGTTAATAACACCTGATCAACGTCATTAACGATTTACAAAGCTTATTTCGTGCTAAACTAAACCTGTATTGACTCTCCAATTGATGCATCTTGTAGGTAGTTAAATGGCTGGACAAAGGGGTAGACCACGTAAGCAACCACAGGAACCTGAAGAACCACATATCGAGAATGAAGAACCCGTCAATGAAGACGACTACGAGCACAACGAGCAACCGGAAGATGAAAACGAGTTTACTCTAGAGCCTATCGTAGTGAAGGCTATTTCTGATGAGGTCTGTAAAGTTTTGGATGATAAGCTACCAGCTTTGGTTACAAAAATACTGAAGGATACTTTGAAAGAAAAGTCTGAAGAAACTAAGGAGAGCACCAAAGAAGAAGAAGTTGTGATCACCGGAACTAAGAACAGTGATTCTACGTCAGAGAAACGGAAGGGTTGTGATTACAAGGCCTTCAAAGGATGCAATCCACCCTCATTTGATGGTAAGAAGGATGCTGTGGCCACCTGTCATTGGGTTTCGGCTATGGAGGCGGTTATTGCTATCAGTGAATGCCGGGAAGATCAAGCTGTGAAATTTGCAGCTCACTCATTTACTGAAGAAGCTCTACATTGGTGGAACACTGTTAAGCAGTCAAAGACCACTACTGATGTGGAGGGTTTTAAATGGGAAGACTTGAAGGAATTAGTTATAAAACACTTCTGTCCAAAGAATGAAATTGATAAAATCGAGCGGGAATTTCTGACTTTGAAAGCTGGACGTATGAACCATCGGCAATATACGTCAAAATTTAATGAAATGTCAAGACTGGTTCCTCATTTGGTAAACACGGAGGAACGCATATTGAAGTTATATGTGGAAGGACTACCGCCTAAAGTCCGAACACATGTGAAGGCGCATGCTCCTAGAACTTTTGAATCAGCCGTAGAAATTAGCGGTATTGTCTGGGATGATGTTGTTGAAGCTGAACCAACAAAGGAGGAACCGAAGCAAAAATGGACACCTAAATTTAAAAGAAACAGAAATGACAAATCCGGACCGCCTATGAAAAGGTTTAGAACCGAAGAAATTGAAAAATGCCCTAAGTGTGGAAAGAGACATAGGGGAGAATGTCTTACGGGAACTACTTTGTGCTATCGTTGTGGAAAGACTGGACATCTCTCTTATGATTGCCCGAATATGCCAAAATGTTACGATTGTGGTGGAATCGGTCACGTGAGCAGGAATTGTTTTAAACCAAAGATAATGCCTACTGAAACCATCAAACCTGAGAGTAGCAAGGGAGGTGAGAAGCAAAAGGCAAAAGCTCGTGCCTTTACTATGACTAAGGATCAGGCAGATAAAGACCCAGATGTGGTGACAGGTACATTCTTGATTAATGATATCCCTGCGTCAGTTCTATTTGATTCTGGTGCAAGTATGAGCTTTGTGGCTATTGCTTTTTGTGATAAACTGTGTGCAAATGTTAAAAAGATAGAAAATGCCTTTAACATAGAAACTGCTCTTGGTAAATCTACTAGAGTAACGGAGGCTATTGATGATGATTGTTACATTGATATAGAAGGTCATAGATTCCCTGTTAAATTATTTGTGATTACGTTAGGAGGTTTCGATGTAGTGTTGGGTATGGATTGGTTGGCCAAACATGAGGCTAACATTGTTTGTCGACGAAATATGATTTTCTTAACGGCTCTTAATGGGAGTTCAGTAACGGTTTACGGGGATAAAGTGTTTAACGCGCCTAAAGTCATTTCAATGATTAAGGCAAGTGAATTTATGAGGCGAGGGTGTGGGGCTTATCTGGCTTATGTTATTGATAAAGAAATTAAGGTAAAAGAATTGGAAGACGTACCCGTGGTGTGTAACTTTCCTGATGTATTTCCTGAGGATTTGCCAGGACTTCCACCTGATCGGGAAACCGAATTCCAAATTGATGTTGTGCCAGGAGCTCAACCTGTCGCCAAGGCACCGTACCGTCTGGCTCCAACGGAAATGAAAGAATTAATGACCCAACTACAAGACCTTCTAGACAAAGGTTTTATACGAACAAGTGTGTCACCTTGGGGTGCACCAGTGTTGTTTGTAAAGAAAAAGGACGGAAGTATGAGGATGTGTATTGATTATAGGGAATTGAATAAGCTCACAATAAAGAATAAGTATCCGTTACCAAGAATTGACGATCTATTTGACCAATTGCAAGGGGCAAGTTGGTTTTCTAAAATAGATCTCAGATCAGGGTATCATCAATTAAAGGTGAGAGAACAAGATATTCCGAAGACAGCGTTTCGCACACGTTATGGACACTATGAGTTTCTTGTGATGTCTTTCGGATTAACAAACGCTCCTGCGGCGTTTATGGATTTGATGAATCGGGTGTGCAGACCTATGTTAGACCGATCAGTGATTGTGTTTATTGACGATATATTAATATACTCATGGAGTGAAGGTGATCATGCGTGTCATATCCGGGAAGTTCTTGAAATACTAAGAAGAGAAAAGCTTTATGCTAAATTCTCTAAATGTGCCTTTTGGCTACGGGAAGTACAATTTTTAGGTCATGTTATTAGTCCAGAAGGCATAATGGTGGACCCAGCTAAAGTAGAAGCAGTTATGAAATGAAATCCTCCGAAAACACCAACAGAAGTTCGTAGCTTTCTTGGATTAGCAGGTTATTACAGAAGATTTATCCAGGATTTCTCCAGGATTGCTACACCACTGACGAAATTGACTAGGAAAGAAACAAAATATGACTGGGGTCCAACTCAGGTCCAAGCTTTTGAGGAATTGAAAAAGAGATTAACTGAAGCTCCTATTTTATCACTGCCGGATGGTAATGAAGACATGGTGGTGTACTCAGATGCGTCTTATCTGGGTTTGGGTTGTGTACTTATGCAAAGGGGAAAGGTAATAGCATATGCCTCAAGACAATTGAAAACCCATGAAGCTAATTATCCAACACATGATTTGGAATTGGCTGCTGTGGTATTTGCTTTAAAAATTTGGAGGCATTATTTATATGGAGTGAAATGTACAATCTACATAGATCACAAAAGTTTAAAATACTTCTTTGAACAGAAGGACTTGAATATGAGACAACGAAGATGGCTTGAACTGCTCAAAGATAATGACTGTGAGATTTTGTATCACCCAGGAAAAGCCAATGTGGTGGCTGATGCTCTAAGTCGTAAAACAGAACACTCCGCTATACAAGTTAAGTCTTATAGTTTGGTGATAACACCAGATTTCCTGAATGAACTTAGGGATGCACAGAAGGAAGGATTAAAGGAAGAAAATGTTGGATTCGAAAGAATCTTCGGTCAAGTTAAGAATTTAGAAGAAAATGAAATTGGTGTTAAGATTCAATTTGGTCGAATGTGGGTTCCACGAAATGGGAACATCAGGTCAAGGATTCTAGATGAAGCACATAAGTCACGTTATTCTATTCATCCTGGTGCAACGAAAATGTATCAAGACCTTCGAAAGGATTATTGGTGGCCAGGTATGAAGTTTAATGTAATGCAGTACGTAAATAAATGTTTGACATGTGCGCAAGTGAAAGCTGAACATCAGAAACCCTATGGTTATGTGCAACCTTTAGAAGTCCCAGAATGGAAGTGGGAACACATTACTATGGATTTTATTACTAAGTTGCCTTTTACGGCGAAACGTCATGATGCTATTTGGGTGATTGTAGATCGGTTAACGAAAAGTGCTCACTTCTTGCCTATACGTGAGACTTATACTTCTGAGAAACTATCTGAATTATTTGTGAAAGAAATAATTACCAGACATGGAGTTCCAGTTTCTATAGTATCTGATCGTGATACACGATTTGTTTCAAGATTCTGGAAACAGTTTCATGAATCAATGGGCACAAGACTCAATATCAGCACTGCGTATCATCCTCAGACCGATGGACAGTCTGAAAGGACTATCCAAACCTTAGAAGATATGCTCAGAGCTTGTATTATTGATTTTGGTGGTAGTTGGGATGATCATTTACCATTGGTGGAATTCTCGTACAACAATAGCTACCATGTGGTAGTTGGGATGATCGTGTATAAAATCCACGTTGAGTTGACATGTGAAATTACTACAGGATGATAGTACACGAGAAATGATGAACGTGGGCGAAAACCGTGTTCAAAACGGAGTCCTGGATTGCCCGGAATCGAAAAACGAAGAAAAATTTCTAAGTATTGGATTTCTGGCCTCGTCGCGGTACGCGATGGAGGAGTCGAACTTCCTTCGCGTTACGCGATGCAAGAAAAATATCTGAAACTCCCGAAAAACTTCGCGGTACGCGAAGCCCAAATTTGCACCTCGTCGCGGTACGCGACGGGTGAGGCGGTGCAGTGGATCAGATTTTCTTCATAAAAACGCATACAGAAGTTAAAATTCTTATCTCTCGAACCTGCTCCATCTCCAGATGCTAGAACTCGAAGTTTAACCATCAAATCACCAAATCAAAGCCATCAGATCACATATTTGAAGCCAGGGAACGTGTTTACAAGTTCTGATTGTTGTTCTAAGCTCAAAACTCCGTCAGATTAGGTAACGATTCGTTTTAACTTACTAGTGTGATTTTGATTGATTAGATCTTGATTTTGAACGTAATGACATAGTTAGGATTGTTGATTATTGCCTAGATGATGGCTAGGATTGATTGGAAATGAAGAACACGATGTTCTAACGGTTTAATCCTTGTTTTGAGTCGTTGTAATGCCCGGTTTGCATGAAATCACAACTATGATTATAATGGTTTGATCCATTTGATTATGACAATGTAGGTGATTAGCTTGGTTAATCTTTGAAATGCAAAGGTTAAACCTAAGTGTTTCAAACTAATCACAATCATTAACATACTTATTGGAACGATTATCTGACGTTTATGATAACAGTCAGATTAGTATGTTAAACATGGTTATTAAACCTATTCTAAGACTACATTGTGATATTTCATGATATCTGGGTAATCAATGATAAGGATTTATCATTTCTAAGCCATTAATCTGTTTAAGAACTGTTTTAGCATAATCAACAACATTAACTATTTGATGACTTTCAAGACAATGTCTTTGACATTGAACGTTCAGAAAGATCTAATCAGTAGGTTAAAACATAAATGACTTATTAAGTGTAAACGAATGCAGAAATTCACCATTAGTACCAGTTTGTGAGTGATCTTGCTACAGTAAGACATCAGGTGAGTTCTATGAGCCCTCTTTTACTATTTTAACGTTTTAGGGCTGATATGCATGTTATAAAGTTATTTTAGGTAAATGATTGTTTTATCTGGCTACGGTCAGATAAGAGAATATGTTAAAAGTAAAGAATGTTTAAAGTTGTAAAGTTAATGTATGAAAGTGATATTAACCTGATTAAGGTCAGGTAAAGAATGTTTTCAAGTAAAGAACGTTTTAAAGTAAATAATGCTTTAAGTCTCAACTACAGTTGAGAAGTAAATGATTTTAAGAACCTCAGCTGAGATGTCAAGGATGTTTTAAAGACTCAACTACGGTTGAGAAATGAATGATTTTAAAAGTCTCGGCCGAGGTTAATTAGAAAATGCGATTTTGAAGTCCCGGCTGCGGTTGGGCAAATGTTGAGCACTGCGGTGCGGATAATGATTTATGATTATAATGGTTTATGATTATGATGGTTTAAATGATTTAAACCATGTTATGTATGAATGATGTATGTCCAGAAGTCTTGTACCGGTATGAGCCGTCAATTTCGGTTGATGGTTTAAAAAGTCCTGTGAAAGAACAGGCATAAGTCCTGTGAAAGAACAGGCATAAGTCCTGTGAAAGAACAGGCCTGTCGACTGTGTGTCGCCAGTTGAGGATGTATTATGCATGCATAACGTGTTGACTTCGGTCAACAGAACAGGCTACATTTATGCACTGTATGATTGATGTTATGATGTCATGTATGTTATGTATATGAAATGTTTTATGTTTAGTATGATTGAGACTGTTGACTCCGGTCGGCAGTGAAGGCTAATGTTTTATGTATATTAAAGATTTAACTTTTATGAAAAGTTAACTTAGAACTCACCAGCGAAAGCTGACTTGTTTAGCATGCATATCAGGTTGATTGGTTAGAGAAAGAAGACCAGGAAGGCTCATGGCATATATTGAAGACTACCCCTGGCATAAACTGGCTGTATTATATGACTGTTAGAAGAGTGGGTTATGTTTAATGTGTAAAAGTTTGTTTAGATCTGTATGATATTTATGTTGTTACCCTACATTCCGCTGCTATGATAATGTAATTATGGTTTAAGTATTATGGGTTTGATGTTTTTCCAACTAAGGGGTTCGGGGCCTCTCAAGTTGGTATCAGAGCCATAGTTTGAGAGATCCGGTCATCCCTAATGACTGGACTTAAACTGAAAATGGGACAGAATGATAAGAATGCCAGTCAAGGGTAGTTTGATGCCATGAGCTGAATGTTATGTATGAGTTAAGATATAGGTGTAAGGTTAGAAAGATAGTTAGAGTCATGCACTTTGGGATGACGTGTTGGGAAACTTTTAGAGCCTATGAGTTAGGTAAATGGTTAATAACACCTGATCAACGTCATTAACGATTTACAAAGCTTATTTCGTGCTAAACTAAACCTGTATTGACTCTCCAATTGATGCATCTTGTAGGTAGTTAAATGGCTGGACAAAGGGGTAGACCACGTAAGCAACCACAGGAACCTGAAGAACCACATATCGAGAATGAAGAACCCGTCAATGAAGACGACTACGAGCACAACGAGCAACCGGAAGATGAAAACGAGTTTACTCTAGAGCCTATCGTAGTGAAGGCTATTTCTGATGAGGTCTGTAAAGTTTTGGATGATAAGCTACCAGCTTTGGTTACAAAAATACTGAAGGATACTTTGAAAGAAAAGTCTGAAGAAACTAAGGAGAGCACCAAAGAAGAAGAAGTTGTGATCACCGGAACTAAGAACAGTGATTCTACGTCAGAGAAACGGAAGGGTTGTGATTACAAGGCCTTCAAAGGATGCAATCCACCCTCATTTGATGGTAAGAAGGATGCTGTGGCCACCTGTCATTGGGTTTCGGCTATGGAGGCGGTTATTGCTATCAGTGAATGCCGGGAAGATCAAGCTGTGAAATTTGCAGCTCACTCATTTACTGAAGAAGCTCTACATTGGTGGAACACTGTTAAGCAGTCAAAGACCACTACTGATGTGGAGGGTTTTAAATGGGAGGACTTGAAGGAATTAGTTATAAAACACTTCTGTCCAAAGAATGAAATTGATAAAATCGAGCGGGAATTTCTGACTTTGAAAGCTGGACGTATGAACCATCGGCAATATACGTCAAAATTTAATGAAATGTCAAGACTGGTTCCTCATTTGGTAAACACGGAGGAACGCAGATTGAAGTTATATGTGGAAGGACTACCGCCTAAAGTCCGAACACATGTGAAGGCGCATGCTCCTAGAACTTTTGAATCAGCCGTAGAAATTAGCGGTATTGTCTGGGATGATGTTGTTGAAGCTGAACCAACAAAGGAGGAACCGAAGCAAAAATGGACACCTAAATTTAAAAGAAACAGAAATGACAAATCCGGACCGCCTATGAAAAGGTTTAGAACCGAAGAAATTGAAAAATGCCCTAAGTGTGGAAAGAGACATAGGGGAGAATGTCTTACGGGAACTACTTTGTGCTATCGTTGTGGAAAGACTGGACATCTCTCTTATGATTGCCCGAATATGTCAAAATGTTACAATTGTGGTGGAATCGGTCACGTGAGCAGGAATTGTTTTAAACCAAAGATAATTCCTACTGAAACCATCAAACCTGAGAGTAGCAAGGGAGGTGAGAAGCAAAAGGCAAAAGCTCGTGCCTTTACTATGACTAAGGATCAGGCAGATAAAGACCCGGATGTGGTGACAGGTACATTCTTGATTAATGATATCCCTGCGTCAGTTCTATTTGATTCTGGTGCAAGTATGAGCTTTGTGGCTATTGCTTTTTGTGATAAACTGTGTGCAAATGTTAAAAAGATAGAAAATGCCTTTAACATAGAAACTGCTCTTGGTAAATCTACTAGAGTAACGGAGGCTATTGATGATGATTGTTACATTGATATAGAAGGTCATAGATTCCCTGTTAAATTATTTGTGATTACGTTAGGAGGTTTCGATGTAGTGTTGGGTATGGATTGGTTGGCCAAACATGAGGCTAACATTGTTTGTCGACGAAATATGATTTTCTTAACGGCTCTTAATGGGAGTTCAGTAACGGTTTACGGGGATAAAGTGTTTAACGCGCCTAAAGTCATTTCAATGATTAAGGCAAGTGAATTTATGAGGCGAGGGTGTGGGGCTTATCTGGCTTATGTTATTGATAAAGAAATTAAGGTAAAAGAATTGGAAGACGTACCCGTGGTGTGTAACTTTCCTGATGTATTTCCTGAGGATTTGCCAGGACTTCCACCTGATCGGGAAACCGAATTCCAAATTGATGTTGTGCCAGGAGCTCAACCTGTCGCCAAGGCACCGTACCGTCTGGCTCCAACGGAAATGAAAGAATTAATGACCCAACTACAAGACCTTCTAGACAAAGGTTTTATACGGCCAAGTGTGTCACCTTGGGGTGCACCAGTGTTGTTTGTAAAGAAAAAGGACGGAAGTATGAGGATGTGTATTGATTATAGGGAATTGAATAAGCTCACAATAAATAATAAGTATCCGTTACCAAGAATTGACGATCTATTTGACCAATTGCAAGGGGCAAGTTGGTTTTCTAAAATAGATCTCAGATCAGGGTATCATCAATTAAAGGTGAGAGAACAAGATATTCCGAAGACAGCGTTTCGCACACGTTATGGACACTATGAGTTTCTTGTGATGTCTTTCGGATTAACAAACGCTCCTGCGGCGTTTATGGATTTGATGAATCGGGTGTGCAGACCTATGTTAGACCGATCAGTGATTGTGTTTATTGACGATATATTAATATACTCAAGGAGTGAAGGTGATCATGCGTGTCATATCCGGGAAGTTCTTGAAATACTAAGAAGAGAAAAGCTTTATGCTAAATTCTCTAAATGTGCCTTTTGGCTACGGGAAGTACAATTTTTAGGTCATGTTATTAGTCCAGAAGGCATAATGGTGGACCCAGCTAAAGTAGAAGCAATTATGAAATGGAATCCTCCGAAAACACCAACGGAAGTTCGTAGCTTTCTTGGATTAGCAGGTTATTACAGAAGATTTATCCAGGATTTCTCCAGGATTGCTACACCACTGACGAAATTGACTAGGAAAGAAACAAAATATGACTGGGGTCCAACTCAGGTCCAAGCTTTTGAGGAATTGAAAAAGAGATTAACTGAAGCTCCTATTTTATCACTGCCGGATGGTAATGAAGACATGGTGGTGTACTCAGATGCGTCTTATCTGGGTTTGGGTTGTGTACTTATGCAAAGGGGAAAGGTAATAGCATATGCCTCAAGACAATTGAAAACCCATGAAGCTAATTATCCAACACATGATTTGGAATTGGCTGCTGTGGTATTTGCTTTAAAAATTTGGAGGCATTATTTATATGGAGTGAAATGTACAATCTACATAGATCACAAAAGTTTAAAATACTTCTTTGAACAGAAGGACTTGAATATGAGACAACGAAGATGGCTTGAACTGCTCAAAGATAATGACTGTGAGATTTTGTATCACCCAGGAAAAGCCAATGTGGTGGCTGATGCTCTAAGTCGTAAAACAGAACACTCCGCTATACAAGTTAAGTCTTATAGTTTGGTGATAACACCAGATTTCCTGAATGAACTTAGGGATGCACAGAAGGAAGGATTAAAGGAAGAAAATGTTGGATTCGAAAGAATCTTCGGTCAAGTTAAGAATTTAGAAGAAAATGAAATTGGTGTTAAGATTCAATTTGGTCGAATGTGGGTTCCACGAAATGGGAACATCAGGTCAAGGATTCTAGATGAAGCACATAAGTCACGTTATTCTATTCATCCTGGTGCAACGAAAATGTATCAAGACCTTCGAAAGGATTATTGGTGGCCAGGTATGAAGTTTAATGTAATGCAGTACGTAAATAAATGTTTGACATGTGCGCAAGTGAAAGCTGAACATCAGAAACCCTATGGTTATGTGCAACCTTTAGAAGTCCCAGAATGGAAGTGGGAACACATTACTATGGATTTTATTACTAAGTTGCCTTTTACGGCGAAACGTCATGATGCTATTTGGGTGATTGTAGATCGGTTAACGAAAAGTGCTCACTTCTTGCCTATACGTGAGACTTATACTTCTGAGAAACTATCTGAATTATTTGTGAAAGAAATAATTACCAGACATGGAGTTCCAGTTTCTATAGTATCTGATCGTGATACACGATTTGTTTCAAGATTCTGGAAACAGTTTCATGAATCAATGGGCACAAGACTCAATATCAGCACTGCGTATCATCCTCAGACCGATGGACAGTCTGAAAGGACTATCCAAACCTTAGAAGATATGCTCAGAGCTTGTATTATTGATTTTGGTGGTAGTTGGGATGATCATTTACCATTGGTGGAATTCTCGTACAACAATAGCTACCATGTGGTAGTTGGGATGATCGTGTATAAAATCCACGTTGAGTTGACATGTGAAATTACTACAGGATGATAGTACACGAGAAATGATGAACGTGGGCGAAAACCGTGTTCAAAACGGAGTCCTGGATTGCCCGGAATCGAAAAACGAAGAAAAATTTCTAAGTTTTGGATTTCTGGCCTCGTCGCGGTACGCGATGGAGGAGTCGAACTTCCTTCGCGTTACGCGATGCAAGAAAAATATCTGAAACTCCCGAAAAACTTCGCGGTACGCGAAGCCCAAATTTGCACCTCGTCGCGGTACGCGACGGGTGAGGCGGTGCAGTGGATCAGATTTTCTTCATAAAAACGCATACAGAAGTTAAAATTCTTATCTCTCGAACCTGCTCCATCTCCAGACGCTAGAACTCGAAGTTTAACCATCAAATCACCAAATCAAAGCCATCAGATCACATATTTGAAGCCAGGGAACGTGTTTACAAGTTCTGATTGTTGTTCTAAGCTCAAAACTCCGTCAGATTAGGTAACGATTCGTTTTAACTTACTAGTGTGATTTTGATTGATTAGATCTTGATTTTGAACGTAATGACATAGTTAGGATTGTTGATTATTGCCTAGATGATGGCTAGGATTGATTGGAAATGAAGAACACGATGTTCTAACGGTTTAATCCTTGTTTTGAGTCGTTGTAATGCCCGGTTTGCATGAAATCACAACTATGATTATAATGGTTTAATCCATTTGATTATGACAATGTAGGTGATTAGCTTGGTTAATCTTTGAAATGCAAAGGTTAAACCTAAGTATTTCAAACTAATCACAATCATTAACATACTTATTGGAACGATTATCTGACGTTTATGATAACAGTCAGATTAGTATGTTAAACATGGTTATTAAACCTATTCTAAGACTACATTGTGATATTTCATGATATCTGGGTAATCAATGATAAGGATTTATCATTTCTAAGCCATTAATCTGTTTAAGAACTGTTTTAGCATTATAATCAACAACATTAACTATTTGATGACTTTCAAGACAATGTCTTTGACATTGAACGTTCAGAAAGATCTAATCAGTAGGTTAAAACATAAATGACTTATTAAGTGTAAACGAATGCAGAAATTCACCATTAGTACCAGTTTGTGAGTGATCTTGCTACAGTAAGACATCAGGTGAGTTCTATGAGCCCTCTTTTACTATTTTAACGTTTTAGGGCTGATATGCATGTTATAAAGTTATTTTAGGTAAATGATTGTTTTATCTGGCTACGGTCAGATAAGAGAATATGTTAAAAGTAAAGAATGTTTAAAGTTGTAAAGTTAATGTATGAAAGTGATATTAACCTGATTAAGGTCAGGTAAAGAATGTTTTCAAGTAAAGAACGTTTTAAAGTAAATAATGCTTTAAGTCTCAACTACAGTTGAGAAGTAAATGATTTTAAGAACCTCAGCTGAGATGTCAAGGATGTTTTAAAGACTCAACTACGGTTGAGAAATGAATGATTTTAAAAGTCTCGGCCGAGGTTAATTAGAAAATGCGATTTTGAAGTCCCGGCTGCGGTTGGGCAAATGTTGAGCACTGCGGTGCGGATAATGATTTATGATTATAATGGTTTATGATTATGATGGTTTAAATGATTTAAACCATGTTATGTATGAATGATGTATGTCCAGAAGTCTTGTACCGGTATGAGCCGTCAATTTCGGTTGATGGTTTAAAAAGTCCTGTGAAAGAACAGGCAGAAGTCCTGTGAAAGAACAGGCATAAGTCCTGTGAAAGAACAGGCATAAGTCCTGTGAAAGAACAGGCATAAGTCCTGTGAAAGAACAGGCATAAGTCCTGTGAAAGAACAGGCCTGTCGACTGTGTGTCGCCAGTTGAGGATGTATTATGCATGCATAACGTGTTGACTTCGGTCAACAGAACAGGCTACATTTATGCACTGTATGATTGATGTTATGATGTCATGTATGTTATGTATATGAAATGTTTTATGTTTAGTATGATTGAGACTGTTGACTCCGGTCGGCAGTGAAGGCTAATGTTTTATGTATATTAAAGATTTAACTTTTATGAAAAGTTAACTTAGAACTCACCAGCGAAAGCTGACTTGTTTAGCATGCATATCAGGTTGATTGGTTAGAGAAAGAAGACCAGGAAGGCTCATGGCATATATTGAAGACTACCCCTGGCATAGACTGGCTGTATTATATGACTGTTAGAAGAGTGGGTTATGTTTAATGTGTAAAAGTTTGTTTAGATCTGTATGATATTTATGTTGTTACCCTACATTCCGCTGCTATGATAATGTAATTATGGTTTAAGTATTATGGGTTTGATGTTTTGCCAACTGAGGGGTTCGGGGCCTCTCAAGTTGGTATCAGAGCCATAGTTTGAGAGATCCGGTCATCCCTAATGACTGGACTTAAACTGAAAATGGGACAGAATGATAAGAATGCCAGTCAAGGGTAGTTTGATGCCATGAGCTGAATGTTATGTATGAGTTAAGACATAGGTGTAAGGTTAGAAAGATAGTTAGAGTCATGCACTTTGGGATGACGTGATGGGAAACGTTTAGAGCCTATGAGTTAGGTAAATGGTTAATAACACCTGATCAACGTCATTAACGATTTACAAAGCTTATTTCGTGCTAAACTAAACCTGTATTGACTCTCCAATTGATGCATCTTGTAGGTAGTTAAATGGCTGGACAAAGGGGTAGACCACGTAAGCAACCACAGGAACCTGAAGAACCACATATCGAGAATGAAGAACCCGTCAATGAAGACGACTACGAGCACAACGAGCAACCGGAAGATGAAAACGAGTTTACTCTAGAGCCTATCGTAGTGAAGGCTATTTCTGATGAGGTCTGTAAAGTTTTGGATGATAAGCTACCAGCTTTGGTTACAAAAATACTGAAGGATACTTTGAAAGAAAAGTCTGAAGAAACTAAGGAGAGCACCAAAGAAGAAGAAGTTGTGATCACCGGAACTAAGAACAGTGATTCTACGTCAGAGAAACGGAAGGCTTGTGATTACAAGGCCTTCAAAGGATGCAATCCACCCTCATTTGATGGTAAGAAGGATGCTGTGGCCACCTGTCATTGGGTTTCGGCTATGGAGGCGGTTATTGCTATCAGTGAATGCCGGGAAGATCAAGCTGTGAAATTTGCAGCTCACTCATTTACTGAAGAAGCTCTACATTGGTGGAACACTGTTAAGCAGTCAAAGACCACTACTGATGTGGAGGGTTTTAAATGGGAGGACTTGAAGGAATTAGTTATAAAACACTTCTGTCCAAAGAATGAAATTGATAAAATCGAGCGGGAATTTCTGACTTTGAAAGCTGGACGTATGAACCATCGGCAATATACGTCAAAATTTAATGAAATGTCAAGACTGGTTCCTCATTTGGTAAACACGGAGGAACGCAGATTGAAGTTATATGTGGAAGGACTACCGCCTAAAGTCCGAACACATGTGAAGGCGCATGCTCCTAGAACTTTTGAATCAGCCGTAGAAATTAGCGGTATTGTCTGGGATGATGTTGTTGAAGCTGAACCAACAAAGGAGGAACCGAAGCAAAAATGGACACCTAAATTTAAAAGAAACAGAAATGACAAATCCGGACCGCCTATGAAAAGGTTTAGAACCGAAGAAATTGAAAAATGCCCTAAGTGTGGAAAGAGACATAGGGGAGAATGTCTTACGGGAACTACTTTGTGCTATCGTTGTGGAAAGACTGGACATCTCTCTTATGATTGCCCGAATATGCCAAAATGTTACGATTGTGGTGGAATCGGTCACGTGAGCAGGAATTGTTTTAAACCAAAGATAATGCCTACTGAAACCATCAAACCTGAGAGTAGCAAGGGAGGTGAGAAGCAAAAGGCAAAAGCTCGTGCCTTTACTATGACTAAGGATCAGGCAGATAAAGACCCAGATGTGGTGACAGGTACATTCTTGATTAATGATATCCCTGCGTCAGTTCTATTTGATTCTGGTGCAAGTATGAGCTTTGTGGCTATTGCTTTTTGTGATAAACTGTGTGCAAATGTTAAAAAGATAGAAAATGCCTTTAACATAGAAACTGCTCTTGGTAAATCTACTAGAGTAACGGAGGCTATTGATGATGATTGTTACATTGATATAGAAGGTCATAGATTCCCTGTTAAATTATTTGTGATTACGTTAGGAGGTTTCGATGTAGTGTTGGGTATGGATTGGTTGGCCAAACATGAGGCTAACATTGTTTGTCGACGAAATATGATTTTCTTAACGGCTCTTAATGGGAGTTCAGTAACGGTTTACGGGGATAAAGTGTTTAACGCGCCTAAAGTCATTTCAATGATTAAGGCAAGTGAATTTATGAGGCGAGGGTGTGGGGCTTATCTGGCTTATGTTATTGATAAAGAAATTAAGGTAAAAGAATTGGAAGACGTACCCGTGGTGTGTAACTTTCCTGATGTATTTCCTGAGGATTTGCCAGGACTTCCACCTGATCGGGAAACCGAATTCCAAATTGATGTTGTGCCAGGAGCTCAACCTGTCGCCAAGGCACCGTACCGTCTGGCTCCAACGGAAATGAAAGAATTAATGACCCAACTACAAGACCTTCTAGACAAAGGTTTTATACGGCCAAGTGTGTCACCTTGGGGTGCACCAGTGTTGTTTGTAAAGAAAAAGGACGGAAGTATGAGGATGTGTATTGATTATAGGGAATTGAATAAGCTCACAATAAATAATAAGTATCCGTTACCAAGAATTGACGATCTATTTGACCAATTGCAAGGGGCAAGTTGGTTTTCTAAAATAGATCTCAGATCAGGGTATCATCAATTAAAGGTGAGAGAACAAGATATTCCGAAGACAGCGTTTCGCACACGTTATGGACACTATGAGTTTCTTGTGATGTCTTTCGGATTAACAAACGCTCCTGCGGCGTTTATGGATTTGATGAATCGGGTGTGCAGACCTATGTTAGACCGATCAGTGATTGTGTTTATTGACGATATATTAATATACTCAAGGAGTGAAGGTGATCATGCGTGTCATATCCGGGAAGTTCTTGAAATACTAAGAAGAGAAAAGCTTTATGCTAAATTCTCTAAATGTGCCTTTTGGCTACGGGAAGTACAATTTTTAGGTCATGTTATTAGTCCAGAAGGCATAATGGTGGACCCAGCTAAAGTAGAAGCAATTATGAAATGGAATCCTCCGAAAACACCAACGGAAGTTCGTAGCTTTCTTGGATTAGCAGGTTATTACAGAAGATTTATCCAGGATTTCTCCAGGATTGCTACACCACTGACGAAATTGACTAGGAAAGAAACAAAATATGACTGGGGTTCAACTCAGGTCCAAGCTTTTGAGGAATTGAAAAAGAGATTAACTAAAGCTCCTATTTTATCACTGCCGGATGGTAATGAAGACATGGTGGTGTACTCAGATGCGTCTTATCTGGGTTTGGGTTGTGTACTTATGCAAAGGGGAAAGGTAATAGCATATGCCTCAAGACAATTGAAAACCCATGAAGCTAATTATCCAACACATGATTTGGAATTGGCTGCTGTGGTATTTGCTTTAAAAATTTGGAGGCATTATTTATATGGAGTGAAATGTACAATCTACATAGATCACAAAAGTTTAAAATACTTCTTTGAACAGAAGGACTTGAATATGAGACAACGAAGATGGCTTGAACTGCTCAAAGATAATGACTGTGAGATTTTGTATCACCCAGGAAAAGCCAATGTGGTGGCTGATGCTCTAAGTCGTAAAACAGAACACTCCGCTATACAAGTTAAGTCTTATAGTTTGGTGATAACACCAGATTTCCTGAATGAACTTAGGGATGCACAGAAGGAAGGATTAAAGGAAGAAAATGTTGGATTCGAAAGAATCTTCGGTCAAGTTAAGAATTTAGAAGAAAATGAAATTGGTGTTAAGATTCAATTTGGTCGAATGTGGGTTCCACGAAATGGGAACATCAGGTCAAGGATTCTAGATGAAGCACATAAGTCACGTTATTCTATTCATCCTGGTGCAACGAAAATGTATCAAGACCTTCGAAAGGATTAGTGGTGGCCAGGTATGAAGTTTAATGTAATGCAGTACGTAAATAAATGTTTGACATGTGCGCAAGTGAAAGCTGAACATCAGAAACCCTATGGTTATGTGCAACCTTTAGAAGTCCCAGAATGGAAGTGGGAACACATTACTATGGATTTTATTACTAAGTTGCCTTTTACGGCGAAACGTCATGATGCTATTTGGGTGATTGTAGATCGGTTAACGAAAAGTGCTCACTTCTTGCCTATACGTGAGACTTATACTTCTGAGAAACTATCTGAATTATTTGTGAAAGAAATAATTACCAGACATGGAGTTCCAGTTTCTATAGTATCTGATCATGATACACGATTTGTTTCAAGATTCTGGAAACAGTTTCATGAATCAATGGGCACAAGACTCAATATCAGCACTGCGTATCATCCTCAGACCGATGGACAGTCTGAAAGGACTATCCAAACCTTAGAAGATATGCTCAGAGCTTGTATTATTGATTTTGGTGGTAGTTGGGATGATCATTTACCATTGGTGGAATTCTCGTACAACAATAGCTACCATGTGGTAGTTGGGATGATCGTGTATAAAATCCACGTTGAGTTGACATGTGAAATTACTACAGGATGATAGTACACGAGAAATGATGAACGTGGGCGAAAACCGTGTTCAAAACGGAGTCCTGGATTGCCCGGAATCGAAAAACGAAGAAAAATTTCTAAGTATTGGATTTCTGGCCTCGTCGCGGTACGCGATGGAGGAGTCGAACTTCCTTCGCGTTACGCGATGCAAGAAAAATATCTGAAACTCCCGAAAAACTTCGCGGTACGCGAAGCCCAAATTTGCACCTCGTCGCGGTACGCGACGGGTGAGGCGGTGCAGTGGATCAGATTTTCTTCATAAAAACGCATACAGAAGTTAAAATTCTTATCTCTCGAACCTGCTCCATCTCCAGACGCTAGAACTCGAAGTTTAACCATCAAATCATCAAATCAAAGCCATCAGATCACATATTTGAAGCCAGGGAACGTGTTTACAAGTTCTGATTGTTGTTCTAAGCTCAAAACTCCGTCAGATTAGGTAACGATTCGTTTTAACTTACTAGTGTGATTTTGATTGATTAGATCTTGATTTTGAACGTAATGACATAGTTAGGATTGTTGATTATTGCCTAGATGATGGCTAGGATAGATTGGAAATGAAGAACACGATGTTCTAACGGTTTAATCCTTGTTTTGAGTCGTTGTAATGCCCGGTTTGCATGAAATCACAACTATGATTATAATGGTTTGATCCATTTGATTATGACAATGTAGGTGATTAGCTTGGTTAATCTTTGAAATGCAAAGGTTAAACCTAAGTGTTTCAAACTAATCACAATCATTAACATACTTATTGGAACGATTATCTGACGTTTATGATAACAGTCAGATTAGTATGTTAAACATGGTTATTAAACCTATTCTAAGACTACATTGTGATATTTCATGATATCTAGGTAATCAATGATAAGGATTTATCATTTCTAAGCCATTAATCTGTTTAAGAACTGTTTTAGCATTATAATCAACAACATTAACTATTTGATGACTTTCAAGACAATGTCTTTGACATTGAACGTTCAGAAAGATCTAATCAGTAGGTTAAAACATAAATGACTTATTAAGTGTAAACGAATGCAGAAATTCACCATTAGTACCAGTTTGTGAGTGATCTTGCTACAGTAAGACATCAGGTGAGTTCTATGAGCCCTCTTTTACTATTTTAACGTTTTAGGGCTGATATGCATGTTATAAAGTTATTTTAGGTAAATGATTGTTTTATCTGGCTACGGTCAGATAAGAGAATATGTTAAAAGTAAAGAATGTTTAAAGTTGTAAAGTTAATGTATGAAAGTGATATTAACCTGATTAAGGTCAGGTAAAGAATGTTTTCAAGTAAAGAACGTTTTAAAGTAAATAATGCTTTAAGTCTCAACTACAGTTGAGAAGTAAATGATTTTAAGAACCTCAGCTGAGATGTCAAGGATGTTTTAAAGACTCAACTACGGTTGAGAAATGAATGATTTTAAAAGTCTCGGCCGAGGTTAATTAGAAAATGCGATTTTGAAGTCCCGGCTGCGGTTGGGCAAATGTTGAGCACTGCGGTGCGGATAATGATTTATGATTATAATGGTTTATGATTATGATGGTTTAAATGATTTAAACCATGTTATGTATGAATGATGTATGTCCAGAAGTCTTGTACCGGTATGAGCCGTCAATTTCGGTTGATGGTTTAAAAAGTCCTGTGAAAGAACAGGCATAAGTCCTGTGAAAGAACAGGCATAAGTCCTGTGAAAGAACAGGCATAAGTCCTGTGAAAGAACAGGCATAAGTCCTGTGAAAGAACAGGCCTGTCGACTGTGTGTCGCCAGTTGAGGATGTATTATGCATGCATAACGTGTTGACTTCGGTCAACAGAACAGGCTACATTTATGCACTGTATGATTGATGTTATGATGTCATGTATGTTATGTATATGAAATGTTTTATGTTTAGTATGATTGAGACTGTTGACTCCGGTCGGCAGTGAAGGCTAATGTTTTATGTATATTAAAGATTTAACTTTTATGAAAAGTTAACTTAGAACTCACCAGCGAAAGCTGACTTGTTTAGCATGCATATCAGGTTGATTGGTTAGAGAAAGAAGACCAGGAAGGCTCATGGCATATATTGAAGACTACCCCTGGCATAGACTGGCTGTATTATATGACTGTTAGAAGAGTGGGTTATGTTTAATGTGTAAAAGTTTGTTTAGATCTGTATGATATTTATGTTGTTACCCTACATTCCGCTGCTATGATAATGTAATTATGGTTTAAGTATTATGGGTTTGATGTTTTGCCAACTGAGGGGTTCGGGGCCTCTCACAAAGATCTAACAAAGGACTTAAGAGTTAATCGAACGAGATTAACTTAAGTCTGACAAGTTAACTTGTAATTTTCTTAAAATGATTCATGTTTTAATAAAAGGTAAATGATTTATAAACTTCTTTAAAATAAATAAAACAATTTTAAACATAAAGATTTAACCTAAAATAAGTTTTATTAAAGATGTTTTGCCTAAAAAGACTATAAATGTATTTAACTAGACCTTATGTAAGTAAGGTTTAGTTGTGGTTAGCTACGGGATAAGGGTTTATAAACGGGTAATACATTTAGAATAGTTAGAGAGAATCATAGCAACACATTAGTAAAACTTAGGACACATAGTTGCACACCGAGACCAAAACTCTAGATACGTCTATTATAGATACTTATAGTATTCAAATCTTCTTAAAACAACTCAGGTACTGAAGATATTTAATCCACAAGTAACGAGCGCACATTTTGTTGTGAATCATTGCGTAGCAACACATGTGAGTTTATTGCCTATTTTCTAAACATTTTTGTTTTACAAATGCGGGGCTGAGAAGCATGCGTAAACCTTTTTCTTTAAATATGTTTTAAGCAAATGTTTTTACTTCTTGTATGTTTGATATACCTAAAAGTATCCTAGACACCTGTCTAGGTAAACTCTATGCAGATTACTTAATGAATTAATTAATTACTCCTTATGAGTAAGACAATAAATCTAAATCAAACAATTATTCTATCAAAGTTCTAATTCAAAGCATCTAAAGTCAGTAGGTGATCAAGAAAACTAAAACTAAAGATCAAATCCAAGGAATCTAAATACAGTGTGTGTGTTCAGGAAAACTAAGGATCAAATTCAAAGAATCTAAACTCAGTGTGGTAGCCATGGAATTCTAAGGATCAGAATCAATGAAATCATATCTGTGTGTGAATCAAAGAACTAATGAAATCAATAACGTACAATTCAAGGTGGATGTCAGTTGTATGCAGATCAAGAACACGTGTTAACACACGGAAAGTCCCGTCATAAATAGTAGAATTTTTATAGTCAAGCTATATGGGCATAAATCAAATAATCAAACGAACTCAAGCGAACATTGGCAATCAAAATCAAAGGATATCCTAAAGTCCCGACATGTACAGTAGACCTAAAGGTCAAGCTGATATGGGCACCTCATGAAAGTCCCAACACATACGGGTAGACTCATTTGGGTCAAGCTTGATATGGGCCACGTGTGAGACTATACAACTTGGACACCACCAACAACTAAGACTAATTGATTGAGTCAAATAAGGCCCAAAAATCATGTCTTAGTTGTATTTAAATGATTAATTATTCATTTAATTAAGCATTTAATATCATGTTTCTACAAATGCGATGGTTGATCATGCATACGTGATGAACTCAAGAAATCATGTGTATTTCAATTTGTGGAACTCGAAATCTAATTTGATGATGGTATGAAATGAAACACTTAATTATCATTAACAACAATATGTTAAGCAGTTCGGTATGTGGTGGGACGGTGGCTGGGCGGGCGGTAGGTTCGACCCTACATATGCCCTATATATAAGCATACTTGATTGGATAACATAGGTGGTTGTTGATGAGGTTAAGGTTGTCATTTTGGGGGATCAAGGTAAACAGGTTTTCAAGTATTCAAACATTGTGAATCAAAGGTATGGGATGAGACGCTTAACTTTCACAAGGAACAATATATCATGTGGTTTGGTATGTGGTGGGGCGGTGGTTGGGCGGGCGGTAAGTTCGACCCTACATATGCCGTATATATAAACATATTGAACTAGATGGTATAGGTGGTTAATGGTGAGGCTAAGGTTGTCATCTGAACAGTTTATTCAAACTCATTTTTAAATAAAACTATATGAACTCACCAACCATGTGTTGACTTGATCTTTTTGCATGACTTCTAAGGTGATGAACAGGTCTGAGTAGAAGTTATTGCTTTTGGGACTAGGATGCTAGATAGAGGACCTAGTATTTTGGACCTACATACTTTTGAACATCATTTTACAAATTATTTTGTATATCTTGTGCAGTTACAAGATAGAAGAATTATGATGTTGATAGTAGATTTGCATTGTTAAATTATGAATAAAATTAATGTAATTTAACTTTGTAATTTTATTTCTATTTAGCAGTTTCTCATTATATATCATGTGAATGTAAACAATCTGATCATCACGATTATCATTCCCGATATCGCGCCCCGAGGCCTTTCCGCCCGATAGGACACACGATCCGGCCCGCCGGCTCGGGGTGTGACACCACCGGTAAAAACCTCTAAGATCTTTATACATTTATCAGTACCTGGATGAATAGAATACATGGATTTGTGTGCCTCATCCAAAATGATTGTTCTAGAGTTACCGAATAAAGGAACCCAAATTCGGCTTTTGAAATACAACACTCCGTTAGTCTTGGTTTCAAGTTGCTTATCTAATCTCTTAGTTCCTCTGCAGGGTAGTTCGCTGGTTGTAAAGCTTGTTGATGAGCTTCTTTGATATGAGGAATTAGACTGGTTTGGATAGTCATCCGTAACGCTTTCACACGTAGAGGTTTGACTCGTTCCTTGCGACTCAAGGCATCGGCTACGGCATTCGCTTTACCTGGGTAATAACGAATTTCAAAGTCATAGTCGTTCAAAAGTTCTACCCATCGCCTTTGTCGCATGTTTAACATTTTCTGATCTAGAATGTGTTGAAGACTTTTGTGATCTGTGTATACGATACACTTAGTTCCATATAAATAGTGTATCCAAATTTTAAGTTCAAACACCATTGCACCAAGTTCTAGATCATGAATGGTATAATTCTTCTCGTGTATTTTCAATTGTCGAGAAGCATAAGCGATTTCCTTGTCATTCTGCATTAAGACGCACCCTAGACCTTGACAAGAAGCATCACAGTACACAATGAAGTTATCAGTACCTTCCGGTAATGCAAGTATTGTGACAACTGGCAACTTCACAGGTAAATCACAAACATCCTTAGAAACTAAATCGAACATTTTCACTTAAAAGCATTCATGGGATGGCTCATCGAATCAGGATTGTATCTGGATGGGTGACGATCCATCGAGATGTGAACCTGAGTCGGGGACATCGCTGTAATGACTAATAAATTCAAAACACCAGCAGACATAATTATGGGTGCGACTGTTCGGGTGTCGACTCAAACAGCTGCATACGCTGATTAAGTCGTCTGGTCTTAACTAAGAGAACGGGACAAGGTACCATACACAAACCAATGCCTTAATGCACGAAAAGAAAAAATCTAAACAACTTAGAAACTAAATTGAAAACTTGAGAAAAGAAAGACCATTCGTATGAATGGATTCATCCGTTCGTACGAATGAAACTTGGAGAACCGAGCACCCAATCGGCCAGCAGATTCGGCTGACTGAGGGCTCTTTGCACGAACAGACCATTCGTGTGAGTGAGCTGCTATATAAGCATCACTTAGACCAAATTCCACCCATTTCTCAAAAAAAACCTCACTCACACATACGAACGGTGATTTCGTGAATTTCGGTCGATCATCGTGCGATTCCGACTACCACGCGTGCAGAACACCTCTGAGATCATCACTTCACCTTCTTCACCATTTTTCTCACCATTTCCACATACAAGACGCAACCGAGAACCATCCGAGAGTCTTCGGTGAGTGTCTTGCCAAAATAAACACACCAATGTGCTCCCTAACACCTTCAAAAGGTTCGACGAACAAAATCGTCGCCAATGTAGTTGAAAAATGAAAAAGGGATTTTCGGTGGAGTTGCAAGCGAATGAGACGTGCGATCATCTCATTCGTGCGAACAAGTGGTTCGTTCGTATGAGGAAGCAACGAACAAAGCAAACCCCCTGTTCGCACGAGTGAGCTGGGCGAGCGGAGGATAGAGCGAACCAGGGTTATTCGCACGAATGAAACGCGCGAATGATCTTGGTCATTCGTAGGGTTCATTCGCGCGAAATAAGGCTTGGTTCGTCCGAACAGTTTCATGAAAAACACTAAGTATCAAAAATCAAACAGAATTTGTTAATACAAAGAACACATGAACGTAAGAATCCACTAAAGCAACCCGAATGCAAAAATATAAACTAACAATCAATTAGTTGAAAGGCATGTGATTGAATAGAAGCAACATCAAGCCATCCATGACAACTTAAGCAACCGGCATCTATAAGTGAGTCCATAGCCCCGTTTTAGTACAAGTAAACGGTTTTCCTTACATTTTGGGGCTGACAGCATGAAAATAATTTTGTAAATTCTATTTATCATACTTGTGTTTCTTAAGTGTATAATTAGCATTTAACACATGGAGAGAGTCTGTATTGCATATTCCTTGAGGCACATGAGTGTTGTACACATTTCAGTAAGTCCCGTCATCAAATATTCATTTGCATTAGTTGACGAGTGTCAACCGGCGGTAACGTAGATAGTACTATTAGTTTGATAAACTTCCAGCGATGAGGTCGGTACGTTACGCTAAGCGTAGTCTTCATTATAAATAGGGCTAGGTCCATGGGATCTGGCTAACACGGGCAACACAAGGTCAGGTTTGGTAAATGAACATGTGTGGAATAGAATAGACAGACAATCATCCTCAAAAGTAGGGGTGTTCATCGGTTCGGTTAACGGTTTGTTCGGTTTGTTCGATTCGGTTTGTTCGGTTTTCAAAAAAAAAAAACTCTATCCATTAACCGAACCGAACCGAATTCGTTGAATGGTTATCCGAACCGAATTCAAACCGAATTCAATTCGGTTCGGTTTCGGTTAAAACCGAACAAACCGAATTCAACCGTTTTAACCGAATTCAGTCAAATTCAACCAAACACCAAAATTCAATCAAACACCACAATCTCATTTGAAATGTAAATGAGATGGAGCTGCAATCTAAACCAAGAACAAAGGGCACTCAAAAACTAGATTGTTATCAACGACTATCACCCAAATTAACAACTATTATCAACAATTATCAACAAAAATTAACTGTAGATCTAAATCTGTAGATCTAAAATTGTTAATAAAATGAATGTGATATAAATTACAAATCGGAGAAGACAAAGTGGAGGTCGTCCGTCGGAGTGGTAGGCCGGAGAGGAGGACTTGAGCCGCGAGAGAGGCTGAGTCGGTGAGAGAGGCTGAGATGCCGGAGAAGGAGAGAAACTGAGAGGGAGGCCGGACGGCTGCCGGACGGCTGAGAGATTGAGAGGGAGGCCGAACGACGGACTGCCGGAGTGTTGGCTGAGAGATCGGCTGAGAGAGCGGCTGAGAGAGGGCTGGTTGCCACTAGCTGTGATGCTGAAGGAGTGTCGGAGGTCTGGAGCGTCGGAAATTAGGGACGAGGATGAGGAATCTTTAGCTAGGGTTTTAACTTTTAAATTCAAGATGTATAAAATATATAAAATTAATATATTTAATAAAATAATCGGTTTAAACGGTTAACCGAACAAACAGAACAAACCGAATTCATAAAAAGGGTTTAACCGAAAACCGAACCGAAAACCGAATTCGGAATTCGGTTACGGTTAATAACCGAACCGAAAACCGAATTCAGAATTCGGTTCGGTTTTTTCGGTTACGGATACGGTTCGGATAACGGTTTTAAACGGTTTTCGGTTATTCTGAACACCCCTACTCAAAAGTGTTAGAATCATCAACTGAATCACATGAGCATTGTGATAAGTTCAAGGGAAAGAGAATAAGGCAAGAGCAGGGGCATTCCTGTTATAAAATATTAGGTATACAATTGTGAATCAACTAGGGCGTGGTGGGCTGGTGGCTGGGTCTTAGGGCCTTACGTATGCCCTATACATATACGATACTAGTTGGTTCAGGATAGTATACGTAAACTTAGTAAGTCACTGCTTATGCACTATTTCATTTCCCTGGAACTTGTAATTGTGACTAATCAGATTTTCATAACTTTAAACTTATGGACTCACCAACATTATGTTGATAGTATTTTTACATGCTTCTCAGAGGACGAACATGTATAGGGCCTAACATGAGAGAAGCTTGTGGGAAGGGGTAGCTTGGAGGAGTGTAGCTTAGTTGACTTTAGCTAGTTGACCATGGAACTTTGGGGATGTTGTTTTGATGAAAAATGTATTCAAACAATGTTATGTATTTTGAAACAAGTACCATGTAATGATTAGTATATGTTTAATGGTTGATAATTGTGTCCTTCGTGTATATATATATATATATATATATATATATATATATAGGGAGAGGTTCAAATGTTAACCCTCCCTTATATCGTTAACCCGTGTTAACCCGGCATTTTTTGCCCGAATCTTTGTTTTTTTTCATGGTTTTTATTATACATAAATAGGGGGTTTCTTTTTTGTGTTTTTGCTAATTCATCACCGTTTAGCAAAATGTAACGTCGTTGCATCAGTGTAAAACGTCGCTGCGTCAGTGCAAATTACGTAAATTTTAAAAAAAATTGACAAAATTATACTTGAATTAAAGATAAAAAAGTGACAAATTTAATGGTGAAATTTTTATAAAAAAATGATAATGTATATAAAAGTTATGAGGGTTTAAAAAATTGGGGAGTAAACTTTTTTTAAAAAGGGAATCAAGTACACCCCACCAAATGTCAAAAATGACCTTAAACAAATCCCATCCACTTGTTTTTTCCAGATTTAATATGGACCACTCATTTTAAAACACATTATTTAAAGAACCAATCAAAATTAGTTAAAGAGTTACCACACTTGGAGTGGGTTACCAATGGAACAATCCTATATATATATCATGTGCTGTGTAATCAATATGATCACTTGATTTCAATCGCGCCCCGGGGCTATTCCGCCCGACGGGTCCCTGATCCAGCCCGCTGGCCCGGGGTGTGACAAGTATAGGTACGTTGAGAGTTTGTGTTTCAACAGTTGGAACGCCTCCTCCTGTTGGGAACCCCAATACGAGTCTTTAGATGTAAGAATTACCTGGTTAAAGTTTAGTACCGAGAGAGTTTGAGTTCGTGCCGAGCCGCGACTTCCCTTGGTTCAAATCATGCAGAGTATGTCACACCCCGGGCTCTCGGCGGCCCGGGCGCTGCGACCCGAATTGGTTTCATGGATATGTCTCGGTCAGAGTTTATTATTCTTTTTAATCAGCGGAAGCATTGTTTCATTAATTCATAATTTTGTAAATAATTCACATGCATAGATGTGAAAACCATATGTTTCATGATTTATAAAAAGTTCATACGCATAGGTATGAAAACCCTCACTGTCACTTTTTGTAAAACATACTCATAGGTATGAAAAACCACATTTCGTTATTTGTAATTAACTTTTCAGGATTTTATAAAATTTCATACGCATAGGTATGAATATCATCATTTCATATTATTGTAAACCGGATTTTCATAAACTCACAATTTCGAATCATTTTATAATATCCGGTTTATACATGACTTGGAGGCATAGCTCCAATAGCTCCATGGTCTCACCACAAGATCCTATTCAAGGCATCATAGGCCAAGAATCTCTAATCTTGCTTTTCTTTTACATTTCATTATTACCTGAAAAGTTTTTGAAAATAAAACGTCAACATAATGTTGGTGAATACAAATAACATACTCGATATGTAAGCATAGCATGTTCGGTCCTTTAACCATAATTATTACTGGCCATACTACACATTTAGCAGGTTATTTCACTGATCGATACAACTACTGCATACACTGGTTTATAACTGTCACTGGTTAGGAACTACAGCGCAGCGCGTCTTACGTTTTGTTCCCTCCAGCCCACAGCTGGTCACTGGTTAGGTTGCCTGCGGAGTACGTCTTACGTTTAACCTTCCAGCCCACCTGTACCAGCCACGTATGGGAATTTCACCCATATGCGGATACAATTTGCAAATCATACGTATACTAATAGCCTAAATGCTGGTCTAATAGTATCCATTTATGCGTCAAAGTTTAAACATACCATGCTCATAAAAATTCATTTATAAATTTAAAAACAAGTTAGATGTATTCACCTGAATTTTGGGTTGGCTGGGTAACAGCTTAAAACTTCTTAAAATAAATTTGGGCAACGTTTCTGCTCCGTCTATTCTTATAATTATTCTGCAAGAAAGGTTTACTTATATATATATATATATATATATATATATATATATTTATTTATTATTACTAATATTATTGTTATTATTACGATTATTATTATTATTATTGTTGTTGTTGTTGTTGTTGTTGTTGTTATTTTAAGTAAACTAAAATTTTTAACATATACATAGGGTTGGAGCTTAACCATAACCCTATAAGTTAATTTTATATTAAAATCTTAAATTTATTAGTTTAACTAAGAGATTAGATAATATACCTAAACGAACCGACTCCTTAATCTTGGCCCTTTTATATATGTCAGCACCTCCTAGCATCCAAAGCGTCTAAACTTCTTCTTAATTGTGTGTATTTATGTATGTATATATTTTGTGTATATGTTTTGAAAATAAAGTTTGATGGTATTTATAGGCAGTCGAAACTTAATAACGAAGGAAGACAAAGATAAAGGTTTGAATGTTTGATACATGTTTTACAATTTGGTCGAATGAATCATCCATTTTCACCTACAGCCTCCACGTAACATTTGTAAAATTTTTCTCAAATTGAGATTGAAAGATATTTTAATTATTTTATTATTATAATTAATTTAGCTCATTTTTTTTGTTTTTTGCTTATATCTTTTAAACTATGATGTTTTATAAAATTCTAAAAATACTGCTGGGATCAGCTCATTTTTCTCTACGTTTTGACCTAAGTTTCGTTAAGAACGGAGAAAGTTTAATTATAATATATTTTATTAACTTTGAGCGGTCTCCTATAACATTAACTGACCGAATAAGTGTGTCAAAACTTTCTAATAATTATTTTACTCGTTACTTACTAGTATGTAAGTGTCATATATGTGTATATGATAACTAGATATTTAAAATTATAATATTAAACAATATATTTTATATATATATAAAAAATATGCATGTGTTACAGAATAGTTGTTGTTTTCCTGTTTTCCTTGCTCAAAATCATTCGTGAGAATCAAAGGAAGCTACTGGTATAGTTTAGTTGTATGTTTATAGTGGTTCTATACAAATTTGAATTCCGGTTTGCACATGGTATTTTTGGAAGCCATTAACGTTTTTAATGGAATTGATCTCGGTAATTTCGTGTTTGAGGATTGTAAACGCGTGCAATCCTTTAAAAAACGAACCACTTTGAGCTGTCATTAAGCGGTGATGTGAGCGGGATGTGGAGTGGATATGGAGTCCGGTTCTGGGTTAATCAAACGGATAAACGGGTGGGGGAGAAATCAATTTGTGGAATTTGCAACTTGAGCCCCTTGGATTGATCTTGGCGGAATTATACGAGTTAACGCAATAAGAGTGGGTTAACAATGAAAACTTACCCTATATACACACACACATATACATGTATATATATACATGTGTGTGTATAGGGTGGGGTTATATTAAAAAGGCTTAAATTGGTGAGAAGTGTGAGAAGGATTGTGGGCTATTAGATGTATAATTTAATGGTTAAGATCAAAGTTATATTAAAAAGTTAGTGGAAGGGTATTTTAGTCATAGACACTTTTGTTGATTTTTTATCATATTTCCCCCATTTTTTCAAACGGCCATAACTTTTATATACGATATTATTTTTTTAAAAAAAAAAAACTACACCAAAAAAGAGCATTTTTTGTCTTTAAAACGAGTATAGTATTTTTATATAAAAATTAAAAAAAATATATGTTTTCCTCCATCCACCTTTTATATTGGTAATGTGTCATTGTGTCTTTTTGTTATTATGTCTTTTTGTTTGTGATTGTTTTTTTTGTTCATCGTTGTGTCATATCTGAACGTAAACACAACTATGGCTATATTACACAATGACCTGAACGTAAGACACAATGATTGTATACTACACAATGTTTTGAAGATAAAATACAATGATGAATATATTACACAATGATTGTTGTCTAAGCATAGTGTTGTTGTGTCATATCTGTTGTCATCTATGGTGCACGTATTACACAATGGTTAGGTTAGGTCAAAATTTTTAGAAACAATAGTTATAAACATAACTGTGTTTTGGGTCATTGTGTCTAAACATATTGTCATTGTGTCATATATGTTGTCATCTGTGATGTACATATAACACAATGGTTAGGTTAGGTCAAAATTTTTAGAAACAATGGTTATAGACATTATTGTGTTTTGGGTCATTGTGTCTAAAGTCTAAACATAGTGTCATTGTGTCATATCTGTTGTCATCTGTGATGCACGTATAACACAATGGTTAGGTTATGTCAAAATTTTTAGAAACAATGGTTATAGACATCACTGTATTTTGCGTCATTGTGTCTAAACATAGTGTCTATTGTGTCATATCTGTTGTCATTTGTGATGCACATATTACACAATAGTTATCAGTAAAACTCATAAAAACACAATATACAATAATACACAATATTAAACATAACACAATAGACACAATAATGATACGTAATACACAACAATCATGTTTGTTGTGAATAATTTCTTAGTCGTTATAATCAATAGACACAAAATAATGCATTATACATAAATTGGAAACAAATAACATATATATAACGCAACTAACAATAACATGCATAAAAACACAATGAAATACAATAATTAAGTATGTTTCTAACTATAAAGAATATGTTAACAATCATTAATTATATAAAGTTGTATAAATAAAAATGTTGTCTGATGGTTGTAATCAAAAAATTTATTATTCTTCCATTTATGTTGTTCTTACTTTAAATTTAATTTGAATAATCAAGTATCATAAAAATAATAAAATTTCTTCCTAAAACACCCTCTCTTGAAAATTAATCGCATGTTTAATCCAATAGCCAATATTGCTTCTCACCCTTTTCACTAATCTCACCCTTTTTACTTGATCCTAATTATATATATATATATATATATAGGGGAAGGTTCCGTTGTTAACCCACTATAATTGTGGTAACCCAGTGAACTTTGACAAAAAATGCCCGAATCTTTGGTTTTTTTTCATGGTCTTTATTATACATATTTAGGGGGTTTCTTTGTTGTGTTTTGGCTAATTCTCAATGCAAATCGAATTTGCATCGGTGTAAATTTGAGTTGCATTTCGCAACATTTAGAAAAGTGCAAAAATTTGACACCGATGCAAATTCGATTTGCATTGCGAATTAGCCAAAACATAAAAAAGAAACCCCTCCTAAATATGTATAATAAAGACCATGAAAAAAAACCAAAGATTCGGGCATTTTTTGTCAAAGTTCACTGGGTTACCGTAATTAGGCAGGGTTCTTATTTGAACCAAATCATATATATATATATATATATATATATGGAAGTATTAATTACCCATAAAAAATAAACTAATCTATTAACTATCATCTAATGGTTAATATAAAAAGTAAGTGCATATAATCGTGTCATGTGTCATTTTTTTCATATGAGAGGACATTTAAAACATTTTGTAACCAACAAAAAAACTAGATTTTATTTGGTGGTGAAAAATGTCACCTTTTTATATATTTAACTAATTTAATTTTTTAAATAAAGTTTACCTCCTTTTTTTTAAACACTCACAACTTATTTCTATTATATTACTTTTTTTGAAAAATTGCACCATTAAACTCGTCTAATTTTCTCTTTAATTCCATTATAATCATGACTAGTTTTTTTTTTGTTTTTTTTCCTGATGCCCGTATTTACATCAATGTAATGAGAATAAACATAGCATGCTATTTTAAATTTTTTTCAAACAGTAAATTATGGTAATGTAATTAATAGTGATGTCATTTTCTCCATTATATTCATTTTATTTTTTCTTTAATTCCGTTATAATATAGACTAGTTTTTTTAACAAATAAATTTTGGATGCTCTGTATTTACATTATTGTAACAAGCAAACATAACACAATATTTTGATTTTTTTTCTAACAGCACTAAATTACAGTGTTTTAACATATTATTTACACTGATATAACACATCATTTACAATAATGTATATTTTTTCTTTAATTCCGATATAATTTATACTAGTCTATTTAAATTTTTTCCATAGATCCATTTTTACATCAATATAATAAGCATAAACATAACACATTATTTTAATTTTTTTCTAATAATAGTTAATTAAAGTAATGTAATATACTGTGATGTAATTTACCATTGTAACAAAATCAAAATAATATGTCATATTTATGCTCGTTACAAAGATATATATATGAGACATAAAAAAATTAACAAAACTAGTCGACTATATAACGAAATTAAAGAAAAAAACGTAAAGGTGCAATTTTTATAAAAAAAAAATATGGTATAAAAAAAATTATGAATATTTAAAAAAAATGATGTAACTTTATATAAAAAGAATTGACTTGATTAAAATATATTAAATGTGACACATCATAATAAATATAAGTTTTTAAATGATATAAAATGTCTTAAATGTTCTTCGATATTAAAAAAAAAATTGTCATTATTCACTCGACTTTTAATTTAAACATTTATATAATATTTAATAGATTCACAATCATATACATAAATTATTAGCTGTTTTTGTTTTTTAATTATATAATAGAACTAGTAAACAGGACCCGTCGCGCGTTGCGGTGGGGTCTGAATACTGACCTAAAAAAAATCAACAGAACATGAGGTTAAAATCGTGTACAATAAAATGCACGAAAATACCCTATACAACATCTATAACATAAGCTTTGAAACTAAGGGTTGAAGATTAAGAACTTATTTAATAGTAAAGAATGTGATTACAGAAGACTTAAAAAAAATGCCCTGCGTAAATGTAGAATTTATGAATGATACAAATATTATAAAATTATTATATGTAAATCGTATATATATGTAGTATATATAATACTCATGGTTTATAAAATTATTAAATCTAAATCGTTTGTAAACTAATTACGATCAAAATGATGTAAACGATACAAAAATTCGATAATGTACGGATGCGTTATAGGCATGTAAACAACGCGCGAAATTTCTGTGACCGTTTGGGTTAGAAATTTATATAAACGTTCATGAGGCCATTGCGATTAAATTAATATAATTATGACATTTATCAGATAACCTAATGACGTGTTAAAATCATGTTATTTGAAGCGTTTCCATTTTTAAACGATTTTTTGAAGCGTTTTAAACGAATTTTTGAAGCGTTTCCATTTTTAAACGATTTTTTGAAGCGATTTTTAAACGATTTTTTGAAGCGTTTTAAACGATTTTTTGAAGCTTTTAAACGATTTTTTGAAGCGTTTCACGATTTTTTGAAGCGTTATAAACGATTTTTTGAAGCGTTTTAAACGATTTTTTGAAGCGTTTAACGATTTTTTGAAGCGTTTTAAACGATTTTTTGAAGCGTTTTCAAACGATTTATTGAAGCGTTTAACGATTTTTTGAAGCGTTTTAAACGATTTTTTGAAGCGTTTTCAAACGATTTATTGAAGCGTTTAACGATTTTTTGAAGCTTTTTAAACGATTTTTTGAAGCGTTTTCGATATTTTTGAAGCGTTTTCTTGGATAGTTTGGATAGATACATGTAATGTATGTATATATGAGTGAATAGTGTTTATGTGAGGAAACGAATCTTTGCAAATTAATATATTTGGATAGATACATGTAATGTATGTATATATGAGTGAATAGTGTTTATGTGAGGAAACGAATCTTTGGAAGTTAATATATATATAATAATTAATATATATAATAATTGAAAGAAAAAAAAATATCGTGTTTGACATCCTGACTCTGTGTATGCATCTTTTTGGTGACTCAGCTTGATTGTTTGTGACCTTACACAGTCTCCACAAAACCTTTGAGTGATGGGCAACACCAGTAAATCTCATCTCGTCAGTTGATAGTATTTTATAGAATCTGTATGTTATAATAACCTTGAAAGTTCCAAAATTTCTTCAGTTAAGCATGGTTTCTTCAATTGGTATTTTGTTATAAAGATCCAACTTGGGGTTTTAATTGAAGCTAAAAGGCCCAAAAACTCTCCAACTCTACCACATGGGATTTGGATCGAGCGAAAAGTTATGGAGACGGCTATTGCTATTGCTATTGAAGAATCTATTAATAGTCGCTACTCGTTATGGGTCAGAGAAGCTCTTGATGACCTGCCTCATAGCTTCACCATAGCCGACCCTTGGATTCCAGGGCACCCTATTGTTTTTGCTTCCAGGGAGTTGTTGAAGATGTCCGGATATTCAAGAGAAGAGGTAGTTGGGAAGAACGGGAGGATGTTTCAGGGGTTGAAGACCAATCGGAGATCGGTTATGGATATTGGACGGGCCATTAGAGAAGAAAGGAGCATACAAGTTAATTTAATAAACTATCATAAAAACGGGGCACCCTTTTGGATTCTATTTCATATGTTTCCTGTTTTCAGCAAGGAAGATGGAAAAGTGATACACTTTGTTGGTGTTCAAGTCCCGGTTATGCCTAAGCCAACGACTAGGAGGATGAGGATTGAAGTCAATTTGTGTAGAAGGGAGGTTTGTTCTGAGGATACCGTCCCAGTGGCACAAGATGATACAGGTTCGGACTTTGAAATTGCAAACTGTTACTACTGTTTACTTGTTTTCTTCATGACCATAAATGTTTATTTTGACTTGTAGATTTGAATTTTGAAACTATAACTTTTCTATTTGTACAAACCTACAACTTTGGATGCCTATTTAACCCTTTTGGAATAAAATCATGAGGGTCATGTCTTTTGTGGTGGTTATCTTATCTTTGATTCAAGGTCAAGGCAATATTGATATTGCTGTAATATAACTGTACTTCTTTTTTAAACATATGCATACATACAGAATTGGCATGCAAGGTGAGTGATTCGGAAAAAGAAGTAGCCAACAGTGCTATGGGCAGCATACTTTCTATGCTGACACACTACAGCCAGTTAACTGGCAGATTAGTTTCAGAAAACAGATGCTGCTCAAGTTATAGCTGTCTCGGTGCATCCTTGTATATATCTCTTGGTAGAATCAAACAAAGCTTTGTTTTGTGAGTTATTTCCTTTTTCTTTTTTTTTTTTTATCAATTTAAACAACTAACACATACAATACAAACCATAATCATTATGCATCATGTAGGACGGATCCACATAAGACTGATATCCCGATCGTTTACGCTAGTGATGCTTTCCTAGAATTAACAGGTATGCTAACAAAACACATTGATAGTCGAAGTCGTTCTCATTCCCAGAGGGGTTGCTCTTATACTATTTGAAGTTGCAATAAATAGTCAGGTTTGAGTGCTTTGGATATGAATTTCTGTTTTAATTGTTTAGGATTAACAAAATTAGGTTTTGGTTGGAAAAAAATTCTTATTTTGGGGGTGGGTTGCTATTATACTATATTATACTATTTGAAGTTGCAATAAATGGTCAGGTCAGAGTGCTTTGATATGAATTTATGTTTTTAATAAAATTAGATTTTGGTTGGAAAAAAATCTTATTGGGATTAGCATCAACTTACGTTATGTATCCACCTACCTATAATCAAATGAATATCTCATTCGTTAAGTCATTATTTTAAAATAACAAACAAACAAATATACCCATTGAATTCCTACTTTTGTGTAGGGCCTGGGAGGATAGGTGAAGGCAAACCATTATTTTAAAATGCATGTCCTTAATTAATAAAATTTTTTATAAGTTGAAATTGAGATATGTAATTTTGAATCAATGGATAGTGTGAAGTTTGTCTTTGATGCATAAATAATAATTGTTTCTAGGATATGCTAGACACGAAGTATTGGGGCGAAATTGTAGATTCTTAAGTGGGCAGGAAACAGATGTCTCAACTCAATTACAGGTAGACACAATTTATGAAGATACTGGTGTGTGTTGTATACATTATGATGAGATGGTTAAGTTTGCAGATTACAAATAGCATTCAAAATGGAAAGGCTTGCACTGTCTGCATCTTAAATTACAGGTTGGTATGGTAAGTGTTGTTTGTTTGTAGTTAATTAATTACATTAAGATTAAATTGTTGTTTTTGATTACAGAAAAGACGGGAGCCCGTTTTGGAACTCTTTGCACGTTTCACCTGTGAGAAATGCTTCTGGCAAGGTGGTCCCTTTTATAATATAAATCAAATGATAATATGCAGTTGCAGTAGTAGTAGTAGTATGTTAATGTCTACACGTGTGTGACAGAGAGCGTATTTTGTTGAAGTTCAGATGAATGCAATTAATTATGATGAAAAGCAGCAGAATCTGAAGCCAGAGATGATGCAACTTAGCGTGGTGGGTGCTGTGAAAGTAGCAGTGAGGACTTCGGGAATGATAGCCACCACTTCCAACTCGTGACATAACACTATCATGCTTTTAGTTATATAAAAGAAAAACATGTGAACTTTACAATCGGATGAACTTATCGAATTTATACTTGAAGCTCTGACATTTTATATCAGCATATTTATTTGGTTAGTCAACGTTGAGTTTTTATTTATATATTTTGGGACAATTGCATTGCTCCATCAGACAGTGACAGGATGTTTCACTCGGAATCCATAAGTAGAGCCACCAACCAGTCCATACAAGCTAAACAGCAATGAACCAGGCCACTGTAATACCATAACCTGTGATTGCCCTTCCAATTTTGACCAGTTATTTAACAATTCAATCTCTCTAAAATTTAATTTTAACGTGTTCCCATAGTATTGGTTTCCATTGGGATATATGATTCTTTTAACTGACTGGTAATCAGAAATTCCCTCCAACCCCCAAATATACAAAGCTTGAACGACATATGCAAAGATCTTAAACTACAAGCCCCCTAGTCTAGACCTAACTGAATCAAGGAACAAAGACACAACCTGGTCAACTAACCTTTTTTCCTATTTTCAATAATTATGATATTACGTTCTTTCCACATGGCAGCTGCCAAGGTCAATCTATTAATCACACTCCAGATCGAGTTATTCATAGTGTGATTACATATGTCAGGAATCATTTAAGACCAGTTACGCATTAGGTTTCCCCATCTCGTCTTCCTACGCACCCTTCTCCATATCATTCATTTTAAGTCTTCCCTTTATGGCTAACTAAAGCATGAAAACATGTCTATAGATATTTTGATTGAACCGGACAACCCTTGCCCGAGACATTTCCTCTCCAACCTCCTGGATGTCATCCCAAACAGAGCTTACCTTGAATGATACATCGTTGCCAGAATTGGTCTGCCATACAAGTCTTGGGATATGTAGGAGAGTTATATAGAGTAGGGGACCTATATGGCTATATGCCCAGTCCAAGGGCTACTTCCGCTCATAATCATTGACTATATCCTTTACAAGGGTGGATTGTGTGTATTCCTCCTCATTCATGCTCCTAGAAGTCAATACTTTACTCAATGGCCCCATGGGATGCCAGTTGTCAAACCAAGCCAAGGATAGGGTTTAGGGGTTTGGGATTTAGTTTTAAGGGGTTTGGGGTTTGAGGTTTGGTGTTTAGGGTTTATATATTATTTTTTGGATAAAGGCATTTGCCTCGAAACTAGAATAACAAAATTTAAAAATTACATACCTAAAGGGGCATCCCCCCCCCCCCCCACACTCCCACCCAACATATATTGTTCCTATAAGTAGCCTTAGGAACCCAAAAAAAATGACATGGATATTTCATCTCATCACCCCATCTATACAAAAATGGGGGTTACTACTAATGTTACCTATAATAAAAGAATTCGTCATCAGCCTATTAGTTATACAGTACATATGATAATACAACATAATATAGTATGATGATGCATAATGTTCCTTTATCACTATACTAGAAAAGGTAGTATGAAAGAGGAACATAACACATCATCTCAAAAAATAAAATACCATCCAAGTTATTGTATACAAAAGTCTCCTTTATCACTATACTAGAAAAGATAGTATGAAAGAGGAACATAACACATCATCTCAAAAAATAAAATACCATCCAAGTTATTGTATACAAAAGTCTCCATAATAATGATGTTTCTAGCCACTCCACTTGATCTCAATGTTAAATCACATATGAGTATTTGCTAGCCCACAAACCAAGTAAGCCCATATCAGCCCAAGGAGAGGTGGGCAAAAAAACGGATCCGGACCCGGAACCGACAACCCGAACCAGAGCCGGTGGGTACAGGGTCTGGTTTTTCAGACAAATTAGAACCGGAACTAGTTCCACCTACACCCGGCCAAAACCCGAACCGGAAACGGTCGAAACTCGGAACCATGTATTGACTTTGTTGGTTGAAACCGGAACCGGTTGAAACCGGTTAAAAAAAACCCGATTTGCGCACCTCTAAGCCCAAGTACCCCAATGTTTCCAATTGTTACAATCCTTGTTACCCATTATACTACTCATCATATAGGCCCAAATATGATTGCACCTTAATTTATCAACTTCCTAGCCCGTAGCCTCGTAGTATACTTTCAAAAGCCCATGTTCGGGTACACCCTAAGATTTCCAGTTTTTCCAACTAATAGCCCCCTATTGTGCCATTCATATGCCATAGGAACACAAATAAACCATTCCATAATGAGCTCCCAAAATCCCGAGTTATATCCAACCATTTGTAGTCGATCCACCCAAATCCCTAAGACAACTATCTAGGTGGCGCAAAGTAATCCAACACTTCTTGATTAAACCCATTTGTCTCCACAATACCTTGTTTAAACAATTGTTTATCCCGACCAACATCTTGGTGCCTAAACTTTCTCTAATTCCAAAGTTTTGATTTGGCACCTTTAGTCTTGGATGTCAACATGTTCAAATCAACCGGGAATCCATCCTGAGCATTACCCCTTCTAGTCTTCATGATAGTAAGATTCATAGGCACCTAGCCCTGCCATATGAATCATTCTCTACTTCAAGAATATAGCAAAAGCAAAAGCCCATTTCAACCATTAAATATCATCCAAATTGCATGTATATTCGTATGGTCCCAACCCATGTAATTCCCCTCGCTAGTGAGCAAAAAATGGTTATAAAGGGCATAAGACCTCATAACACTCAAGCTGTAGCACACACCAAAAATAATTTTTTAATATTATGCCCAACCGTTCCCATTACCCCAAAACCACTGAGTGGGATAACACCCTCTCATCCTGTCCACACTCTTTTTAATAAACTTTAGAAAAATAACAACAATATAAATATGAAATTGAGATAGATAAGTAATAAAGATTTTCATAATAAATAGATTCTCTAACCAAGTCTTGTAGTCCCGCCTATATCTATCAAGTACCCAAAGAAGCCTACTCCCCAAATAACCCAAAGTCCACTCGTTGTACATTCTACTAGTTGAGTCCATAATGTAGTTGATACTCACTGCTTTTATCCATGAAACATAACTCACCCAAATTCCAATCATTCATCACTTAAACTTAAGCAAACGACTTTTTAAATCTAAGAGACGGAATCTTAAGCCTAACATTGTCCCATATCAAAGAACAGATTTCATCAACTAGCCTCTTCTCATACTCTCTTATGTTTCTTTCCTGCCATATATTGTGACAACTAGTACCTGACCAGCCGGCAAGTCCGTATGATATGGGTACTTTCAATAATTACTATGTGTACATACATGTTTGTGAACAGTACTTGTATTAACAGAATTCAAAATACAAGAAAAAGTTGTACGTATTTATGTCTAAACTTAAATTTCGTAAGTAAAACACTCATTATAAACTATAGTTGTTTGTATTTAGGTGAAAACCTAAGTATAGTTAACACAACAAATCACGAGAAACAACAGAGTTCAAGAGAATAATAAGAACAAATCGGTTGCGATCTGATATCCATAGATGACAGGAATCAGATGACCGACAAATCAGTGTGAAAACAATGTGAACAGGATGTTAGTTGAGTCCGATAGTGAGGAAACACAATTCAAACACAATTTGCAGTGTTATTTCAGAATGGCGAACTGACAGTGTGTTTGCGTGGGTGACGATTCAGACAAACATATCTGTGAGTTTAACGTTCTGAAATAATGACTAAAAAGTAGAAAACAAAAGTCGGAAAGCAAAACCATCGTATTATCCGTTCGGGTGACGATTCGAACGAATACGCGCGAAGGCGACGCGTTCCGGCGAAACGAAAACAAAATACGACACGAACGACCATAAATTAATAAAATAAAATAAATAATGCTTTACAATTTTGAAACTCATCAAAAATAAATTAAAATCGTTCTTTTATTTTAAAACACGTAATTTACGCGTTACGTTCCGGAAACGCAACGAGAACGCGAAACGAGCAACCGAAACGAACCCGAATATGCACGAGGTATAAAAAAACATTTCAAGCAATTAATTTCATTTATCATCTTCACCTACACCATTCTCTCTCTACAAACTCGTTTTCCTCTCTCACTACAAGAATCCAAGCTTCAAACGCACATATCTTGCTCGTTTCTTGGCCAAATCGTGTGTTCTTGGTGTCCACGCGTAGCTCTTGATCTCCTCTACATAGAAGTACAGCAGATCTGAAGAGTTACCCACTGAAAATCGAGGTATGAACGAAAAGAAATCATGAAAACTAGGGTTTTTTATTGTCTTGTTTGACCCACACAAGCCATCTGGGTAAAAAAACCTTATATATTCAACCACATTTCCAGTCTAGAAGCTGAAACTTCACACTACGAACCCATGTAAACAACCAATCGAAAGTTTGAGCCGATGAGGAAGGCGAGCACACACAGGTTCGTGAGCTGATTATAGTAGCCGAACCCATCAGTTGGTTCTTGAGCCACGAACCTCACTCCCCACTGGCGAACCTATGTGCAGAAGCCATCAGCCGAACCCTTAGGGAGATGGCCGAAGCTCATGTCTAACGAACCTTACTGCGAACCATTTGCAACCATGCACGAACCTTCACCACTACGAGCCGAACCTTTCAAGGCCACGAACCCATGCATGCTGCCGAACCTTTCCCTATGCAACGAACCTCCTTTTGTCACGAACCAGTGGTGGTTACCGAACCCTATGAGACTGCCGAACCAATTGAGACTCACCGAACCTGAGCCGAGTTAGACTAAGAGCGAACCTTCACACCACTAGCAGCGAACCCTTCACTTTCATCGACATGGTCCAGGAGCTGCGAACCCAGGATAGCCAGAACCTCTATCTAGCGAACCCTTAGTCTCCTTCTCCGGCCAAAATATTTTGCGGCCAACACTACTCCCTGGGCCACGAACCTTTGGATGACTTAGGCTAACGGTGACAGAGTGGCCCAATTTCAGGCCCAAATCCTGTTCATTCGGTCCATTGCTGTCGCAGGCCCAACACATAACATTCGGCCCATACACATGCCCATAGTTCTTGACATTTGGCCTATTTCACCCTACAGTACATCTATTTATCTCTCGGCCCATGATTGGTTTAACCCAATGTATTCGGCCCATGTGAAATTCGGTCCAGCCTAAGCACACCTGCCCAAACCCTTCCATTAGCCCAACAGACCGGCCCAACAGTAGATACATAGGCCCAACATCATATGGGTTGATTCATGAGATCCATTTGGCCATTTTACTCATTGGGCTCACACACTACATTCGGTTCAAGGCCCAATGGTATTCGGCACAATTGATTTTGGCTCATATCGTAGCGATGTAATCTAACACATTAAAACTATAATTATTGGGTAACTATACAAATTAAGTGTGAGTGGGATAACAAGACAAACCTTCAATTTATAAACCTAAGTCACATTTATGACTTGGATTTAGTATAACTTACAATTTTGATCACATAATAAACTAAGTTAATGAGATCAAATGTTAGAGAATCAATGAACAACAAACAAGGGCCGAATCATTACCGAGACTCACAAGTGTTAGCCAACCTTAGGGCTAACACATACACGCGCACAAAACCTTACAACTTATACTTATAAGTGACAATCACATGAAATCAATACAGGATCATGAAAACTACTACAAGTACAATCAAGAGCGCGTGCAATTCTTGTTTTAAGCTAAGTCAACCACTACAATCACAAGGTGAGTTCATATGCCCCCTTTTCTTTAATCTTAACTGATTTTAAACTCTCGGGGCTGAGAAACATGCTTACTTTTATTTATTTAAGAGTTTTAATGTTTCACATATTGTTTATACTATGATTCAGATAATATTGTTTAACTTATTATCATTTATCTTTGTATGCATGCTTGTATGATCATGATATGACAGAGATTACTTAGATGAAAATGATAATATAACTTCATAATTCATCTACGCAATAGAATAACTTAGTTATAAGATTTTATCTTATAACACTTAGTTATTCATACATGAACAAACATTGGGGTAAACACAGGAAAACATGATGACAATAACAAAACACATGAATGATTTGAAGATAATACATCTTCTTGATACCATTCAACATTAGAGTTAACTAAGTGTAATAAGACAAGTACTTATAATGCTTAGTTTACAACTTAACACACATTACAAGAGAACATGGAACAATTATCATCCACCACCTGAGCGGATTAAGGGTAACAAGACTCGTTCTTACTACGGCTTAGTGGCAACATGGTGACTACATGGACAACTATCATCCACCACCTGAGCGGATTAAGGGTAGCAAGACTCGTTCTTACTACGGCTTAATGGCAACATGGTGACTACATGGACAACTATCATCCACCACCTGAGCGGATTAAGGGTGGTAAGACTAGTTCTTACCACGGCTTAATGGAAACATGGTGATCATATGGATCAATGGGAATGATAATCATGATAACGTATCTTCATGATAACAACATCATTCACACATCAGTTAACATAAATTAATAAGATAAGTTCTTATTTAACTTTGTTAACAACAATGGGAATACACGGCGTGGTAGAGGTAAATCGGATGCATTGTGATATGATTACGTGAGGATCACAATGGATTCCTTTTAGGCTCTATGCGTTGCATCTGAGAACATAACACAAGTGGTTAATTAATACTTTTAATATTTAAAAGTGATCAACAATTAACCCCACAAGCAATAGAATAATACAAGGAACAAATTAAGTAAATCTAATATCCTTTATACACAGAATGGTTAACAACACTTCAGTTTGATGATTGAACCTCTAGTATTATATTATTCTATACATGATACAACAGGTGATCAACAAATGAGATGAACAAATGGAAATGGAGATGGATATCAATAGTTGTATTGCAAGTAGTGTGGAGTTCTAGTAGTTATGTGGTGGGATGTTGGCTAGGGCTTAGTTCCCTTACATATGCCCTATATACAAGCATAACTACTAGGATGATATATTACTTGTGAATATAACTATTGAGAAGCCATTGGGAGAACGGGTGAATCAAACAACATACAAGTAACAGGAATAACATTGTGATTGTGCCTGTGAATGAATCAAGGTTTTCAATTAACATACTATGAACTCACCAACCTAGTGTTGACTTTGTTTAAATGCATGTTTTCTCAGGTGACGAACAGGTTTAGTCACCAGGATTACAGGGTCATAGCTAGTGGACTTCTAGAAGACCTAGCTACTTTTGGTGTTGCATACTTTTGATTGACAATACAGCGAATCATCTTTTGTATATCTTGTACAGCGACAAGATATAAACTCATTGATTCTTTTGGATAGATTTACTTGGTTAAATTATGAACGATACATTGTAATTTAATCTTGTAATTCTATATCATTATTGTGTTAGCAATTATCATTTATTATCATGTGCTATGAAAACAATCTGATCATTTCGATTATCAAAACGATATCGCGCCCCGGGAACCTTCCGCCCGACGGGAAAGCCGATCCGTTCCCGCCGGCTCGGGGTGTGACATATATATAAACTGGTGCACTAAAACTAACTCATAACACTCCAGATTGAATTAGTCTTAGTGGTTATAGAGTATTCCTCAATCCTTTGATTCCATTTCCTTGTAATATGAACTACTTTTTTTTTTGCTTTACACATGTTGCCAACCTTGACTTGTTATGCCACATTCAAGGAATAAGTGGCTGACACTTTCTTGCACATTATTACAAAAAAAAAACAACAGTTATCATGCAACTCTTGATTCCACTTCTTGACCAAGTCATGAGTTCTCATCTTAGGTTTAATTGCTAGCCACACAGTAAAAGCATGTCTAGGGATGCATTGAGTAAGCCAAACCAGGTTAACCCGTGGAACCTCGGTACATTTCCTGAGTATCAGGAAGGGACATGTTGGAAGGGAACCATGCCACGTTGCACTTGTTCTCGAACGAAATGGATGTCTATTTCAATGTGCTTAGTGCATTGATGTTGAACAGGGTTCCGAAAGAGGTACATAGCACTAACATTGTAACAGTATATGATGAAAGCAGTAGATAATGGCCGGTGGAGTCCCAACAGCAGGTTTCAAAGCCAACAGAGTTCAGCCACCACATGTGCAATTCCCCGATATTCGGCTTAGGCTCTGGAACAAGATATTGTAAATTTACGTTTGGATGACATTGGGATGAGGTTTCCCCGAGGTAGACGCAATACCCAGATGTCGAATGACGTATCAATATATATATATATATATATATATATATAGTACCATGAAAGGATACGTATCAATATTTTCCGAATGAACTCCCCTCATTGATTTCCCTCCATATATATAGTTACAGTTTCCTATTCTATATCCTATTTACAAGGAATGAATGATTATCCATACATACGTATTATTTTGTTACAATACTTCCTAGAATTATATTATGTCTATTACAAGGGTTATGACATGTTAGAGTCGCGAACCTTAGAGACCAGTCTAGAGGCCATGTCCACCTATTATTGGAAATAATGTCGGCCACAACCATAGAGGGGTTAAGGTCTCTTTCATTCATGTTCCTATGGGACAGAAATTTGTTTATGGAGCTTGGGATGCCAGTTATCAAACCACGCTGAGGTAGACCTACCATTCCCAATTATAGTAATAATATGGTTTCTCAAACTATCACTCTGTTGGATAATCATTTTTAAACTCCAACATGCATCCTACTTAATATTGAGTTGCTAAAAGTCCCCCCCCAAATGATATTAATAAATCCATTTATCAAAATTTCAATTTCTTTGATAATTGAAACAGGTAGGATAAACACCGATGACCGGTAGACTTGAATTGATTTGGGTACTAATTTGATAAGTTGAAGCCTATCCACAAAGGCCAACGATTTAAATTTCTAATCAAGAATTTTCTTTCTGACTTTTTCAACCAACAAGCATAGTCTTTCTTGTATAAACGAGAAGAAATCAAGTGGACTCCTAACTATTTGACAGGAAGCTGACTGATGTGTTGCGAAACACATCTGTTTTTCTAATTGTTTTTAATTAGTTTTTGTACAATCTTATGAAATTTTAGAGTCGATTGATGCTGGTTCTTCACATTTCCATAAATTATTGCTTGCAGGTAAAAAAACATGTTATTTTTGCATAAAAGATCAAAAAAACGAGCTCCAGGGAGGACGAGAACAGACACAAGAGCAAAGGAAGAAGAATTCTGGAAAATATCTTTGTCGCGTAGCGCGACAACCACAGAAAACCCTGTCGCGTATCGTGACAGGTGGAAAAGTCAGTTTTACCCCTGTTTAATGATTGCAGGTTGACCCGACTATTTTGTCGGGTAGCGGGTCTCGTCGCGTAGCGCGAAGGGTATAGAGGATCCTGTCTCGTAGCTCGACAGGGTTAAAAATCCAGAATTCGAGTTTAATGTGGGGGAAACGGCTGGAGGTGGATTGATTCGATTTTGGACGATCAGAGAAGACTTGGGAGGCGACTGGAAGCTAAAGGACGAGATTGGAGTCGAGTTGGACCATAGGGAAGCCCTAGACGAGTGATCCGAAGGGTGTAACGTGATCGGTTCTTCTTTCTTTCTTGTTATTCTCATTTGAATGATGTTTGAGATTTGTTTTAACATTAGTTCTTACTGTTTATTTAGTATGATCTGTGGCTAAACCTTCTAGACCACCCAGGGTTTTACGAATATGCATGTTTGATGTTTATAACGCTTGATTGTGGAACAAGTTTGGATTTTTCAATGGTTTAATGAATTGGTTTGGATTCTTGGATGTATACAAATGTTTATGATGTTTGTGATCTGAGTTATTGTTTCCTCGTGTGCTTTGGCGAATGTCTTTCGTGTAATAAGTGCATGCTAGGTCATTTACTTGGTGTTTTTGATTTGTGGATGGATTACTAGACGTAGTGATCAATAGGAGGAATGGTTAGGTCACAAATGGATTAGATGTTTAACCAAATTTAATAGCTGTGAGGTGAGGGTTTGTTAGTATATCTTGCATGTTTAAGAACTAGTTAAAGTCTTTGTGAAAAGACCAAGATTAGGTAATTTGAACATAGTCTTGTATGCTAAATCCAAGATGAATTTCCTATTTATCCCTTGCATTTCATGAATTGAGACTTTCATTTTCGTGAGGTAGATGATCTTTAGGATATACCATTGATGGGTTGGTTAACTTGTGAGAGTGATTAACCTCAACCGGTGTTTAAAATACTTACAGACATTTTAGTTGAAATCTTTGAAAATGGTTAAAGAATATCTAATTTGTTGATAAGCTAAAATTCAAAGATCCCGGTTCCAAAAATAAATTCCATAATCAATCTAAATACATTAGACATGTATAAAGTAAACCCTAGGTAGTCACTTCATCATTCGTGAGTTTTAGTTGCATTTTCCTGTTTGAGTCGTAATTCGGTTTTCCAGATTTTATTAATTTCAGTTTAATCAATTATTTACAAAACCCCCCTATCAAACAGTTAATTTAATTTAAGTCATTTGTATAGATAAGTCCTTGAGTTTATTTTGCACTTTCTATAGGAGTCTGTGGGTTCGATATCCGGACTTATTTTTCTGTACTACTTTTCGATAGGTTCACTTGCCTGTTATTAGTTTAGTTTAGAGAGTTTAGAGTATTACTTAGTGTCTAGTTAGTTTTGATTTTTATTAGTTTTAATTAAACTACTTTGCACACATCAAGTTTTTTTGGCGCCGTTGCCGGGGACTTCTTAGTCGATTGTGCAGTTTAGTTTTTGTGTTTTATCTATGCATATTTGTTTTTAGTTTTGTTTATATTTCCTTTTCTTTATTTCTTTTTGATTCATTTTTATTTGTTTGCAGGTTTGGTAGTGTATGCCACACTTACGCTCACACGGACCGCCACCTGAGCTTTCTTTGCCTTCAAGGAGCGATTCGCGGGACTTCTCTGAGGGTTCTACGAGCGAGGTAAGTGCTTCTACACCCATCTCTGCTGCTTTTTCTGAGCACACACCACCGTCTTCGTCTTCTTCTACTCATTCTAGTCCTCGTTTGCACTTTATTCCACCCATGACTGAGCGTCGCACGGTTCACCAGCAGGCCACTGCAGGTTTCACGGGACTTAATAATCCCATCACTGTGCCAAATATCACGAATGAAAATTCGTGGCAGATTCCCTCGTATATCATGACAGCCATTAATAACTCTCAGTTTAATGGCCGGGATGATGAGGATGCTCCAGCACACATAGCTCGCCTCACTCGCATCTGTGGTACCTTCAATCTTCAAGGTGCCACTGAAGATGCCATTTTCTTGCAGCTATTTCCCTTTTCTCTTGCAGGTAGGGCTGCCACATGGCTTGATTCGCATGCACCTGGATCTTTCACTACTTGGGGCAGTCTTAGGGATGCATTCCTTAAGAAGTACTTTCCACCTGCCAAGGCAGCTCGCCTTCGTGATGAGATCCACTCTTTTCGTATGGCACTCGATGAGCCATACTACCTTGCTTGAGAGAGATTCCAGAATTTGCTTAGCAGATGCTCCCAGCATGGTCTCTCTGACTGGGCCCTTGTAGAGAAATTCTACAATGGTCTAACTTATGAGACCCGGGCTCGTTTTGACACTTCTGCGGGTGGTCATCTTATAGGAAAGAGGGATGTTTCTGAGTGTACTAATATGTTTGAGAGTTTTGCTCAGGTTGAGTATGAGCAGAGGTCTGCTAATAGGAATTCCAATCCTATTTCTAGTTCCTCCTCTTCCACGAGAGGGGTTCACCACGTTAATGTGGACACTAGTGTGGCAGCTGCTCTCGAGGCCTTGTCAAGGGATGTGAAGGAGTTGAAGATGAAGGTGGATAGGTGTGAGATTTGTAGGGGTGGCCATGCCACATCTGAGTGTTTGGTGGCCAACCAGGAGCAGGTTGACTATTTGGGGGGTCAAGGTAGGGGTAGCACGAACCCTTTCAATAACTCCTACAATCAAAATTGGAGAAACCACCCGAATTTTAATTGGCGCTCTTCCGGTCATCCCCTTGGTTTCCAATCTGGATCATCTCATAACCAGGGGCAGGGTCATTCTTCAGTTAGTCATCCAAGTCATACACCGGGGGCGGGTAGTAGTAGTGGTGGTAGTTCTGGGGGTAGCTTGAGTAAGATAGAGGAGTTACTGACCCAGTTGGTTGCTAAGGATGCCAATACTCAGAAAACCCTTGCTGAGCATGACATTCTTCTGAAAAACCAGCAATCTGCTTTTCTTGATCTTCAAAGGTCTGTTGGTGATATTGCTAAGCGTTTGGATGAGAGGCCCCAAGGCCAGTTTTCGGGCAGCACTCAGCCTAATCCAAACGCTCATGTGAAAGCAGTGACTACTAGGAGTGGTCGAGGGGGTGTGAGTGTAGAGCCATCGGTTGAGGTAGATGATGAGGAACCGGTGGATGAGGAGATTGAGATGGAGGCTCCTGGGGGGTACACATGAGGCCAGTCCCAGCAAGTACAGTACCGACCAGTGAGTCTCCCGTAGTGGTCCCGGTTGAGAAGAAACCAGTTGAGGTTAGGCCGAGTCCTAAGATTGATCATGCACGACTTCCTTACCCTGCTCGCTTAGCTCACCAAAAGCATGCTAAGGAGTATGGTCATTTTCTTGACATGTTCAAACAGTTGAAGATCAATCTTCCGTTTATTGAGGCTCTTCAGCATATGCCCAAGTATGCCAAATTCCTTAAGGATTTTTTGAAGAGCAAGGATCGGCTAGGGGAACTTTCTAATGTTCCATTGAGTGGGGGGTGTTCTGCGGTGATTCTAAACAAGCTACCGGAGAAGTTGACAGATCCTGGGATTTTTACAATCCCATGTTTGTTTGGTAGTGACACTCAGAGGCATGTGTTGGCAGATTCAGGTGCTAGCATCAATTTGATGCCCTATTCTTTGTATGAGAAGCTAGCACTTGGTGAACTTATGCCTACGCGCATGACATTGTCCCTTGCTGACCGGACGGTCAAGTGTCCACGGGGTATTGTTGAGAATCTGTTGGCGAAGGTGGACAAAGTTGTGTTCCCCGTGGACTTTGTGATTCTTGACATGGAGGCCGATGAGAGTGTGCCTATCATTCTAGGCCGTCCTTTCTTGAGGACCACTAAGGCCATCATTGATGTGTTTGATAGGAAGCTCATTCTTAGAGTGGGTGATGAGACTGTCACATTTGAGGTTGTGAAGTCTATGAGGCATCCAGGTGATCATGATGACTTTAGTGGCCCATGTCATTCTGTTTACTTCATAAGTTCTTTCATGTCACACGTAGATAGGTGTCTTGAGTACGTGTGCGGGGCTGATTTGGTAGTTGAGAGGAGTGAGGAGGAGTTTGAGATAGTTGATGAGGGTGTTGATGTTATTTCTAAGGTATTAGAGATTGATGAGTTGAGGGAAGAGAGTAAGAAACCCTCTGTTGAGTCACCACCCGCCCTAGAGTTTAAGGTTTTACCCTCCCACTTAGAGTATGCATTTCTAGGAGAGTTATCCACTCTACCTGTGGTCATTTCATCCAGGTTGAGTGAGGAGGAGAAGAAGAGATTGCTAGGTGTGTTGAGATTGTATAAGGGTGCTATTGCTTGGAGACTCTCCGATATCCAAGGCATTAGTCCTGCTTATTGCACACATAGGATACTCATGGAGGATGAGTATTGAGGCGTTTAAATCCCAATATGCAAGAGGTTGTGAAGAAGGAGGTGTTGAAGTTGATGGATGTAGGCTTGATTTATCCTATCTCGGATTCATCATGGGTGAACCCTACTCAGGTTGTCCTAAAAAAGGAGGGATGACAGTTATCACAAATGAGAAAAATGAGCTCATTCCTTCTCGCACTGTCACGGGGTGGCGAGTTTGCATCGACTATAGGAAACTTAACGATGCCACCCGGAAGGATCACTTTCCCCTTCCTTTCATTGACCAGATGTTGGAGAGATTGGCAGGACAGCAGTTCTATTGCTTCCTTGATGGCTTTTCTGGGTATTTCCAGATCCCCATTGCACCAGAGGATCAGGAAAAGACCACATTCACGTGCCCCTATGCTTACCGTCGCATGCCATTTGGGTTATGCAATGCTCCTGCTACATTTCAAAGGAGCATGGAAGCCATTTTTCAAGATATGATTGAATCATCCATGGAGGTGTTTATGGATGACTTTTCGGTTTATGGCGATTCATTTGATCAATGCTTGGTGAACCTTGAGAGGATGTTGAAGAGGTGTGCAGAGACAAAGTTGATGCTTAATTGCGAGAAGTGTCACTTCATGGTGACCGAGGGGATAGTGTTAGGTCATAAGATTTCGAGAGCGGGTATTGAGGTAACCAAGCTAAGATAGAGACTATAATTAAACTCCCACCACCGTCAAGTGTTAAAGCCATTAGGAGTTTCCTTGGTCACGTGGGTTTTTATAGGCGGTTCATTAAGGATTTTTCCAAAATCACTAGGCCTATGACCCATCTTTTAGAGAAAGATACCCCATTTGTGTTAAATGAGGAATGCATGAAGGCATTCGAAATTTTGAAGGAGAGGCTTGTGAGTGCTCCTATTTTGGTTGCCCTCGATTGGAGCTTGCCCTTTGAGCTCATGTGTGATGCTAGTGACCAAGCCGTTGGGGCGGTCTTGGGGCAAAGAAGAGAGAAGCATTTTCACCCAATATACTATGCTAGCAAAACTCTCAATGATTCTCAAGAGAATTACACTACCACCGAGAAGGAGCTTCTAGCGGTAGTGTTTGCTTTTGACAAATTCCGGTCTTACCTTGTGCTTTCAAAGACCACTGTTTTCACCGACCACTCGGCTTTGAGGTTTCTTTTTGCAAAGAAAGATGCAAAACCTCATCTCATTAGGTGGATTCTTTTGTTGTCGGAATTTGACATTGAGATCAAAGATAAGAAAGGGGCTGAAAATGTGGCGGCCGATCATCTCTCCCGGTTGGAGGACCCGGAGAGGAGTTAGATTCATGAGGAGGAGATTGGAGATAGGTTCCCTCACGAGATGATCGACTTTGTAGAGGCGGAGAAGCAAGGAATGCCATGGTTCACCGACTTGGCAAACTTCCTTGCTCATGGAGTAGTGATTGAAGGGATGACTTCTCAACAAAAGAAGAAGTTCTTTAGAGATGCGGGTAAGTATGTTTGGGATGACCCGTATCTTTATCGTGTGGGAGGTGATAGGATTCTAAGGAGGTGTGTGAGTAGAAAGGAGGGCCTAGATATTCTAAGACATTGCCATGAAGGCTTGACGGGTGGACATCATGGTCATCATTCCACCGCCCAAAAGGTCTTTGATTGTGGGTTTTATTGGCCTTCGGTGGTGAAGGATGCACTTGAGTTTGTGAAGAAGTGTGATCCTTGCCAACGCACCGGGAACATCTCCTCTAAGGATGAAATGCCTCAAAACCCGATTCAAGTGTTGGAGGTTTTTGATGTTTGGGGCATTGATTTTGTTGGACCTTTTCCTTTGTCCAAAGGGAATAGGTATATACTCGTGGCCATAGATTATGTCTCAAAGTGGGTGGAGGCTCAAGCCTTGCCTACAAATGATGCCCGAGTAGTTCTCAAGTTCCTCAAGAAGTTATTTAGTAGGTTTGGGACTCCTAGAGCTTTAATAAGTGACCGTGGCACGCACTTTTGTAACACAATGCTAGAAAAGGCACTACAACGCTACGGTGTCACTCATCGATTAGCGACCGCTTACCATCCTCAAACAAGCGGTCAAGTGGAGAATGCAAACCGAGGGGTGAAAAGGATACTTGAGAAGACCGTAGGGAAGAGTCGGAAGGATTGGTCCGACAAATTAGACGATGCGTTGTGGGCGTTTAGAACGGCCTACAAGACACCTTTAGGAACCACACCACACATGGTCGTCTATGGCAAAGCGTGCCATCTTCCCGTTGAATTGGAACATAGAGCTCTTTGGGCTCTCAAGACAGTCAACCTTGATCTTACCGAGGCGGGTAGGAAGAGTTATTTTCAAATTCATGAGTTAGAAGCCCTTCGTGATGCGGTCTATGCACGTTCATTGAGCATTAAAGAAAAGACCAAGTCATTGCATGATAGGAGATTGAAGGGTTTGAAGGAGTTCAAGAAGGGAGATCGGGTTTTGCTTTATAACTCCTGATTGAAATTGTTTGGAGGGAAGTTGAAGTCCAAGTGGACGGGTCCATACGTTGTTGAAGAAGTTTTTCCATATGGAACCGTTGAGTTGCAAAACGAAATTGATGGGAACACTTGGAAAGTGAATGGTCATAGATTGAAACATTACATCGGAGGACCGATTGATGAGAGTGAGGAGGGGGAAGAGATCCTCCTAGAGAAACCCGAATGAAGGAGTGTTGAGGGGTTCTTGGGATGAATCCCAAGTGTAGAGTTTGTAAATGGTAGATTTCTAAGGTGTTTGGTGTGTTTTTGGTGTCATTTTCGTATTTATTATCCGTTTTTCGTTTTTGTGTGTTTTCTTGAGTTTTGCAGGTCTTTAATCGTTTTGAATACATTTGAAGTCAAGAGGATGGTTTGGAGCTTCCAGGTATGTTCACTTGCCTTAGAAAAATTTTTGAGTGTTATAGTGGAAAAGGGAGGGTGAAAATTTGGCTAAGGCATTGAAATTCCGGAAACTCTCTGGAAATTTGACCCCGTCGCGTCACGCGACACCCACAAGTCCAACTGTCGCGCTACACTACAGGTTTGGTCAAACAAGCGGGTCAACACTTTGTCGCGCTACGCGACAACCTTAAGGTTACCTATCGCGCTATGCGACGCACGCCCAGACCAGTTTTTAGCCATTTCAAGCCCTAGATTTCGAATTCTAACCCCATTTTCTCCTTCTCAAGGCCGTCGCCCTTTCTCTTCCACCACAATTTCCACTTTCTTTCACCATTTACTCACCAATTTCATCAATCAAAACCATCAAACATCATCCCCACCTTCAATATCATCTATTTCTTCCACCCCATTTCACCATTTCACCACCTCCATCCACCATTGACGGTTCCAAGCAAGAAGAAGAAGGGTTTTCTTAAAAGCTTCAATTTTTCTTCATAATCTCATCTTATAAGTCAATTCTAAGGTAATGTGACTAACTACTTTCAATTTTTCTTACATTTTTCTTAATTTATGTCAGTTTTTATTTTAGCCTTGTTTAGATTTTTAGTTGTGAATGTTTTGTGTTGATTTTAGTGTAGTATTAGTTAGTTTAGTCTTGTTGAATGCTTCTAGGCTTTCCATTATGGTTGAATTTGTTGTTTGATGTCAAAGAACCATAGATTATAGTTTGGGTAAAAGCTTGGAATTTGAAATTGGTTCTTTTGATCTTGACAAGTTAAATAAACTGTTTTTGGAATGAAATTTGAGAAGATCATGTTCATTTAAGCATTCAAATCAGTTTTTGGGATGGTTTGTTTATGGGTTTGTTCTGGGAACCTAAATTGTATTATTGGGTAACCGCGAAAGAAATGCTATACGGTTACAATTCTTGGTTTCCTTACTAACTTGGCAGCTTGTGTTTGATTTTGATGTTGTTTCAGGATGTCTGGAGCTAGCTCATCAGGTACAGGGGGAAAAGAAGAAGGGGGCCAGTTCCAAGGCCCCGGGGAGAACCCAGTTCCCCAGTCCAGCCACAAAGAGATGAGAGGACAATTCGCTATCTTGAAGCTGAGCGGGTACCAGTTATCAAAACCAGAAGACTGAAGGATCATACTCTCTTGATGGTTGAAATGGGCACCTTTGAGAGTGATAGACTGGATAGGTTTGTATCTCTAGAACTCCTACACCATTGGAATATCAATTGGGAGTTAGTTGACCAAATAGGTCAGAGAGATAGGTTGGAAAGGCTATTAAGGCCTAAGTAGAGGAGGGTATTAGCTTGTGATTGGCCTCAGTATAAGGAGTTGAACATGGAGTTTCACTCCACTTTTATGTATGATGATTCTGAGTTCGACTCCTTAGATGCTATTTCCTTCCCGTTAGGTAGGCGGGTTTATGAGATGTCTATTCCCCAATTTGCTGTTGTTTGTGGATTCTATACTGAGGATGAGGTCCTATCACCTGATTTTGTGCAATCTTTGAGGGGAGCCACTAAAAAAAATAGAGATTTTTGTCTTTCTGAGCGAGTTTCGGGCTACAATTGCTGATGCCCCGTTTTCCACTAGTATGCTAGAGTCAAACATCAGAGACCCCTTGTTGAGATACATTCATAGGGTGTTGGCATGTACTGTTGTAGGAAGGAGTTCGGGGGAAGAAAAGGTCAACTAGATTGACCTTTTCTGTTTGTACTGCATGGTGACAGGTAGAGAGGCCAATGTGGCCTGTGTGTTGGCTACTTCTTTGGCTAGAGCTAGGCGAGGGGGCGGACGAGCTAGGTTAGACATGGGCCCTTATATCTACCGTATGGCGGATTATTTGGGAGTTTTTGATAGGTATCCTCCTGATTTGATGATCTTAGGACCATTGACCACACCCATAGACTTGAGGGACCTGCAGAGAGCAGGCATTGTAGAGAGAGATGACCCACCAAGGTGGGCAGGTTTTATGCTGGGACCCTAGGTGATGCCCCCACATGGGACACCTGCAACAGATATGGTCATGGGCTCGATCCCAACTCATAGGCAGAGGCCTGTTTTTAGGAGAGAATTCCCCCCAGGCAATACCCACTCCGGGAACTTATACCTGACCCGCTTACTTTGGAATCCCTATGCCATAGGATGGATGGATATCATGATCAGTATAGAGATTGGAGAGAGCATGATCAAAGGAGGCAAGAGGATGCCATGAGGTATTTGATGACCTCACTCCACATTGACATTCCTGAGTTCTACAGGGCACCGGAGGAGCATGATGGGGGAGATGATGAAGAGTAGTGTGGGGAGGTGTTAGCATGTTGGTCTGCTGCAGTTTGCTTGTGATTATTGAACATTTGTACTCTTTGACACTTGTGGTTGGGTTGGATATGGGTTGTAGACTTTGAATTTATTTTGGTTGTGGATTGTTATCATCTTTGAACTTATGGTTGTTTATCTTGATCTTTTTGTGCTTGTTTCATATGGTTGTGTATGGCTTGTGGAGCAATTTGTAGAGTGAAGAGCTTACGTGGAAAGACTGGCACTCGACAGTCTTCTTTTTAACCAGCTAAGTCATTTTCAGTTTTTACTCATTTTTATTTCTAGTTTTTCTTTGGGGTTTTCCTTTTTCTCTACATTGAGGACAATGTAAAGTTTAAGTGTGGAGATGGGAAACTTGGTTTAGTTTGTTTTAGTAGTTAGTTTTAGTTTTTTTTTTTAGTTTTACTTTTTAGTTTAATTTGGAAAAAAATTTATCTTTGTTTTTAAATCTTTAGCTTAGATTTTCTTTGTCCCTGTTTAAGTTGGTTGCAAAAAGCATGATGGGAAATGATAGGAAAGTTAGGTTTTATGGATTCATTCATGGTTAACTGGTTGGTTTGGGTTTATGTTTTGGTTATGGGATGTGTAAGTAGGCTCAACTGATTGTATTTCTCCCGTAGGATTGGTAAAATTTTACTTAAATGCATGATTTTCATGGGAAACATCTTGGGGGTTTGGAATTAATGAAACTGTTTCCTAGTCATAAAGGAATCTTTGCATAATAACAGATTAAAGTTTTGAAAATATGATTTTTGTTTGGCACATGAGTACTCTTTTTATGAGAATAAATCTGAGTCTTATGGCGCCTCCATTTCACCAAATAAGCTGAGTAAAAAGAGAAAAAAAATAAAAAGAACAGAAGTTGGATTAAAAACTTATGTGTCACACGCCGGGTTGCAGCCTGGTTGAAACACCACTAAGTTAAATTCAATGGATTGAAAAAATAAAAGAAAAATGCTCACGCTTCCATCTGTTTCATGTGTAAAAATCTGATTTGAGAAATTCCTGGTTTGTTTATATGTGAGGAATGCTAGAACCCAGGTTAACCCGTGCTATGTAAACAATCTGATCATTTCGATTATCAAAACGATATCGCGTCCCGGGAACCTTCCGCCAGATGGGAAAGCCGATCCGTTCCCGCCGACTCGGGGTGTGACATATATATAAAATGTTGCACTAAAACTAACTCATAACACTCCAGATTGAATTAGTCTTAGTGGTTATAGAGTATTCCTCAATCCTTTGATTCCATTTCCTTGTAATATGATCTACTTTTTTTTTGCTTTACACATGTTGCCAACCTTGACTTGTTATGCCACATTCAAGGAATAAGTGGCTGACACTTTCTTGCACATTATTACAAAAAAAAAAAAAAACAACAGTTATCATGCAACTCTTGATTCCACTTCTTGACCAAGTCATGAGTTCTCATCTTAGGTTTAATTGCTAGCCACACAGTAAAAGCATGTCTAGGGATGCATTGAGTAAGCCAAACCAGGTTAACCCGTGGAACCTCGGTACATTTCCTGAGTATCTTTTCAGACCACTCCCTACCCTTATTTTTTCTCAACAGTATCCTATCCTGGATGTTTTCTCTCAAAATACAAGGTGAAAGAATACGTATCAATATTTTCTGAATGAATTCTCCTCATTGATTTCCCTCCATATATATAGTTATCGTTTCCTATTCTATATCCTATTTACAAGGAATGAATGATTATCCATATATATTAATCATTTTGTTAAAATAATTCCTAGAATTATATTATACCTATTACACACCCGCAATCGAAGCAGAGGTGAGCGGATGCTGAGACTAGAGCGGAAGTCTTCAAATAGAACATGTGGGAGGCCTTTAGTGAAAATGTCTGCTATCTGATATCAGAAAGGGACATGTTGGAACTGAACCATGCCACGTTGCACTTGTTCCCGAACGAAATGGATGTCTATTTCAATGTGCTTCGTGCATTGATGTTGAGCAGGGTTCCGAAAGAGGTACATAGCACTAACATTGTCACAGTATATGATGGAAGAAGTAGATAATGGCCGGTGGAGTCCCAACAGCAGGTTTCAAAGCCAACAGAGTTCAGCCACCACATGTGCAATTCGCCGATATTCGGTTTCGGCGCTGGAACAAGATATTGTAAATTTACGTTTGGATGACATTGGGATGAGGTTCCCCGAAGTAGACGCAATACCCAGATGTCGAATGACGTATCAATATATATATATATATAGTACCATGAAAGGATACGTATCAATATTTTCCGAATGAACTCCCCTCATTGATTTCCCTCCATATATATAGTTACAGTTTCCTATTCTATATCCTATTTACAAGGAATGAATGATTATCCATACATACGTATTATTTTGTTACAATAATTCCTAGAATTATATTATGTCTATTACAAGGGTTATGACATGTTAGAGTCGCGAACCTTAGAGACCAGTCTTGAGGGCATGTCCACCTATTATTGGAAATAATGTCGGCCACAACCATAGAGGGGTTAAGGTCTCTTTCATTCATGTTCTTATGGGACAGAACTTTGCTTATGGACCTTGGGATGCCAGTGATCAAACCATGCTGAGGTAGACCTACCATTCCCAATTATAGTAATAATATGGTTTCTCAAACTATCACTCTGTTAGAGAATCATTTTTAAACTCCAACATTCATCCTACTTAATATTGAGTAGCTAAAAGTCCCCCCCCCCCAAATGATATTAATAAATCCATTTATCAAAATTTCAATTCTTTGATAATTGAAACAGGTAGGATAAACACCGATGACCGGTAGACTTGAATTGATTTGGGTACTAATTTGATAAGTTGAAGCCTATCCACAAAGGCCAACGATTTAAATTTCTAATCAAGAATTTTCTTTCTGACTTTTTCAACCAACAAGCATAGTCTTTCTAGTATAAACGAGAAGAAATCAAGTGGACTCCTAACTATTTGACAGGAAGCTGACTGATGTGTTGCGAAACACATCTGTTTTTCTAATTGTTTTTAATTAGTTTTTGTACAGTCTTATGAAATTTTAGAGTCGATTGATTGATGCTGGTTCTTCACATTTCCATAAATTGTTGCTTGCAGGTAATAAACATGTTATTTTTGCACAAAAGATCAAGAAAACGAGCTCCCGGGAGGACGAGAACAGACACAAGAGCAAAGGAAGAAGAATTTTGGAAAATATCCTTGTCGCGTATCGCGACAGGTGGAAAAGTCAGTTTTACCCCTGTTTAATGATTGCGGGTTGACCCGACTATTTTGTCGGGTAGCGAGTCTCGTCGCGTAGCGCGAAGGGTATAGAGGATCCTGTCGCGTAGCGCGACAGGATTAAAAATCCAGAAATTCGAGTTTAATGTGGGGGAAACGGCTGGAGGCGGATTGATTCGATTTTGGACGATCAGAGATGACTTGGGAGGCGACTGGAAGCTAAAGGACGAGATTGGAGTCGAGTTGGACCATAGGGAAGCCCTAGACGAGTGATCCGAAGGGCGTAAAGTGATCGGTTCTTCTTTCTTTCTTGTTATTCTCTTTTGAATGATGTTTGAGATTTGTTTTAACATTAGTTCTTACTGTTTATTTAGTATGATCTGTGGCTAAACCTTCTAGACCACCTAGGGTTTTACGAATATGCATGTTTGATGTTTATAACGGTTGATTGTGGAACAAGTTTGGATTTTTCAATGGTTTAATGAATTGGTTTGGATTCTTGGATGTATACAAATGTTTATGATGTTTGTGATCTGAGTTATTGTTTCCTCGTGTGCTTTGGCGAATCTCTTTCGTGTAATAAGTGCATGCTAGGTCATTTACTTGGTGTTTTTGATTTGTGGATGGATTACTAGACGTAGTGATCAATAGGAGGAATGGTTAGGTCACAAATGGATTAGATGTTTAACCAAATTTAATAGCCGTGAGGTGAGGGTTTGTTAGTATATCTTGCATGTTTAAGAACTAGTTAAATTCTTTGTGAAAAGACCAAGATTAGGTAATTTGAACATAGTCTTGTATGCTAAATCCAAGATGACTTTCCTATTTATCCCTTGCATTTCATGCATTGAGACTTTCATTTCCATGAGGTAGATGATCTTTAGGATATACCATTGATGGGTTGGTTAACTTGTGAGAGTGATTAACCTCAACCGGTGTTTAAAATACTTACAGACATTTTAGTTGAAATCTTTGAAAATGGTTAAAGAATCTCTAATTTGTTGATAAGCTAAAATTCAAAGATCCCGGTTCCAAATATAAATTCCATAATCAATCTAAATACACTAGATATGTATAAAGTAAACCCTAGGTAGTCACTTCATCATTTGTGAGTTTTAGTTGCATTTTCCTGTTTGAGTCGTAATTCGGTTTTCCAGATTTTATTAATTTCAGTTTAATCAATTATTTACAAAACCCCCTTTCAAACAGTTAATTTAATTTAAGTCATTTGTATAGATAAGTCCTTGAGTTTATTTTGCACTTTCTATAGGAGTCTGTGGGTCCGATATCCAGACTTATTTTTCTGTACTACTTTTCGATAGGTTCACTTGCCTATTAGTAGTTTAGTTTAGAGAGTTTCGAGTATTACTTAGTGTCTAGGTTAGTTATGATTTTTATTTGTTTTAATTAAACTACTTTGCACACATTACTGACCCATAGGAAGTGGATGAGGTCATTAATATCCCTTTTAACATGCGACTTGACATTCCCAAAATAGACTGTACTTTTGAGTATACTGGGAGTGAGACCCAAGGAACGCTTGAACACTTCCAAAACCAACTTTAGAATTTCCACTAAGGAGCTATCTCCATGAAAAAAGAGGAACACGTCATCCACGAAACAAAGTTGGATCATATTTATCTTCTCACACCTGGCATGGAACTTAAACCCTATGTTTTCTTTGATACTGAAAGATATCATGAGAGAAAGAACTTCCATAACTAAGGTAAACAAGTATGGCGATAACAGATCCTCATGTATAAGACCCTTCCTTCTTTTGAAAATCCCCCACGTTCTCCGTTGATTCTAACCGAGAAAGCTGTAGTTGAAAAACACATCATAATCCATTTGGTCATATTAGGAGGGATTCCAAATTATTTAAGCAATTCTATAGAAATTTCCATTATGTAGTGTCATAGGCTTTTTGGATGTCTATCTTGAAAGAACATCTAGCTTTCCCTTGATCTCTATGATAATTTCTCATCGTTTCCTAGGTAATAAGAATATTGTAACTGATTTGGTGACCCGAAATGAAAGCACATTGGTTATCACTTATGATTTCACACAAAACCCTTTTAATGTGATTAGCAAGAACTTTACTAATACATTTACATATGACATTGCAATACGAGATTGGTCTTAAATATGTAGGTTGTTAAGGAAACTATGACTTAGGCACTAGAGCAATAACCATGGAAATTACTATCCTAAGAAGTATGCATGTTCTAGAAAACTCATTGATGGCTTTAGTGACCTCACTACCAACAATTCCCCAGGCAACTTTAAAGAATTTTGATGAGAATCTATCCGAACTAGGAGCCTTATTATCATCTATGTCAAATATGGCAGCCTTGATCACCTCATCTGTGACAATTGTAGTTGAAAATTACGTCATCGATGGCATCAGCACATGTGGTCGTTCTAGAAATCCACGTTGATTTGATGATTGTAATTATTACAGGTTGATAGTATGCGAAAAATGGTGAACGTGGGCGAAAATCGTGCGCGAAACAGAGTTACGGATTGTCCGGAATCGCGAAACGAAGGAAATCCAAAATATCTGAAATCCCCACTACGCGCGGTACGCCCCATCCCAACATCCCAGTTGGGGCGGTACGCCTGGGGTCCCTAAGTCGGCAAAATTGCTTAAAATGTCAGATTTCATCCAGAAGATACAGTTTCTTCTTCCTCTCGAACTTATTCGACCTCCAGGCGACCAAAGCTTAATTTTTAGCTCTTGAACTTCACTTTGAAGCTTTCTAAACATCCAGATCGCACCCGAGATCGTCTCTACAAGCCATGATCAATATTCTACGCGCATAAATTCGTCAGATTAGATAACGGTTCGTTTTAACCTTCTAGCTGGATAATGATGGATTAGATCTTGATTTTGAACGTAATGATATAGTTAGGGTTGTTGATTATTGCCTAGATGATGGCTAGGATTGATTATAAACGAAGAACACGATGTTTTAACGGTTAAATCCTTGTTTTGATCCATTGTAATGCCCGGTTTGCATGAAATCATACCCATGATTATAATGGTTTAAACCATTTGATTATGACAATGTAGGTGATTAGTTTGATTAATCTTTGAAATGCAAGGTTAAATCCAAGTGTTTCAAACTAATCACAATCATTAACATACTTATTGGAACTATTATCTGATGTTAATGATAACAGTCAGATTAGTATGTTAAGCATGGTTGTTTAACCTATTCTAATGCTACATTGTGATATTTCATGATATTTGGGTAATCAATAACAAGGATTGATCATTCCTAAGCCATTAATCTGTCTAGAAACTGTTTTAGCATTATAATCAACAACATTAACTATTTGGTTAATCCAACATTATTCTGATTAATCAAGTGTGTCATCAACCTTGTATTAGGAACCTGAATCAGTATAGGTTCCTACATTATCATACATTGTATGATATAACATTAAATTAACTAATTACATACTTAACATCAGTTTGATGACTGTTAAGACAATGTCCTTGACATTGGACGTTCAGAAAGATCTAATCAGTAAGTTAGAACATAAATAACTTATTAAACATAAATAAATGCAGAATTTCTCTATTAATTTCAGTTGTGTGACAGTCTGCTACTTCTGAGTTATCAGGTCAGTTTCGTACAACCCCTTTTCTTTTTAATCTTTTATAAACATCGGGGTAGCACTGTGGAACTTTTCAGAACTATATGATATGTATCACTGTTATATGCGTGATTTCATGTGATTGTTGAGAACTTGTGGATTTCATGGGATTTTGCCTGTAGAACAGAAAACTATCACAGAACTTATAAGTCCTCATTTCCGAACTGTATCTAGTGAACCCATGTGGGGCCGAACAGAAAACAATGATAGTACTATCGGCTGACAGCCCATTTGCCTGGAGCTTGCAACTCCCCTTGGTGTAAATGTTTGTTATCTGTTTCCAGAACTTCTTAATGTAGTGATAGACATTAAGACAATGAGGCACCAAGATATGTACCGATGGGTAGTATCTTTATAGAACAGAACAGAACGTCCGAAAGGAACTAGATACGGGTCCCATGGTTATCTTGAACTGAACATTGTGAGAACTTGTATTGCATATCATATTATTGAACATGAACTTTACGAACTCACCAGCTTTGTGCTGACGTTTTTAAACTTAAACCTTTTGCACGGAGACAGTGACAACGGGTGAGGATGCACTTCTAACGCTTGTAATTAAATAAGTTAGTCATGTAATAAACTTAGTTTGTAAACTGTATTGTTGATTGTAATAACGATCCTTGTAATATATTTACTTTAAGTTAATCTGTGTGCTATGATATCGGATCAAGTAAGTCAAACCTCATCTCTGAGACATCACCACTATGCTTCCGCAACCATCTCAGAGTGACGAATGACATCATCTCAGGTGACGAGAGGTGGGGGTCATCCTTGACCTCCTTTATCATATCCAGGGCACTTTCCTCATTGATTCTCCTAGTAAACACAGAATCTGGGTGGACAATTTTTTCAACACGGGTGTTCTGGCCCAAAACTCCTTTAGTTGACTTTATCTAACATTTTTATTTTTGTAAATAATTGATATTGCGACTGTCAAGTTCTTTGTTTATTTGGTTTTTTTACTTCTAGTTTCATTTTTGAAGTTTCTTAGACAATTTTTTTTGTATTTAACATATTTTGAAAAAATATAGATGAAAACTATTACAATATGTTATAAAAATAGAAAAAATGATAATATGTGTAAGTTTGAATGTTTTGCATGTATGTATATTTTGCATGTATATTTTGCATGTATATGTGAAAGTTTGAATGTTTATATCAATTATTTGAATTTATGTGTTTATCTTTGTAAGTATGTATGTGTGTGTGTCTATATATATATATATATATATATATATATATTTGTATATATGTATGTATGTATGTATGTATGTATGTATGTATGTATGTATATGTATGTATGTGTAGTTGTATGTATGTATGTAGCTGGTTAAGTCTTGCAAGAGTTTTCTTGAAATTGTTAAGACTTGCTTTCACTTTACAAAGACAATTTTGATTATTTCCTCTTTGGTTTTGTTTTTAAACCATATTAGTAGTGTTTGTGTCTTTCATAAAAAGTATTACGAAAGACTTACCTAAGATCGAGAAAAATATTTACGCATTTCGAATTTCATATTCAAAGTTAAATTAATCTTTCTTGAAAATTTTGAGTTTAATCAAGTTTAATCTTGCAAGACTTCTTATAAGACATGATTAAGTGATTTTATAAAAACATTTTCTTAAATTTATTATCCTCACTTAATTAATAGTTCATACATTTATTGTTGTTGAACTTAATCTTTCCAATTCTTCACATCCTTGATATTAAACTTATGTTATTTGAATTGAATATCCTAAATATAATTAATCAATTGTCCAAAACACATATGTGACATTTGTTCATATTTGATGAATTAGTAACATTTCAAGTCATTTATAATTAGTTATTATCAAAACAAAAAGACTAAATAAAGTTTAAAATCAGTGTTATCCCAACAATTAAAATATCAAAGTTGTGACCAAAGACAAGAAACAACAATAGGCATTGATCAACGCAATAAACTTAATATTATTTCTTGATGTTAATTGGTTGACATTCCTAGTAGAAATCCTAGGATTTATAAGTATATTGACCATGGTTTGGGTGGTTCAAGAGTTCTATCACACTATTTCTTCATATTTTCAAACCAATATATCGATAAAACTTTAAAGTTCAAACACAGTTGTGATGAACATTTACCCTCCATTTAGATTGTAGTATTTATAGGCCGAGAGTAACTAGTGTCTTTGTGCTAACAGTTGACATGTCATTTATGCTTGGCAAAATAGGCGGGTTGGGTTGGTAATGGGTTAAAATGGGCGCGGGTCAGGATGGGTTTTAAGCAAATCAGTTTGGGTCTAAATTGGTTGTTTTTAAAAACGTCAACTTATTTCAAGTTAAAATGAGTTATAATGAAACAAATAGTTTATTTTAGTCATTTTTTAATATTTTCTCAACAAATATATTATTAATCATTCTTACCCATTTGAATCAATAATATTCACATAGATTTAATTAAGTTACCCATATCAACCCATTTAATGTCATATTGATACACATTTCAACCCAAAGTACACAATTTATTTATAATGATATGGATAAATATTTTATTTTAGTTAGTTTATAGGTATGTGTGTATGTGTGTGTTGTATATGTGTATGTTTGTATATATTACGTAAATTTATTATCATCATCTTAATGAAGATAAAAATTTTTAATTATACAAAAGAAGTTTTGACAATTGACAAGAGTTAGATAACACTACGAAATCGAAATGATCCGGTTTCATAAAAGGTCTTGAAAACTTTATAGAGATTGCCAAAACCCATGTTGATGGTGAAGGGAAAATTTATTGTCCGTGTAAAACATGCGTCAATTCGAATCGACATATTCCGGCTTTGGTTTATGCCCACATACGAGACCGTGGGTTTCTACAATCATATGACACGTGGATTTATCATGGTGTGGAATATCAAGATGCTTCAGTTATAAACACACTTTGGTCTTCAAAAACACACGTTCCAACAGCAGATAACGAGATGTTTGACGTACTTGACGATGTTATAGCAGAGCAAAATAGAAATGAAGAAAACATAAATGAAAATGTAGCTCGTGTAGACCCGGAATTTGATATATTGTTTGCTGCCCCGGCTGTAGTTGGATGCCTTAAACTTCTTGGCAAAATTGATGCATATAAACTTATCAACAAGTGGACGAATACTTCATTTGATCAACTTTTAGATTTGTTAAGAGTTGCATTTCCAAAAGAAAATCACATTCCAGCCTCACACTGTAAAACTAAGAAAAAACCAAGAAAGATTGGTTTAGGATATGAATCATAAATGCATGTATAAATGATTGTGCTTTTGGAAAGAGAATGAATCCAAAGAAAATTGTCCAGTTTGTAATGAAAGTAGATAGATTGACAAAACCACAAACCAGAAGATTGTACCACAAAACGTTTTACGGTACCTTCCACTAACTTCTCGTCTTCGGCGAAAGTATAGTTCTAGGTTCACGGCCAAAGACATGATTTGGAATAATACTGGACCTTCAACGGATTGTATGATGCGTCATCCGATTGATGGGAAAGAGTGGCAAGAATTTGACAAGCGGTATCTTGATTTTGCCAAAGAACCTAGGAATGTTCGCTTGGGTTTGGCTGCCGATGGATTTAATCCATTCGAGAATCTATCTCAGTCGTACAGTATGTGGCTAGTAGTGTTAACAATGTACAATACACCACCTTGATTATGTATGAAACATTCTTCTTTTATGTTGGCTTTGCTAATTCCTGGGCCTAAATCACCAGGAAAGGACATTGATGTTTTTCTAAGGCCTTTGATAGATGAGTTGAAAATGATATGACGAAAGGAGTTCAAATGAGAGATACATCAACCAATACTGTATTTACAATGCGTGCGACATTAGTCTGGACTATTAATGATTATCCTTCACATAGCAGCTTGTATGGATGGAGTGGTCAAGGTTACAAAGCATGCCCTACTTGTAACCTAGACACACCATCGTGTCGTGTAACTAGTAAAATAACGTATGTTGGTTACAGACGATTCTTGCCTTCCAAGCATAAATTCAAAGATAGCCTCTTGTTTAATGGCGAAAAAAAGAAGAGAAAGCCTCCTAGAAGATTGACTAACACACAAATTTTAGAACAACTAGAAAACCTCCCATATTGTGTTCCAGGTAAACATCCAAGCTACGGAGGTGTGAAAAGAAAGCGTGGTGAATCAGAGTTGAATTAGACCAAATGAAGTATCTTTTTTTGAGCTGGATTATTGGTCAACACTTGAACTAAAACACAATCTTGATGTTATGCATATTGAGAAAAATGTATGTGAGGGTTTGTTGGGTACTTTGCTAATGAATGAAAAATCAAAAGACACACGTAAAGCAAGAGAAGACTTGAAAAATATGGGCATTCAAGAAAATCAATGGCTAACAACAAAAAAACAACAAGGTTCATCAACCACATGCCTCTTACTGTTTCAAACCTAGAGATCGAGAACGTTTTTGAAGTTCATTGGAGGGGTAAGATTAACTGATGGTTTTGGTTCCAACTTTAAAAATAAGGTGCTTGAATCAAATATAATTGGCTTAAAATCTCATTATTACCATATTCTCATGCAACGATTGTTGCTGATAGGAGTTCGAGCATGTCTTCCTATGAATGATTCAAAAACGATCATTGACCTTTGCACCTTTTAAAAAAATATGTGCACGATCGGTTGATGTGAATGATATGTATACAACACATGATGAAATTGTGAAGATACTATGCAATTTGGAATTAATATACCCTCCAGCATTTTTTTGACATAATGGTTCATGTAATTCTTCATTTACCTGAAGAGTCTATTCTTCGGGCCCAATGTATAAGATGGATGTATCCTTCTGAAAGATACATGAAAAAAATAAAAGCGTTTGTCAGAAACAAAGCTAGACCCGAAGGCTCAATCGCAGAGGGTTATGTTGTAGAAGAAATATTGAAATTTTGCTCTATGTATCTTGAAGGTATACAAACTAGATTCAATCGTCCTGATAGAAATACAAATTCCGGTATTCCAAAGAGGCAATACTCTGTGTTTTCATCACAATGTCGACCACTCACATCAAAGAAAATCACTCCACTTTGCGAAAAGGATAAAAATTCATTGGGATGGTTTGTGTTGGACAACTGTGATGAACTTAAAAGCTACTTTCCGTAAGTTTGTTAATTCTTTTATTTAAATTTTGGTTTTATTAATAACTTGTTTGAGCATTTTGTCTGTGTCTCGTATAGGGAATTTAGATCACAATGTTCTGAAAGAAACGTAAAAGTGGAGTTTTCATCATGGTTTAATGAGAAGGTAAGCATTGCTTCTAACTGTACAGACGAACTAACGGCATTGACACATGGTCCATTGAGTGCATATTCTTATACTGCTTGCATAGTCAATGGTGTTAGATTTTTCGTACACAAACGGGATGTAGGACGCACTACTCAGAACAATGATGTTGTTTCATTTGGAGAAGATCGATGGTACACCATTTTATAGTCCACTCGAAGACATCATAGAGTTGAACTATTTGAGTGATTACTCGGTTGTACTTTTTCGTTGTAAATGGTTCAACACTTCGAGTAAAGGTCGATTAATTAAGAAAGACAACATTGTTGTTATTGACGTTACTCGTCAAAGCTATGTATGTAGTGAATGGTATGATTATCAACAATATATTTTAGCCACACAAGCTAAACAAGTGTTTTATCTTAAAGATCCTTCTAAAATCAATGACAATTGGAGGGTTGTAGAAGACATTCACCATCGACAACTTTGGGATTATCCATGCAAGTACTAGTATTGTTAACGAGATTGATGTATTGCATGATGTTGAGTCATCTGATTATAACTTGATTGTAAATTCAAGCTTGGAAGGAGTTGACACAAGTCTTAACCCCTCGATTGTCCAAGTACCAGTTGTAAATGACACTGAATCATTTCATGGTAACTTGTTTATCGATTTAGGCTACTTGCCTATGGTGCGAACGACAAGTGAAGGTGGTAAATCAAGTCTTACTCCCCCGATCGTAAAAGATGAAGGTCTAAGTGATGATGAGGATGAAGATGAAGATACAAGCACTTCGGATGAGGAAAAAGAAATAAATTATGATAAGGAAGACAGTGATGTTGATATTGTAGACCCACGTTAACTTAGTGATAATTCTGATTTATTATAAATGTACATAGGTATTTTATTTCTTATTAAATGTGATATATATATATATGCGTGTGTGTGTGTTATTAATGGTCCTTTTATATATTATTAACGATCTTTGTTAAAGGTATGACTACATATGCTCGAAGACATGGAGGAGAAGGTGGGGATCGACCTCCTCATGGCAACTCGAGTAGGATTTAGGCTAACTGCGAGTCTTGTAAGTTACTTGTTACAATTGTATATTTTGTTTTTATATTTTATGTGACACCCCATAATTTCCAGGTCAGCTTTTACCTTATTTAAATGTTTATTTAAATGCTTTATGTACACGTGGCACTAGAATTAGTTTAATTTAGTGTGACACGTGGCACGACAGTACGAACACTGACACATGACCAGATAATTCAAGGAATTATCGACAAACAGCACACACGTGTCAAAACACACGAACGTTGGTGAACGTCAAGCACATTGTGTAGCACAACACTCGAAACTTCACGAAACACTCACACATTGAACTTGGAAGTTCAAACGAGGCTAAACGATAGTTCGTAGACGTGAAAACGGCGACGAACGGATCAAATCCATTAAAATAGGCCTATTGGGCTCTCCAGGGGCCCATCGCGGTACGCGATGGCCCAATAAGGAGCATCATCGCGGTGCGCGACCTACATCGCGGGGGTTTGACTCCCGAAATCCGTCGTGGTACACAGAAAGGATTTGAAGGCCCCATCGCGATACGCGAAGCCGTCCAGTCGACAAAATCTTTAATTAACCAAGACAAATCATGCCTAGACTACTCTTTTCATCATTTCACCCGGTTCTACACGCATCACCTCGACTGAACTCGTCTTCTACACCATTCTTCAGCCATTTTCCTCCATTGGAAGCCATTGCCAAGCACCTTGAAGCTCCAACTTGAAGATTTGAAGCTTGAAGAAAGATTGTGGAGCTTGAAGACCATCACCATCTTCCTTGTCCTTGAATCAAATCCACAAACCAGGAGCTACAGAAGCTGTTGAGTCTCTATCTCGACCATTGGAAGCTTTCAAAGGTAGTTTCCTTGAACCACAATCTCACATGCAAGCACCTATAGTGCACATGCACGAATTTCTTTTCTGGGTTTGATGATTTTACTATGTTTCTTGATGATCTAAGATGATTAGATGATGTTTTATGATGATCTAAAATGATGGGTATAGGCCATTGTGCTTAAAATGATGATTTGTGATGATATTGATGCATGCATGTATGATCTAAAGCATTCTAGATGATTTTAGTTACATTGGGATGATTCTTGATGATGTTTAAGAGTTTGTGCAAGATTAGATCATAATCTTGATGGTTAAAATGTGATTAAATAGCACACTTGCTATTTTTAGAAACTTTTTATTTGTGGAATGATATTTTGGTGAAATGCAGGACATGCATGTGTATAGATATATTGATTGAGGGATAGTATGATAATATGGATGATTAGAATATAGTTTCGATGTTGATTGGGTTTATTTGGGCATAGTTACTATTTTTAGTAACTTTTATAACCCAAGTCTTGATAAATGGTGATATGAATGATATTTGGTAACATGCATGCTTATGGATTGCTATTTAAATGTTATTAGAATGATAATGATGCTCAAAATGTGATCTTGATAATGTTTACGGTCATTTTTGACATAGTTACTATATTTAGTAACTTTTCGGGTCAAAATAATGATAGGAGACGATTTGGCTATATTGGTATGTTTAAGATGATGCTAAGTAGCCTATTGTGATGATTGGTGATATGAAAATTGGTTTAGAAATGTTAAAATGGTTATTTATATGCAAAACTACAAAGTTACTATTTTTAGTAACTTTATTTTTTCAAAAACCAACTTATGAATATTTTGTATGATTTGAGCATGCTAAGTGGCTTAATATGTTATAACATGATGATTAGATGCTAAGTTAGATGGTTTCCGATGTCACGTATGCTATAAATGGAAACTTTCCATTTTAGGAAACTTTTGTGTGCTAACATGTTATAAACGACCTATGTGACTTCGTATGATAATGTGTTATGTGTTAACATGCTCACGTAGGACTAACGAGCATGTTAGAACTTTAAAAACCGTTATGCTTTGTGAACATTCCATAAATGCAAACTTACTATAAATAGTAAGTTGTCCATAGACGCGACTTGCGCGTTTTGCACACGACGAACACTTACACGTTGCTACACGATTCACAACCGTCACACGGTTCACCAACGGGTCGTTGACTTGACATGGTCAACTTTGGTCAAACACGGTCAATGTGGACCAACACAGTCAAACACGGTCAATGTGGATCAACACAGTCAAACACGGTCATTGTGCACCGACACGGACAAACATGAACAACCAAGGGTTGTTGGGCACAAACACGAGCACTAACACGAACACTAGCACGGTCACTTACACAAACTCACGTACGGTGTACGATATAGGTTGCCGGTGACCGACACGTGATCTACGCAGGAGCTTACGCTTGATTTACACTTGCATCACTAAGGTGAGTTTACGGCCACTCTTTAACTCTTTTCAAACGCTTTTAAATAGGGGGATAATACTAGTTGAATCGAGTCAAACATTATTTCTATTACAAACATTTTTGTGTATGCTGGTTTATTAGACAAACATTAAGTGTTGAACTCGTAACAAGCCCTCACAAAGTCTTACCGTTAATGTACGAACAACGTGGTAGGTTTGAATGGATCCATTAGGGAATGACTAACCCCACGGGGCACCATGTTGACCGGATGTCATAACCCGTGCAAACTCTGACCTAACTTGCTATGTATACGAGACATAGCGGAGGCAAGGACAAACAAGTCTACTTCGGTAGTGACGCACTGACACTTGGAGCCTAGGGCTCGGTACTAACATTTGATAAACAGCATGACACAGTTTTATTACTATATGTATATCAAAACCTGTGAACTCACCAACCATTGTGTTGACACTTTTTCTAACTTGTATTCTCACGTAACTAACTGCTATGGAACAGGATGCACATTAAGGAACGAGCAATAGGGATCTACATGCATTATGTCGTGTTATTTTGAAAACAATATTATTCTTGTTATGTACTTTAAAACAATGTAGTGTCTGACAACTATTTATTTTCCGCTGCATATGTCAAACACGTTATTTTCCGCTGCTTAACTTATTATTTCATTTTCCGATGCAAACTACTTTCTTAAGTGTATGTGTCAAACCTTGTATTGTAAACGCATATAGAGGTGTTCTATATGACCATGAGCTGTGATTCTGACCACGTCATGCCCACGTGGACTAACACCACGAGTGGGAATTTAGGGGTGTGACATTTTATCATTTTACTAATTTTCATTTTCATGATTTAATGTAGCTCAACCAAGAAAAGCGAAAGGATGTGGAAAAAACAAGAATTTATTAGAAAAATTTGTGAATGAGGATTGTGTCCAAAGATATCGGGATTGAAAAAATAAATTAAAAAGGCTTTTTGATGCCTATGGAGATTATAATGATGTTGAAAATGCAAAGAATCACCTGCCGACACACAAACTCAAGAAGCTTGGGAGAAAATTGTTTGATGAATTGTTTCTCAACGTTGACTTTAAGAAACGATCTATAAAAATGCATCAAAGATCAAAACAACTTTACTCAACTACTGCTGGAAGTAGGTCGTATGTTCATATACGACATGAAGATGTAAGAAAAAATAATTAGTATTATCACATATTTATTGACAATTCATTGAAATGAAGAATATTTTTCTTGTTTACAGATGCGGTAAACTGGAACTTCAAGCATGCTTAAGGATCGGAAGAAGATGCACTCCAAGAAAGGAGGTGGACGGGTGAATGAAGTTGCAGGAGATGACCGGGTAATATGTTGTTTTTATGTTACCATTTAGAGTATATTGCAAGCAAATAGAGAATTTAGAATATCTTACTTTTCACATGTTTGTGCAACTACATAGAGAATTTAGAAACTATGTGTATTGTTTTAGATTTAAGGAGTCATTTTGATCCATATAAACAAACTCTTGCATATGTTTTGTCAAATAAAGTATATGCAAGTTATTGTTTCAATATTGTGTCAAAATGACTTGAACACACTTAAATACAATAAAAATATCCAACTTAATTAAGGTGAACTTAGTGAATAAAAGCTTGTTAGGCTCATTTTGGCCCTTATGTTGAGATTTGTTTATTCTATTTTGTTGTAGATTTGACACGATGTTTATCTAATTTTGTCGCACCCCGAGAAATCCCGTCCCTTCCGGGGCGCGAGCGGCGGCAGATTGTCAGGATCGCAGTCTCCTGTCACACAACATGCGAGACCTATATGTCTGATTTCGTACGTACATCCAATAATTTGGATAAAACAGTTTAGTAATATCAGAGTTGCGGAAGTGAAGTATAAATTAACAAAACAGTTTAACCATTCATAGTTGCGGAAGCGTTAAATCAAAATGGTTTTCAAAGCGATACGTGACAATAGTAGCGGAAGCGATTTAAGCTGATTAACATTACATAACAAACAAATGGTAATAAATGTTTGATAAACTAAGACACTTAAGCAGATGCATGCGACTCCGGCCTAGCATCCTATTCCTGGTGCGCGTGCCTTAGTTACCTGAGAAAACATGCGAGTAAAAGGTCAACACAATGGTTGGTGAGAGCACAGGTTTGTAATCAGCAGTAAACATCAAAATGTTTAAAGTAAAGTTTGCAGGTCTATTTTTCAATACAATGCAATATCAATTGATAGCTAGTCAATATGTGTTATACCATATGCGGGTTCGCAACCGAAGCTAACATGCTGCCTCCCGCCCTATCCTTCCAAGATATGGCAAATGTTGTTTGGTCAATTATGCACTGTTCCGACCTCCAGTCGGGGTGGCCATACGGCTCGCAACAGTGGGGCTTGTCAGGCCCAAATAGTACTATTCAGAATTACCACGCTGAGCGCAACGCGCTATTAACGGTTCGAGGTGTGTTCAATGAGGACTTATCAGTTTGTGGATGAATGCCACACATATGTATATACGATATTAGCATGTACAAAAATAACCAAAAGTGTGTAAGTTGTTCAAAAACAGTTGTATGCAGTGTTTTCTCCCCAAAGGTAGAAAATGTAAAAAGGGGCCGTGAACTCACCTTAGCGAGGTGAACAAATGTAAGCGTAAGCTCCTGTGTCGTCGGGTGGTCAGTCACCGGCTACCTATATCGTATATTACACGTGAGTTCATGTAAGTGATTGTGTTACGTGATCAATAACTCTCGGTTGATCATGTCTGTCTGTGTTGGTCTACATTGACCGTGTTTGACCGTGTGTGTCAACGACCCGTTGGTGAACCATATGTTGGTTGTGTATTGTGAAACATTCGTGTTAGTGCTTGTTGTGTGCAAACGCGCAAGTCTCGTCTATGGACAACTTACCATTTATAGCAAGTTCACAAGCATATTGATTTTAGAGTTCTGGCATGCTCATTAGTCCTACGTGATCTTGTTAACACATAGCACATCATCATACAAGGTCACATAATTCGTTTACAACATGTTTGCACATAAAAGTTTCCTGAAATGGAAAGTTTCCATTTGTAGCATTCGTGACATCAGAAACCATCTAACTTAGTATCTAATCATCATACTACAACATAATAAGTCATCTAGCATGCTCGAATCACACATCAAGTTTACAAATCGGTTTTTGTAAAAATAAAGTTACTAAAAATAGTAACTTTGTGGTTTTTGCATAAAATGACTATCTAAACATTTATAAACCATTCTTTTGCCACAAATCATCATAATAACCAATCTAACATCCTTTAAACATGTCCACATAACCAAATTCATCATCTATCAATATTTCATCAATAAAAGTTACTAAATATAGTAACTATGCCAAAATGACCATAAACATTATCAATATCACATTCTAAGTGTTCAAATCATCATCTTAACATCCTAATAGCAATTCTACATACATGCATGTCCACCATTTCATCTATAACCTCATTTTGAGAAAATAAAGTTTCTAATAATAGAAAGTTCATCCAATATCATGTTTTTAATCAATAAGATCATCATCTAATCTTGCAAGAACACTTATACATTATCAAGAATCATCCCAACATCAACAAAATCATCTAGAATGCCTTAGATCATACATGCATGGCATTATAATGTCTTAAATCATTATTTCAAGCATATAGGTTCATACCCATCACTTTAGATCATCATAAAACTCAATCTAAACATCATAGATCATCAAGAAACACATTTAGATCAACAAACCCAGATTCAAACCACAAGAAATTCGTGCATGTGATGGGTGGGTGCTTGCAAGTGAGTGGATCTTCATGCATGTGGGTTTTTACCCATTGCATGTTCAATCTAACTATCAAGGAGCAAGTAAAACTACCTTAGATGCTCTAGATCGCTGGAATGAAGTTGAATCAGGGATTTGGCAGCTCCAAGGGTGGCTGGAAATAAACTCTTAGTGGCTTTAAGTGGTGGTGTGTTGATGGTGATGAGTTCCAAGCTTCCTTCTATGCTCCAATGGCTTCCTAGGAGCTTCAAAGCTTCATCAATGGAGTTTTCTGGTGAAATGATGAAGAAACAGAGGTAGGAACTCGAGATAGAGGTGTTATGGCTGAGAGAATAGGATTAGAATGATTAAAGTGAGATAGGTTGAGTGTAAATCAAATTTTGCGATCTGTGCATGTCAGGCGTAACGCCTGACGTGGGCTAAAGATCTTAGGCGTTACGCGCGGATGGAATTTGTGTCCGGCTGATTTCTTTGTTCCGCGCGCATCGCCCAGTACCAGGGCTCCGGGTCAGGCGTAGCGCCTGGCCCATATGTTAGGCCCACTAAGCCTGTTTTGTTGTTCTAGGCCCGTTCTTGCCCGTTTCTCGACTGTAGAACATCGTTCGAGCGTCGTTTGGACTCTAATAGTCAATTACTAGCCATAATTGACTTGTGAAGTGTTTCGGTGTTTAAGTGTTGTGACATTCACCAACGTTCGTGAGACTCGTGTGTGTTTCGGTAATTCCTCGAATTATCGATGATTGTTTGTGTTCGTGTCTAACGAAGTGTTTGCACGCTTGATTAATCCTAATCAACGTGTGATGCACAATTCAATAATTCCCCGAACTATTGTTTTGCGTAAGTGTTGTGTTTGCCACACTTGGTTTCCAAAACCAATGTGCAATGTACGATTCGATAGCTCCACGAACTATCGTTTCGCAGTAGTTTGTGTTCAACTCATCTAATCAATCATAATTAAATGAAATGCGACAAGTATGAATGTGAAATGTAAAGATTGTAAGAATCGCAATTCACCTGAAATTGCCGGGTGTCACATCATCCCCTTGTTGAAAGAAATTTCGTACCGAAATTTGGTTGTTGTTGGTAGTGTTCGAGAAACAAGAGTGTTTGAGAAAATAAAAATTTTCTAGTTGTCACATCATCACCTTGTTGAAAGGAATTTCGTCCCGAAATTTATTCGTTGTTGTCGACGTTCGACGTTGTCTGTTTGAAGAGATGGGGATATTTGCACATCATCTGATCTTCACGTTCCCACGTGAATTCAGGTCCGCGTTTCGAGTTCCATCGAACTTTGACAATGGGTATCTTGCTCTGTTTGAGTTGTTTGACCTCACGGTCCATGATTTCTACCGGCTCTTCCACGAACCGTAGCTGTTCATCCACCTGGATCTCATCCAGTGGAACTATAAGTGTTTCATCTGATAAGCACTTTTTCAGGTTCGAGACATGAAATACGTTGTGCACTCCGTCGAGTTCGGTTGGCAAGTTGAGTTGGTATGCCACTGGACCAATCCTTTTTAGGATCTCGAAAGGTCCAATGTACCGTGGGTTCAATTTTCCTCGTTTACCAAAACGAATGACGCCTTTCCATGGCGAAACTTTCAGAAGAACTTTATCTCCTACCTGAAATTCCAGAGGTTTTCGGCGTTTGTCGGCATAGCTCTTTTGACGATCACGAGCTGCTGCCATGCGGTTTCTGATTTGCACAATTTTCTCCATCGTTTCGTGTACAAGTTCAGGAAATACAAAAAAGTTTCTGTCGCCCACTTCCGCCCAACAGATAGGTGATCGGCATTTCCTGCCATAGAGTGCCTCAAAAGGCGCTGCTTTGATGCTTGTGTGGTAGCTGTTGTTGTAGGAAAACTCCACCAATGGTAGGTGAGTTTCCCAGCTGCTACCAAAGTCTACTACGCATGCTCGTAGCATGTCCTCGAGGGTTTGTATTGTGCGTTCGCTCTGGCCATCAGTTTGCGGGTGGTATGCTGTACTCATATCCAACCGTGTGCCGAGCGACTTTTGCAATGATTTCCAGAAGTTAGAAGTGAATCTGGCGTCTCGATCTGAAATAATGGAGATTGGCACTCCATGTCGCGAGACTACTTCTTTGACATAGATTCTGGCTAGCTTTTCCATTTTGTCATTTTCCTTGATCGCAAGGAAATGTGCTGACTTAGTCAGTCGGTCTACAATTACCCAGATAGTGTCACATCCATTAGGAGTACGGGGTAATTTGGTGATAAAATCCATGGATATTTGTTCCCACTTCCACATGGGGATTTCAGGTTGTGTGAGTAATCCAGAGGGTTTCTGGTACTCGATCTTGACTTTAGCACAAGTCAAGCATTTGCCTACGTAAGTAGCGATGTCGGCTTTCATATGTGGCCACCAGTAAAGTACCTTCAGATCATGATACATCTTATCAGATCCAGGGTGAATGGAATATCGGGATTTGTGAGCCTCGTCCATCACAAGGTCTCGTAGGTTCCCATGATGCGGAACCCAGATGCGTTCCATGAAATACTGTAAGCCATCGGCTTTTTCTTTAAGGTGTTGCTCCATTCCCCTTAGTGATTCTGCCGCTAGGTTTTCAGGTTTAAGTGCCTCCACCTGGGCATTACGTATTTGCTCAGGGAGGTTGGGAAGAATGGTGAGTTGTAAAGCTCTTACCCTCTTGGGTTTCGGTGTATTCTTCCGACTTAGGGCATCGGCCACTACATTGGCCTTCCCCGGGTGATACTTGATGGCACACTCATAGTCGTTTAGGAGTTCGAGCCAGCGACGTTGTCGCATGTTCAGTCCCTTCTGCTCGAATATGTGTTGGAGACTCTTGTGAGCGGTGTATATCGTACACTTTGTGCCGTACAGGTAGTGTCTCCAGATCTTGAGTGCAAATACCACGGCTCCAAGTTCCAAGTCGTGGGTGGTGTAATTCTTCTCGTGGACTTTCAGTTGTCTAGAAGCATATGCGATTACCTTGTCACGCTGCATCAGCACGCAGCCGAGTCCTTGTATCGAGGCATCGCAATATACTACGAAATCATCTGTTCCCTCAGGAAGCGATAAAATAGGTGCACTACAAAGCTTCTGCTTGAGAAGCTGGAATGCAGCTTCTTGCTTTTCAGTCCAGAGATATTTCTTGTCCTTGTGGGTGAGAGCTGTAAGGGGTTGGGCTATCTTTGAAAATCCTTCAATAAATCGCCGATAATAGCCTGCCAAGCCTAGGAATTGTCGCACCTCAGTTGGGGTCTTTGGTGCTTCCCAGTCCTTGATTGCCTCTATCTTAGACTTATCCACATAAATCCCTTGTTCATTAACAACATGTCCCAAGAATTGGACTTCTCGGATCCAGAAGTCGCATTTTGAGAGTTTAGCGTACAGCTTCTCTTTTCGTAGCAGTTCAAGAGTCAATTGAAGATGCTCTTTGTGTTCCTCCTGGGTTTTGGAATAAATGAGAATATCATCTATGAAGACAATGACGAACTTGTCGAGGTATGGTTTGCACACTCTATTCATGAGGTCCATGAATACTGCAGGTGCATTGGTTAGCCCAAACGGCATGACCAAAAACTCGTAATGGCCATAGCGAGTGCGAAATGCTGTCTTGGGAATATCCTCTTCCTGAATCCTTAGCTGATGATACCCAGATCGCAGATCGATCTTGGAGTAGTAACTCGATCCTTGTAGTTGATCGAACAGATCGTCGATCCGAGGTAATGGGTAGCGGTTCTTGATTGTTACTTTGTTTAACTCCCGGTAGTCGATGCACATACGAAACGTGCCATCCTTTTTCTTTACGAATAAGACCGGAGCTCCCCAAGGTGAGAAGCTTGGTCTAATGAAACCCTTGTCCAACAGCTCTTGCAGTTGATTGGACAGTTCCTGCATTTCCGAAGGTGCAAGTCGATATGGTGCTCGTGCGATAGGTGCTGCTCCCGGCACAAGGTCTATGCGGAACTCCACTTGTCGAGGTGGTGGAAGTCCTGGTAGATCCTCCGGGAAAACGTCGGGATATTCGCATACGACTGGGATGTCTTCTATCCTTTTCTCCTCTTCAGTCTTGTCGGTGATAAGCGCCAATATGGCAGTGTATCCCTTTCGTAAGCATTTGTGAGCTTTCATGCACGAGATGATGTTCAGAGGAGTGTCACTCCTTTCGCCCTTGATGTCTAGAGTTTCTCCGCTAGGGAGAGGTATGCGCACAACCTTGTCGTGGCAAATGATTTCAGCCTGGTTTTTAGACAACCAATCCATGCCCACTACGACATCAAAACTGCCTAGTGTAACCGGCATGAGGTCAATCTTAAATTTATGGCCTGCTAGCTCTAAAGTGCATTCTCTCAGAATGTGCTTAGTTACAATCAATTTACCATCAGCTAGCTCTACTGTATATTCAACTTCTAAGGGTGTTGGGGTTATGGCAAGTATCTCACTAAAGTCCTTAGATATAAAGCTTTTCTCAGCTCCAGTATCAAACAATACAGTAGCATAATTATCGTTTAAGAGATACGTACCGGTTGCAAGGTTGGGATCCCTCCTGGCCTCCTTGACCCCAATCACGAAGGCTCGTCCCCTCGCTCCATTGTTCCCGTTATTGTTCAGTTGGTTGTTGTTCTTTTTCAGGTGCGGGCAATCCTTCTTGAAGTGCCCTGGTTTCCCACATTGAAGCAACCCTTCGGTGCTTCAAGTTGTTGCTGTTGTTGTGGCTGCTGCGGGGTTTTTGTCATTAGTTCACCCCTGCAGTCTTTGGCTGCATGTCCCCCTTTTCCGCAGCGCTGACATTGGAAGCGGCCACATTGACCCGGTGCATGATGGAAGTTGCACTTTTGGCATTTGGGGTGTTTTCCAGCATAACCTCCTTGGTTCTGGGTGGTTGGAATGGGTGGGGCATAAGCTTGGGTTGATCCAAACTTACGTTGCTATGGTGGTGGTTGGAGAGTGGTTGGTTTGTTCTGGGTGTCATCCCATTTCCGTTTGCCCTTGTCGTTGGTTGTGGTCACAGCACCACGGGGTGGCAAGAGTCCTTGTGCAACTGCCGAATCAGTGAGCTTGTGAGTCAGTCGCACAGCTTGTTGCATGGTGATGGGGTCAGCAGAGAGCACCATGCCCTGAATTTGAGGTGGCAGTCCATCAATGTACTTCTCTATATGTTTGAAGGGTGGGGTTGCCATTTCCGGGCACAGATTTGCTAACTCATAAGATCGAGCGGTGTAGGCCTCGACCTCGGAACCAATCATCTTATGGTTCCAGAATTCCGTTTCCAGTTTCTGCACTTCACCGCGAGGACGGTACTCACGGTTCAACATTTGTTTAAAGTTATCCCAAGGCAGAGCGTTGGCTGCATCAAGCCCTAGGCTCTGAACGTTGGCATTCCACCAAGTGAGGGCAGCTCCCTCGAATGTCCCTGCAGCGAACTTGACCCTGTCCTCGTTCCTGCAGTTGCTCATGGCGAAGGCTGATTCCGCCTTCTCAATCCAGCGTAACAGCCCAACGGCACCCTCTGTACCGCTGAATGAATGGGGTTTGCAATCCAGGAACATCTTGAACGTGCAGAGAAGTGGGTTAGGGTTTGCTCCTGAGATACGCAAGGAACAAGGTTGAGTTAAGTATCGAATAAACGTGTTGAATTGGAAACAAGTGTTTGTAGTGCAAGGTGAATATGAACAGATTCATCACCTTGGTTCAGTAGATTTTGGTTACGGGTAGCTTCCCGTGCAGCAAGTACCTCCTCAACCCGTTCGTTGATGAGGGCGTTCAACTCAGCTTGAGTCAGGTTGATGTTCCCACGTCCGCCAGCATTCCTACATCCTCCACGTCTTCCAGCCATGATCTTCATAGCAAGAATAAGTGTTAGTGTTTGTGCAATGACTAACGCAGTGTGTGTGCGGTAGGTACTGAAGGAAAACATGTAGAGCTATCGGCTCCTCCCAGTCATGTGTAGCCACGTGCGGTGACGATGGTGACATCATAAAGTAAGTGTGTATATTAAGCGTGGGTTCAATCATGTATGCAAGTATCACGATACTAAACACTAAGTGTTGTGTGGAGACTAGTGGTTATAGACTAAGTTCACTAAATGCAAACCCAATTCGCAATAACTGGAGTCTCTGATACCAATCTGTCGCACCCCGAGAAATCCCGTCCCTTCCGGGGCGCGAGCGGCGGCAGATTGTCAGGATCGCAGTCTCCTGTCACACAACATGCGAGACCTATATGTCTGATTTCGTACGTACATCCAATAATTTGGATAAAACAGTTTAGTAATATCAGAGTTGCGGAAGTGAAGTATAAATTAACAAAACAGTTTAACCATTCATAGTTGCGGAAGCGTTAAATCAAAATGGTTTTCAAAGCGATACGTGACAATAGTAGCGGAAGCGATTTAAGCTGATTAACATTACATAACAAACAAATGGTAATAAATGTTTGATAAACTAAGACACTTAAGCAGATGCATGCGACTCCGGCCTAGCATCCTATTCCTGGTGCGCGTGCCTTAGTTACCTGAGAAAACATGCGAGTAAAAGGTCAACACAATGGTTGGTGAGAGCACAGGTTTGTAATCAGCAGTAAACATCAAAATGTTTAAAGTAAAGTTTGCAGGTCTATTTTTCAATACAATGCAATATCAATTGATAGCTAGTCAATATGTGTTATACCATATGCGGGTTCGCAACCGAAGCTAACATGCTGCCTCCCGCCCTATCCTTCCAAGATATGGCAAATGTTGTTTGGTCAATTATGCACTGTTCCGACCTCCAGTCGGGGTGGCCATACGGCTCGCAACAGTGGGGCTTGTCAGGCCCAAATAGTACTATTCAGAATTACCACGCTGAGCGCAACGCGCTATTAACGGTTCGAGGTGTGTTCAATGAGGACTTATCAGTTTGTGGATGAATGCCACACATATGTATATACGATATTAGCATGTACAAAAATAACCAAAAGTGTGTAAGTTGTTCAAAAACAGTTGTATGCAGTGTTTTCTCCCCCAAAGGTAGAAAATGTAAAAAGGGGCCGTGAACTCACCTTAGCGAGGTGAACAAATGTAAGCGTAAGCTCCTGTGTCGTCGGGTGGTCAGTCACCGGCTACCTATATCGTATATTACACGTGAGTTCATGTAAGTGATTGTGTTACGTGATCAATAACTCTCGGTTGATCATGTCTGTCTGTGTTGGTCTACATTGACCGTGTTTGACCGTGTGTGTCAACGACCCGTTGGTGAACCATATGTTGGTTGTGTATTGTGAAACATTCGTGTTAGTGCTTGTTGTGTGCAAACGCGCAAGTCTCGTCTATGGACAACTTACCATTTATAGCAAGTTCACAAGCATATTGATTTTAGAGTTCTGGCATGCTCATTAGTCCTACGTGATCTTGTTAACACATAGCACATCATCATACAAGGTCACATAATTCGTTTACAACATGTTTGCACATAAAAGTTTCCTGAAATGGAAAGTTTCCATTTGTAGCATTCGTGACATCAGAAACCATCTAACTTAGTATCTAATCATCATACTACAACATAATAAGTCATCTAGCATGCTCGAATCACACATCAAGTTTACAAATCGGTTTTTGTAAAAATAAAGTTACTAAAAATAGTAACTTTGTGGTTTTTGCATAAAATGACTATCTAAACATTTATAAACCATTCTTTTGCCACAAATCATCATAATAACCAATCTAACATCCTTTAAACATGTCCACATAACCAAATTCATCATCTATCAATATTTCATCAATAAAAGTTACTAAATATAGTAACTATGCCAAAATGACCATAAACATTATCAATATCACATTCTAAGTGTTCAAATCATCATCTTAACATCCTAATAGCAATTCTACATACATGCATGTCCACCATTTCATCTATAACCTCATTTTGAGAAAATAAAGTTTCTAATAATAGAAAGTTCATCCAATATCATGTTTTTAATCAATAAGATCATCATCTAATCTTGCAAGAACACTTATACATTATCAAGAATCATCCCAACATCAACAAAATCATCTAGAATGCCTTAGATCATACATGCATGGCATTATAATGTCTTAAATCATTATTTCAAGCATATAGGTTCATACCCATCACTTTAGATCATCATAAAACTCAATCTAAACATCATAGATCATCAAGAAACACATTTAGATCAACAAACCCAGATTCAAACCACAAGAAATTCGTGCATGTGATGGGTGGGTGCTTGCAAGTGAGTGGATCTTCATGCATGTGGGTTTTTACCCATTGCATGTTCAATCTAACTATCAAGGAGCAAGTAAAACTACCTTAGATGCTCTAGATCGCTGGAATGAAGTTGAATCAGGGATTTGGCAGCTCCAAGGGTGGCTGGAAATAAACTCTTAGTGGCTTCAAGTGGTGGTGTGTTGATGGTGATGAGTTCCAAGCTTCCTTCTATGCTCCAATGGCTTCCTAGGAGCTTCAAAGCTTCATCAATGGAGTTTTCTGGTGAAATGATGAAGAAACAGAGGTAGGAACTCGAGATAGAGGTGTTATGGCCGAGAGAATAGGATTAGAATGATTAAAGTGAGATAGGTTGAGTGTAAATCAAATTTTGCGATCTGTGCATGTCAGGCGTAACGCCTGACGTGGGCTAAAGATCTTAGGCGTTACGCGCGGATGGAATTTGTGTCCGGCTGATTTCTTTGTTCCGCGCGCATCGCCCAGTACCAGGGCTCCGGGTCAGGCGTAGCGCCTGGCCCATATGTTAGGCCCACTAAGCCTGTTTTGTTGTTCTAGGCCCGTTCTTGCCCGTTTCTCGACTGTAGAACATCGTTCGAGCGTCGTTTGGACTCTAATAGTCAATTACTAGCCATAATTGACTTGTGAAATGTTTCGGTGTTTAAGTGTTGTGACGTTCACCAACGTTCGTGAGACTCGTGTGTGTTTCGGTAATTCCTCGAATTATCGATGATTGTTTGTGTTCGTGTCTAACGAAGTGTTTGCACGCTTGATTAACCCTAATCAACGTGTGATGCACAATTCAATAATTTCCCGAACTATTGTTTTGCGTAAGTGTTGTGTTTGCCACACTTGGTTTCCAAAACCAATGTGCAATGTACGATTCGATAGCTCCACGAACTATCGTTTCGCAGTAGTTTGTGTTCAACTCATCTAATCAATCATAATTAAATGAAATGCAACAAGTATGAATGTGAAATGTAAAGAATGTAAGAATCGCAATTCACCTGAAATTGCCGGGTGTCACAAATTTATAGCAGTTATGCTGTTGGTTTTTTTTAAAACTAATATGTATTTATTGTACTATTTATATACAGGAAAGAATTGAAGAAGCTGCTCGGATGCGTCAAAAATCTGGGACTGAACATATTGATGAACAAGAGTGTTTGTCACGCGTATTAGGTTAAAGACATGGCTGGAGTAGGGGTGTGGGAAGAAAACTCAAAAATGTAGCCCCTGATATTTTGTATGTGTCAAACTCGCAGTCACACATGCAAGAAACCATTCTTCTCATGAATGAAAACATGAAACGAATGCAAGATGAGATTGATACAATCAAATCAAACAAACATGGCACATCAACCGACTCAAATGAAAGATGAGATTGATGCACTCAAATCAAACAAACATGTCACATCAACCGACTCAGATGAAGATTAGTGTACTTTGAAACATTAAGTATCATATTATGATGGTTTGGAAAACATTTAGTTGGATTATGTACTTGTTCGGATGTGTTTGACACTTAGTAAACATTGTTGAATGGTTTGTGTTTTGTGTTTTGTTTGATTATTTGTATTTTGTGTTTTGTTAGGTTTTAGTATGTTTTATTGTAATATAACAGGTTATTTGGAAAGTCATAAAAGGTTTTTGCTGCTAAAAACTGGAAAATTTTAAAAATAGGGAAATTTTTTTTGAATGAGACTTTTGCCGACAACATGTCGTCGGCATAGAGGTCATCAATTTTTTTTTAATTAATTATAATATATAAAATAAAGTTCTCGTGGCGACTTGTGGCGACGACTTGTCGTCGGGAAAAAGGATCTATGCCGACGAAACTTGCTCCGAAGACCATAAACATCTATAGCTAAGAAGCTATAGCGTTGAATATAGTGGCGACGACATGTCGTCGGGATAGGGAGACGTATCAGATAAAAATTCTTGTAGTAATCGGTTAAAATTCTAGTAATTGGTTATTGTTGTAATTTACTTGTATGATTGCAAGTGAAGCAGGGCATGAATAATCAAAATTTTTTAACCATTTACATTTTAATTTTTGATGTACAGCATATAGGGCTGTAAACGAACCGAACGAACACGAAGGAGACCTTGTTCATGTCCGTTTGTTTAGCTTTTAACTTGTTCACGAACGGCTCACGAACGCTAACCGAACGAAAATTCTTGTTCGTGTTCGTTCATTAAGGAATTTAACTTGTTTACGAATGCTAACGAACACATATTATTTAAACAATAAAAATCAACATTCTTAATCTCAAGTATTGTAGATAATCATTTATAAATATATAAATTAAAATATTATAGTATTAAACTAAAAATAGCTTAAACATTATGGTATTAAATAAAAATTAAAAATTAAAAATATAGAACAAATTTAACGAATAAATATAATTAATGAACTTAACCGAACATAAACGAACATGTTACTGAACGTTCACGAACACAAATTAACGAACACGACCTCTATTCATGTTCGTTCATTTAACTAAACGAACGGAATTTCTAGTTCGTGTTCGTTCATTTATTAAACAAACGATAAACAACATTCGGTTCGTTTAAAGCCCTAATAACATAAAAATCTAAATGATATTTGGTGTATGCTTTAAGTGCGTACGTGGTTCTTAATACCATGACTTCAAGATTTATTTTTTCTTAACTATATGTATATTTTTGTTATGAAATTGATATTGTTAATTATATATGAATTAAATTGATCAAATGTTACGCCTTTGCAAAATACCACTTACGAGACATGCATAGAAATATGTCATGTGTTTCATAGGATTTTTATTTATTTGATATTAGATAGGAAACTCGTGTATATGACAAACATTAAGCATAAAAAAGTAGTTAGTTAATTGTATAATAACCATCTATAATTACATATTCTACATGAACTATTAAAAAATATTTTCTTTAATATTATTATTTTATTAGAGAAAAAAATTAAGAAAATATATAAGGGTGAGGTAATAATATTAATATACATGTGTTTCTTCTTTAATTGTTCATTTATTAGTACATATAGATACAGATAGATAATGACATGCAAACCTTCTCCATGAAACGTTGGGGTTGTTTATTTTTTGTTGCTCGGTTTTTTTAGATGCTTTCTAGGTGCTTGTTCATTTTTCAACGACCTTTACAAATTGTAAAATATCTATGTCAAGACAATCGAATAAAAATATAATAAAAAAATTCATATATGGCTAATTAATTAATTAACCAACTCAAGAATGATATATATATTTCTTAAAATTGTGGAAGGTTTTTTTTTTTTTTAATTTCTTATGATGATATAGTTGATAAGTAATGAAAAAAATTTAATATAAAAAAGGTCAGGATTACCCACTCGCTAATTTGTTTGGTGAAGGAGTTGGTAACTTCCTCTGGGTGCGGTTGATAGGATCTCATAGCCTCGATTATTGCTTTTTCTGCTCGTTGTTTCATAAAATCATCAACATGTGCGATGTTCCCTGGCTTTTGATCTTCTCCTGCCAGGATAACACGAAACACGATCCCCAATACAATTATGAGAAGAACCCCTGCACGATCAATACGTTTCATTTTTTGTTTCTTCCTTTCAGATGTTACGTACATAACATAATAAAATATAAAGATTTTCATTTCACCCCACAAAAATCAGATATTTTAGGGCTTTTAAGAATTGAATATGAGATCTAGTTTCTATTTTTATCATTAGTTAATGTTGTTTTTATTCCGAGTTTATTTTTCAAAGTAAAAAACAACCATCGCAAAATGAAAGTAATTAAATAAACATTCATACTTAAATATTACTTAACCATCAACAGTTCTCAAATCTATTTGGTTATTTGATAAAGAGTTTGTGAGATTTATCCTCAAACTATAACAAAACAACCCCTAATAAAATGAAAGAGCAAAAATTTGCTATGAAGTTGCAGCATTCTAACGCATTTTATTTAAATATTTTAATACATTAAACATAATAAAACCCTTTTATGAATGTAGGTCCTGAATGCTCCAAATAAGGAACATTAAGAGTTCTAGTCCAAGGGCCTCTTACTTATGTAAAGTCATATAAGGGCTATTTTATTAATTATTTCAAGTTTCACGCGAACAAATTATGATGGCTGAGTTGGACGTGTTGACGACATCACAAGCGAGATATATTATACATCATATCATTCAAACGCTATGGAACTAAAAGGCGGGTTATAGCTATATTAAAGACAACCCCTAAGGGAGTTTATGATAGGGGTGTGTATAAAACCGAAAAGACTAACCCAAAAACCGAAAAATCCAATCCTAAATAACTGAACTCAAATATAAACGACATGTTTTGTACAAGTTTCTAAAAACCTACAAGTTTCTGTTTGGGTTGGGTTTCACGTAAAATAAAACAGAAAAAGCCCAATGCATGTGTATGTATGTGTGTATTACCTTTCAAAATTTTCAAAAATATATAAACCGTTTATATATTTTATTGGTTCTCAATGCTGAAAATCATATAAAAATTTTGTATTTTATTATATTTTAGGCTTATATGATTTTTACTAAATTTAAATATGTTTTAAAATAATTTTAATTGTTAACTAGTGTTGTACTTCAAATATTTTTTGTACAAATACAATGTTTTGGTTTGTTTTTTATAAGCATAATTTTAGGCTTTAGTTTAAAAATTGAAAAAACCGAAACCAAACCGAACCCAAATGGATTTTAGACATATAAAAACATAAAAAACGGAACCCAAACATGTTTAAATAACCAAAAACCGAAATTTCGGTTTTGGGTTTGGACTAAGCAAAAAACCTATCCAAACCAACCATGCACACCCCTAGTGTATGAACTTACGCAAGATGCTACCGAAGTGGCTGGAGAATGATGATAATGCATACGGAGGGGCATTTCTTTTAAATGATAGAATGCACGATAACAGAGGATCTTCTTTAGGGGTGTTCATCATATAAGAATATGAGTTATTCAATTTATACGAATCAGGTTATTCGGATTTGAAATTTTTTCGTCCTGAACCCAAACCTGAATGCCTGGAATTGGGTCGAGGGTCATCCAACCAAAACAACGAATAAACCTAAATATTGACTGTTTATTTTGTTCCTTTATTTTGGTTCCCAAAATCAAACATTTTAGTAAATATAACACTTAAATAAAACACTTCAAAAGGTAAACATTAAAAACATCATCAATCCATAGGGACTTATTCCACTAAGAACCATTAAAACTTGAAGAAACTAAAGAAACTGCATAATACACTTGTACATTATGCATTAAAATATTTTTAATTAAAGAGAAAAATGTAGAGCAGTTAAAAACCACTCTATGTACAAAACTTAAAGCATAGTGTACAAGTGTATTATGCAGTTCTCAAGTTCCTAACATAAAAGTGGTTTTTAATGGAATGTCTCCCTCAATCCATAAACTTTTAACATTCATAACTTTATTACAGAAAAGATAAATTCGGATTAAACCTAATTCATTCTTTTATTCTGCACATAACCATAACTTAACTAACTTCTTTAAAAGTAATTAAAAAGCTAGTTTCTCCATAAACTATAAGCCATCAGAATCAAAAATAGATAATTAAAAAACAACAATTTCTTAATAATGATTTTTGAACGAATTTGGCTCAAAATTTAAAACTAATTGCACATATTTCAGTTTAAAACATTTAAAAACCGTAAACAAAGCAGTTAATCCACACAAATCGAACAAGTATATGGTGAAATCAAGAGATAAAAACGGATCAACAAACATAAGGCTGAAATAGTGAAACTCCTAGTGTTGGAATCGCCGCCGCATCCCACAACCCTCACTCGCAGAACATGGTTTCAAACTCAAGGTCATGAATAGAGGATTCAAGCATCAAGGTCGTGAGGAGAGGAATAGATCCTTAGGAATCTACGCTGCCATGGAGGTCGGCGAGGATGACGTAGATCATTATAACAGATTTACAACATTTTTTTCTTTTATGAGTTTACAACAATTCATCGCCGTTTAAGATATAATATCGTTGTAACTTTTTAACTTACAGTACTGTAACTGTTTTAGACCCAAAACTTACAACGATGTTACGTCTTAAACGGTGATGAATTTTCGCAAACTCACAAAAGAAAAAAGTGATGTAGATATGTTACAATGATGTTAAAAAAAATCCAAGATTTGGTATTTTAATTATTTATATTTTTAAGCCCATTTTAAAATTTTATATTTTAATTATTTATATTTTTGTATTTAAAAAATGAGAATCTAAAATCTAAATACTCTAGACCCCAGTCCCCTTAGTTGTATTTTCTTGTAGTGTATGTGTTTAATTTACTTAATTTGCATCCCTAATTTTTGAATTAAGGAATTATGCCTCCTAAACAACTATCTGGTAGTCAAAAACGAAGTTACTGAAAGGAGTTTTTCTAAGTTGAGGTTATTGAAATCTTACTTACGAACAACAATGTTCCAAGAAAGACTTAGTGGATTAATTGGACATAATAGCTATCGAGAGTGATATATTAGAAAGTATATACTGCAAAGAGCTAATCAACCAATTTGCTATGAAGAATGCTAGAAGAGCTTCACGAATCACCGGTTAATTATTGTTATATGTATTTCACTAAACTTGACACTATGATTTTGTTATATTTATAATTTATTCGTATAATTAGTCGGCTCCTTAGGGAAAAAAATTATATACTTGAATGCGTTAATGGCCTTTTTTCCCCGACTTGTCCTGGGCAGTCAAATTCTCAGGACCGTCCCTAATTATAGTTATTGGGTTATAGCTCTATTTAAGGGTTTTCATTTGAACACTACCATATATGTATGTACGTACGTACGTACGTATGTATGTATGTATGTATGTATGTATGTATGTATGTATGTATGTATGTATGTATGTATGTATGTATGTATGTATGTATGTATGTATGTATGTATGTATGTATATATAGGATTGTGAACAAATAATAACCCACCTTTATTGCAATAATCCATATAACTTTGACAAGATGAAGCCAAATCTTGGATTTTTTTAACATCATTGTAACACATTTAGAACACCATGTTCTTTTATGAGTTTGCGAAAATTCATCACCGTTTGAGAGTTTACATCATTGTAATTTTTGTGCCTAAAACAGTTACAGTGTTGTAAATCAAAAATTTACAACGATGATACGTCTCAAACGGTGATGAATTTTTGCAAACTTATAAAAGAACATAGTGTTCTAAATATGTTGCAATGATGTTCAAAAAAAATCCAAGATTTGGCTTCATCTTGACGGGTTATTTCGGGTTATTGCTTTAAGAATGTGTCATTATTTGAACACTTCCCTATATATATATATGTGTGTATGAGTTTGACCATAGAATATATCTGTTGGCGTAGATTTGTCTTGTGATATACATTTGTGGTAGTCCACATATATGTTAGTGGTATATATAAACATTTTTGTTTTGAAGAGAGGAAATTTTGTAAGACATGAAGGCGAATCACTGTGGTTAGGTTCCCCCAGTGGTTCCCTTATGCAAGTCCACAAATTTTCGTTATTAATTAATTAATGTCTTTTTACGCCTTATTGGCCTTTGCCATCATCTTAGCCCCGAGCGTGTTAGCCGGGACGATGACACAAAACACAGGTAACGCACATTCAGACCGCTTCATAGAAGAACGTGCTCAAAATGCCACCAAGGCCGCTATAGGAGCATATAATCCTCACCCTGACTCTGCAATCCTTAATTTCAACAAACAAGTACAAGAGTACGTACGTGATCGATCATATATATATATATATATATATATATATATATTTTGCAAATTATACATACATACATATATATATATACATGCATGATTGTGATGTAGGTCTTTAGCTGATGATGATCAAACAAATAATTCAACAAGGCGGAAGCTAAAAGGTACGGGATGCATGGCTACCAACCCAATTGATAGATGCTGGAGGTGCAAAAAGAACTGGGCCCAAAATCGGCAAGCCTTAGGTGAATGTGCTCGTGGGTTTGGAGAGCGAACGACGGGTGGTATGGGTGGTGATATCTACGTGGTCACGGATGCCTCTGACCATGACATGTTGAACCCAAAGAAAGGAACCCTACGCTGGGGAGTAATCCAAGACAGGCCGCTCTGGATCATCTTCCAGAGGTCTATGATCATCACCCTTCAACAGGAGCTTATTATAAACAATGACAAGACCATCGACGGCAGAGGGGTTAGTGTTCACATTGCCTACGGTGCAGGCTTGACCATTCAGTTTGTTCACAACATCATCGTTCATGGCATCCGAATCCACCACATCGTGTCCAAGGAGGGAGGGATGATCAGGGACTCCGTGGACCACTTTGGGCTGAGAACGGTTAGCGACGGGGACGGCATCTCCATCTTTGGTGCCAGCAAGGTATGGGTGGATCATGTGTCGCTGGATCACTGTGCAGACGGGCTGATCGACGCCATCATGGCTAGCACTGCTATAACCATCTCCAACTGCAAGTTCAATCATCACAACGATGTGATGTTGTTGGGGGCGAGCAATAGTTTTCACGGAGACCAGATAATGCAAGTGACGGTGGCATTCAACCGATTTGGGAAAGGGCTGGTGCAGAGGATGCCGGCATGCCGCTGGGGGTTTTTCCATGTGGTTAACAACGACTATAACAAATGGGAAATGTATGCCATCGGGGGAAGTATGAACCCTACCATCATCAGCCAAGGAAACCGATTTAGGGCACCAGACAACGTCCATGCAAAGGAGGTACCTACGTGCTTCAATTCTTTAATTATATATATGAATTATATATAAGTTTTCATTAATTTAATTATGATAATATATATATATAGCTACTGATCGATCGATTACATATTAATTTATTTATTCAAATTGATCGATATGTTACTTAATAATTAATTAATTAATTAATTAGGTGACACATCGCGATCACTTTCATCATAAAGTTTGGAAGCACTGGAGATGGAGATCGGTGAATGACCTTTTCCTTAACGGGGCCTTCTTCGTAGCATCGGGTGATCACTCAGACATCGCTCAGCAACTGAAACGCCACATGGTCCAAGCTAAAGATGGTGCAGCCGTTGGTCTACTCACTCGTTATGCCGGTGTCCTCCGATGCAGGCACGCCAGACCTTGCTAGCTAGCTAGCTAATTCTTTTTAATTGGTATTGTACCATCAATCAGTACGTGTTTGTAATTATATTTTAGTAATTAATTATATATATAATAGGTTATAAACCCATATATTACGTGGGTTTTAGTATAAAAAATTATGCAGTTAAAATATATTTATGATAATTTAATTACATATTTTGTTAAAAATATATACTTTAAAATTTTCATTTATGCTAATAAAAGATGCATGTACAAAAATAAATTATTCTATTCGAAATTTTTAATACTCAAGTTTATGTTTTGTAACCGTATAGTATGTGATAAAATATATTTAAATGGCATTTTAGTTAAGAAAAATTGAGATATAATAGGATATAATACATGATATATATTTTTACTAAAGTATAAGATACTTAATATTTATTTTGAATATTATAAAACATAATTTACAAAATTGTATTAAAAATTAATAGTATGTAAATTTTAATTATATTTTTAAAACAGATACAAAATTAACGAAAGTATGTTTTTAAATAAAATTAAAACTTTTAAATTTTAAATTTATCTTTTGTATCCGCTTGTGATATAATAGATTATAATTTCTTGTTAGCTATAAAAAATTGAAATATAATAAAAATAATTCATACTATTTATTTATAAAAAAAATTGTAAGATATTTAAGTTTACTTTTGAATATTAAAAAAATTGTAAGATATTTAAGTTTAAAATAGACTGCTCTTAAAATAATTTAGGAAGAAAAAAATAAAATTACCAGCTATAATTGTGTGAAGATGAGCCTGTGAAATTGTTGTTACTAAGCTGCTTGAAAGAGAATGGGGCGGTGACTTGAATCTTTGGCAGGTAGAAAGTATGAGGGAAATAAAAGAGGGATTTAAGTATTTGTGTGAAATAGGGGAACAAAAAAAATTGAGATTCTTAATATGTGGGTAATTTTGAAGTTATCTTATTTATTTCTGTTTTCTTTTTGGTTGTCCGCGTAAACATGGGCAGTTTGTAGTGTGTCAATTAAGGTAGTTATGCCAGATGGAGTTTATGATGTAGATGGTCAGTTAGTGGTAAGTATTATGAGTCAGTTTCTTTTACTTTGTAGTTCATGGGTCAATTATGTGTAAAGACTATATAGTCTTCTTTTTCTTTTTGTGATGAATCAATAGAGTGTTTGTTCTTAATTTGTCCTCATTGTGTGTGAAATTACTTGCATTTAAAACAAAATATGGTATCAGAGCCATACCTAGGAATAATCAAATTAACAGGGTGCGAGTAATGGATGGCCAATAATTCATTTAGTCAATCTCTACCACCTCTTACAATCTTCAGAGGAGAAGGTTATGAGTTTTGGATTATTCTAATGAAGATATACTAATGTCACAAGTTATGTGGGAGTTATTGTGAATGAGTATAGTGAAGAGGACAACGGTGGAACCCGATCGTGTGATCATCGAAAGAAGGATGCTAGATTATTTTCGTTGATACAACAAGCAATACATGATGAAGTCTTTTCTCGTATTGTCGCGGCTATGACGTCACGACAAGCATGATGCTTCTTCAAACTGATACCATGGAGACTCAAAAGTAAGAACTTTAAACCTTCAAGGACTCGGGAGGGAGTTCGAAACACTTCAAATGAAGGAAGGAGAAACAGTTGCAGTCTATCTATCATGAGTAATGAAGATTTTAAATGAAGAACAGGTATATGGTTAGAATGTAATTGATCGAAAAGCAATAGAGAAAGTATTACCAAATCCTCTTACCTAGATGGGATCATGTTTCTACATCCATTGAGGAACCGAAGGATCTTATGGTTATGACCTTTGATCAATCGACGGGATACTAACTGGCCCATAAAGTCAGGGTTAGTCATACTATGGAAGGTGCTATTGAAGAATAAGCATTTCAAGCTCTTACTAGAGGCGATGAAAGGTTTAATAATCTAGGAAGAGGTTTTGGATGATGTAGCCCTCAGGGATGTGGTCGTGGGTATGAATGAGGCATGCAGTCCTTAGGGACGTGGTCGAGGGTGTGAACGAGGCAGTCCTCGGGGACGTGGTCAAGGGTGTGAGAGAGGCTTCGAGAGAGGACAGAGCATTGTGTAGTGTTATAACTGCATTAAGTTTGGTCATGTTCATGAAGATTGTTGGAGTGAACCACAGGTTTAAGCGATAGTTGAAAATGAAGAAGAAGATGATGAGTATTGATTATTTATAGCTATTGAATGTGGAAACAAACAATAAACTAGTATCTTGTTTCTAGATGGCGGGTGCTCGAATCATATGACAGGAAGAAAGGAGTGGTTTAAGTGTATAGATGAATCAAAAAATTCAAAACTGAAAATGGGTAATGGGAAAAGTATCCAGGCTGAAGGAAGAAGCAAAGTAAAGATAGAAGCTTGATAACTTTCAATTTTAAAGAAACCCTGGAATTAATAAAAATGGGAAATCCTGAGCCAAATCATGTTTTTCAAAAACAAACAAAGGTTCAGGAAGCAAAAATAAAAAGGATAGGTGCAAAGTCTCCATGTATGATCCATACTAGGTCCGACCAACTACCCATCCTACCTCCTTTACGTTCTTGACAGCCAATATTTGTATCATTTTCATGTTTCGGTCCTCTTCCCCATTACTTAGAAAAATTGAGCCACTTGTTTAACCCCAAGATACTGTCATTACCTCCTTGACAATTAGACATCCAACCCGAAATTGCAACGACCCAATTGTAAGAGAATAGCTCCCAACTTAGACTTCAATTTGTTAAGTTTGAGTCAATTAATGAAAAATGGATACAAGTTAGATTTTGATGAGGAAACATATACAAAAACTCATGAAGCAACTGGAAGTTACACGGGTAATTAAGCTGATAGGAAATAACATACTTCCTTTAGATATAACAAAGTTAGAAGAAAGTCATTAAATTTTGGCAGTAGTAGGGGGCAGTGAATCAATAATTTGGCATCAAAGGTATGGCCACAAGTATGAACAAGCGCTAAAGCTCTTGAGTGAAAACAACATGGTGTGTGGATTATCCAAGGTTATAACATCGTGAAACGCATGTCAGAGTTGTGTAGTTAGGAAACAAGTCAATAAACCATTTCCAAAAGGAAGCTTGATGGAGACTCAAGTGCTTAAATTTGTGCATGCTGATTTGTGTGACCCTATGCTAGTGAAATCATTTGGTGGTAGTTTGTACTACTTTCTCATCATAGATGCTTTTGGCAGAATGGGTTAGGTATTCCACTTGACACAAAAATCTAAAGCCTTTGGAAAGTATAAAATGTTCAAGGCTAGATTTGAAAACAAATTTGGTCCAAGAATTAATACATAAGAACAAATAGAAAAGGAGAGTTTTACTCGAATGTTTTCAATGTCTTTTGTCAAGAGAATGGGACACGTAGATATCTTACAAATCCCTACATGCCCGAGCAAAACAGGTAGTGTTTGAGTGTGTTGCTTATTATTTAAAGCCTCGTTAATTTAGCAGGTTGTTAGACTCAAAAGTTAGTTAGTTTTTGGGTTATAGTACAAGCTCAAAAGCCTACAGGTTGTTTGATTTAGAAAAGAAAAGTATAGTCATTTGTAGATATGTGACTTTTGATGAGTATGCAAAGTGGAAAAAAATGATGATCAATGTACGGATGGGCTTCCAGTCTTTGTGATGCAGCTTACTTTTGAGGAAAGCAATGATGAGGATGTATTTGAACCTGGCGAAAGTAGTCAAAGTGGTAATTCATTATCTGGTGGACATTATGGTGTGGTAAATATTAAAATTACCCAAAGTGGCAGAGAGCGTATAAATGGTATTAACCATGGAGGATTTAATAATTCAAATGTTGAAGTAGTTTCACCTAACACTACTTTGTTCTCTAGTAGCAGAGTTTCCTCTATTTCTCCAACTTAGAACATGCAACTTGATCGAAATTTATGATCACACTCAACCGGTAGAAGAACTTAATTATTCATGTCAATTTTGTCACTAATGGAACCTATTTCATTCAGAGAAGCAACAAAAAGCAAGAGTTGGGTACAAGTAATGGAGGATGAGCTAAAGTCACTTGAACATCATAAAACATGGACACTCACGGATCTGCCTCCTAACAAGCATGCAATCAGGCTGAAGTGGGTTTTCAAGATTAAACTTGATGCAAACAGGAAGGTTAATCAATACGAAGCACAGATGGTTCCTAAGTCCTATGTTCAAGAATATGGTATGGATTTTGAAGAAACTCTCTCTGCGATTGCTCGATTTGAAACCATTCATCTTGTTTTGTCTCCTGAAAGCTCAAAGTGGTGGCAGTATATCAGTTTGATGTTAAAACGGCATTCTTGAATGACTATCTTCAAGAAGAAGTCTATGTTATGCAGCCACCAAGTTTTGAAGTAAAAGGAAAAGAAGATAAAGTATACATGTTCCACAAAATCCCTATATGGTTTAAAACAAGATCCACGGGCATGGTACAGTCGAATTGATACATTTTTTTTGCAGCAAATGGTTATGAAAGAAGTGCTAATGAACCTATTGTGTATGTCAAATAGGTAAGTTTTAAAGAGCTTATTGTCATTTGCTTGTATGTGGATGACATTTTGTAACATCCCATTTTGGTGAAATATTATAAATTAAACATAATTGGTGTATGATTGTGTTTATTTAATTAATGGGTGTTTTGTATGATTTAATTATCTTAAATATTATTTGGTGGGTGATTTAAATAAGTTTTTGTTAAATATATTGTAGTAGGAGTTAACTAACTTAATTAAGTTGGATATGAGTTAGTTAGTTTTAACATGTAAATTGAGGGGTTAGAAGTGTCAATAGATGAAAGCTAAATAACAAGGGGGTTTTAAATGTTGACTTGGTCAACATTTCACACTTTTATGTGTGTGTGTGTGTTGGAGACGTGAAAGAGAAGGAAGACAAGGAGAAAAATCAAGAACTTCAAGATTTGATCAAATTGGAGGTTGGATGTTGATCTAATCTTGAATGCAAGTTGAAATTGGAGTTCTCCTTGCATCAAACAACATCTAGGTAAGATTTTTGGGTGTTTTTGATGGGATTTTCGTGGGTCTCCATAGGGGGTGTGGGTTTGATGGGTAAAACTCTCAAATTTGGTGTTTTGAGAGTGTCAAATGTTGTTAATGATGTTGATAATCATATAGGAACAACTTTTGATTGTTTTCTTTCATGATTTACATGTTATGAAAATGGGGGAATTGGGGTTTTCATGGAGTTGATGAACATGGTGTGTAAAGTAGTGTTTAAAGGTGGGGATTTGATGATATTCACTATATTATTGTAGTTTGTGGTGAAATTGTTGAGATTGATCATTTTTAAACATAATAATGGAGCTACATAGGTGTTTTAATGATGAATGATCATTAGCACATGAATTTGTGCATACAAGGTGTTTGATGAAATGCCAAGTAGGGTATTTAACTTAAAATTGGTTTAAACCAATGGTGATGTGAATTATGTGGGTTTATAACATCAACAATGGTGAATTGATATGGTTAAGGGTCAATTGGAAACAAATTAGATTGAAAATGTTGACATTGGGGTGTATGTTGACTAATTGTGGTCAAACTTTATATTAAACCTATTAGTTGTGATAATAGGAATTGATAGTGAAGGTGTGGGTGAAACCAAACGACCCGGGAAGGAATTGGTTATAGAGGATAGCACGTTGGAACAAGGTAAGTCACCCAAATCTTTTACTTGTTATGTGTAATGGTGTTATGCATGTATGAATGTTATAGTGAAAGATTTGACTTTTAGGTGAGTTGGTGATTATGATCTTGTTGCTAGTCAATAATGAGCAATAGGTGATATATGTTGCTTGATTATTGTTGAAATGGTGTTCTAATACTAGTCTATGATTGACTTAGTGTTTATTTTTATGTGTGGTGGTTGTATGCAAATAGTTCACAAGGTGTGTGAACTTATATTTGAAATTGACTTAATCTTGGTGTTTTGAATCACAAGTGGTGTGATTATGACATTGAATTATTCACATGGTGTGTGAATGTTCTTTGTTGGGTGTAATCAAGTTAGTAAAACACAAGTGGTGTGGTTTACTTAACTTGAGAAATCTTGTGGAATAAGATTTCAATGGAGTTTTGGGTGCAAACGACCCGTTAGTAAATCGTTTGATATTATGACCATGATGGTTATAATTTGATGAATTAAGGTGTTTAATATGATTATATGGTGTTATATAATGTTTATGGGGGTATTGGAACGGTCGTATTTGAGCGAAAGGGGTTGAGATGGCTTAAAACAGCAAAAATAGATGTGCAGGTGGTGCCTGGCGTATGATACGCCTGGGGGGGGCGTATCATACGCCTTCTTCAGCTTCAACTCTTGATTTTGTCTGTGATACGCCCCAGATACGCCTAAACCATACGCCCCGAGTAAAATTTGACCAAAATTGACTTTTTGGGTCATGTAAGCTCGTGTGGTCGGGCATGGTGATCTTACTTAGTTCTAATGAACTAATGGTGACTTAATTATGGTGTTTCAGGTGAACGGAAGGGGTGAACGGGGTCGTGATCGGTTTGCCTCGCAGGGATTCGGATCAAACACTTTTTGTGGTTTTACTTTGTTGGTGTTAAACAAAGGTTTTTGGTGATAACTCAAATGTAATTTTTGTTATTGAATGTTTAATTAACATCAATTATTTTGTAAAGTCGTATGTAAATGGAGTGTTTATGGTGTTAATTACATTTGTCGGTTTTGAAAAATCTGGGACCTATTTTCATTTGTCGTTTAAACACACGTGGTATGTGTTGGTGGGTTTGGGGCTTACAAGTTGGTATCAGAGCCATTGATTTGAGGGATTCAAGTGCGTCGCGAACACTTGAACTCAAATCGTTGAGCTTTTGATATGGAGAGTGTTGTTTGATCTGAGATCCGATCACGAAGCCGGGGATTAAGGTAACAAGTGGTGGTTTGTTTACCTTAGTTGTATATGTTTATTGGTGTTTGGTGTGAATTTGCTTGTTGAACCGAAATTCTTAGTCATATTATGGGGAGGTGAAGTTAAGGAATTGGATATGTGAAGTGTATAATGTTATGTCTGGCCAACATAAGATTATATTCTTGACTTGGATATGACCTTAATTGAATCAACCCATATTATGATTTAGAACATTAGGTAAGGTGTTAGGAGTTGATGTTGTGATGCTTTTTAGTTCATTTTTCATGGTGTTTTTTTATATGAACTAGATAGTAAAACTAATGTATCAAATAACTTATTTCAGCCGTAGAATGGCTGGTGGTGATGACGTTCACAGTGGTGGAGGTCATGAAACTAACCTCACTGAATTGCAAACTATGGTGAGGGAAGAGGTGGCAAAAGCACTAGAAGCTTCAATTCCTCACCATATGGAGGGTCTACAAGCCTCCATGAGGGAATTTATTCAAAAAGAGTTTGCAACTCTCAGAGCGGGGCGAGATGGGGAACGAACTCCAAAGAAAGTAACTTATAAGGAGTTTGTAGCTTGCAAGCCAAGCGAATTCAAAGGGGAAGTTGACCCATTACTGAGTCAACGATGGATAACCGATATGGATGGCACGTTTGAGACGAGCCATTGTGATCCGGAAGATGAGGTGATCTTTGCTGGGAATCAATTGCGTGAAAGAGCAAAGGATTGGTGGGAGCTTCTACGGAAGGAAAGGGGTAGGGATGGCGTGAAGAGCTTAACTTGGGCGGAGTTTAAGGAATTATTCCTTAAGCGGTTCTGTCCGCAGGCGGCGATTGACAGAATCACTGAAGAATTCCTTCATATGAGACATAAGGAGGAAAGTATTGATACGATTACCGCCATCTTCTATGACAAAGCTAGATTTTGTCCTGATTTGCTACAAACGGAGCGGATGTGGATCAATCGATACCATAGTATGTTGAATGCCAAGTACCGCGAATTTCTTACACCATCTAAGTGTGAGACATTGGCGGAACTTATTGATTGTGCTCGGGAGCGCGAGTTGGAGTTAAAGCGACAGGAAGACCGCGGTGAAAAGCGGAAGGTGGAGAAGGAGACGGGGTCGTCTAAAAAGGGGAAGTTCTCTAACTCACCTACAAAGTTCCACTCAAGTAGGGGAGTTAAGCATTGTACTAAATGTGGGAAAGACCACATGGGTGATTGTTCGGTACGACCCTTATCTTGCTATAAGTGTGGGAAGCAAGGTCATCTTGCTAATCAATGCTCGAGCCCGTTGAATTTATGTTATAATTGCTACAAACCGGGGCATATTCGGAGTGAGTGTCCAGAACTAAAAGGGGCTGGAGTTGGTGGAGGGGAAAATCGATCTTTTAAGGGGCAAGGAAGTGGGAAGAAGGTGGAGGTACCCAAACCCAAGGGTAGGGCCTTTCAAATCACTGCGGAGGAAGCCAAAGTCACACCTGATGTGGTGACAGGTACTTTCTTCATCAATACCTTGCCTGCTTATATTTTATTTGATTCGGGGGCTAGTAGATCATTTGTGTCTACGAATTTTATACAACACTCTTCTTTTGTAGTTGAGAAATTGTCGGTGCCTTTAGAAATAGAAATAGCGGATTCTAAATGCTTTCTAGTATGTGATGTCTATCGAAAATGTAAATTAACCATCGATGGGGAGGATTTCGATATTGATTTAATACCTATGGTATTGGGGGAGTTCGATGCGGTGGTTGGGATGGATTGGCTTTCGGCTCATGGGGCCAACATTGTGTGCAAACATAAGATTATTCAATTGATGTCTCCTAGTGGACATGAGGTGTGTATTCGTGGGGAGAAACGTGGTGGTATGATCTTATGTTCTTTACTTGAAGCTATGAAGTATTTGAACAATGGGGGACGATCATTCCTTGCTTATGTGGTGGATTTGGAGAAGGGAGTGAAGATGATTGAAGACATTCCTATTGTGCGAGATTTTACAGATGTCTTTCCAGATGAACTACCGGGATTACCTCCCGAAAGGGATGTGGAGTTCCGAATTGATTTGGTGCCCGGGGCTAAACCCATTGCTAAGGCTCCATACCGGTTGGCGCCATCTGAATTGCAAGAGATGATGAATCAGTTGCAAGAACTTCTTGACATGGGTTTTATTCGTCCGAGCATCTCACCTTGGGGTGCACCGGTGTTATTTGTCAAGAAGAAAGATGGGAGCTTCAGAATGTGTATAGATTATCGGGAGTTGAACAAGGTCACGGTGAAGAATATGTATCCATTACCTAGGATTGACGACCTCTTTGACCAATTACAAGGTGCTTCATGGTTTTCTAAGATCGACCTTCGATCGGGATACCATCAGTTGAAGGTTAGAGAGGAAGACATTCCAAAGACGGCTTTTCGTACGAGGTATGGGCATTATGAGTTTCTTGTGATGTCCTTTGGGTTAACTAACGCACCGGCGGCGTTCATGGACTTGATGAATCGGGTTTGTCGTCCTATGTTAGATAGGTCAGTCATTGTGTTTATTGATGACATACTTATCTATTCCAAGAACGAAGCTGATCACGCTTGCCATTTGCGTGAAGTTCTTGAAACGCTTCGTAAGGAGAAATTGTATGCCAAATTTTCAAAATGTGACTTTTGGTTACGTGAAGTCCAATTCTTGGGGCATGTGGTGAATGCTAATGGTATACATGTCGATCCTTCCAAAATTCAGGCGGTTATGAAATGGAGTCCACCCAAGACTCCAACCGAGGTTAGAAGTTTTCTTGGTTTAGCCGGTTATTACAGGAGGTTTATTCAAGACTTTGCCAAGATTGCTTCATCTTTGACTAAGCTTACAAGGAAGGACACTAAGTTTGTGTGGGGTGATGAACAAGAAAAGGCGTTTCAGGAGTTGAAGACAAGACTAACACAAGCACCGGTGTTAACTTTACCGGATGGACCCGATGATCTTGTGGTCTATTCCGATGCTTCATATGTTGGTCTTGGGTGTGTTCTCATGCAAAGAGGGAAAGTTATTGCTTATGCTTCACGTCAGTTGAAGATTCATGAGATTAACTATCCCGTAAATGATTTGGAGCTTGCGGCGGTTATTTTTGCATTAAAGATATGGCGTCATTATCTTTATGGGGTGAAATGTACTATTTATACCGACCACAAGAGTTTAAAGTATTTCTTCACACAGAAGGAATTGAATATGAGGCAGAGACGTTGGATGGAGTTACTCAAGGACTACGACTGCGAAATTCTCTATCATCCGGGGAAAGCAAACGTAGTGGCGGATGCTTTGAGTAGAAAGGAGGAACCTTCACCTATTCGGGTAAAGGCAATGAAAATTGTGGTAACTTCGGATCTGGTGAATCAAATTAAAGCTGCTCAAACAGAAGCTTTAAAGGAGGAGAATTGGAAACGTGATAGAATTAAGGGGTTAGCTCATCAATTGGATGAGGATAGTCGGGGTTTAAAGACAAGGTGGGGTCGGGTGTGGATACCTCCCACTTGTCCTTTAAAGACGGCTTTATTGGAGGAATCCCATAAATCGAGATATTCGATTCACCCGGGAGGCACGAAGATGTATCGTGACTTGCGGGTTAACTATTGGTGGCCGGGGATGAAACGAGATATTGTTAAGTATGTTGAAAAATGCTTGACTTGTGCTCAAGTCAAGGCGGAGCATCAAAAGCCGTATGGAAAATTGCAACCTTTGGAGATTCCGATGTGGAAATGGGAGCATATTACGATGGACCTAATCACAAAGCTTCCTAAGACTAGGAACGGTTATGATACTATATGGGTCATCGTAGATCGGCTATCAAAGAGTGCTCACTTTATACCGATCAAGGAGACATATTCTTCCAAGAAAATGGCTGAAATTTATGTTAAGGAGGTGGTTTCTCGACATGGAGTACCGGTTACTATTGTGTCTGATCGTGACACTCGGTTCACTTCACATTTTTGGAAGAATTTTCAGGAGGAATTTGTACGAGATTATTGTTGAGCACAGCGTATCACCCTCAAACGGATGGTCAGAGTGAAAGAACCATTCAAACGCTTGAGGACATGTTACGTGCGTGTATCATTGACTTTGGGGGAAGTTGGGATGATTTCCTACCTTTGGCGGAGTTTTCTTACAATAACAGTTATCATTCCAGTCTTGGAATGCCTCCTTTTGAGGTTTTGTATGGGAGAAAATGTAGAACTCCCGTGTGTTGGGGAGAAGTGGGACCAAGGGAACTCGCCAGCAAAAAGGTAGTAAAGGTGACAAACGAACGAATCGATCAGATACGAGCTCATTTAAAGGCGGCACAAGACCGTCAGAAATCGTATGCGGATAAACGGAGGAGGCCGATCGAATTCCAAGTGGGAGACTTTGTGTTGTTAAAGGTTTCTCCTTGGAAGGGTGTGATTCGTTTTCGAAAGCGGGGGAAACTTAGTCCACGGTTTATTGGACCATTTAAGATTATAGCTCGGATTGGCGAGGTTGCCTATCGCTTAGAGCTACCGGAGGAGTTAAGTGGGATTCACAATACATTCCACGTATCTTATTTGCGAAAGTGCTTGGCGGATGAATCGGCTTATGTGCCATTGGAGGATTTGGTGATTGATGATAAACTCAATTATATTGAGAAACCGGTGGCTATCTTGGATAGAAAAGTCAAGCAACTTCGGAATAAGACGATTAACCAAGTAATGGTGCAATGGAAGAACAGACGGGGTTCGGATGCTACGTGGGAGTCCGAGGATGAAATGCGGAAATTTTATCCTTTTCTTTTTGAGGTGTAACGAGGTTTCGGGGACGAAACCTTTGTAAGGAGGGGAGAATTTGTAACATCCCATTTTGGTGAAATATTATAAATTAAACATAATTGGTGTATGATTGTGTTTATTTAATTAATGGGTGTTTTGTATGATTTAATTATCTTAAATATTATTTGGTGGGTGATTTAAATAAGTTTTTGTTAAATATATTGTAGTAGGAGTTAACTAACTTAATTAAGTTGGATATGAGTTAGTTAGTTTTAACATGTAAATTGAGGGGTTAGAAGTGTCAATAGATGAAAGCTAAATAACAAGGGGGTTTTAAATGTTGACTTGGTCAACATTTCACACTTTTATGTGTGTGTGTGTGTTGGAGACGTGAAAGAGAAGGAAGACAAGGAGAAAAATCAAGAACTTCAAGATTTGATCAAATTGGAGGTTGGATGTTGATCTAATCTTGAATGCAAGTTGAAATTGGAGTTCTCCTTGCATCAAACAACATCTAGGTAAGATTTTTGGGTGTTTTTGATGGGATTTTCGTGGGTCTCCATAGGGGGTGTGGGTTTGATGGGTAAAACTCTCAAATTTGGTGTTTTGAGAGTGTCAAATGTTGTTAATGATGTTGATAATCATATAGGAACAACTTTTGATTGTTTTCTTTCATGATTTACATGTTATGAAAATGGGGGAATTGGGGTTTTCATGGAGTTGATGAACATGGTGTGTAAAGTAGTGTTTAAAGGTGGGGATTTGATGATATTCACTATATTATTGTAGTTTGTGGTGAAATTGTTGAGATTGATCATTTTTAAACATAATAATGGAGCTACATAGGTGTTTTAATGATGAATGATCATTAGCACATGAATTTGTGCATACAAGGTGTTTGATGAAATGCCAAGTAGGGTATTTAACTTAAAATTGGTTTAAACCAATGGTGATGTGAATTATGTGGGTTTATAACATCAACAATGGTGAATTGATATGGTTAAGGGTCAATTGGAAACAAATTAGATTGAAAATGTTGACATTGGGGTGTATGTTGACTAATTGTGGTCAAACTTTATATTAAACCTATTAGTTGTGATAATAGGAATTGATAGTGAAGGTGTGGGTGAAACCAAACGACCCGGGAAGGAATTGGTTATAGAGGATAGCACGTTGGAACAAGGTAAGTCACCCAAATCTTTTACTTGTTATGTGTAATGGTGTTATGCATGTATGAATGTTATAGTGAAAGATTTGACTTTTAGGTGAGTTGGTGATTATGATCTTGTTGCTAGTCAATAATGAGCAATAGGTGATATATGTTGCTTGATTATTGTTGAAATGGTGTTCTAATACTAGTCTATGATTGACTTAGTGTTTATTTTTATGTGTGGTGGTTGTATGCAAATAGTTCACAAGGTGTGTGAACTTATATTTGAAATTGACTTAATCTTGGTGTTTTGAATCACAAGTGGTGTGATTATGACATTGAATTATTCACATGGTGTGTGAATGTTCTTTGTTGGGTGTAATCAAGTTAGTAAAACACAAGTGGTGTGGTTTACTTAACTTGAGAAATCTTGTGGAATAAGATTTCAATGGAGTTTTGGGTGCAAACGACCCGTTAGTAAATCGTTTGATATTATGACCATGATGGTTATAATTTGATGAATTAAGGTGTTTAATATGATTATATGGTGTTATATAATGTTTATGGGGGTATTGGAACGGTCGTATTTGAGCGAAAGGGGTTGAGATGGCTTAAAACAGCAAAAATAGATGTGCAGGTGGTGCCCGGCGTATGATACGCCTGGGGGGGGCGTATCATACGCCTCCTTCAGCTTCAACTCTTGATTTTGTCTGTGATACGCCCCAGATACGCCTAAACCATACGCCCCGAGTAAAATTTGACCAAAATTGACTTTTTGGGTCATGTAAGCTCGTGTGGTCGGGCATGGTGATCTTACTTAGTTCTAATGAACTAATGGTGACTTAATTATGGTGTTTCAGGTGAACGGAAGGGGTGAACGGGGTCGTGATCGGTTTGCCTCGCAGGGATTCGGATCAAACACTTTTTGTGGTTTTACTTTGTTGGTGTTAAACAAAGGTTTTTGGTGATAACTCAAATGTAATTTTTGTTATTGAATGTTTAATTAACATCAATTATTTTGTAAAGTCGTATGTAAATGGAGTGTTTATGGTGTTAATTACATTTGTCGGTTTTGAAAAATCTGGGACCTATTTTCATTTGTCGTTTAAACACACGTGGTATGTGTTGGTGGGTTTGGGGCTTACACATTTCTAAATTGAATAATTCAAGCAACAAATGATTCAAAGATTTGATATGATAGTCATTGGTGTTCTCAATTATTTGTTGGAGCTAGATATTGTACAGAAGAAAGATAATATTTTTTGTCCCAAAAGAAATACATTGAGGATCTTCTAAGTCGATTTGGTATGACAAAGTGTAAAGGAGCAAACACACGAATGAACTCAAATAAGAAGTTTCAAGCAGATAATAGTGGTAAGATAGCTAATTGTTTTATATATCGTAGTCTTGTTGGTGATCTTATGTATCTTACTCCCGGCCAAACATTTACTTTGCTGTAAGTATTATGTCTCGATTTATGCACCAACCATCATTATATCATTTAGGAGCTGCCAAATGAATGCTCAGATATGTGGCAAGTACACTGAAAAATGGGATATTAGTTGAAAGAAATCAAGCAATCAAGCTGCTGGGATATTTAAAATAGTGATTGGGTAAGGTCTTCGCCAAACTAGAAAAGCATTTCAGCTTATGCTTTCTCAATTGGATCTGGAGCTTTTTGTGGAGCTCAAAGAAACAAAGTGTTGTTGCTCAATCAACCATTTTCAATTGAATCTGGAGCTTTTCGTGAAGCTCAAAGAAACAAAGTGTTGTTGCTCTCTCAACCATGGAGGCCGAACACATAGCGGCTGCAGCATGTGCATATCAAGTTGTTTGGCTTAAGAGAATGCTAGTTGAATTGATGCATGAACAAAAGGAAGCTATTGCAATCTTATGTGATAACCAGTCTCCAATATTTATAAGCAAGTACTAGGATTTCATAGTTGCACAAAACATATTAGCGTCAAGTATCATTTCATAAGAACTCTAGTTGATGACAAGTGGAATTAAAACCGGTTGACACTCAAGAACAAGTGGTGGATATCTTTACAAAAACGCTAGGAGTGTAACAATTTTGTTAATTGCGGGGAAGATTGAGAGTCACCATTATTTGAATTATGGGGAGATGTTGAGTGTAAATCAAAATGTTAAGGTTATCTTATTTATATGGTAGATCAATTCAAGGTCGATCGTTTCCCTGTGTGGGGTGAAGCCAAAACTTGAGACCACCCTAAACTTAAAGCCCTTTTTTTAGAAAATAAATTATATATATGTAATTGAGATAATTTTGTTAATCTGGAACAATAAAAAGAAGTCTTTATTATTTTCGTATGATTTTAGAATGCCTAGATTTTCTTTTCTAATATTGTCTCGAAGCTCATATCCTTTTCCCTTTTGTCCTAGTTTCTTACTTTGACTTAAAGTGATGTTAATATAAAAGTAAAATTAAAAAACAAAAACAAAATTCAAGAAAATGTTACCATTTATTGTTCCAAAGACTCTACCCCTTTTAGTAATATCAAAAAGCTCGGGAACAGATATGTACGGAATAGAAAGATTCCAACCCCCCAAGTAAAGAACTGTTACAAATAATGAAGAAACTAGTAGATTTTATTCAGTTAGATATGGTAGATTCAAATGGGATACAAAAAGAGTTGACTGGCGAGCCGTATGAGGTAGGAAACTCTCAAGTACGGTTCTAAGGGAAGGAATTAACCCACCTATTCCGACCGGGGAGAACAGGCCATTCGCCAGGGGGATTCTGAAATTGCAGAAGCTTCTATTTACGATTCAGTATTTCTATATAATCGGCTCTTCTTATTTCTATTGATTTACGTCTAGTCTGTGTTTTTTTTTTTTTTACTTTTTCATAGAAATATTCCACATATTTTCACATCTAGGATTTACATATACAACATATTTTAATGAATAGATCCGATCGCAACTTCGAATATGGAATTCAAAGGGATCAAATAAGAAAGGATACTCTGAATCATAGAACTCTAATGAAATATACGATCAACCAATTTCTATGGAAGTCGAATACAAACAGTGGTTCTAGGTAAAGAGTATTATACAAGATACTCATATGAAATGTTGTACTGTGATTTGAAAGAAATCTTTCTAATAGGGCAAATCTAATCGATCAATCTTCCTCGTGTTTTTGAGAAAATCAAGTGTTGCCTAGTCTGGATAGAGACTAGAGATATATATCCTTCAATCTTAAGTATACAAATCTCGACAAATTTTCATCATTTTTAATTAATTGTGATTGCAGATTCATCCAATCATCCTTGTTTGTATTTGTAATCGATTGTCATGTTGCCTCATTTACATTAATCAAGTTTCTCAAAAAAAGCCAAATAAAACTTATATAAGAATCTTTAAATGAACCATTATAGGGATCAATGCAAAGGTTTGCATAAATTATAATTATAAATACTATAAATCTTGATCAACGTATAGCTTTACACGAACTCATAGCTCTTGATGTACACACATTAACGAATCTTTAAATTCCGATGAACCTAAAATTTTGACGAAGGTACAAATCTTGATGAACAAATACTAAAAATCAAATAAATTAACCTACAAATATTTTTGAGCTAAGTCAATAAATTAATATCAATAGGATCCCAAGTTTATGTTCGCTTGGGGCCTTCAAAATCGTAGTCTTTTGGAAATTTAGTAATATTGAGTTTTTTACTAATGTTATGAATAGCATTTCAATCCTCAAGTTTAGTTGTTGGAAGGTAAAATATGTAACTTGATAGCAAGCGTTACATCTTTTAAATTAAATTCTTAAACAAATTTTATTACTAAATAATTTTTTGTTTATGACTTTTAAATTAGAGTTATAAATATATATTAATATGTGATGGTTCATTGGTAGAAGTTAATGAAAAGTTGCAATTGTTAGGTATAAATAATAAACTTGTAATGTTCATTTTTTGGTTAATTATTTTGTGGACCAAGTTATGTAAAGGATTGAGAGATATGTTCTCATTACTACATCAACTATCTCATACTTCATATATTTCCTATATATTCTAAACATATTAAAAATTCAGTGAAATCTCGGGTGTGTGGACATTCTCGATGGTACACAACTTTTTCGGTTGTTGTACTCTAGGAGACACACACGTTCGTCCTGATAAGAGCCGCGAAATACGTTTTAAGGGAAGCGTATTGAATATGTGTCTCAACCACAATCCATACGTTTAATCCATGTTGTAGTGGAGAATAAGTAAAAGACACGATGGATTGAAAACTAGAGTTAAGAATGCTACAAGAAGTATTGAAAATTTTGTTATAGAAAGCACTTTAAATTATATAATACTTTATATAAATTGGATTTTATATTTCTATTATCATTCACTTAGTATACATGGTGTTGTACTAGTTTATTTCCCAAATATAACAAGAGTATCGTTAATATATTTTGTTATTATTTTAATAAAACGTAACACGCCTCCTACAAAATCACCGCAGATCAATTCCATGTTTCCCAGGTACACATTTTATGTGTACCAAGAAACATACTATATACGCACACATTTGTCGCACACATATATGTATATATATGTGTGTGTGTATTACATCCGATTTTCGATGGACTCATATAATGTAAATATGTTTGGGCTCTCGAGGAGCCAAAGTAAAATTGCCCTAATTTTAACGTTATTTTACTTATTTTGTGAAAATAAGGTTGAAAGTGTTAGTTTGATTAACTTCAAACGACAACTTTGAGCCGTAGACTCCATAGCAGCATGTCTATCTCAACTGGGATAAGAGTAAGATTTGTCTCCATCCTGCTAAGAAATGGGAATATATTGCTTAAGTTAGTATATATATAACACTCAACACGCGTATATATATCGCATATAGACAAAAAACATACAAAATCATAAACACGCATACATGCGATTGGGTTTCATATGTTTGGACTGGAACCGAATAATAGATAGAAAGATAGTCGTGAACTAAACCGAGTACTAAATCAAACAGTTTTCACAGGCCAGTCCAGATTTGTTTCACATGTTTTATGAGTCAGAACCTAATTTTGATCGCCCATAATTTTAGGAACTACGCTGGTATTTTAGATAAATGGATGATTTTAATTGATTTTTCTAGAAAGTTCTCACTATATTTAAGAGTTTCCACTTGATTCTTTCTTTACTATAAGCTGTTGAGTTAAGTCCAACTGATTGAAGTTTAAATTTTGCTCATTTTAAAGTTAAAAATTTCAGCCCCATAGAATTCGGATTGGTGTAAAAAGTTGTTTAAAAAACATAGGATTAAATATAATTAAATTATTTAAAGAATTTGTAAAAGTAGACAAAAGTGGTTTTTTCCTTTCACTTCCGTTGCTGCCGGTGCTGTTAGTTGTATTTTTTATACGTGCTAACACTCTCTCAAATTTTAACCCTTTATTATCCAGATCAATGGCTCATATCACTAGCTACACTTGTAACAAAATTTCACTTTGTATTTGATCCTCAATCATTCTTTAGTAACTAAGATAATTATTAATAAAGTGTGTATATATAGGTATTACATACACTAGGCGCACAATGTACCCAGCGCCCCAGTTTTTTGTTAGAAGTAGGAAATTTCTAACGCCCTGGCTTTTGCACCTATAGCTTCAGCTTCTTGCTTCCCCAATGCCATGTATCCCCTCTCCTGAAACAAATATACAAACCAACCATTAGTCTAAGTATTCTTCACAACATACAAACCATCCCACCACCACACACAAATCAATCTTTCAAGCAACTTTTATGCCAAGAGTTTAAATAAACTTGTATCTTATTATACCAACAACCGCCATAAAAAGGGGATTCCGTCTCTCTTCTTTAACTGCCTCTCAATCACTTCAATCGCTGCAAGGAAGGAGGTCACATTACATATATCAACAATTAAACACACACATCAAACAAGTGTCCAGATCCTTACCCTTTTCAGCATCTCCTGCATCAAGTAACATAACGTACCAAACTTCATTAAACACATCAAGTTGTTCCCCTGAGGCACCCACCATCTGCAATATACAATTATAACTAAAGAAAACATCAATTACACACCACAGGTAACTTAACCCAACTGAAGAGTGAATTCCTTAAGCACCTTGCAGTTTTCCGCATCGAAGTCTGGACCAAGCAACTCCAATGCTCGAGTAAAATCACCTCTCCCATACTCGTATGCAGCTTCTGCAAGCTGATAACAACTTCGTCATGACACCTCAATAATAAAACTTGCTATGTAAAAAAAAAAAAAACTACAAAAAGGAGGCAGGCAAACCATGAGCCCTTTCTGCATTAACTTTTCCTTCTTTGGGATCATTGTAGAAACCCTGTGTGTAACACGACATTTAAAGTAAAACAAACGAGCACAACTTAATCAGAGAAACCAAGAGCAAGTATTCTAACTTCAATTTTAAGCCATTGAGCAAGTCTTGAGCCTCAGATGCCTTTCCAATACAAGCTAAGGCCCATAATATTAACAAATCAAGGTGCCACTCAAGATACCAAAAGGCCTGACAATTATATTGGACCAAGAATAAGTAAGTAAAACAATGTTCGTAATCCAAAGCCTCATTTCAAAAAGAATAATTAAAGAAATGAAAAACTCACTCGATCTGACAGATAACCTGCTAACATCTTCATATGGTCCTCAAAGAAATGGAATTCTCCTCTTACATGAACACGTAATAAAAAGCCAACTGCGTTCAGGTATACCTAAACCCACAGAGCACAACTTACAACTGGAAATGACCCCTATGCAAAAACGAAAGAGGGTACAAACCTCTACAGGCGTAGCATCGCTTCTATCTAACTCTTTCCAGATACGGTTTTCATAAATTTCACGGATATTTTCCAAGGGGGCGTTGCCTTCTAAGTAACAGAGAGCAACATGCCACCAATTGTGAGTGTTCCTACATGTTAATGTCATTTTGTAACTTATGAAAGTTGTTCTATTAGGGGAAGACAGTCACTTTCATTTTAGAAGGGAACAAAAAAAAACCTTCATATGTATCATGTTCAATATGCTTACATGAATGACGATAAAGGAGCCCAAGATTTTGAACATTCTTCCATAAACTTCACTGCTTCCTTAAACCGACACTGGTATTGGAAAACATGGCACAACTGCAAAGAACCATTGCCAAGCGTAAATGACAATGAATCATAGTAAGCAATGCAAATTTGGTATAGGTGGGGCTCACGGCATGTTGTGACCATGGATCTTCCTTGTTGATTTGAAAGCCCGTGCTGGCGGCTTTCTCAGCATCTCCCATTCGTCCGAGTTCTAACAGAGGAAATGCAAGCATTCCGTATACAAAATCTTGGTGATTATTTGCAGGAAGCACCTGGAAATGAACGAGAAAAGCATCAGCTAACAACTACTCCATTAAAAGAATATTTGGAAAGTAGACCTGTTGAACGAGTTGCAAAGACAGATCTGGTCGGCCCATGTAAAAGCATAGAACTTGAGCCCTCTTCAAAGATACTAAATCCTTTGGAAAATCATTCAACAGCTGCAAGAGAGAGGTATAGGATTAAAATTTACAAGTGAAAGGAAGCGTAAGTGGGTAAGAAATCCACCTTGGAGTGCAACTCAACGGCAACATGATCATCTCTATCAGGTGACATCAAACACTGGATTGTTTCAAAAACAGCTTTTTCATAAGGAGTTGCATTTCCCTACAAGTACAGTACATAAAAAATTAGTAAAAACAGAAGAGATGTGATGTGATGTGATGGTGAGGACATACTAGATTGGAGCTGGCAGCATGAACAAGCGATTGAACTCTGCTAGGGTCATAAGAAGAACAAAAGTGGGCAGCCAAAATGTTTGCGAGTACACAGTTAGGATCATCATCGATTGCTTTCATGATCACATCACGTCTTCTTCCATAACTAAGTACCTTCAACAATCAAATAATCGAATCGAATACAATCCATTAATACAAGTGATTTGAATATGTTACCTGGTGATAATAGGAGTTGATCCAAGAGATGCAAGAAGGGGAGGCGGTGTTGATCTCGTAACCCCATTTATGTATTCCCATCGTTGCTGATTTCCAAAGTTTTTACTTTTCCTTTTAGATATTGATGATGATATCAAAGCTTCACCATGAGCAACAGTTTATCAAATCCCCAAATCAAAACGCCGGCTATTAGATAAACCGAACTCTTTTTTATTTTTTTAAAGACGAAATTTTCTTCTTCTTTTTTTTTTCTCTTCTTTTTTTTTTCGTTTTTTAATCTCATCAGATTTCAAATTTTTTTCTTTTATAAAAATTAATTTCTATCTTTTTCACTTTCACAACCTGATCCCTATATAATTTTCACTTTTATTTAAAATCTAATCTCGCTTAATTTAATATTAAATAAATTTTGTTTATTATTAATTTTATATTATTAAAAAGGTTTGTTTTATTTATTTAACAAAAGCTACCCATAAATAATATATGTCATCAATGATATAGTATGTCATATTATATTCTCGATCATTCATGGTGTAACTCACAATTGGTACCAATGTTTTCAAACCCAGACCGGTCGGACCGGGATTCGGTATCTCTTACGGTCCGGTTGTGTGTTGAGAATCGTTTTGGAAGGAACCGGGCGGTTTAACCGGAAGCCGGTGGGCCGACCGGTAAACCGGCGATTAGACCGGGATCTGGTACAAATGATCCTAAATCAACACACTCGAAGATCCGGCAACAAAAGTGATGAACAGATCGGTTGGTGCGGCGGTTGTTGTGGTCGACTAGGTGTCAGCAGCTCCAGTTGGTGTGGCGGAGGGCGACGGGACGAGAGCAGATCCGGTTGGTGTGGCGGTGGGCGATGGGGCGAGATAAGTTACGACTTACGATTGGTTCGGCGGTGGGTGGCGGAGCAAGATCAGAACTGATTGGTGCGTCAAATGGTGCGGCGGTGAGTGACGGAGTATGATAAGAATCGAGTGGTGTAGCGACCGATGCGGCGGTGGTTGACGGGAACTGCTGCGGCGTTGGGTTTTAACTTTTGTAGAGAGAGAAAGTGTTTTTGAAAAGATAGCCTGGAATATGGAAAAGTTGAGAAGCTGCCAGGTTGGTAACGTGTAAAGCACTAAAGCTAGATATATATTTTTTTGAACGGCATTTGATCTTAACGTGTGAACCACTGATTTTCAGGCCATGTCACCAAGGTCTAGTTACCATGACCTTCGTTGAGACCCCACCACCACCTTAGGAGGAAACCGCAGTGGAAAACCCCTGACTTCCCAATGACCCCTATTTCGCCTTGGGAGGGATTTGAACCCGTGACCTCCCATAGGGAAGCTAAAGGGGTAACTATTAGGCTAGAAGCCCTTGGTTACTAAAGCTAGATATATATGTACATTTAATTTAATATATGCCATTCAACAAATAAAATTATATGTGAATATATAAATATGTTTATATGTAATATATATTTAATGCAAACATATCATATTTATTATAAATGTATTATATAATATTTATAACATCATCCGATTTTTAAATCCGGTCCGACCGCTGACCGGTAAAGAAACCGGTTGCGACGTCCGGTTCGGTTTTAAAAACATTGGTTGGTACTCAACCTGATATAACATCAACAAAAGAGAAGATCGATGGTAGACATTAATGTTGAGCATATGTAAACTTCAAAATCTAAAAACCCAAATGTGTTAAAATGACATTATAGCAAGTTTGGGAATTACACCTTTAAAATTTTGATAGTTGAACGATCAGAATTACGTTTAATTGAACTTTTAAAAGTGTTCCTAACAGAGTCGTATATGGCTATTTTTTAAGGTTTTAATTATTTGCTTTGATATAATGTGTGTAAAGTATGTTGAAGTCATGTTAGATTCCCTGATACACACGCGAATAATGTTGAAACGACATTAGATTACTTGATAAGTATGAAAAAAAGGTCTTACTATTCATACATCACTCCATCATCTATACACCATACTTAGATCAAATCAATCATATCATACCACATAACTTTTACTTATACATAATTTTTCAATATTTTTTAGCATTACAAAGTACAAAAAAGTTATGTTATTGATACAACGATGTACAAACATCAATAGCCATGAAAAAATTAAGTTGAAGAGACAAAAGGTTCTTCGGTTTGCACACCACTTATTTGACTTGGTGTTATATTCCGTCAAAACTTATTATATAAACTTGTGTATGTCATTAGTTTACTTCATTTAATTTCTTTTAATTTCCTTCGTTAGTTTAACTTTTAGTAAAAATTTTAATAATGTCACTTTTGAGAAGTTACTTTCCATTAATCGATGAATCTCTTAACTAGATAAGTGTGCATAAAACTGAACATGTGTACCATGTCTTCACTTATTCGTCGTTAGTTTATAAAAGTCTAACCATATCATTTTTTTCATAAGTTTTCGTGTGGTTATGAATTGGTGGATTAGACATTTATTAAAGTAAGTGAAAGTTGTTGCATCTTAGTAAGACAACAAAGTAAAATAAACACAATTGTGGTGGTTGTAAAGATATGACATAAATATTATTATTGTAATGAGTAAAAGTAATCAGCAGCCCAATAATGAAGAATCAAGGAGCCCAGAGGAAGAAAATAATCAGCCCAAACTAAGGAGATCCAATAGGGCAAGAAAAGCAACAAAGAAATGGGAGGATTGCGTGGGATGAGCCATGTCAGCATAATCTAACAGAAAGAAGAATATTTCAGTTATAAGTAGAGCTGGAATTGAGTGAGAGAGAATAGAGAAATTTGTTATGAATTGTAGTTCTCTTCTTCCCCATCTTAAAGTCTGTAATTGCTCTTCTCACCATTTCTAATAAATATCAGCTCCTTTCTTTGATTGTGTGGGTGTTTTCTGTATCAATTGTTACATTGGTGCTTTCATTGACCATTAGCAAATCATGGCTAATGGTACGTGATTTAAGCTATTGGATGACTCAGTTAAAGGGTTACAGGTATCGACTCAATCGCTGCAAGCAGCTCAATCGGCGATTCGGGAAACACAAAACAACATGTCGATCGCTCAGGAGGCGTTGATTTCAGATGTTTCCACCTTGGCCGAATCTCTAGAAGACCAGAAAAAACTATGAACAAGGTATTAGTTACAATTATTGTGTCATACACATAGGTAAACCTAAATTTGAATGTTCTATTACCCAAAAAAAAATGGTTGAGAGTTTCAGGAAATACAAAAAAGTGTGTGATGGTTGAAACTTATGTGTGGTAAATAGTGAACATTGCCATCCAGGTGTAGAATAATTAGATGGCCATAAATTTGCAATAAGATTAAGGGGCAGTTTGGCAGGGTCTGAATTATTAAGTATTCAATCAGTAAAATTAATGTCTGAATGGTTAAGAGGATTTGAATCATTAAGTGTTGAACTAATTAAGATTAAATTCATTCACATATAATAAACAAACAGCACCTAAGAAGGGTCTCGGTCTCGTATGACTTATGATTCTTATCTCATTTTGGAAGCACAAGAGAACAAGGGACTTTCGTATGTTGATTTCGAAACACAAGGCGGTGTTTAATCAAATAAACCATATGCTAGGGTTCTCGTGTCCATCAAATCATTTGCAGACGACTGCCATCTCATATTTGGGCTTCACAAGCATTTCTTCTTCGTCTCCATCGTTGGTGATGCATTCGCTCTTATACTTCTCTACCCCTACGAAACAGTTGGACATAATTCCTACTGCGACTTGTTACTAGCGTTAGGAGCTTGAAGACGAGATCAAGGTTTATTTTCTTCCGATTAAGCTTCACTAAATAGCAGAGTTGAGCTGAGTTTGTTGGGGAGGAGCGGTCACCGTTGCCGGAGAGGAGTCGTCGCCGCCAGAGAGGAGCCGTCGTTGCCAGAGAGGAGTGTTCACCTCTTTTCTTCCCATTCAGACTTGTAATCAGACATTTTCATTCTATTCATATGTTTTTTTAAACAAACGGTCTAAATTTGAACGATTCAGATTTAGAATTATTCAGATGCAAACAAATAACCCTTAACTAACTTTAAAACCCATCGGATAGAGCAATTGACAAAACAAAACATGCAAACATGTGACGTACTAGCAACTCAGAAACAAAAGAACCCTAAAAACATGTCGAGGCTTTGATCCATCTATAACAAGCATCGAAAGATATTTGATGAAACATAATATGGGAAACTCAAGTATAGGTATTTCCAGTGTGTTGTAATCAAATAATTATATTTGCCACACAAGGGAATATACTCAATGTGTCTGAGCATGTTCTACGGATGTGCTAGAAATGATACCTTGGGATGGATGTAAAGCCAAACAAATTGCTTCTACTCCAAGGATACAAAATTGTGGAATATGGTTGTCGGAAAAGCTTGTAGCTAAGACCTTGCTCAAAGCTCGTTCAGAAAAAGTTCAAATAAAGGTTATTTATAACCGACCCAAACCGATCTGACTCGTTTTGTAACCAAGCTAAGTCTAAGCTAAGGGTGGCTTGGCTCGTAGGCTCGGATCATGGCTTGCCTCATTTGTATAACATATCAGTACAACAATATATAAATATATAGATTCAATATATAATTTTTTTTCCAATTTTATGCATAAAGCTTCGATTTATGTTGTCGTGAATTCAAATTCGAAACAGTTGAGATTATGGGTTGAAATGTTGCTGTGAAACGTTGAGATTATGACTTCAATTTCTAGTTGTAGATTATTGTTCTTAACACTATGTGTAACATCAGTGCCAGAAACGTCGCCGGAACAGTGATCTCTACAGTAACTTGAACAGTAATCCGGTACAAACAATACAAAATTCATTTCATGGCATGTTCATATCATATATCGTTATCAATTTGTGTTATCAAACAGCAAGTTCAGAAACATTTAACAGAAACAAAGTTCAGAACTATGGTTCTTGATTCAGATAATTATCTGGCAATACAGAACCATCATATGATTATCTGTTAGGATTGTATTATATATAAACGTATGTGAGGCCTTACAGAATGAAATAACAACGGATGTCGTTATGTGAATGCTAAACCGACAGATTATTCGTATAGGTGACGATCTGTACGAATATATCTGGAAGTTTAACGTTCTGAATGATATCCGATAATTAGAAAACCATATTGAAAAGTATAGTTATCGCCGTGTTCGTACGGGTGACGATTCGAACGAATACGCGCGACGATCGTACGATTCGATTTTAAACTGTAAATTAAATATTTCTGAAAATTTAAAATAAATAGAAGATATTTAGTTAATTTACTAGGAATAACCACCTAAAATAATTTTATAAGTCTTATTTTAAAACCAAGTTGTTTTGTTATGAAAACGACGAAAAACTGATGCTTCTACGCAAAACCGAACGAACCTGAATGAACCCGGGTATTTTTGAATCATTTATTGTGGCATTTATGCCACAACTACCAGCCACAACCACCATCACCTACCCAATTCATTCAAGAAATTTTCGTCACTCTCTCTCTCTAGAACTATCTACCATCTCTCTAAGATTTCTCACCCATCTCTTCATGAAATCTTGAGTTCTTGGTGTCAAAACGACCACCCTCACTTGTAGATCACGAAAGTACAACAGATCTAGGCTTTTATCCAACAGATTCGAGGTAAAGATCCATTCTTTGTTCGGTTTGGGGTTTTGAAAACCCTAAGTTCGAATCCCTCCATCAAACCAGTTTAAACACATGAAACCTTAGGAGAACACCACGAAATCACCTTAGTATGGACTAAGAACTTGCTAGGCAGAAAGGGCTAGTCGTTTAGGTCGAAAATGGGATTTCATGAGGTTGAGGTTCGAAGGTCCGAATGAGAGAGAAGCAGCTCGCCGAATGAGTCTTCTCCCACATTCGGCCGAATGACAATCAGCCGTAAGAGCTCCATTCGATCGGCCAGATTCTATTCGCCCAACCCACTTTCGCCCACATGCCTTCATTCGACCAAAACCATTCGGCCAGGATCACAATCGGTCGGCCACCCCCCCCATTCGACCTAGGCTCATTCGCCCTACCCTTCTTCGGTCAATTCTCCTTCGGTCGGCCGAGACTACTTCGGCCAAGGATCCATACGGCCCAGGCTCTTTCGGTCAAGGCTGGTTCGGAGGGGGCTTCTTCGGCCAAGATCTATTCGGCTAGAAAGGGAATGGCGCTAGAGTGAGTAGGCTTGAATCACAAGTGTGTGTGCATGGAGTTCACGTGTGTGTATGCATGGGAATTATCATGTGTGTGCATGGAAAAATCTAATAAGTTCTACAAGATGTGTGATAAATTCATAACATCTAAGGTTCAAACATAAACTTTGAGCATAGTATGGGGCGTAATCTTGTATATGAGTTTGGTTTAAAATGCATTGTAAATGTAAATTGGTGAACCTAAATTGGGGTTCAAGTAATGAAAACAAGTAGGAATTCTTTAAAGATCAAGAAAACAAGCTAAGTATAGGTGTTAAACACATTGTGAACACCAAATACTTAGAGATTTCTATACACATGTACAACAAAGTAGATGGTTCAATGGGACTCTCTAAGCTAAGTTGTACGCACAAGAACGATCAAAGAACCATGGGAAAACAAAGAACTAACCAGAGACTTGGAGTTAATCAAATGAGATTAGCTTAAGCCTAACAAGTTAAGTATAATTTTCTGAAATTGATTGATGTTAAATAAAAGGTAAGTGAATTGTAAACTTCTTTAAATTAAAAATTAATGATTCCTATCTTAATAGTTTAACTTAAAATAAAGTGTTAAAACGTTTTAACTAAGAGGCTTTGAATACTAACAACGTAAACCATACACCACTAAGGTGTAATGGAAATTATTCATGGGATTAGGGTTACTAATGGGTAATAAGTTAGACTAGTTAGATGAAATCTTAGAAACACATTAGTACATAGGACACTTAGTTGCACACCTAGACCAAAACCCTAGTTGCATCTGTTATGAATACTTATCGCATACGAACTTTCCTAAAACAAATCAGAGACTGAAGAAACATAGTTTACAAGCAACGAGGGCGCATTATTTGTCGTGGTTTCATTCTTAGCGACACAGGTGAGTTCATTGCCCCTTTTCTAAACATTTTTGTTTTCAAACGCGGGGCTGAGAAGCATGCGTAAATATTTTTCTTGAATTATATTTACTTAAATGCTTTTATTTAACATACGTTGGTGTGTAAAATTGTTAACCTAGACTATGTCTAGGAAAACTTATTTCAGGTTTCATAAAGGATTATCAACTTATCATAAGTAGATAATTGATCCATTTAATGTATACTTGTTCAACGGTCTATATCAACGGTCTATTTTCAAAGGAATCTCTGGGAAATAGTCAAAGATAGCATGTGAACGGTCAATAACGGTCAAGAACGGTCAATAATGGTCAAGAACGGTCAAGAACGGTCAATAAAATCCTATATCTTAAAAGATGTCCTAGCTAGACTGATTGAGTATAGGTCGCATGCTTGATGATGTTTACATATTTTCCTCCACTACTAAGAACTTAGATTGCTAGACTAGTCTACTCGAGTATGACCAAGGCCCAATCATTAAGTCTTAGATTTTATTTAAATGTTTATTTATTTACTTATTTAAGCATTTATTAATTGTTTCTACAAGTGTTATGGTTGATCATGATTGAGTGATGAACTTAAGGAATCAATTGAGATTTCAACTTTGTATAGTTACAGGAACAAAGAACTGCAGAACTTATGTGTTAAGGGTGTGGGTAAAATGCTTAACCATCATTAATAACAATGACATATGTGGTTTAGTATGTGGTGGGATGGCGTCTGGGCGGGTTGTAGGCTCGACCCTTTCGTATGCCCTATATATAAGCATACCGAACTGGATATTGCAGGTGATGTTAATGAGATTAAGGTTGTTACCCAAGGGTTATCAAATGTCTTACGTGCATGTTTAGAACTATAATGAAGAAGGAATCAAAAGGGTAGGTAAAATGCCTAATTATCATTAACAACAATGTCCTATGTGGCTTAGTATGTGGTGGGATGGCGTCTGGACGGGTTGTAGGCTCGACCCTTTCGTATGCCCTATACATAAGCATACCGAGTCGGATGATACAAGTGATGTTAATGAGATTAGGGTTGTTACCGAAAAAGGGTTTTTGCAAAGCTATTTCTCAAATACTAAATTATATGAACTCACCAACCATGTGTTGACTTGATCTTTTTGCATGACTTATCAGGTGACGAACAGGTCAATTAAGAAGTTAATGCTTTTGGACTAGGACTTCAGATAGAGAACCTAGCGTTTTTGGACCTGCATACTTTTGGAACATCATTATACAATATATTTTGTATATCTTGTGCAGATACAAGATAGATAACTTATGATGTTGATGGTAGATTTACATTGTTAAATTATGAACGATACTGATGTAATTTAACTTTGTAATTCTATTCTATTTAGCATTTCTCATTTATATCATGTGCAATGTAAACAATCTTATCATCACGATTATCGCTCACGATTATCGCTCACGATATCGCGCCGCCCGACGGGAAAGTCGATCCGTCCCGCCGGCTCGGGGTGTGACACTATGCATAGTTGTTAATTGTTAGAGGATATAGTTATTGTTGTTAACACTATAGATGGTTGTAGGTTGTTGATTGTTTATCTCTAAATGCAATTAAGTGCAGTTCTAATTTTGAACTTCTGATTGTTACATAATTGTTGCAAGTATGGTGATTGTGTATAAACGTGTTCAATCAAATTTCTTATAAACAATTTCTATTGTTGCTCTATTTAATTGTTGCTGATCTTTTTAATGGTGGTATATAAAATTTATGTAGTGCTAAATAGCATTGTTCCTCCCCTTTTTAATTATATGTTTTGCTCTTTCATACTTTCATACATTAAATTTATTTTATAAAACAAAGCCAAAAACAACTGAGCCTGTTGAAAACAAGTTGAGTTGGAGTCAAGAATTCGAACTTGGTTTACAATCCAAGCCGAGCCAAGCCAACTCGATTTATAATCCAAGTCGAGTCCGAGTTAGCCTTGGCTCAACTTGATTCATGAATAGCCCTAGAAAAGGAAGATGCACCCACTAACGTTGCGTACCATTTTTTTTTTTTTTATCGATTAGACATCATACACCATATGGCATGCATTCTAGCATGCCTTGTTGATAGACATGACCTACAAAATTAACAAGTATGACCTATCATTTGTTCAGATTATTGGTGTGATTTCAACCCACAAGAAATTATGTATTTCTCACGCTTTTATAAGTAAAGAACTAGAGAACTTTATTTGGATGCTACAATAGCTAAAAAATATAGTACATGAGTGTATGGAACCACATGTCATAGTAACTGACAGAGAACTAGCTCTTATAAAGACAACTACGCAAATATTCTCGAATGTTGTTCGGTTATACTTTGCTAGTGGCACATATTTGAAGATATCTCTAAACATTACAAACAAAGCTTTCAATTCTGCAAGAAAACTATAAAATTTTGAGTATATATGGTTGTTTGTGATACACTCTTCCATGCTAGATACACACGAGTATAATTACATATGATTTCATGAAATGTTGCATGATGATCATCAAAGTAGTCTTCTACTTATCATGTTTTACTGTTTTTATGTAAGATTTAATCATGTTTGTCGTATTTTTCAAAAGTTATTGTGTATTTGCTATTATACTGCTTGAGGATATAACACTTCGGAAAAGTTTATTTATGTTTATTTATTTACTAAATAAACGAACATGAATAAGAATTTTTATTTGTTAAGTTAAATGAATAAACATGAACAAAGAGTCGTGTTCATGAATATTTGACAATATGTTTGTTTATTTTTATTTATTAAATGTGTTTTATATTTTTAAATTTATAATATTTAGATTATTGTCTTAACATTTAAACTAGAAAGATGGGCATTTGAAGTTTGTATCTCGTTAAAAACTTATTCATTTAAAACTTAGATCTTTTATTATTATTTCTAATTTGCGTTATGTTTTAGGATAATTATGTTTATGATTATTATATGAACTGTCGAACTTTATATATATATATATATATATATATATATATATATATATTTAAGGTGATTGTATCTAGTTTTTTTAATTAAGAATACCGATTTTTTAAATCATATGTTTTTTGTGTTCAAAAATCACTTACGAACAAATGTAGTTTCTTAATGAATAAACACAAATAAGAATATTGGTTTGGTAAGTGTTTGTGAACCGTTTATGAGCATGTTTAATGTTAGATAAACAAACATGAACAAGGGTCCGTTGGTTCATTTACAACCCTAAAACTAACTGGAAAAATATAAAGAAATTGCTTTTAACAGTATAGATTGATAAAAATCGAAAGTTTGGTTAGCGTGCAACATATAAAGTGGAGTGTCAACGTTCACTTTTGAATAGATACCTTCATTCAACAAACTATATGGTAGACAATATTGCGTTTCAGATCAATACAATCTCAAAAACTTAGGAAGAAGTTGTAAAAGAAAGCTTTGAAAAAAGCAAGATATTTCGAATGCCACATCATAATGATGATCATTTTGAAAGGTTAAAAAGAAATGCTATTATATGGCTCTCAACTATTAGATGGTGAGAAGATTAAAAACAAATGTTGCTAACATCTAATTCATCGTGTGATTATCATATGTTCACAAACTGTGGATTGCTTTGTGCTTGTGGGCTACCAAGTTGTATGAATAAATCACATTGTATTTATTGTAATTATATATGATTTATTCTAACTTAAATGTTAGCAATTGTTGACTATTTCACTACAGATGTTCAAATTTTATTTCATGGGATGTGATAGATGTCTTTTGGCAAAAACTTGGTTTTCCCCATATTTTGTTCACAAGGATTAGGACGTTAATGTTTATGAAGAAATGACTTGGGTCAAAGAACATAAAATGTTGTAATTTGATCTACTTAAAAAAATTTGTTGTCAAAGGTTTTAGGTGAGTTTTATCCTTGCAAAACATCAAAGATCGAACCTATAATAACAACAAATTTATTAACGTAAGACCCTACAAGAGATAATTCATTTATTAACTTACAAGAAATAATTAATAATAATAAACAGGATTGGCTACACATATTTCATTTGTGAACTTGCAACAAAATACGCATGTGAACCTACAACAAAATATGCAGGATCTTTTGATTTTTTCTAAAATAAAAAGAATACTTATTTATGAAATTATCACAAATTCACTATAAACTGATAAACTTTCTTCAGTCTTGGGCGATCAAGAAACATACAACATAACTATATAAGACAAAAATTTCCAAAATTTCTAACCATAATTATCACGTGTACAAGGCGTCATTCGAGATGATAATTGTTGTATTCAGTCTATAGATGTTGGTTAGGGCTGGCAATTTCAGACACGAACACGTTCACACGACACGACTTTAACATGTTTCGTGTTTACCCTTAACATGTTTCGTGTCTAAAACAGGTCGACATGTTAACACATGTTTATTTTTCGTGTCTAAACAGTTAAGACCTGTTAAGACCCGTAAAAACCTATTAATACATGTTAAGATCCGTTAAAACCTGTTTGAAATTTGAAATTTAAAATAAATTATATAAGAAAATAGGTATGTAACCGATTAGCTTTTAAAAATTTCTAATTGTCTAACCCTGATTCCTTAATGGCTTCCTTAACAAGTTCTTTAACAGGTTTTTAGCAAGTTCTTTAACAGGTCATTTATAGTGTTAACTGTTAATAGGTTCCTTAACGGGTCGCTTCGTGTTTACGTGTTTTTAACGGGTCGTGTTCGTGTTTGGAAAAACAAACACGATAAGAATTTGTGTCGTGTTCGTATCTACCCATTTATTGGTTTAGAGTTTCATAAAGAACAACTGTTATACATTCGGCTTGAACTTTTTTATAAGATCAACCAAGATGAATCATTGTACAGATTTGTGTTTAATAACATGCTGATAATCTTGATTGCTAATGCCTTTAGTGTAATTGTTATTCCTATAATCCCTTATGACTCGTATATTCCTATGAATCTAATAGTTTACGAATGTTTGAATACACAATCTCTCGTATAATCTTATGCACCACGTAGAGATCGATTAGAGTTTAATTTAGAGGAAGATACTCATCCAGATGTTCTAGATCCCCATTTGTTTCTACAATTTACACAAGGCGAGGAGGAGCACAAGCGACTGAGGTTGTTGATCCAAAAAGGTATTGTAGAGACGAAGACGATGTATTGGGGGATTTTGTCGACGCTTGAGAAGACGCTGGATAGTGTCAATGGGTTCAAACCTTGTGGTAACTTTTTAACCTATCAGGAGTAGTATTGAAATAACCTTATTCATTCAAATTTAAGATAATTCCTTAACGATTAAGAGGGCCCCTCGTGGTAACTTTTTAACCTATCAGGAGTAGTATTGAAATAACCTTGTTCATTCAATTTTAAGATAATTCCTTAACAATTAAGAGGCTATGATACTACCAAACAGTCCCTAAGTCTAATTTTAGATTTCACAGGCAACTCACTATTTAAATTACATTGATATTAAATTGGCTTTTATCAATCTAGGCCCGTAACGTTTAGTCTTCATTTTCTATAACCAAATAACACTTAACAGTTAACCCTAATATATGCCCTTTTATTTTTAACAATCTTTTTTTTTTGTTTAACTCATGAATATTATTAAAGCATAATTCAATATGATGATTAATTTCTACTTACACTTGAAAACTTACATTTTTAATTAAACTTAAGTACTTCGACAATTATTTAGGGATGAAAATTTTGTAACGAACACTAGTGACATAACCATATCAAACTGATGTTCACCAAACATCAAAACAAGTACCAGTATTTGTTTTACATATTTTCAATAAATGTACCAATATTAGCTAGTATCAAACTGTTACAGACACAATTAAGAGAACTAATTTGAGAGAAAAGAGAAATTGTTTATGACCAAGCTAATCTTTCATTTATGTTAATCTCGTTATAGGTACATGACTGATTAGTAACTAACTATTGTTAGTTACACTTATTTACAATTCTAACCCTCAAACTATGGACAATTACAAAACTAGTAAGAAAAGTAAAGTACACGTAACAATACTCCCCCTCTAAAAAAAATTCCTGTCCTCAAGAATTAGATGGGAAAATCTGGAAAACGAAGTTGAAAATCCGAAGCATCTTCCCAGGAAGCATCCTCCACCGCCTGATCCTTCCAATGCACTAAAAACTTGACCACAGCCACATTACCGTTTTTAGCCAATTTACGATCCACAATAGCTAAAGGTTCCCACTTAGGAGCATTCCAATCAAAAAAGGGTCCTGTTTAAGCAAAGAAACATGGAAAACTGGATGAATCTGAGCCTGTTGAGGTAATTCCAAATGATACGCCACATTCCCAATTTTCTTAAGAATCTTAAAGGGTCCACAATAACGAGGACTCAACTTTGAATATCTATGATTACGAAGAGACTTCTGAACATAAGGATGAAGTTTCAAATAAACCAAATCACCCACTTCAAATTGCCGATCAGAACGATGTTGATCTGCCTGTTGTTTCATTCTATTACGAGCTCTTTATAAGAATATTTCAAAATTCCCATAAGTTGTTGCCTTTCTTGTAAGAATTCTTGAACTGAGGCGATATTAGATGGTCTTGGCAGCAAAGGATTTGGCAAAGAAGGCACAACACCATATAGAGCTTGATATGGTGTCATCCTTATAGAAGAGTGCCATGTAGTATTATAGCAATACTGAGCCATAGAAAGCCATTTATCCCACGATTGTGGAACTCCCAATGTCATACAACGAAGATACGTTTCCAAGCATCTATTCAGCACCTCAGTTTGACCATCCGACTGTGGGTGGTAAGCAGATGACATGTTCAAAGTAATCCCTTGTAATTGCATTAGCCCTTTCCAAAAACGACTTAAGAAAATAGGATCTCGGTCAGACACTATAGATGAAGGACAACCATGCATTTTAAAAATATTATCCATTAAAACTTGAGCTACTTGCTTGGCTGTATATGGATGCTTGAGTGCCATAAAATGAGCAAACTTAGTGAGATGATCCACCACCACAAAAATAGTATCTTTATTTTGAGACATAGGCAACCCCGTGATAAAATCCATAGTAATGTCAGTGAAAAGGGATCAAGGAACAGGAAGAGGCTCCAACAATCCTGGAGAAGCAACTGTCTCATATTTAGATCTTTGACACACATCACAATTTTTAACAAAGAATCTAATATGTTTTGAAAGGTCTTTCCAATAAAACAAGGATTTAACCCGTTGAATTGTAGGATAAATTCCTGAATGGCCTCCAGTTGGTGATGAATGACAAAATGTCATAATATCAGTTCTCAGCTGCGAGTCATTGCCCACACAAACCCTATTCTTTCTTCTTAATAATTGACCATCCACGAAAAATGTTTGTCTTGTTGCCCTTGCTGTAAAGACACCTTGATATTGTTCAAATTTGGATCTTGCACATAACTAAGGCACACGCTCTAACAACAATGGTTGAATAGAAGAAAGTGTCAACTGAAATAAGGCTGAACCTGGTATCCTTGATAAAGCATCTGCAGCAACATTATCTACTCCTTTTTTGTAAACAATTTCATACGAATATCCCTGCATTTTTGCCAACCATGAATGTTGTAGGGGCGTTGTAACTGCCTGATCCATAAGGTGCTTTAAACTCCTCTGATGAGTCTTAATAACAAAATGATTTAGAGACAAATAATGATGCCATTGTTTAATTGACATGAGTATAGCAAGCAACTCTTTCATAAACAGATAGCATTAACTGTTTAGTAGATAGAGCCTTACTAATATAGGCAATAGGATGATGATCTTGTATTAGTACAGCTCCTAAACCTTTAGAAGATGCATCTGTTTCGACTACAAAAGGTTTTGTAAAATCAGGAAGAGCTAATACGGGAGCAGAACTTAAGGCTTGTTTCAAGGTCTCAAATGCCACTTGAGCTGCTTCTGACCATAAAAAAGAGTCTTTCTCTAACAATTCAGTTAATGGTTTAGCAATTGATCCAAAGGATTGTATAAGTCGTCTATAGTATCCAGCAAGCCCAAGAAAACCCCTTAATTGTTTAAGATTTTGTGGAATAGGCCATTGAACTACAGCTTCAATCTTCTTAGCATCAGTTGAGACCCCTTGTTGTGAAATTAAATGGCCCAAATACTCCACCTGAGATCCTCCAAATGTACATTTAGAACGTTTAGCCATCAATTTATTACACCTCATGATAGAAAGTACTTCTCTCAGATCCAACAAATGAGCTGCCATATCCGGACTGTAAACTAAAATGTCATCAAAAAATATAAGAACTTTCTTTCGAATCAAATTCTTAAATGTAGCATTCATTAATGACTGAAAAGTAGCCAGGGCATTGGTCAATCCGAATAGTAAAACTACAAACTCAAATAATCCTTATGAGTTCGAAAAGTTGTTTTATCAATATCTTCCGTATGCATTCTTATTTGATGGTAACCAGATCTAAGGTCCAACTTTGAAAACACAGTGGCTCTTCCCAACTCATCCAATAGTTCCTCAATCAAAGGAATTGGATATCTATTTTTTACAGTAGCTTCATTAAGTTTCCTGTAATCCACACAAAACCTCTATGATCCATCCTTCTTTTTAACCACAGGTGAAGCAAAAGAACTACAACTTTCCCTAATTATCCCATATTGCAACATTTCATCAGTAAGTTTTTCAATAATATCTTTTTGGAATACAGGATATCTATAGGCCCTTTGATTAATGGTAATGGAATTATCCTTAAGAAAAATTCTGTGATCACATGGTCTACTTGGAGGAAGACCCTTCAATTCAGCAAACACATCTTCAAACTTAGTAAGTAATTCCACAATAGAAGAATTAAATGGAACTTCCTTAACCTGAGTTTCATGTTGAAATTTATTATCCCCCTCTATTTGCATACTAAACATTTGTGCTTGTGCAATAACCCCTTCATTTATCAACAACACTTCCATTTTTTCCATTGAACACAAAGACATCTTACTAGACTCTGCTCCTTTCAATTCAAAAATTATGTCACCCACCATAAATTTCATGGTTAAAGACTGAAAATTCCATACAATATCACTTAAGGTTTGTAACCATTGTACACCCAACACCATATCATAATTTTGTAATGGAATTAATAGTACATCAGCCTTAAACCATGTACTCTGCATAATCCATTGAAAATTATGACAAACCTTAACACAGGACAACTGACTGCCATCCGCAATGGTGATTTTCATAGCAGCAACTTCCTTAAACGGGCATTTCATTTTAAGCGTAAGACTTTCATCTAAAAAATTATGAGTGGAACCCGAATCCACCAAAATATGCAGCCTCTTAGTACCCACCATCCCTGTGATTTTCATTGTAGAAAATGAAGGAACTCCTGTAATTGCATGCAAAGATATATGGGGTTCACATAAAACCTCTTCATCTGTTACTTCATTACTTTGCTCCTCTTTGGTATTATCAACTTCAATTACAAAAACTTGTTTGTTAGGACATTTGTGACCAGGAGTAAACTTTTTTGATCACCGGAAACACTCCCCTTTTGTCCTCTTCTCATCCATTTCTTTAGTTGTCAATCTCTTATGAGAATTAGTTTTAGTACTAATTCTATTCGTTGCTACATATGGTTTTGAATTAGCAAATCCAGAACTGACTGATGAATCATGCAATGGTTTCTTAGTCACTGTTGAGTTCTGAATTCTAGCTAAAGAATATACTTCTTTCAAAGTTTGAGGTTTAAACATTCTTAAAACACCTCCAATCTCAGGTTTTAAGCCATGAATGAAAATACAGATAGCATAAGCCTCAGTAATCGTTACCTTATTAAGTAATGCATCAAATTGATCACAATACTCCTTCCGTTCTCCAACTTGTGCAATTGAAATCAATTCCTCCATTGCATTTTCATTAAAGGAATCCGCAAATCTGTTGACAATCAGTTGCTTATAATCTCTCCAAGCTAAATCATTGATGGTAACGCCTCTTGCTTTCAAATGGCCTTGGTGCCTTCCAAATGAATCACTGCAATTCGTAACTTCGCAGCTTCGGGAGTTTCATCAACTAAGAAAAAATGCTCCACTTTGTAAATCCATCCATCTACATCTTCTCCATCGAATTTAGGGAACTCCAATTTACAGGCTATTAAATCTTCCATATCTCAGATCGTCATGAATTTCGTGTCGACCTGTAGATCCATTTACATTGCCTGTACCGTTTGCATTATTGAATTGTGAAGACATCACTTGAATCGTGCGAACTAAATCATCCATGGTAGTCTTAATTGAATCACTGAATGATCGAATTTCTTCCAATGACACATTAAGCTGCTGCAACGTACGATCATGATCCTTCACCATTTTCTCCATTTCTTGATTCCTTGTATTTGTCGCCATTTGAAATGAATATCAGAACTGTAATATCGGAGCGATGGTCACCAGGAAGAGCATCAAGCTCTGATACCAATGTTACAGACACAATTAAGAGAACTAATTTGAGAGAAAAGAGAAATTGCTTATGACCAAGCTAATCTTTCAATTCTGTTAATCTCGTTATAAGTACATGACTGATTAGTAACTAACTTTTGTTAGTTACACTTACTTACAATTCTAACCCTCAAAACTATGGACAATTACAACACTAGTAAGAAATACACATACTCACAAAATCAATATAGTAATTGATATATAATTTCACTCATTTTTTTGCCCAGGAACCTTTGGTACCCATATACATATTATACATACATACACACACACATTAATAATCATGATAATTGTTGTATTATATCATTAGGAAACGATTACAAGGAAGGAATATATAGAAAAATAGATTTACACAAATAATCCCTATACTATAAGTAAATGTATATTAGTTGTCTAATATCCCCCCTCAAGCTAAGGCCGGGAAGCGACCTGTAGTTTGGACTTTAGTTTAGTAAACCGATCAGTTGAAAGAGGTTTCGTGAAGACATCAGCAATCTGGTCATCCGTAGATATAAACTGAACTGACAAGCATCCCCTTGCAACTTTTTCTCTAACGAAGTGAAAATCAACTTCAACATGTTTAGTGCGAGCATGAAATACAGGATTTGTTGATAAATATGTTGCACCAAGGTTATCACACCACAAGATTGGTATTGATCGTGTCTGGACATGAAGTTCATGTAAAAGTGTCTCTAACCAAGTCAATTCAGCCACCGTGTCTGCTAAAGCCTTGTATTCTGACTCTGTAGATGACCGAGATATAGTGCGTTGTTTCCTGGCATCCCATGATACTAAGTTGGATCCCAAATATATAGCAAATCCCCCTGTGGATCGACGGTCATCTGGGCAACCGGCCCAATCAGCATCGGAAAAAGCAGTCAAGGAGTTAAAGCACACATCAGTATATGCATGAAGATGAGGGGAGGATTGATGAGATAGCAAGAGACCCTGATTAGCTGTCCCCCAAAGGTACCGAAGAATACGTTTGACGGCTGACCAATGGTTTTCAATTGGAGAATGCATAAACTGGCATACTTTATTGACTGCAAAGGCGATATCTGGTCGTGATAGGGTGGCATATTGTAACGCACCAACCATCTGACGATATTTTACCGGATCAGCAAGAGCACTGTCGCCAAGAGATAAATTGGCAGACGTGGACATAGGAGAAGGAACCGGTTTGGCATCTGACATGCCAGCACGAGCAAGCAGGTCGTTGATGTATTTTTGCTGCGATAAGATAATATCATGACCTGTGCGGGTGATCTCAATACCCAAAAAATATGATAAGGCACCCCATGTCTTGAATGGCAAAGGCTTGACCAAGATTGTGAACAACTTTTTCAATTTCCAAGGCATTGTTTCCTGTGACAATAATGTCGTCAACATAGACCAGCATGTACAAAAGCGTACCATGCCGAGAATAAATAAAAAGTGAAGGATCGGTTTTGGAGCCATGAAAGCCGAGGGCCAGAAGAGCCTTGGTGAGAGTTAAATGTACTTGTGTTGTAATAAAATGGTAATAATCTTTGTATTATTATGATTCACTATAATGTGAGAATACAAGAGAATATATAGGCTTAGATCTAGAAGCTGTAAAGCCTTTAGGAAAGACCAACAGACTCAACATTAATACATAATTTATGATAATTATGAACTATTTAATATGACTAATTATGATACTTATGAACTATTTAATATGACTAATTATGATACTTATGAACTATTTAATATGACTAATATTCCCCCGCAAGCTAAGGTCGGGGAGCGACCTGTAGCTTGGACCGTAAAAGTATAAATCGTTGTGAAGGCAGCGGTTTTGTGAAGATATCAGCAATTTGATCCGTAGTAGAAATAAACTGGACATTAAGTTTCTTCTGAGCAACCTTCTCACGAACAAAGTGAAAATCAACCTCTACATGCTTTGTTCTAGCATGAAACACCGGATTAGCTGACATGTATGTAGCACCTAGGTTATCACACCATAGTGTAGGAGCAGTATTCATTGGAACACACAATTCTCGTAGCAAAGTTTCTAACCAAGTGAGTTCGGCAACAGTGTCAGCTAGAGCCTTGTACTCAGATTCTGTAGATGACCGAGATACAGTCTTTTGTTTGCGAGCAGCCCAAGAAATGAGATTATTGCCAAGATAGATAGCAAATCCCCCGGTGGATCGACGGTCATCCGGACACCCAGCCCAGTCTGAGAACGCTTGCAGATAAGCATCCGTGTAAGCCTGAAGGTGTGAACCCGAGTTATGATGAAGCCAAAGTCCAAAATCAGAAGTGCCCTGAAGATAGCGTAGGATGCGTTTAACGGCAGACCAGTGATTTTGAGTAGGAGAGTGCATAAACTGACACACTTTGTTGACAGCAAAGGCTAGGTCAGGTCTTGAGAGTGTAACATACTGAAGAGCGCCAACAATTTGACGATACTTAACCGGGTTATCAAAAAGTGGACTGTCACCAATTGCGCAGCGGAAGCGTGGTGGGCCCATAACCCACAGGTCCCAGGATCGTAACCTGCTCTGATACCAAGTTAAATGTACTTGTGTTGTAATAAAATGGTAACAATCTTTGTATTATTATGATTCACTATAATGTGAGAATACAAGAGAATATATAGGCTTAGATCTAGAAGCTGTAAAGCCTTTAGGAAAGACCAACAGACTCAACATTAATACATAATTTATGATAATTATGAACTATTTAATATGACTAATTATGATACTTATGAACTATTTAATATGACTAATTATGATACTTATGAACTATTTAATATGACTAATAGTGAGTCTGTCAAACCAAGCCCGTGGTGCCTGTTTAAGACCATACAAAGACTTGTGTAGAAGGCAAACATGATCCGGTTGCGTAGGGTCAACAAAACCCTGAGGTTGGGTCATGTAAACAGTTTCTTTGAGGTCCCCATGGAGAGAGGCATTTTGAACATCCAATTGTCGAAGAGACCAGCGTTGTGTGACCGCAAGAGAAAGAACAACACGAATAGTCGTTGATTTAACGACAAGGCTAAAAGTCTCCATGTAGTCAATGCCAGGTTGTTGATGGAAACCTTTCGCAACAAGGCGAGCTTTGTGACGTGTGATAGCACCGGTTTGATCTCTCTTGAGTTTATAAACCCATTTACAATCCACAAGGTTGGCACCCGGAACACGAGGAACGAGAGACCACGTACCATTTCTCATAAGGGCTGAATACTCGGTTGCCATGGCTTGTTGCCAGTGAGGATCGTTGTTGGCATGTGTAAAGGACGTGGGCTCGGTAGGGGTATGGAGGGAAGTTGTGTGAAAGGAGGATTTGTTAAATGGAGTGACTCGTTTGGGGTTAGGTCGAAGGTTAGGAGGGCGGGTGCGTGGAGGTGGTGCTGTGGAGGATGTAGGATGTGGAGAAGGTGGTGTTACGGATGAAGAAGAGTGAGTAGAAGTAGGTGGAGAGTTAGAGGCAGATGGTTGTATTGGTGCGGGTGGTGGGGGTGAAACTGTTGGTTCAGGGTGGGAATGGAAAGATGGATAAGATGAGACATAAGGAGAGGCAGAAGATGGTATTGTAGAAACTGGTGAAGTTATGGATGCAAAGGGAAAAGAAGACTCATTGAAGCGGACATGGCGAGCAAGATAAAGGCGATCGGAGATGGGGTCAAAGCACCGATAACCATGATGAGCTGTGCTATACCCGAGGAAAACACAAGAGATTGAGCGAAAATCCATTTTGTGGCAGTTGTAAGCACGAAGGTGCGGATAGCATTGACTGCCAAACACACGTAAGAAGGAGAAGTCTGGTTTATGGTGAAAAAGAAGCTCAAACGGAGAGGTATTGGAGTTGTTGCGAGAAGGCATACAGTTGATGAGATACACGGCAGTGTCAAAAGCGAAATGCCAGAAGCGTTGGGGAACATGAGATTGTGCTAAAAGAGTGAGGCCGGTTTCAACCACGTGACGTTGACGACGTTCAACTACACCGTTTTGCTCACTCGTATGTGGGCACGAGAAACGGTGTTGAATGCCCATAGAAGAGAGATGAGGGGTGAGCTTGCGGAATTCACCTCCACCATCAGTTTGGACAGCCTTAAGTTTTGTCTTAAATTGACGTTCAGCCATGACAATGAACCTAGAAAACAGGTCAAAGACGTCTGATTTTTGTTTTAAAGGGAAAATCCACATAAACCGAGTAAAATTGTCAACACATAACAAGAAATAAAGATGGCCATCAAATGAAGGAACAGGCGCAGGGCCCCACACATCATAATAAATAAGATCCAAAACATGAGAACTTTTATAAATTGAAGGAAACAAATGAAGTTTAGATGATTTTCCAATAGAACATGCATTACAATGAGAAATAGACTTATTACTAGAAATAGGTAAACAATATTTTGAAAGCATAGAATTGAATAATTGTTGATGTGGATGTCCCAAGCGTTGATGCCAGACTGTTGAAGAAGCACGAGAGGTGGAAAAAGCAACTTTCTTGATGGGGCGATCTTTTGGAAGGAGAAAAGAGTAAAGACCACCATTACTTGGACCCATGAGGAGGATAGTGTGTGTAGACTTGTCCTTCACAAGAAAAAAGGAATCATGAAATTCAAAGAAAACATGATTATCTTGACAAAATTTTTGGACAGAAAGAAGGTTGGTTTTAATTTCAGGAACATGTAGAATGTTCTTGAGGTAAAATGTGGTGGAGGGTGAGTAAAAACGAGTAGAACCAATGTGAAGAATAGGAAGTCCCTTACCATTGCCAACATGGAGGTTGTCCTCACCAAAGTATGGTTCCGAGTTATCGAATCCTGCAAGATCGGGAGAAACATGATTACTAGATCCTGTGTCCGGTAGCCAAGCACTTGTAGAGGCCTGGGAACGAAAATCAGCAAAGTTGGCAGAAGGTTGACGAGGCCTCATAGTGGCAAGATCACGATTCGGACACTGGGAAGGCAGGTGACCAATCCCACAACGGTTGCAAGTGCCATAGACCATGTTGTGATTTGAAGCCCAACTGAACTGGTTCTTGTGAGCCACTGGAGGCCGAGAGTGGCTGTTGACATGGTAGTTACCTTGGCGTCCGCCGCCACGTCTATTTCCACGACCACGAGACCGGTTTGTGTAAAAAACCTGAGGAGGATTACTGGTAGTTGTAGCGGGCTGAAGTTGTAATCCGAGTTGAGAGACGAGCTATTGTAACTGTTGGATGGTGTCAGAAGGAACTGATGATGGGCTGGTGGAAGGAGTACGGCTGGATGAAACCGTGGCAAAGGCCTGAGCTTGTGACAGTTCTGGGTGGGATTTCTTGATCATGTAATCGTGATCAGAGAGAAGGGCGTGGAGTTCAGAGAAGGGTGTGGCAAATTGTCTTGTGAGCAGAGTTGTTTTTGAGACCGTTGTATTCGTCACGCAATCCAGAAATCACGAGCATCACCAAATCATATTCAGGCATTGGATGGCGAAGATTAGCAAGAGAATCATAGAGTGATTGAGCCCGATTTAAATATGTTGTTGCAGATTCGTCACCTTGCATGGATATGCGCAAGAGCTGTGTTTTGATTGTTGAAACACGTGAGAAGGAAGTAGGTTCATATGCCCGTTCAAGAGACAACCATAAATCACGTGAAGTTTCCCCTTGCACATGTTGAAAAGAGGCCTCATAAATCGTGGAAGTAAGGAGGCTACGAACGTGTGCATCATTACAGACCCACGCAGTATGATTAGGGTTAGCAGTAGGTTCGTCTTTGTCGGTGACATGTGGAATGGTGGGTGACGGACAGGGGATGGTTCCATCAATGTAGCCAAATAGACCGTTTGTCACAAGAAAGGGTTTGATCATGGCTTTCCAGAAGCCATAGTTGGTGGGAGAGAGGGTAAAGCCAAACTTGTGGGAGTTGTGGCTGGTTTTAACGGTGGTGGAGAAGGGTGCAAGGAGAGCCATAGGAATGGCGAGGAAAAGAAAAGAAAAAAAAAAGAGTGAAGGTTGTTGATTTCCAGTGATCGCTGATGATGCTCCGGCTGATTGTGATCACCGATGATGGTGAGTTCCAACTGCAGCGGCAGTTTTAGGGTTTAAGGAACCCTGGCTGTGATACCATAATAATCGTGATAATTGTTGTATTATATCATTAGGAAACGATTACAAGGAAGGAATATATAGAAAAATAGATTTACACAAATAATCTCTATACTATAAGTAAATGTATATTAGTTGTCTAATAGACATATATTCTCTCATCTACTTGTAAAAATAAAACAAAACTTGATCATAATTTTTGTTGATGTGACCTTGTAAGTTTATATGAACTTGAAAAGAAATCCAACTAAAAGAGCACTTCGGAAACAAATGGCCAAGATGGCCTAATAACTATATTAGAGAAAATCTCTAAGTAGTTATTTTTATGTACGTTATACTTTGATAAACGTGTCACACAACATTACACCTCTAGCCATATGGTATATGAAGCTTTAGTCATGCACTTCACTTGTAAAATGTTAAAAAATACAAACCATTAGACACGTATGATGGGCCATTAATAAGGCATTAGCAACGACTAGGCAAACACAACCACTAACTAATGTAGGATGGGAATATTTCGTGAATTCATTGTAGTTTTGAAGTCATTAACATCATAATACAGTTATGGATTGATTTTTTTCTCCATGATTACTTGCTGCAACATAGGAAAGTGTCTTTAAACGAGAAAATGATTAAAGAAAATCAGCCAAATTAATACCACTCAATACAAGCACTAAACGAGGCTTAGACGACACTCTTTTTCGTCTAGTTCCATCTCCATGAATAGTTGATTTATATACCTACAATCCAACCACAAGTAGCAAATGAGGGTTAATGCCCATTTAACATATTGCTAAACAAATTATATAATATTAAAAATAGGTACTTGACATATCCTAAAAGCCAATAGCTCAGACAATAAATATCTTCAGATACCATCAGATACCAATTATAATACTAAGCATTTGAACGGAAATTGTTACCGTTTAATGAATTTTCTTTTATCAAGATGCTCCTGCCTGTGTAGTTGAGCATTCAGAATCTAGCTGTTGTATACAAGTGTTGCAGTTATCATGTGCAACAACCAAAAAAAAAAAGAACAAACTTGCAGTTTCACAGAGATATAAAAGTATTAAATGATAAAAATAACAATAACAATAATAATAATATAGTAATTATAATAACAAATAGTTCCCTTTTGCTTCTTCTCTCTTGTTTTAATTTTCTGTCATCAAAAAGGGCCAAGACTTTCATACCTTATCTTCAGTGGCAGGCACATTTATAGCATTTGCTGCAGGCTGAGATTCAAAATGCACTGAACTTGAAGGGGAAAAAGTGGACTGCATTTGTACCAATATAGAATTTAGTCTCCTTTTATAAATATTCTTAATCATGGATCCAAAGATAGTGTACAGTTAATAGAAGGGAATGTTGGTGTTCAGCTTGCCTCTGATACACAAGAGTGAGTTTTGTTGTTCTCCCTCAAGTGAATTGCAATATGAGTATGCTCCTTACATGGCGAATCTGCATTTAGCAAGAAAAAAAATCACAGATTTTGCACCTTCATCAATATGAAAAGGACAAATAAAAAAGAAATATGCCTGCAATTTCTGAAACAATTGCCCTGGAAGCCTTGTGATGAAAATTTGCTTTGTAATTCTCAATATCATGATTCATCCTGCTTTTTCCAATGATCGGTTAACTGGATGAAAAGAACTACTAGAAAAAACCAAATGATGAAACATAACCATAATGCTTTGCCTTATCCTTTACTTCCATGACAGTTCATTTATAAGCATATTCAGTTTGTATCTTTTACATGATACCATGAGATATCATCATGTTTTTGTCCAGATGTTTATGAATGGTTTTGTCTTAAACCCCACCTGCCATCTTCCCTAATTTTTTCTGCTGCATCTCTTTCTTGGTTTGCCAAGATTAAGGAGCAAGCAATTCTGTCCTGCATCAAGAAAACATTTGTTAAACAAGTCAAGGTAGACTGCTAAAAGGTCAATAATATTGTAGTAACATAAAAAATCAAGTGAATATCAGAAAGAAATAGGTACAATTCTCTGACCTCTTCATCCATACGTGTCATAGTTTCTTGAATGACTTTAAAAGAAACTTCCAACATCCCTAGTTCAGAACGCAAGGCCTAATAATTTTAAGAAAAGAAAAGTGACAGACTTTTTAGAAAGGTATTTTAGGAAAATAAAAATGAGAGAAACTTTAGAAAAATAACAGAGACTAAACAGCATTTAGTGCATACTTTGTTCTCTGAAATTAAAGTCTCAATGGTCCGCTCTTTCATTAGTACAGATTCCTGAAGGTAAGATCGGTTAAGGTAAATTGACATTATTGAATACTGATTAGTAGCTAAGTGCATTAATCAGGTTTTGTAAACTAGTAAACATCTACAAATAAGATGATATGGATATCTCCTCTATTTTTAAATGGCATTGGTCTTTTTTTTTGGCCGTCTCCAGCTGTGTCTGGAGCTCTACAATCACCCTATCCTTTCTACGGAACTCATTCTTGTTACTTCTCATTTTTGCTTCGAGGTCATTGTTTTTTTCTGCAGAACACAGAATAAAAACAGACCCTCTATTGTTGATATCTTATGATAAATGGGCACATTCTTGACCACCTGATATAGTGATTTAATATATTTTGTGACTTATGAATACTTATAATTTTCAACCACAAACCCACCGACCACATTACATTGCAGATAATATTGATAATCCAGTATGGTGCCTAAAAGCATGGCAAGCATGATGGTAATGAAATATAATATATTGAAACAACTGCGTTACCAATGAGTAAGCTCTCAAGTTCACATACTTTATCCATTTGTATTTTTAAATGGGCCACTGAGAGAATAAAGAGATTCTATCAGTGATGCAATATTATTAGTTGGTGATATATGCAGTTGATCCTGAATGTAATAAAAAGAATACAAAATTAGAACAAAACATGCCTGCTTCCTCTTTCTCATCAACAAGAAGTTGTACATTATCCACTACTTGTTTGACAGATGATGCCTCTTTCCGTATTGAGTTCAAGAATAAAAGATGAGCATTTATTTTCTCAGAAAGAATGGCAATCTTTCTATCTCTGAATTCAATGGATCTTCTCATTTCACAAGTAGATTCCTGTATATACCAAAAGATGAAGCTTGACCTAGAGAAAGCCACATTTAGACTTTAAATAGGATTTTTTAGTCTCATGTTGTATTAACAAGAATCCTCAATTTTTATTGCATAAAAAGATCAACAGAAACTGCTCTGTTCATATACTAAGAAAAGGGGAAGGAGTGCATATTAGTTTGAACATTAAAAACTGTGGCATAAATTGTATTAACAGTTGATACATTGACCAAAGAGGTTAATATATACAGCACACCCCTAATGCAGTGGCTAATGTGGGTGTAAAATATGATGGTAGTGATCGAAAACAATATGCTAAGAACAATGAACTTCCACAAAGAAAAAACAAGCTGAGTATTACAAATATCAAGCAATCAAGAAGTCAAAGTCAAATCAATATTTTAATTATATTGACCTTTCCTTTTATGTTGTAATAGTTGTTACATTCCTAAATTGTAGCGTTAATTTTCTCCTTCCCAATTGTAAATCACGTGTATATATTCCTATGTGAGTAATAAGTCAGGAATCCTTTTCCCAAATCTGCCAACTAATCGTATCTGGTATCAGATCCCAACACAAGGCTCCTTTGAGATCACAATCCAGTCATACAATTTTTTTCTTCTTTCTTCTCAACCATGTTTATTCTCATGGCATTTGTTGTTCCAATCCCGCTATCATGCATTTTCCAATCAAATTGGCCTCCGATAACTTCCCTATCTAGCGGAAACAGGTACAATCAATACTCATCCGTCATGATCTGGATCAATTCATCTGCGTTGATGCCAAAATCCCAGCTAAATACCTCGACCCTATGCTAATCTCCCACTCATTTTTGGTCCCATGCATTCCAAACAGCAGTTATATCATAAATTGACTACCAACACCTATATTTGACTTCAAATGTCCTTTCACATTTCTATATAACACTCCTTCCTACACCAAATTGAAACCATTTGGGTATCAGATGAAATTCATGGCTATCTACATCTATCCCGATGACCTCTAAATTTCAACTTCGTTCCACCTTATCTTCCTTAGTTAACTCCTTGTCAAACTCCGCCTATAAATGTTACGATCCTCATGCTCATCACCTTTATCTCTCACATCATGTTCAATTAGTTAAACAAGACTTCCTTTACCAATCCTCTACTGTTCATGACTCTCCCACAGTTGATAATTTTCTCAATATACCCTCATAAAATCTGCTTTCAACTTCATGACTTGTTCCTACTACCCCTACCATTACAACACCATAACCAAATGACTAACCGAATAACAATACCACTCCTGATGCCATTTCATCTTTAATAATCATCACTCAACCAAATCCAACTTCACGTACCCCCAGCCCACTCATCCCACACCCCTTTACCGCCCAAAATCTATCACCCGACTTTTTACCACCTCTCACTCTCATGCTCCAACCCAACACACCTCCTCTAATACCCCTCCCCACTGTCTACACTCCACCATCCTCCCCTCTCCCCCTGTTATCTATTATCCAATCCCCTTCCACACCACTGTTTCTCCTATGCCCAACTCGACAACATCAACACCCTCCCCTTCTAACTCTCCTCCACCCTGCTAGCACAAACCAAACCCAAAATACTTCAACAATAATCTTGTAAATAAAACCAACCTGCATCCCATCCTTCCCTTGAACCAACAACCCATACTCGACTGTAAAATATCTCAAATGACACTCCGCCATGGATACCGAATGCAATGCCTTACTTTACTATAGGACTTGGGTTCCACATACATCTAAACATACCATTGGATGTAAATGGGTTTTTCAAGTCAAATGGTTTCCCGATGACTCCATACACAAATACAAAGCACATCCTGTCGCCAAAGGTTTTCATCAACAATACGGGAGTTATTTTAAAACATTCAGTCCCGTCACCATCTGTCTCATTATGTCCATTGCACCCTCCACCAACTAGATGTCAACAATGTCTTTCTCCATGGCACTCTCCATGAGGTCTATATGGTGCAACCTACCCCAATATACTAATCACATTTTAACGCTTACGAAAATCACGATATTGTCTTAAACAAGCACCTAATGTTGGCACATTAAGCTCACTCAGTTCTTAGTTAACACGGTTTTAATAATATTTGGTTGACCCCTCACTCTTTATTTACAACGAAGACTCCATCATATATTACTTCATTATATATGTTGATGACACCGTTCTAACAGGTAATAGCATAATTTATAGACAAGTGATAAGAACCCAACAACAGTATATTAAAGAAGAAAGAAAAATAAAAAACAAATGGCAATGGAAGAATCAAAGGAGCATTTAGAATTTTTGATGGGATTCCAAATTGAACCCTAAATCTAAGTACACAATGAAAGCAATACTTAATTTAGGCAACTATTTCAAAGGCTGAAATAATAGGAAAATTTCCAGGCAGTCGGTGGAATAAAAGTAATAGAACCATCTCTTTTGCTTGTCTTGAATTAATTCTATTTTCTTTGTAATGGGAGAGTAGCCCCTCTTGAATAGGGTGGTTAAGGCAGAAAAATACTTCCGCTATCATCAAACACCAGAGGATGAGAAGGTCGATATTGCAACAATGCACCTTGAAGGCAATGCTTTAGACCTATATTCATGGATATTTATAGAAAGATCCATCACCTTCTGGGAAGAATTGGTCAGTATACTACAAAAAAAAAATTGAGCCGGCAGAATCCAGACGAATATCTTTGTGGCATCAAGCAAACCAACACCCCGTTCAAGAAAATCGACAAGAGTTGTCAAACTGGCCTGATCATTGCTTGTAGGGTGTATTTTTAAACGGGTTGAAAGAAGAGTTGAAGGCTGATGTCTGCATCCATAAACCCCTAACAATTTATAATGCTATGAGTTTAGCATTAGAATTCGAAGCAAAATTGGGGCACAATCGTTCCAGTAAAGGAACAAACCCGTATTCTAACAACAAAATCACAAATCCTATCAATCCTATCATCACTCCATGAATAGAATATATAATTTCAAATAACTGTTAAATATTATAGAACATAACGATTAATTAAATTTCTGATACAGAAAAACAGAACCGATTTCTCTGAGGAGAATGCTTCCGTTGTGGAGACAAATACGGAGCCGGACATCGATTCAAGGCTGGCACATTTAAGCTACTAGGCTGGCACATTTAAGCTACTAGAGGCTGAGGGAAGTGATGAAACAGATCAGGTCTCTCTAGTTGACGAAGAAGCTGCAAGCAATTCAGATGACATGGCAGAGATCAGTTTACATGCTATCTTGGGTAAATCACAAATCACCACTATGAAACTCCATGGTACTATTAATTATGCTGAAGTCCTTAATTTAGTAGATAGTGGTTCTAATAACTATTTTATATCAGATAACTTGGTCCAAGAATTTAAATTTACTACTCGATTAGTCACTCCTTTTGGGGTACAAATTGGGAATGGAGACATTATCAGATGTAATAGGGTGTGTAGGGATATTTCATTACAGCTCACTGAATTAAAATTACCCGACTGTTACCCCTTCTCAATTAGGGGAGCAGATGTTGTGCTAGGCATACAATGGCTCGCTTCCTTAAACACGGTGCAAGCTAATTGGAATGAAATGTACCTTATTTTTTCCAACAATGGGAAGAAGTAAAAGTTACAAGGAATGGCTTCAGGAACTCACAAATCAGCAATCTTTTCAGCATCTTTGTGCTGAACCCGAAGAAGAACAAGAGGTACCTTCATTTTTACAGCCACTATTTGAGGAGTTCCATAAGGTATGTCAAGAACCCACTCTACTTCCCCCTTTTCGCCCTCACTTTCATTCCATTCCGCTTATCCCAAACACATTACCACCAAATATCCGACCTATAGGTATCTTCACTTTCAAAAAAATGAAATTGAGAGACAGGTAGAGGAACTTTTAAGTGCTGGTTTTATACAACACAGCACTAGCTCGTTCTCAAGTCTGGTTCTCCTGGTAAAAAAGAAGGATAACACATGGCGCATGTGTGTTGATTATTGAGCCTTAAATCGTGTTACTGTTAATGATAAATATCCTACACCCATATTGGTGAATTATTGGATGAACTATATGGAGTTATGGTTTTTTCAAAATTAGACCTACGTTCCGGATATTATCAAATTCGTGTTAACCCAACCGATATTGAGAAAGCGGCCTTTCGAACTCATTCGGCCCACTGTGAGTTCAAGGTGATGCGGTTCAGGTTAACTAACGCCCCATCCACATTCCAAGCAAACATGAACGACCTGTTTCGTACATATTTACGCCGCTTTGTACTGGTATTTTTTGATGATATTATGATATATAGCAAAAATATGGATCTTCACTGGCAGCACTTACACACTATCTTGGAGCTTCTCCACAGCCAACAGTTTTTTGCTAAATATTCTAAATGTTGTTTTGGCCAATCCCATGTTCTCTTTTTAGGACATGTGGTAACTAGAGAGGGTGTAAAAGTGGATCAAGAGAAGATTGTTGTTGTATTTGCTTGGCCGATACCCAAAAACGTGAAAGAGGTAAGAGGGTTCTTGGGTTTAATGGGGTACTATCGACTGTTTGTAACAAATTACGGGCTGGTCGGCTGACCACTTACAGCCCCCACCAAAAAGGAAGAATTCAAGTGGAATGATACAGGCCTTGCTGCTTTCAACACACTTAAACAAGCATTGGTGTCAGCACCTGTTATTCGTCTTCCTCATTTCACGTCACCTTTTTCCATTGAATGTGATGCGTCATCCGATGAGGTAGGCATTACATTGACTCAAGAAGATCATTCGGTCACTTATTTCAGTAAAGGTTTTTCACCATCTAATCGTTTTAAATCAGCATATGATCAGGAGTTACTTGCATTGGTATTAGCAGTTCAGAAGTGGAGTCATTATTTACTTGGCCGACATTTTTTTATCAAAACCAATCATTATACCTTAAAGTTTTTGCTAGAACAGAGGGTTACAATTTACAACAATTGAACAGCAACAAATGTTACTGAAGCTGATGCCATATGATTTTTCCATTATTCACCGACAGGGAAAAGAGAACAAGGGAGCCGATGCTCTATCGCGAAGACCTGGAACAGTGGACCTGTTTACACTAACAATCCCTTACTGTTTGGAGGTTTCTGAAGTTCAGGAAGGATTAAAAATTGATCCTTATACGAGCAACATTATGCAGGAGATCCTCACTAAGCCCTCTTCATTTCCTGATTTTTCTATGGTTGGACACGTTTTCTTCTATAGAGAGAGGATCGTGATTCCAGACTATCCAAATTTAAGAGAAAGAATCTTACATGAAGCCCATGCCACCCCGATAGCTGGTCACGGTGGGTTTTTAAAAACCCTCAAGCGTGTATCATCCCATTATTTCTGGCCCCAAATGAAACAAGATGCTCGGACTTTTGTTTAGAATTGCCTCACCTGCCAACAACACAAATACGAGACCCTCTTGCTAGCCGGTTTGCTCCAACCACTCCCTATTCCCAACCAAATTTGGGAAGACATTTCTCCTATTTTATCACAGGCCTACCTCCATCCAAACAAGCATGACACTATTCCCGTCATTGTGGGCAGACTAAGCAAGCTCATTCCCTTGCCCTTTCTCATTTGTTTACAGCTAAACCGCTACAGGGGTTGCTGCCTTATTTTGCAAAGATATTGTCCGTCTCCACGGTTTTCCACGTTCTGTTATTTCGGATTGTTATGTGATCTTTCTTCGCAACTTCTAGTAGGAACTATTTCAATTGTGTCAAACTAAACTCAAGACGAGTTATCATCCACACACGGATAACCAAACAGAGGTGGTTAATAGATGTTTGGAGGCTTCCTTTCGTTGCTTTGCTCATGATCAAACCTACTAAGGGGGTGTTCGTTTTTTTCAAAAAGCTTCTGGGCCTCGTTTGTCTGCGCTAGGGGTGTCGTTCGTCTGCGCTAGGGGTGTCGTTCAGGTTGGTTCCTCGGGTTTCGGGTTGCTCGGGTCGGGTTATTCGCGCAGACATAGACATACCTCTTCCTCTCCTCTTCTTACCTCTTCCTGTGTTTATTCATTACCACTGATGTTTCGGTTTCCATATTCCATTTTCCGGACCTCACAATCCCCCATTACAGCTTTCACAATTTTAGGTTTTGGAATCCATGGCTGCAACTCTACCATTGATCGACTCTCCACAACCGCACCTCCACCGGCCGCAACTCCACCACCGATCGACTCCTCACGACCGCAACTCCACCACCGTTCAACTCCACCATCGGTGCCTCAACCCCCATCCTCCACAGCAGCGACCACCACGACCTCAGCCCCCATCCTCCACAGCCTTCACGACCGCCGTTCACCTCCACAGCCTTCACGACCGCCGGTTCCCTCTACAGGTCCATTGGCCACCCACAGGTGTTGATTACTCTGTAAAATGGATTTTGAACAATGGATTTTGAACATTGGTTTAGGTGTTCGATTTTGATTTTTGACAATGGATTTTGACTTTGGTTTAGGTGTGCGATTTTGAACACGTGTTTGATTACTCTGTAAAATGGTTTCACATGTGTTTGTTTTGTATCTTTTAACATTGGTTTGATTGTGTGAGAATTGGTTGATTCATTCGCAGACGTTAAAAAACAATCTTCTTTTAAAAGACTTAAGAGGTTTTGGCCAACTCTTCTACAAAAAAGGTCTGCAGATGTGGTCCGCAGACTGCAAATGTTTTGGCTTTGAAAAAACATACACCACCTAAATGGAGCATGTTTCTTTCCTGGGCAGAATACTCTTATAACATAGGGTTCCATACAGCCGCAGGTACCACTCCTTTTAAAGTTGTGTATAGTCGTGACCCTCCTGCTTTTCAGCCATATGTCGCAGGAGAGACAAAGAACGCAGAGTTGGAAACTCAGGTAATCAATCGGGATGATATGATAAAATTATTAAAAAGCAATTTACAGAAAGCTCAAGAGAGGATGAAGGCACATGCTGATGCGAAACGAAGAGAATTATCCTTTAATGAAGGTGATATTGTGTTCCTAAAAAATCAACCATATCATCAGAAAAGTCCTGCTAAACGAAGATTTGAGAAGTTAGCACCTTGTTCCGGTATAAATAGTAAGTATCTGTTCTTCTACCGCGAGAGGGGCGGATTGGGATTGTTTAAGCAATTCACGTAATCGTTGACCTCTTGCTAATTGATTCTGAGTAGCTTTATCGAGATCAGAAGCTAATTGTGCAAAAAGCTTCTAATTATGCGAATTGTGCGAGTTCCAGTTTTAATTTACCGGCTACTTGTTTCATAGCTTTAATTTGAGCTGCAGACCCCACTCTGGAAACATAGAAACCCACATTAATAGCGGGTCGGATTCCAGCATTGAATAGATCGGCAGATAAGAATATTTGTCCATCGGTAATCGAAATTACATTAGTAGGAATATAAGCCGAAACGTCTCCCGATTGGGTTTCAACTATTGGTAAAGCGGTCATACTTCCTTCACCTAAAATAGAACTTAATTTAGCAGCTCTTTCCAAAAGGCGTGGGGAATAAGCCTCGCGCCCAGGTGGTCTTCGTAATAGAAGAGACATTTGGCTTTTTTTTTACCGACGCACAAAGAAAATATTTTGTTGCGAATGAACAAGACATTGAGGAATTGTACATACGTAAAATCATAATTATTGATACGGGCCTTTTCCACATAAAAGGGGAATCCGTTGTTACAATAGAAGCAGAAGTGATGTGGATTATTCAAAAATCGAAGTTGATTTCCTTTATAAAAAGATCTCAATGAACTTCTATGAAATGGTTTCACAGGATTCAGCCAATTGTATTGATCGTGGAATATCATTGAGAAATAGGAATCCGTGTTATCAAAGGATTTCCTGCGATTCTTTCTAGTATGGAATGAGTCAATCATCCACTTTGGTATCTTATTGAACAAAAATGGTGATATTGTTCCTCCATTGATCAAGAATTTTGATTTTTGGCAAGTCTCATGATCATCCAATAAGAAGGATTTCAATTTTTCAAATGAACGATTTGAAGACCTATTGATTCTAAAAACTGTGGATCATTCGGACCTTTCAATTCATAGATGTAGATCTCGGACCTATGAATGGGGATATTCCCAAAACTGACAAACAAAAAAGGAAGTGAGTTAGACAAAAAAAAAGAAGCAACTTGGACAAAAAGAAACGAAGTGGCTTAGACAAATTTTTTTTGTCGATAACCTCAGAGCAATCAATCGAATATGGTTATCGTGCCCACGGTAAACGTTGGGTAGCCAAGTGCGGAGCGGATAACTGCTGAAAGCATCTAAGTAGTAAGCCCACCCCAAGATGAGTGCTCTCCTATTCCGACTTCCCCAGAGCCTCCGGTAGCACAGCCGAGACAACGACGGGGTCTCTGCCCCTGCGGGGATGGAGCGACAGAAGTTTTGAGAATTCAAGAGAAGGTCACAGCGAGACGAGTCGTTTATCATTACGATAGGTGTCAAGTGGAAGTGCAGTGATGTATGCAACTGAGGCATCCTAACAGACCAGTAGACTTGAATTTTGTTCCTACATGACCCAATCAATTTGATAGTGCCATCTATTTTCATTGTCACTCTTTAATAACACGAAAAAACCATTGTTATCCTTAGAAAAAGCAGGATCAGTTGTTTATGAGCTAGAACTACCACCTGGTTCTTGTATTCATCCGGTGTTCCATGTCTCTCGACGTTGAAACAGGCCAAAGGGTTGTTGCCAGCAACACCCATCGCTCCTCTACCCATCACCAATGATTGGGAAATTGATGTTCAATCTCATTTGGTTTTAGCACACACATGGGTCTCAGAGACAGGACAACCTCTTTTAGAGCTACTTGTAACATGGAATCAGTGTCCATTTGAAGAGGCAACTTGGGAAACTTATGATCTAAAAACAGTTTCCATCTTTTAGACTTGAGGACAAGTCATTTTACCAGGCGGGAAGTAATGATAAGAACCCGACAAGAGTATATTCAAGAAGAAAGAAAAATAAAAAAACAAATGGCATTGGAAGAATCAAAGGAGCAGTTATAATTTTTGATGGGATTCCTAATTGATCCCTTAAATCAAAGTGCACAATTAAAGCAATACTTAATTTAAGCAACTATTTCAAAGGCTAAAATAATGGGGAAATTTCCAGGCAGTCGGTAGAATAAAAAGGAATAGAACCATCTCTTTTGCTCGTCTTGAATTAATTATATTTTTTTTGTAATGGGAGAGTAGCCATTCTCAAATAGGGCTTATTATCTTTTGTTCTATTGAAATAAATCAGTTTGAATTCTTAGTTCTTAACAACAAGCCTTTTACCTAATTTGGATCTTGATATCCTTAAAAAAATATGTTTCATGTATTTGGCAATGCAAAAAAATACAAAACAAGAACAATCTAGAGACTTCTCCTCAATTAAAACCAGCATGTTAGATCTTGTTTAAATCATCGTGATGATTGGTTAATGCAATAAAAAGGTATTTCCTCAAACAAAAAAAAGGATAAAACCTGTGATAGTTACAAACCTGGTAAGCTTTGACAAAGCCTTCTTTAGCATGTAATATGTTGTTTATAGTTTCCTTCAGTTCTTTATGCTTACTTTGAAGCAGATAGTTCTCATCTTCAAGAAACTGCACCTGCACACCACAAACCCTAATTCAAAAAAATTTCTTAATTCAGTGCAACTGTGAGATCCATTTCTTTTTAGTCATTTCTAGATATTTTTATTTATTACGTTATTTACTTGGTTTTTCGTATTTGTGTTTTCCTTATTCTGGAGGTTATCTCTTGAAATCTTAATCATCAAATACCTCCTCTTTTATATATACCAGATTGATTCAATGGAAAAATTAATTGGTTCTGGTATCATATATTCATATACAATCAGAACAGGAGGCTATTGGAGGCCAGGAGGTGCCACAAACAAAAAAGTTCAAATATCTAGGATCTTTCCTTCAGAGTGACGGAGACATTGACAGCGACATAGCTCTTGGTACATGTGGAGATCAGCTACAAGCATTTTATGCGACAAGAGGTTTCCAGAAAAAACTGAAAGTTAAATTCTATAGAGTCGTAGTTAGATCAGCCATGATGTATGGAACCAATTGTTGGCCAATCAAGAAGATTCAAGCGCGAAAGTGGGAGACGGCAATGATGAGGATGCTGAGATGGATGTTTGAGCATACAAAGCTCGATCGGATAAGGAACGAAGTATTAAGGGAAATATTAGGAGCAGCTTGCATATCAAAGTAAGGGAAGGCCAAATTGACATAGTCCGGACATGTGAAGAGAATAAACCGGTTGGCACTCTACGAAGAGTTGAAAACCTCACTATCAAGAGGAAGAAAGGCAGTGGCTGACCTAGATCGACATGGGATGAGCAGACTCGTCGTGACTTGTTAGAGTTGCACCTCTCTGAGGATATGATCAATGATAGGATTTCTTGAAGGCGTCGGATAAAAGTAAGCAAGGTCTAGATTTTTATTTAGAGTAAACACGATCCCTTGGTTATGTTGGTTTGTTTGCCAATTGTTTGTTTATATGATGTACTATGTATGTTATTCTTGGCTTTGCTTTTCCTTTATGCTTATGTGAATTGTGTTATGTGTGTAGTTGTTTTATGTGTTTGTGAGTTTATGTGGTCGATTAAATATGTTCCATTGTACGCAGAATGTTGTTGAACTGTGTGTGTACAAAAAAACGTGACGGTTTTATGAGCCAGGTGACTCGCAGCTTCCCTACCCTTTCTGGGGTAAGGGTAAGGTCTGTCTTAATCTTTCCCTTCCCAGACCCCACTCAAAAGAGGGAATTTAGTGTTGTTGTTGTTGTTGTTGTATTAGAACAGGTCCTTTAAAGAAAACCTAAACCTCTAAATTCTCCATCATCGCCTTCACCATTGCCAAAGGACCAAAAAATGATGAAGACACGAGGTGGTGGAATCAAAACTGATTATAAATCAATCAATCCAAGTTATTCCTACTCAATCTTTCAATTATCCAAGGCAGATGTAGGTTAACAATCCACTCTTCTTGAGTCAAATAAAGAATAACATGGATAATCTAGAAGACAGTGCATATTAGACAGTTTAGATATTAGAGGGGTGTTTGTGTAAATATGTTTATTATATAATCTCTCTGTATACGTTTACAATACACAATACAATTACAAACAATATTACAAGGTTATTATGGTATCACAGCCAGGCAAACCCTAGCCGCACGACCCCACCTTCAATTTTTTTTTTCCGATTGCAGCCTTCTTCCAATCAATCTCTGCCATCATCCTCCTCATGGCTCTTTTAGCCTCGTTCTCTGCTGCTGCTAAGACATCCCATTATGCTCACAAGTTCAGGTTTACCCTAACCCCTACCAACTATGGCTTCTGGAAATCAATGATTAAGCCTTTCTTGATCACTAACAACCTCTATGGATACATTGATGGAACCATCCCGTGTCCCTCACAGACTCTGCCGGCTACTTCAGACAAACCAAACGCCGATCCAAACCCTAACTATGCTATTTGGATCGCCAATGATGCACATGTCAGAACCGTACTAATCGCAACCATCTCTGAAGCATCTTTTGTTCATGTTCAGGGCGATACCTCAAGGGAGCTATGGCAATCCTTGGAACGTGCGTATGCACCCCACACCTCTTCTCGAGAATTTACACTTAAAAATCAACTTTTTGGTATTAAAATGCATGGCGATGAAACACCTGCAGCCTACCTTCTTTGTGCTCAGTCATATTCTGATGCCCTAGCTAATATTGGTGAACCTTTGAAGGAAAAAGATTTGGTTCCGCTGGTCATTAGTGGTTTACGAGAGGATTACAATGCTCTCAAAACAACACTTCTTACACGACAGTTTCCAACCTCCTTCGCAGAACTGCATGGACTCTTATCTGACCATGATTTTCTAATTCAAAAGACCCTACCTGATGTCCCACCAACTCAGGCTTTTACAGCTGTCACCAGTCACCACATCTCGCCACATTCCCAGCGCTGCCTCAAACGCTACCGAGGGTATGGCTGATCCGATCACCTCTTTACAGCAAATGGTTACTCAACTCAGTAATCAAGTGCAGTCTCTTTCAACTGGATCGTCTCCACAGGCTTTCTACACCAACCGCAACAATAACAATCGCAGCCGTGGTCGTGGGACTAACCGTGGACGTGGGACTAATAACTATCGTAATCAATCCGGTGGAAATCATACTCAATTCAATTGGGCTACTAATCAGAACACAGTCTATGGGACCTGCAACAGGTGTGGAATAGGTCACCTCCCTGCCCAGTGCCCAAACCGGGATCCCTCTACCATTCGCGGACAGCGACAACAGCCTACTGCCAACCATGCGGACTTCCGATCACAGTCATCGGGTCCTACCTGGCTTCCTGACACAGGTTCTAGCAATCATGTTGCTCTAAATCTTTCAGGTTTCGAGACCTTTGAGCCATACTACGGTGAGGACAATCTCCATGTTGGCAATGGTAACTCCCTTCCTATCCTTCACATTGGTTCATCCAAACTTTACTCACCCTCTAAATCTTTTTCCTTAAACAATATCTTACATGTCCCTGATATCAAAACTAAACTCTTATCTGTTCAGCAATTTTGCCTTGACAACAACGTTTTCTTTGAATTTCATGCCAATTTTTTTGTTGTGAAGGACAAGGTTACCCGATCCACCCTCCTCACGGGACCAAGTAGTGGCGGCCTCTACTCTTTCCAGTTACCTCAAGGGGTTCCAGTTCATAAAGTAGCTTTTTCAACCTCTCGTGCTTCTTCCACAGTCTGGCATCATCGCTTGGGTCATCCACACCTTCAACTTTTTCAGTCTATGTTATCTAAATATTGTTTACCACTTTCTAAAAATGATTTTGCTTCTCATTGTAACTCTTGTTCCATTGGGAAATCATCCAAACTTCATTTACATTCATCTGTTTATCAAAGTTCATGTATTTTGGATCTTGTTTTTTGTGATGTGTGGGCCCAGCGCCTGTTACTTCTTTTGATGGCCATGCTTATTTTCTTTTATGTGTTGATCACTTTACTAGATATATGTGGTTCTTTCCTTTAAAACAAAAATCTGATGTGTGTGAAACATTCAAACGCTTTATCATTATGGCAGAACGTCAATTTAATCACAAACTCAAATCGGTTCAAACAGATTGGGGGGGGGGGGGTGAATTCCGAAAATTATCTCCATTTTTTACAAATCATGGGATGATCCACCGTTTATCTTGCCCACACACAAGTGAGCAGAACGGTATTGTTGAATGCCGCCACCGACATGTTGTTGAAACTGGTCTCACTCTTCTTGCACACTCACATGCTCCTGCTCGTTTTTGGCACTTTGCTTTTGACACTGCTACCTACCTAATTAACTGCATGCCCTCTCGAAACACAACTGGGAAGTCTCCTTTCGAATATCTTTTTCATCGAAAACCTGATTTTTCCTTTCTTCGTATCTTTGGGTGTCGGTGCTATCCACATATTCGACCATACAACAAACACAAGATGGAGTTTCGCTCCATCCCGTGTGTCTTTCTCGGATATAGCACTTCTCATCACGGTTACAGGTGTTTTGATCCTCTCTCTAACCGAATCTACATAGCTCGTCATGTTCGGTTTAATGAATCTTTGCTTCCCTTCTCTGATTCCTCTTCAACCGCCTCCCAAAATAGCCACCATACACCCCTTTCTACATATCCCACCCATACACCTGCCCCTGTCTCATCCCCACAGTCAACTCCCGACTCGGTCCACCAACCACCCACCCATTCATCTCCTCAACCGGCCCAATCCCATACCTCTGCATCGCCCCACTCAACTCCTACTGACTCCTCTTCTCAGCCAACCTCTACACCAAACTCACCTAAACAGCCAACCAGAACCAGACCCTCCAATCTTCAGCCTCATCCTAAGAAAACAAAACCGTTTTCCCCTCATTCGTTTCATACCACTTCTACCTCTACATCTGTTGAACCAGCCTCTTTTACTGTTGCTAACAAAGATCCTCGTTGGCAAAACGCTATGGCTGAAGAGTACTCCGCTCTGTTAAGAAATGGCACTTGGTCTCTAGTTCCTCGTGTCCCTGGTATGAATATTGTGGATTGCAAATGGGTTTATCGTTTAAAAACTGATCAAACAGGCGCTATTACGCGTTACAAAACGCGTCTTGTTGCAAAAGGATTTCATCAACAAGCTGGTGTCGATTACACTGAAACATTTAGTCCTATGGTTAAACCTACTACTATACGTGTCGTGTTGTCTCTTGCCGTAACACAACGCTGGTCCCTTCGACAGTTGGATGTTCAGAATGCGTTTCTTCATGGTGATCTCAAAGAAACCGTCTATATGTCACAACCACAGGGGTTTATTGATCCCTTGCGATCTGACTACGTGTGTCACCTTCATAAGTCTCTGTATGGCCTTAAGCAGGCGCCTCGAGCTTGGTTTCAACGTCTCAGCTCAGCCTTATTGACCCTTGGATTTCATGGATCTAAAACGGATTCTTCCTTGTTTATCTACTCATCGCAAGGCATCATCTTATATATGCTCGTCTACGTTGATGATATAATCTTGACAGGAAACAGTACCACAGCCATTGACAAGGTGGTTCAACAACTCAGTTCTATGTTTGCCATTCAAGATATGGGTACCCTATCCTACTTTCTTGGTATTGAAATCATCAAACAAGGATCTGACATACTTCTATCACAACAGAAGTACATTCGCACACTTCTTACACGTGCGGGCCTCTCAACAGCAAAACCTGTTTCTTCTCCAATGTCAACCTCTGCTAATCTCTCCCTTCGTGACAGCACTCCATTTGATAATCCTGTCAAGTACCGCCAAACTGTTGGAGCTTTACAGTATGTTACATTCTCTAGACCCGATATCACCTTTGCAGTTAACAAGGTGTGCCAATTTATGCACTCACCTACCAATAATCAATGGTCAGCAGTTAAACGTATTCTGCGATATCTTCATGGGACTTCTACGTATGGCTTACTGCTTCAACACAGGTCCACTTCTCGGTTACATGCGTACACTGACGCTGTCAATGCCTATTCTGATGCTGACTGGGCAGGTTGCCCTGATGACCGTCGATCCACGGAGGGATATGCTATCTATCTTGGCTCCAATCTAGTCTCATGGTCTGCTAGAAAACAAAAGACTGTCTCGAGGTCATCTACGGAATCTGAATATAAAGCTTTGGCCGATACAGTGGCTGAATTAACTTGGCTCCAAACTCTCTTGCGTGAACTGCATGTTTCTATGCCATCCGTGCCAACCCTGTGGTGTGATAATCTTGGTGCTACATATTTGTCTGCAAATCCGGTCTTTCATGCACGTACCAAACATGTTGAAGTTGACTTTCACTTTGTAAGAGAGAAGGTTGCTCAACGGAAACTTCAAGTTCAGTTCATCTCAACTCATGACCAGATCGCTGATGTTTTTACAAAACCTTTACCTACAGAACGTTTCAATCTTTTAAGGTCCAAGCTACAGGTCGCTTCCCGGCCTTAGCTTGAGGGGGACTATTAGACAGTTTAGATATTAGAGGGGTGTTTGTGTAAATATGTTTATTATATAATCTCTCTGTATATGTTTACAATACACAATACAATTACAAACAATATTACAAGGTTATTAGTGCATTACTTGGGAGGGTAGACCGGGCCTATTTCCCACGATTAAACTTCAAAATTGGATCAGTGTCTCGAAAGTCCAAAAATTGATGCTCCCCAATACAAGTTGACGTTTTGGTAGGCTTTTGTATCTTAAAGCCATTAGGCCTGACATAGCATACTCTTGTTAACAAACTACTTTAGTGGGACGTAACTGGATTTGGTTGTTGGTTGTTAAAATACTAAGTCAATTTGTTTCAAATCCCAAACAAGAACATATGAAGGTTGCCACTTGAGTCTTTTGTTACCTTAAATCTCTCTAGGTCAAAGCATTTTCTTACCTATAGATGGGGATTTACATATAAGCCATGGCTGCCATCGATAGGTCTATAAACGAACCAAACGTTTAGCGAACAGTTCGTAAACCGCTCAGCGGGAAGTTCTTTTATGTTCGTTCATTTAATAGATAACAAACATGAACAAGAAATTTTGTTCGTTTAGTTCAACGAATGAACATGAACAGAGGTCATATTTGTTCATTTGTGTTTGTGAACGTTCGGTAATGTGTTCGTTTATGTTCGTTTACGCTGATTATATTTGTTTACGTTTATATATTCATTTGTTACATTTATTCATTAAATATGTTATACATTCTTAATTTTTTTTATTTTAGTTTAATTTGAAACTAATTTGAAACATTAGTTTAAGGTGATTTCAATTACGATTACTATTTCTAACTTTTGCTTTATTATTTTATATTTATATCAAGCGTTTGGTTTTATATTTATATAAAATTATTATGTCTAATGTTAGATATTGAAAATGCTGATTTTTATTTTTTACATAATATATGTTCGTTTGCGTTCATGAACAAGTTTAATTCCTTAATGAACAACACGAACAAGAATTTTCGTTCAGTTAGCATTCGTGAATCGTTCATGAACAAGTTAAAAGTTAAACAAACAAACACGAACAAGGGCTCATTTGTGTTCATTGAGTCTGTTTACAGCCCTAGCCACCGATAGTGAGGTCTTGTGGATGTGTTGGCTCCTCAGAGATTTTCAAGTTGCTCTTGTTGGTGCGACACCTTTGTTCTGATTATCACCTCCTCACATAGCCAACAACCCCTTTCCACAGCATACCAAAATGTTGAAATGGACTATTATTTTGTTCGAGAAAGAGCGAAGTTCAAGGAAACCTTGCCTTTACATATTGACACAAAGAATCAGATAACAGACTTGTTCACAAAACCATTGGGAGCTGGTCACTTACGTTTCTTGGTTGGCAAGTTGGGCATTTGAGATCTTCAGGGGCGGATTCAATGTTGTGGCTATGGGTTCACAGGAACCCACTTGATTTCAAAATTTTAATAGGAGTATATATATATATAAGCTGAGTGAACCCATAAGTATTGTGAGAGTGAACCCATAGCATATATGTGAAACTGTCGCAGTGGTTTCTCGGCGTGTAACTTTGGATGCGTAGACAGAGTGGCGCGGGTTCTACTCTGTTTTGAGCCACATTTTTTTCCCCTAGTTTTTAACACATGTTATTTTAACTAATGATTTAGGGTTTTCACCCATCGTCATTTCATTCCAACGCAGACGGCACCATACCATCGTCATTTCACCCATCGTCATTTCGTTCCACCATCGCTAGTAGCTTCAAATCTTCGATTCACCATCACCATACCATCGTCATCTCATCTCCATCATCAATTCGTGATCTCTGTTCACCATTGTTTTCCAATTCCGAAACAAAGACCCAAACTGTAAGCTTCTAAATTTATTAAGCTTCTAACTTTTCTAAGTTACATGGGCATTATTTGAAAACTTTATTAGTAGTTCACGATCGTAATTTACCTTTGCAGAGGATTATTTGCTTGAATTTTGGTGTTGTTATTTCATAGTTATTTGCTTGAATTTTGTTATTTCATTTGGGTATTTACATAATTTCATAACTTGATTTTCTTGGATGCTTAGGTAAATGAATATTCATATTTATTTCAAAAGAACAACATCAAACTATGAATCATCTTCTTCAAGTAGTAAAACTTTGAAAATAGATTTGAATGATCTTCCATGGGACCCTTCTGAAAGGAAACCAATTTCATGTTATCACCCAAGTCAAAAAGATGAAATTAGAAGAGCTTATTTGCTTAAAGGTCCATGTCAACCAAGAGGGTAGAGTTTCCACAAACAATGTATAGCGGTAAGTCAAGAAAATTTAAGCCGGAATGGTATGAGCAACAACATGGAAATTGGCTAGAATATAGTGTCAAAACGGATAAAGTATATTGTTTGTATTGTTATTTATTTAAAGAAAGTGGACAAAATGACGCATTTGGGTGTGAAGGGGTACGATGTTGGCAAAAAATCAATAGGTTTGATGTTCATGTTGGTGAGTGCAATAGTTTTCACAACAAAGCATGTAAAAAGGGGGAAGACTTACTTAAACAAGCTCAATCTATACATGTGGCTTTTGACAAACAAACTGATAAACAAAAAAAGGAATATAGAATTAGATTGGGTACTTCGGTTAAACTTGCTAGAGGGTTGTTAAATGGTGGGTTACCTTTTCGTGGTCATGATGAGTCTAAAAAATCTGTTTATAGAGGGCATTTCATAGAGTTTTTAAAATTGTTGGGAGAAGTAAATGAAGAAATTGGAAAGGTTATATTAATTAATGCTCCAGGCAATTGCCAAATGACGGCTCCATCAATCCAAAAAGAAATTTGTAATTGTTTCGCGGAAGAAGTATTAAAGAAGGTGTTTGAAGAACTTGGTGATGATGTTTTTTCCATATTAGTTGATGAATCGAGGGATATTTCTAAAAAAGAACAAATGGCCGTGGTTTTGAGATATGTTGATAAATTAGGATTTGTGAAGGAGCGATTTGTTGGTCTTGTTCATGTTATGGAAACAAACGCATTATCTCTTAAATCTGCAGTTGATGAGTTATTTGCTCGCTATAATTTGAGTTTGGATAGGATTAGAGGCCAAGGATATGACGGTGCAAGCAACATGTCCGGTGAGTTTAATGGTTTGAAAGCTTTGATTTTGAAAGAAAATTCTTCGGCATATTTTGTTCATTGTTTTGCTCACCAACTTCAACTTGTTGTTGTAGCCCTTGCAAGCAAACATCATGAAATCTTTAAATTTTTTAGAGAAATATCAGATTTAACAAATGTTGTTTGTGCTTCATGCAAACGAATAGATTTGAGGAAAGAAAGACAAAGAGAGAGATTGGAATTGAATCCGAATATTGAAACCGGAAGTGGAAAGAATCAAGAACGATCACTTGCAAGAGCTGGAGAGACACGTTGGAGTTCTCACGAAAAAACACTTCTCAGTTTGAAAACTTTATATCCCGTTATTATTGATGTTCTTGAATATATAGAAACCTCAGCAATAGATGGCGCTCACAAAAGTCAAGCAAATGGACTTCAAATATACATGAAAACTTTTAATTTTGTATTTTATTTACATTTGATGAAGCACATCTTGGGAGTTACCAACCATTTGTGTGAAGCTCTTCAAAGGAAAGATCAAGATATATTGAATGCGGTTGATTTGATTAGGTCAACCAAAGAAAAATTACAAAGTTATCGACTTGAAGGTTTTGATTCACTTTTGAAAGATGTAACATCATTTTGTGACAAACATGAGATTGAAGTGGTTAACATGGAAGAAGAGTATGTTGACCCGAAATATAGAAGAAGGAAGACTAACATCACCAATCATCACCATTTTGTGGTTAATAATTTTAACACGGTTCTCGATATGCAAATTCAAGAGTTCAGCAATCGTTTTAGCGAGGTAACAACTAACTTGCTTAGTTGTATGAGTTCCTTGAGCCCATTTGGTAATTTTAGTGCATTTAATGATCTAAACTTGCTAAAGTTGGCCGAGATGTATCCGTATGATTTTGATGATACTAAAAAAGACAAGCTTATTCATGAACTCGGTCACTACATTTCTAATGTGAAAAACGATACCCGATTTGCCAACTTGAATGGGGTAAGTGATCTTGCGAAATGCATGGTGGAAACAAGAAAACACATTACTTATCCGTTGGTTTATCAATTAATAAAGTTATCACTAGTTTTACCCGTTGCAACAGCTAATGTTGAAAGGAGTTTTTCTTCAATGAAGCATCTAAAGACGGAATTGCGTAATAGGATGGGTGATGGTTACTTGAACGATGCTTGCATTTGTTACATTGAAAGGGAGTTCTTACAACAAGTTTCATTTGAAGATGTAATGCAACGTTTTCAGAAGATGAAACCTCGAAGAGAACAATTATAGGTACTTTTTTATTTATTTATTGCATTGCATTGCATTGTTATTAGTATTGAACCTTACATGATCCGAACCGGTCAAACGACCCGAAATTTTTATGTCCGGTCTTATGAAATATGAGCATCCAAAAATAGTGAACCCACTCCAAAAAATTCCTAGATCCGCCACTGGAGATCTTCATGCTCCAACTTTAGGAGAAGCAAAGAGATTTATTTATTTAGTTTTCCTTATTTGTGTTTATTTTATTCTGGATGTTATCTCTTAGAATCCTATTCCTCGAATATCTCCTATTGCATGCATACCTGACTGATTCAATATAATGACTTAATTGGTTCTGGAATCATATTTGCCAGACGAAATGAAGATGTAATTAACATTTTATTTACTTGATTTGAGCATAAAATGTATTAAGGAAAATGATGTATAAATAAATGTAAGCGATGCTACTGCTAGTTATTTAGCCAAATAAAACACAACAATTATTAGCAAACCTAACCTTGCTTTCAAGTTGTTGGCGAAGTTCAATAGATGAACCCAACTCTGCTTCCAATTCCCTAATCTTTCTACAAAATCCTTCCTCGTCTTGCTTCCATATCTAAACTCAAAATAATTTGAATTTAACTCTACACTTTCAGACAACACACTATCCAGAGCTGCCTTTTGACGGTGGATATTAAAAGTGACATGTAAGTGCTAGCATTTGCAACATTATCATGTCAAAGTAAATCGCAGAAATCAAAGAGAAGCTCTATGTGAGAGACGGAACCTGGAACTGATTGTGAAGTTGATCGGAAGAAACGCCTTCTTTTTCCTGAAAAAGATGAGTAACTTGTTCACAGCGATTGCGTAATGATAGTCAATCAAAGGATGGATAGCGATTGAGATTACTTTAAGTTCACGAACTTCCGTAACTAGGGTTTGGAGCTTGAGCCTGAATTTTGATAGTTTGTTCACCTCCATTTTGAATTCCCACGGCATTTTCAGTTATGGAATACATAAAGGGAAAGGAATGCGCTAGAAGACTTCTTCCACAAAAGATTCTTTCATATTGTCATTCTCATTCTCATTCTCTTGTTTTTCTTTTCAATACTTCTACGTAATAACATGGTCTGGCCCATTCTTCTATATTAACTTATATATCACTCAAACCGCAGTCATGACCCCAGCCATTACTCTAAATTATCACCCAACTCTGGCTCAACCACGACCCAACCTATGAAATCTATGAAATGACTATGCTTTGACCCATGACCCAACCAAACCGTTTCCATGTTCTGAATCATGATACGACTCGTGACTCAAATCATGACCTGACCCTCGACCCAAACCATGACCCGACTCAAGTCAAGAACAATGAACTCACATGTCATAAATTATATTTTATCCATACATTTTTTTATAAGTATTATGAAGTAATGATTTAATTCATTTTAACATGGTAACAAACATAAAAATGGAATGCTAATAATCCATTTAATTACATGGGCTATTCTATTCCCTCATTAAAATATATTCTTTTATCCATTCTATTATCTTATACCAAACAGACCCTTAAGAACGTAGGGTAACCACACTTTCATTATTCATCAAATCTATGACTCACTTTTTGGGGGTGTCCCATCCGTATTACAAGTGTTAGACTATTCACAAAGCTATAGGTCGCATTTATCATATATATCCTAGTAATCGTGTAACATCGGGTTTCATTAATTCTTTCGACAAACATATATTAATTGATAATGCTAAACATATTTTTCCTTCTCGTATGCATTGTCTTTCCTCCACATCACCATTTTTTTCTATTTTTATTTAAAACAAATCTAATTATTAATTTAAAATTATTTAATAAATAGATATATAAACCAGTTAATTAGATAAAAAAATTTACATTAAAATAAAAGCTACATAAAATTAAACAAACAATAAGCTAAAAACAAAGGTTGCATAAAATTAAAATTAATGTTGTACGATAGATCAAAGATATTTCACAAGATCGTTGCGTGGTGCGACGTGAGTCTCTTGGCTACGTAAGGATTTAAACCAATATGTTGCTAGATCTTCCTATACCTCGTATATGTACACTACTGAGAGTTATAATCTTTTAGAAAATCAAATTCAACCTGCTTCTCATTGATAGGTTTTTGATACATGAGTTTGAGATTTAATGATTTTGTCCTCAATTAATAAACCTGATGTGTGTATATAATAACTCCTGCTTGTAGGTAATAAATTCAGTTAACTTTTTTTTTTGAACGGCATTTGATCTCAACGTGTGAACCACTGATATCCAGGCCACGTCACCAAGGTCTAGTTACCATGACCTCTGTTGAGACCCCACCATCACCCTAGGAGGAAACCGCACCAGAAAACCCCTGACCTTCCAATAACCCCTATTTCGCCTTGGGAGGGATTTGAACTCGTAACCTCCCACATGGAAGCCAAAGGGGTAACAATTAAACTAGAAGCCATTGGTTATAAATTTAGTTAACTAGGTATTACTATTTGGATATTTGATGGGGGTTACACGAAAGAAATGTAGCATCATTCAATAGTAATGAACATATAATACTAAATAAATAAAAACTATTATAATGTCGCATAAAGTTTTAAGCATCTCATGAATTAAATAGAAAAGTGGATAAATTATTCATCCATAAACCTTGGGTCTCTAATGTAACATTAATTTAATTAATATTTTTACCGTGAAAATGTGTGTATTACAGCATCTTTTTTTGTTCTGGATGATTGATTGGTAGGAAAAAGATAACACATGATTTGATTTGTGATCTCCAATGCCCAATGCTATGCTCCTCGGATGGATATGAAAACACTCCACAATCCACATGTTGTTTGATAATTTTGTTTCTTGATCGTGTTCGTGTGTACGTGTTGTTGTTCATCATTCTGCTCGTGGGTTAGGGTTAGGGTTTTGAGATGGGGGGAGTTGGAGTGTCGGTTTCTTTTGGCAAGTATGAGAATGAAGACTCACTTTGTTTTTCCCCCAGTAACAACAACAAGTACTTAGAGGAAGTTGGGAAGTGCTCCACACCCGGATCTGTAGCTCAAAAGAAGGCCTTTTTTGAAGCTCACTACAAGAAAATTGCAGCCATGAAAGCTGCAGCCGCCGCCGCCGCCGAGGAGATTCACCATGAATCTGGAACAAGACTTGAAGAACCATACAACACCACCCAATCCCCAATAAACATCAATGTTGAAGCCGTTGATGATGATGATCAGACGTCATTTCAATCTCCAATAATAACTACATTAAACACCAACCTACACCAACCTATCTTACTCGATAAAACCCCCCATTTCCAACACCCTCCAAATGTGACACCAAAGGTAAGTTATTGATTGATTGAATTCACCACTTTTTCAAATTCTTTAAGTTTTTCTTTACTGATTTGGTTCTTCTTTTTAGCTAAATCGAAACAAAGTGGAAAACATAGAAATGACGATAAAATCATTCGGATCCAAATCCCCTGAATTAGAAACACCAGCAAAAGAATCCTCATCATCATGCAAGGGAACAACAAAAAACAAGAAGCAATCTGTATCAGAAAGCAGACGTGTCACCCCAGTGGAATTCCATTTATCCGTAAGTATGACTTCTATAAATTATGCTTCATCAAGAAGACGATCTTTGTTCATGGAGCAAATGGGAGATAAGGATATTGTAAAACGAGCCTTCAAGACATTTCAGAACAGAGTTAATCAATTACCTTCCAATCCCGGACAGGTACTTTCATTTACTTCCTATCACTATCGACTTTACACATGATTTATTCATTTACTGTTTTTACAGCTTCCAATAAAGACACCACATCAAAAAACCTCTACTTCTGTGGCTTATCAGAAAGAAAACGAAAGGTGTTTTCTTATGCAAATATAAAAATTCCCATTACATTGTATTTGTTCTATAAATATACCATTACATTGTATTTGTTCTATCAATATAATTTTATACTTCAGCTTAGTTTATAATTGAACAAATGTAGATCAAGGAAAGCAGTGGAGAAAATGAATCCTGCAAGACGACCAACATGGAAATCTGTATCATCTGGGTAACAAACTATTCTTAATGAAATATTGATATCAGAAAGCACAATGCAGCTATTAAGTGATAAAAAACTTGATCTTGTTCTCACTAAGTGATAAAAAAACTTGAATACATGAGGACCATGTTTATAGACTAAATCAAGACTTGTACGGCAGTTTGGGAGGGAATAGGCAGTTGTTGAAGTGGATCCGCTGGTGACACAGTTTTGTATCTTCATTGTTGACGAACTTTGCATTGCTGGACCAAGAATTGTATTTGAATATTTTTAAGAACCCTTTGTGACCACCCATTGGAGTGTCATCAGCCTTCTGTAGAAGTTTTAGTCTCATAGTAGAGACTAGAGACATTGGGAATCACTAGTCTTCCATTGTAAAATAGCAGCTGATCTGCCATAGTAAAATCAGGAACTAAAGAAGGGTTGTTGGTCAACTAAAGTATGTCTCATGTATAATCGTCACCCTGAAGCCCCACTTTAATTTCTGTAATTTTCACACAACAGGGGATTGTAAAAATCCATAACTCACCTTAATGGGGTTTACGTGAGAGGGCGCTGGCCCAAGGTTTTCTTTTCCTGCCCTATGATGAATCGAAAAGTCACAAGGCATAAGCTTGAGTAACAATCGTTGTTGTTCTGTTGTAGCAATTCATTGCTCCAACAAGAACTTCAAGGTGCAATGATCGGTTCGAGCCTGAAGACAACGCCCTAAGAAATAGTGGTTCTATTTCTGAATGGCTAAAACCAATGCCAACAACTCCGTGTCATATGTAGACTTGAAACTATTGGGATTGGGGGGGGGGGGGGGGTGTTGGCCAATATTATTAGATCGTATTTTAATATTTATTAGTTCATGGTACTTGAGTGTAATATCTAATCTTGTATATAGGATCCAATGCAATCTCATTATCAATGAAGGAAATCAATGGCATAAACAACTTTTTACGGTTTAATATGGTATCACAGCCAGGCAAATAACCCTACCTGTTTCCGCAGCCTTCTTCTCCCTTTTTTTCTTTCCCAAACCCTACCTGTACTCCACTGTATCAATGGTAATGCTAGCCTTCACTACTGTTGAGAAAACTACACATAACTCTCATAAATTTGCTTTCAAATTATCACCCACCAACTATGGGTTCTGGAAAGCTATGATTCATCCTTCTTAGTTACCAACAACCTTTTCGGTTACATTGATGGCACCATTAAATGTCCACCACCGAAAACTGCAGCAACCACCGACAAAAATTCTGTTGACAACCCGAGTTATTTCCATTGGGTTGCAAATGATGCCCACGTACAAATGGTTGTCATCTCCACTATCTCTGAATCATCTTTTCAACATGTTCAAGATACAACATCCAAAGATCTTTGGCTCTCGCTTGAATGGGCTTATGCACCCAATAACTCATCTAGAGAATCCACACTAAAAACTTAACTCTTGTAGGTGATGAAAATTCATCCTCCTATCTTAGCCGTGCACAGGTATATGCCACGGCCTTAGCCAATATTGGCGAACCCTTCAAAGACAAGGACTTAGCCATGCTTGCTATCGCTGGTCTTTGCGATGAATATAATGGCTTGAAATCCAATCTTCTGGCTTCCTCACCACCAATCACTTTCAATACGAACTGCATGGTTTACTTAGTGATCATGACTTCATGATTAACCGCCATATTCAGCCTCCACCGCAGGCCTTTACGGCCTCCACTGTTGGATCTGTGGGTCGCTCTCCTCTTTCACAGTCTTAATTGCATACCTTGCAACAACTTGCCACTCAACTTGGGTACCAACTCAGTCCTGTCATCTTTCAAAACACTCAACATCAGGTTTTTTATGCTAACCATTCATCAAACAATTATCATGGGACACGCCTGGTCAGTCCCGTGGACACTCCCTTACCAATTACAACCAAATTTGTAATGATTTATGTAGTCTCAACAATCATTCTTGCCAACAGTTTGCTTGGGCATCCACTCAGAATACAGTCTATGGTCACTGCCACCGTTGCGGTATTAGGCATGTTCCTGCCCAATGTCCCAACCAGTATGCTTCTTCAGCTTGTGACTCACCACAGGAAAACTATGCTGCGTTTTCTTAAGCTGGCTTATCCCTGGTTCTACCTGGTTTCCAGACACAGGTTCTAACTTCTAATAGCCATGTCACACCAGACTTAACAACTTTGGATAACTATGAAGTCTACTCTGGTAACAACTTTCTTCATGTTGGTGATGGCACCTCTTCCCATTTTTCATATTGGTTCTTCACAATTTTTTTCTTCCAACAAAACCTTTAATCTTTCTAATGTTCTTCATGTACCAAACATTAAAATAATATACTCTCTGTTCAACAATTTTGTATGGACAATAATGTTTTTTTTTTAAGTTCATTCATCTTTTTTTGTTATGAAGGACGAATCTACATGTACCATCCTACTCACGGGTCCAAGGGATCATGGTCTTTTGTCCCTTAAACTTCCTCAGTTAAAGTCTCTTCCACATGTCTCCTTCACAACAACTAAAGCTTCTTCTACAACTTGGCATCATCCTCTTGCTCATCCACATGTTCGTGTTTTTTAGTCTATTGTTTCTCGTCATAATTTACCAGTTAATTCAAAACTATTTCCATCTCTATGTTCTTCTTGTCAATAGGGAAAATCTTTCAAATTGTCTTAAGTTTTTCAAATTTTTTTCTAGTCATTGGATTTGGTTTATTGTGATGTTTGGGGACCTACCCATCTCTTTCTTGTATTACTAAGTGTTGATCACCACTCATGATATATGTGGTTTTACACCTTGACCCAAAAATCAGGTGTTTACTCTACATTTAAATCCTTTGTTATAGTGGCTGAAAGACAATTTGGTATCAAACTTAAAAATGTTCACGGATTGGGGTGGCAAATTCCGCAATCTAACACCCTTCTTTTCTTCGCGTTGTATTATTTATTGGCGTTCTTGTCCTCATATGAGTGAACAAAATGGTATTGTTGAGGGTAGACACCGTCACATTGTGGAAATGGGTCTTGCTCTTCTTGCTCACTCACACACCCCTCAATGATTTTGGAACTTTGCATTTGAAACTGATGTCTACTTAATCAATCGATTGCCATCTTGAGCCTATTTAAACAAATCACCTTCTGAGCATCTCTTTAAAATTATTCCTTCCTTCGCGCGTTCGGATGCCAATGCTTTCCAAGAACACCAATAAATAATAGTATAATACCAAGCGTGCACTCCATGTATCTTTTTGGGTTATAGTCCCATTCATCATGGGTATCACTCCGCGTGTATGTTTGATTAAATGCGCATATTTTTCCCTTCACACCACACAAATGACCACTCCACTCCTTATATTTCTACCTATCCATCCACAATACCTTTCACTGCATCCACTGATCAGTTACCTACCACTACCCACCCAACACCCTCACCCACTCCCAACCAATCTCCTCCATCTCCCGTACTGTTACTACCTTCACCATCTATTCCAATATCTACACAACCTCCTTGACGTCAAGCTCATCTTTGCCCAAAATGGGTTTACAAGATTAAAAAGGATCAAGATGGTAATATTACTCGATACAAAGCTCGCCTAGTTGCAAAAGGATTTAATCAACACCCTGGTGTGGATTTCCAAGGGACATTTAATCTCGTTGTCAAAGCTACTATAATTCGTGTAATCTTATCTCTTGTGATTACCCACCAATGGTGTCTTCAACAACTGGATGTTCAAAATACCTTCCTTTATGGAGATTTGAAAGAAACTGTTTATCTAAGACAACCAGCTGGTTTTGTTGACATATCTCGACCAGACCATGGTTGTCTTCTTCATGAGTCCCTATACGGGCTCAAACAGGCACCAGGAGCCTGGTTAGAGTGCCTCTATGCTACTTTACACCACCTTGGCTTTTTTGGATCCAAAACCGACCCGTCTCTATTCATTTTACAGGCTCAAGGCACTCTTGTTTATGTTCCGGTTTGCGTTGATGACATCATTGTAACCGGGAACCATCCTCAACCATCGGTGATGTCATAACAAAGTTGACTAAATCCTTTGCTGTTAAAGATTTGGGAAACCTTCATTATTTTTTGGGACTTGAAATCGTCCCTCATGGCAAGAATATTGTTCTTTCACCATGCAAGTATGTCTCTGAGTTAATCTCGCGGCAGGATTATCCAATTGCAAACCTGTTCCTACACCAATGAGCAGCTCACTTTAATGCTGGCTGACAGCCCTCTTCAAGCTGATCCTACTAAGTATCGTCAAATTGTTGGAGCCCTACAATATGTCTCCCTATCGAGACCAGATATTACACTTGCTGTTAACAAAGTTTGCCAATTTATGCATGCTCCAACAAAAAAATCATTGGTCCGTTGTTAAACAAATCTTACGCTAATTAAAAGGCATCTCTCACTTTGGTCTTTTTATACGTCATGATTCGGGTTCTACTCTTCATTCTTTCACCGATGCTCAATGGCCCGCTAACTTAAAGCATATTTCTGATGCCGACTGGGCTGGATGCCCTAACGACCATCAGTCCACAACCGCCGGGGGAGGGGGTTGCCATCCCTTAGGGTCAAATCTTATCTCATGGAATGCTTGAAAACAACGTACAATCTCTCGTTCTTCAAGATAATCTGAGTATAAAGCCGTTGCTGACATTGTTGCAGAACTCGTATGGCTAGAAGCCCTGTTAAATGAACTCGGAATTATAACGAAGGTTTCACCCACTCTTTGGTGTGATAATTTAGGGGCCACATATTTATCTGCTAATCCGATTTTCCATGCTCTCACCAAACGTGTTGAAGTTGATTTTCACTTTGTTAGAGAAAAGGTTGCTCAACCGGAAGTTCATTTCATATCCACGCATGACGAGATAGCTTGTGTTTACAAAGCCATTGTTGTCACAAAGATGTTTACAGCTAGGGTCCAAGTTGCTGGTCGTTCCCCGCCCTTAACTTGCGGGGGGATGTTAGACAATATTATTACTTCTTATTTTAATATTTTTTAGTTCATGGTAATTGAGTTTAATATCAAATCTTATATATAGGATCCATTGTAATCTATTTATGAATCAAGGAAATCAATAACATAAACAACCTTTTTATGGTTTAATAGAGGGTGGAATACCTTTGCTAAATAGGCTATTGGATGCTCATTCTGAAATAGGATAGCCCCCATTTCATTTGTGGATGCATCACACTCCACAACAAATGTTTCCCGAAAAACTAGGTAAATAAAGTATTGATGTTATCATCAAAGCCTTTTTAAGCTCTTATAAGTTTTTTAAAGCCTCATCCGACCAAATAAACCCATCGTTTTTGGTGAGGTTGTGAAAGGTCGGGCGATTTGGCCATATTTCGGAGAAAGCGTTGATAATGCTCGGTGAGCCCAATAAAGCCCCTTACTTAACTAGTAAAGGGAACCGACAAGGATTTGATCTCCATAATCTTCACCATAATTTTTTGTTTGTAAACCGTCTTCCTTTATGACTTTTATATCCAAATTAAATGATAATTGTAATTCATGTTGCATTAGTAGAACCCATTGTTTACTTATTTCAGTTTTCACACTTTCATCACATGCTCCTCTTGATATGGTGGCTTCAATTGACAACTACAAATATTACATGATCTTGTTGATCATTACACCAAATACATATGGCTCTATCCTTTAAAACTAAAGTTCGAATCATTATTCAATTTTCATTCGTTTTAAAAAACTTGTTGAAAAGATCAAACAATTATTTTCTAACAATGGTGGAGAACACATCAAGCTTCTCCCTTATTTAAAATCATGTGGCATATCTCATTTAACATCTCCACCATACACTCCCGAACATAATTGGTATACGGAAAGACGACATCGATATATTGTTGAAACGGGTCTTTCACTCTTTTCTCATGCCAAAATACCTGCAATTTTTTGGCTGTCACTTATACTACTGTTGCCTGCCTCATAAATCGCCTCCATACTCTTACTGTCAACCATTCATATCCTTACCAACGTCTATTTAGCACACTTCTTAACAACAATAAAGTTCATAATTTCTGTTGTTTGTGTTACTCTTGGCTCTGTCCCTATTCATTAAACAAATTTCATCCTTGCTCAACCATGTGTTTTTGTTGGTTATTCCCCCTCTCAAAGTGCCTATTATACCTTTGATCCCATAAAAAATCTTTAACTCTTGACATGATTCTTAAGGATCCATTTTCCCCTATGAAAAACTCACTGTCACCTCAACACCCTCCTCATCTAACCTAAATGATTGGCTAGCATTACTTCCCCCTCTCATAGCCTTCTGACTCATCAACCGCCTCCGCTAATAATCATTTATCGTCCACCTCAGGCTCCCCACTACACACCGCCTGCATCCCTACAACTCATCAAGTCTAAATTCTTCACCATTCCATTCAGCCACAACCCAAACAACGCCTAGCCCACCTCCCATCTTCAAGTATACATGTCGGTCAAAAGTCAAAACAACCTAACCCAATTTCTTGTCCCTTACCCATGGCCCCATCTCTATCATCCACATCAAATTCCTCTTGCAACTCTCCTTATCCATCTACAGTTTCTCCCAACGTTCATCCCTTCCTTCGAAACCAAACATTCTACCTAACCCTTAGTATCACGAACAAACAAACTTACCCAGTATATTCCCATCATTAGTAGGGTCTGGAGGGGAAGGATGAAGTCAATGAAGACAAACCTTACCCTTACCCAATTAGGATAGAGATGCTGCTTCTAAGGAGTCCCCGGCTCAAAGTTATCGTTTGAAGTTAATCATTCCAACGGTTTTAACGTTATTTTCACAAAATAAGTAAAATAACGTTAAAATTAGTGTAATTTTACTTTTGCTCCTTCAAGGCTCACACACATATACATTATGTGCGTGCACCCTTAGTATCACTATTCTCACTATATGCTATACGCTACCCCTCTTACGGAACCAAAAAATATTCTCCATGTCAGAAGAATTTGATACTATTGAACGGAACAAAACTTGGTCCATTGTTCCTTCCACATTTGCACCCAATCTTGTGGGATGCAAATGGGTTTTCTGGACTAAATACAATCCAGATGGTATGGTTGATCGTTTAAAAGCTCGTCTCGTCGTAAAAGATTTTAATCAATGCCCCATAATCGATTACGTAGAGACTTTTAGTCTGGTAATCAAACCTGGCACTCTTCGTCTAATACTTTCCCTTGCCATTTTACAAAAGTAGACTTTTCACCAACTCAAAATAAACAATGCCTTCTTGGTACACTAACCGAGGATGTATACACGAGTACATGACTCAAACTTCTAGATATATAAATCCATCATTTCCTAACCATGTTTATAAGCTTCATAAAGCTATTTATGGTCTTAAATATGCTTCTCGTGCATGGTATGATGAACTTAAATCTCTGATCCATCTCCCATTTTTGTTCTTGTTTATGATGACGATATCATCATCACGGGCGCCAAATCGACTCTCTTAAATCGCCTCACTCAAGCTCTTGCAACAAAATCCTCTCTCAAAGATCTTGGCCACTTGCCTTACTTGAATACTTTCTTAGGGTTGAGGTTATTCCTCATTCTCAAGGGGTCCATCTCTCTCAACATAAATATATACATGACATGCTTCTTCGAGCCAAAATGAGAGTCCAAACTTATTTCTACACCCATCACATGCTCGAAACCACTTAAATTGCAAAGTAGAGTAACCTTCTCATCACCTATTAATTACCGCATGCTAGTAGGTGCTTACTGCTTAGTAATATTTATGACTTACATGACCCGATGTTGCCTTCACTGTAAATCGGTTGTCACTATATATGCATGCTCCATCAACTTTACATTGGAATGCTCTAAAATGCCTTCCATGCTATGTCCAAGGTACTTCCCATCATGGCATCTTAATTCGTAGGTCTTCACCACTTAATCTTCATGCCTTCATCAATGTAAACAGAGATAATTATCAAAGTACAATAGGTTACATAGTTTATCTTGGGTCAAATCCTCTATCTTGGAGCTCAAAATGACAAAGTACACTGGGCCGCTCGTCCATAGAAGTTGGATTTAGAGTTGTTGCTTCAACAACTGAAGTTCAATGAATGTCGAAACTTAGTCTCAGATCCTCCACACTACCAACCATCTATTGTGACAATCTTAGTGCTACCACCTATTCAACAAGAACAACAGCCTTACCCAATATATTCCCACTTTTCAGTAGGGTCGAGGGGGGGGGGAGGCTGCTCCGAAAGAGTCCCCGGCTCAAGGTTATCGTTTGAAGTTGATTATCCCAACGATTCTAACGTTATGTTCACAAAATAATTAAAATAACGTTAAAATTAGTGCACTTTTACTTTTGGCCCTTAAGAGCCCACACATATATACATTATATGCTACCATGATAGAGTTCATGCTTATATTCAATTGTTAGTATTAATTAGTGGTTATGGTATGTTAAAGATAAGGGTAATTTGGTAATATTAATATCTAGTGTGTGTTAGGGGTTATAAATAGAGGTTAAGAGTGTGAGTGAGAGGGTGTGAAGAAAATTATTTAGAATTGTAATTGGCTCATGCTTTATGCAGAGAAGGGTGTAACCCTGGAACTGATTTGTAATCAGTCGTTCATTAATATCATCATTCCATCATCTTCTTCTTTTTCAATTGTAATCCCTATTTCTATTGTGTGATTGATTTGGATCTTCATCAATGGTCCGACCTGCCCTTGATCTGCCGGACACCAGCCGTTCCCCATCTTCAACGTCGTTTCTGATTTTATCTCTACTGGGTCTCATCGTCGCTTCCGATCCAATTTTGTCGTAAGATTTGCTGTCAATTTCAGATTCCTTCAATTACAATTTCAGTTTTCCATTTCTGATTTGCTTCAATTAGTCTATTTCAAATTCCGATTTCAGTTTTCCATTAATCGCAGGTGTCGCCTTCAATTTCCGTCAATTCCAATTTCATTCAATTCTATTCCAATATCACCAGTACAGGTCTCGCATCGTGTTTCCGATTTGATTTTTGTCGTATCCTTCAATTCATGATTTCAATTTCAACTCGAAATTGATTCAATTCACGATTTGATTAAACTCGTTCCCCTGTTCCTTTTCTCAATAACGTGAATCAAGCTGCCGGTATCCATGGACACTCGTGCTACCAACGCTCGCCTGGAGGTTCACGATCAACAGATCCGTCAATTGCAATCAGATGTGAACGAAATCAAAACCACGTTGAAATCCTTGGAAGTCGAGCGTGCGGAATCAGCTAAATTCAGGCAAATCGTCCTAGATTGGATGAAACATCAAGAGCAATCGGAGTTCCAATCAGAGCTTATGCAGCGATTTAGTTGTTTCGCGATGCCTACTCCTTCTGCGCAATTGGATTCGATTCCGGATGCTCTAATCCAAGTCTTCAACGGTAAGAATCTAACGATTGGTAGCTTCGAACTTCCTAATCCTTCTGCGCAGTTTGCTACGATTCAACAATCGGAGATGATTTCCGATTTGATCAGTGATGTCGAGGTCGAGGACACAGGGCGCCCTGATTCCGGCCACAGTAAGATCGCTCCTCCTCTTTTTAGTTATCAACATAATTTTGGGCCTTTACCAATTGATGGGCCTCAAGTGTTGGGTCAAGGGGAGCCCAAATGGGTTCATACACCTCAATTAACTAAGCAAAGGGTTTCTGTTTGCTCATTTGAAAGAATTATTATCAAGTTGAGGAAGGGGTATTTAGTTCATGTGCATGAATGGGATATGGGCCTTCAAACAGATATTCCGTGTTCGTTTCCTGCCATTCGATCAGGCATCTCTTCTACTCCGGAGTTGGGGTATGTTTTGCCTCATGATCGTGGAATTCTATATCCTTCACGTTCGGATTGGAAAGGACGTAAGAAGAAACGTATTTGTTTGCGTTGGGGAAATACATACGGGCCAACTCACAAATATCCGGAAAGATAATTGGAGCAAAGCACGTTTTATGGTTAACTCCCAAGTCTTGAGGACAAGACTTTTAAATAAGGGGGGAGTAATGATAGAGTTCATACTTATATTCAATTGTTAGTATTAATTAGTAGTTATGGTATGTTAAAGATAAGGGTAATTTGGTAATATTAATATCTAGTGTGTGTTAGGGGTTATAAATAGAGGTTAAGAGTGTGAGTGAGAGGGTGTGAAGAAAATTATTTAGAATTGTAATTGGCTCATGCTTTATGCAGAGAAGGGTGTAACCCTGGAACTGATTTGTAATCAGTCGTTCATTAATATCATCATTCCATCATCTTCTTCTTTTTCAATTGTAATCCCTATTTCTATTGTGTGATTGATTTGGATCTTCATCATACCACGTATTCAACAAACCCAATTTTTCATTCATGTATGAAGCACTTAGCTTTGGACTTTCTCTTTGTTAGAGAAGAAGTGCAGGATGGTTCTTTACAGGAAACCTATATGGCTGGAGATTATCAGTTAGCAGCCGTTCTTACAAAACCTTTTCTTTGGCCATGATTCAACTTGTAGGTCTCCAAGATTGACCTCGTCTCAAACTGTCCATCTTGCGAGAGCATATTACACCCTTAGTTGCCGCTCACAAATTCTCATCCTAAATTTTGAATTTCAAATAATTTGTTTGTTGCAATCAATAATAAATTTGATAGAGATTCAACACAAACAAAACACACAATTGGGAAATTGGATTGAAATTCTATTGATGAACTCAAAGAGGATTACAAAAGAAATACGAACAAACTCTCAATTCTCTCTCTCTGCAACAGAGGAGCCCACCTCAATAACAAACTTAATCACACCTCACTTTTACGTATCAGAATCTACTTTATAACTTTCCCCTCTAACCAACTCTAGGTATTATTTCCCATTCTACCCCTTCTAGAATACACATGTAATATAGGTGGTTTTGGTAGTGTGCTAATCTGCACGTGACTTGTATCAAATTTCCTCGTTATTTTCTTTTTTTTTTTTTTATATTGCTATTATTTGCAAACTATATTTAAACCATATTGAAGCAAAAGAATCACAATCTTAGTGCTACCACCTATTCAACAAACCCAATTTTTCATTCATGTATGAAGCACTTAGCTTTGGACTTTCTCTTTGTTAGAGAAGAAGTGCAGGATGGTTCTTTACAAGCAACCCATATGGCTGGAGATTATCAGTTAGCAGCCGTTCTTACAAAACCTTTTCTTTGGCCATGATTTAACTTTTAGGTCTCGAAGATTGGCCTCGTTTCAGACTGTCCATCTTGCGGGAGCATGTTACACCCATAGTTGCTGCTCACAAATTCTCATCCTAAATTTTGAATTTCAAATAATTTGTTTGTTGCAATCAATAATAAATTCCTCGTTATTTTCTTATTTTTCATTATATTGCTATTATTTGTAAACTATATTTAAACCATATTGAAGCAAAAGAAATAAAGAAGTCTTTTTTCAGTCTTCTCTGTATCTTCATTAGCAGCCTGTCTTTGAGTTCAATTCGTTCTTCATATTCTCTAAAGAGACCCACCACATCATCAAAACTCATGGTTTTCAAATCTATGACTTGTTCAGGTGAGGCCAATGTATGAATGAATCTTTCTGGCAATCTGTTCAAGAACCGGTTAACAAGTTGTTATTGTTCTATTACCATACAAAGGGAGGCAGATCTAAATGTGATGCTAGTAATATTGCTAGAGAATTCATTGATCGTACTTGTATCCTTCATCTTTAGACCTTCAAATTCATTAGTTAAAGTTTGAAGTCTTGCCTCAGTCACATGATCAGCCCCTTGATGTTGGAGTTTAAATGCATCCACAGCTTTGGCTGTCGTTAGATTTCCAATCTGCAGCACTTGTTCTTGAGGTATTGACTGGAATACCAACGCAACCGCTACACCATTTTTCGTTGCATCAATTGTTATCCCTGATTCAACCATCTCTAAGATGTCATTCACATTGAAGATTGCCTTTATCTTCATTGCCCACACAAGATAATTAGTAGATGATAGCATGGACATTGAAAGGGAGTTTGAGCCATGTTCCTTGCTTAAAACGATCGCAGGTTTAGGGTTTGCTTTGTCTCCCTTGGTTGTTTTCTGCCTGCTGGTATAGTTTTGTTTGAATCTGGCTGTTCCAGCCTTGTTTGGCTGGTTCTTTAATCGCAAGACAGGTCCTTACGGTTACTTACAGCCCATGTCTCTTGATCAAGAAGTTCTCGGATCTGGATTTTCTGAACAGGTTCAATCAAGGTTTTGATTTCAGTTGTTCTCTTCCTAGACCAGCTTATTTTAATCACTTTTGTTCTCTGGATCGAGCTCCTTAGAGCTATGAATCCAATTAATGAAAAATTGATGTCAGAAGCTCAATGCAGCTGAGTCTAAACTTGATCTTGTTCTTTTCAACTGATAAAAAAACAAGGATAAATGAGGACCATATTTATAGACTAAATCAACCGACTATAAATCTTGCACTTCATGTTTACATTACAAGACTCCTTATTAGTCTCTACTAGGGTAAAACAAACTCAAAAATCCTGACGGTTATAAGAGTGACATATTTAGTTCCTGCACTTACAATTCGTACAAGATTAGGCCTACAATTCTTTATTTTTTTCATTGTTTACGTTAAATAATAACATATAGGTCACATAAAGAGGTTGGCGTGGATGAAATACATCTAAAGGCGGGACCAACTTCAATAGCTTTGAAAAGTAACGAAAAAGCTGAAAAACGAAAAGAGGTATAAAACCATTATCATATAAAAGCATGGAAAGCTATTTGATTTGCTTTCCAAAGAAACTTGTTTACTTTGATACAGTTATTCAAGAAGTTGGAGGAAAAGTCGAATGCTAGAGAGAAAGAAAGAAGTCAACGTAGTTCAAAATTGAAGGTATGAATCACCCAGAATATTATGTAAATCATCTTTTACTTCAATAATCCATCTGACTGGACTTAGGTGGAGGTAAAAGATACTGAGACGAAAAAGGTTAAGCATAACCTTAATTTTAAAGCAAAACGAGTGCCACAGCCACAAGGGACATTGAGAAACACTTCAGATAAGGTTATATTTTCAATTCTTTCTGCCCATTTTTTAGAAAGTTATAGTTTTTATGTTTTGAACACCAAAAGTTTAAATCTAACAGCTTCAAGTTTTACATTCGACCACCAAATAAATATTATCCATTTTCACATACGCGTGGAGTGAGTGAATCCAGTTTGTGATGCTGCTGAAACTTTTTCTATAGTCCGATGGCATGAAAATTGCATGATTTCTTGGTTTTTCAACAGTTTTTTTAGGCATCTTTATTATTTTGTCTCCAGTGAGTGATTGATAAATGTTGTAAATAAATAGTTCTAATGTGTGTGTGTGTGATTTTATGAAGCAGGAAACAATTAAGGACAAGGTGAAGATATCATAAAATGCATGGTTAATTAGGTGAATATGTATTTTCTTTCATCAACTTGAGGAGATGTGTTGAAAAAAAGAAAGAAAAGTTTGTAAAAATGTTCTCTTATATTATTATTTAGCATTTGATTTAATGAAGTTGCATCAAAGTAAAGAAATATGTTTCAGCTGTCGGTGTTAAATAAGATATTAAAGTTCTAGCGAGGGTGGTGGTGGTGGTGGGTGGCTTTGAAGCAATATCCTCCTCTGCTGCTTGTGTTGTGTTGTGTTGTGTTGTGTTGTGTTGTGTTGTGTTGGGATGGGATGGGATCATAGATGCTCTTTGTTCTTAAATATGTATAGAGGAAGTATGGAACATTCTTATTAGTTACAATTGAAGGCTATTTATAGCTTTGCTTTGCTTTGCTTTGCCTGGTGAGTAACTTGTACAAATGTACACTAAATCTTAGGATAAAACTTTGTTCAAGTTTCAACGACAGCTTGCCATAGACATACATTTTGTGATCTCCAACTGAGCTGAACATGATTTAGAAAGGGCGGGATGGGCATTCAAGCAGCTTTATCTTACTATTATTACTACAATTAGAGGTTGCACACACTGTTTTTTTAGGAACCGGAACCAGTTTGAAACTAGTTCCTAAGGGATACCGGGTTTATCCAAACAGGTTTCTAGGGTAGAATCGGGTAGGAATTGGAACCAGCTCAGTGTCTGAAATCCCATACCCAGCAGAACCGGTTGGGCCGGTTCCAAAACTAGTTCCAACCACTTCCTTGTTTTTTTTCAATTACTAACTTAAAAAAAATAATAAACATAACTGCACTTTTATTAATTTTTTTTTTATAGTTTCTCATACAATATACAATTTTAAAAAAAATACTCAATGTTATTTTTTTATTGATGTGAATAGACATGAGCAACATAGGCGAGTTCTTTGTAAGATTTGTCAAGATAAGTCATTCTTTCATTTTTCTTCTCACATACTTTTGTTTCAACTTCTATTTCATCCTTGAGGTTTGTGTCATCTTGACTTCGATTGATTACGTTCAAGTGATCTTGTAAGCAAATGTATATCTCTACTGACTTCAGTATGAGTCTTTTCTTTCTAACGATTAAACTCTGCCCCTAAAAGAAAACCATATATAAAAGCTACTGTAAAAGTTTGGACGGTTAGTAAATTATGACTCATGGTGGTTAGAATTAGAAAGTTGGTTTCCTCTTTGTCATTGCTAAAAGATCTAAATTACGATAATCAGACTTTTTCACTATACCTCCCAAACTCATTTGATGAGGTGTTACCCTTTTGTCGTTTTGTCGTCATGTTTAGAACAATATTTAGTAAAGCCACAAGCAGGTCTCATGCTTTGCTGCTTTCACTTGAGATCGATGTACTTAGACCCATTTGAATGTTTATGTTAGGCCCATATTCATTTATATAAAAAATCACACATGAAAATTTCATCATAAGAACTCCAACTATGTCATTTAAGCGGCTAATTCCTTATTCACGTCTATCGGGATTTAGGTTGAGGATCTAGGTCAAGGTGTTACATATTGTCGCTTTCTTTCTCAAAATCCTTTCTAAAAATGCCTAAAATTCTATACTCCAATCTAGGGGTGTGTATGGAACCAAAAAAAACAACCCAAAACTCAAAAACCGAAAAACCCAAAATGAAATAACTGAACCCAAAGCTTGGGTTGATTTTGGCTTTATGTAAAACAGAAACTGAAAAAAACAGACTATATGTGTATGTGTGTAGATATTACTTTTCAACACTTTTGTTATTTTCAAAAACATAAAGTAAAATGACGTTAAAATTGGTGTAATTTTACTTTTACCCAAACATTATAGGTACATGAGAATTTGTACCTTATCCTTCTAATTATCCATTTATAAGCATCAGGCTCTGTTGCCATAAATTTAAGGGGAGCGTTATTTGGACACCCCCTATAGATCAGTTAACACCACCTAGCTCCATACGGGTCGTATAGAGATATACGGGTCGTATGAGTGTCAGAATTTGTCAATTTTGTCGGACGATTGAAAATACATACGGGCTGTATGACCCTATACGACCCGTATAGTTATAAATTTTTTTCTTATGAAAAATAAAATGTTTATTTTAAGAAATAAAAAGAAGAAAAAAGGTGGGACGTCTGCAAGTTGCAGGTTGTAGTCTTGAGTGGTGTTTATTTTAAATTGCTATAGTGTGTTCTTGTCCTTTTGTGTCTGCAAGTTGCAGGCTTGCAGCCTTTTTTCATTGTCAACACACATAACAGGTTCCAATCAAATTGCAGACAAAGAAAAAATTAAAACAATTTCAAGTTTTAATACGGGCCGTATTGGCCCATACGGGCCGTATGGGGGTGTCAGAACTGTGATTTGACGTGTGTCAGTTTTTGTCAGAAATAAAATATTAATACGACCCGTATAGGTCAATACGAGTCGTATAGATGGTGTATCTTGAACCAACCTGACGTCTCCTTAACAGGTCCCAAATTTAAATAGGATGGAACTTCGGAACGACACAAGGCTCAGCTTCTAGTGAACGGTATGTCACAAACAATAGGCATTGATTGTATGGACATATTTAGTTTGGTTGTTAAACTGACTACTATCCAAACCGTTCTCTTGATTGGCCGGGCTTTCCAAGTCATGACCAATACATAAACTTAGTGTGAAATATGTGTTTTTGCATGAAGATCTTAATGAAACTATTTGTATGTATCAACCACCAGGATTCGTGGATCAACATAAAACAACCTCTAACCGTGTGTGTCACATACTCACATGCGTCGATATCTATACAAGTATGTCGTATTTGTCGATGTATATGTGGTCTAATTAGTCTGTATAGGCATGGTACACCATGTTTCATACTTCTGTAACAAGACACGCGTTTTAAAGTAGCGTGTGTGACAATTCTCGCTTTGTACGTAAGCATGGGAATGACAATGCCTACATTCTTTGGGTGTGGATGTTCATGTTTTAGCTGCTTCAACATAAACCATTTTATCTTCTGTCCAACAAGTTTGCAATGATAAGTTCCTTGGCACTTGAGACACATGTGTTATTTTTGTCCAGAAAGAAAACAATATGTCACACTATAAGCCATGTTTAACATTAGTGTTTACCTCATCTAAACTTGGTCAAAATGTTACTTACTGATGGGTAAATTGGCCGCGTTGGCTTTGGTAAATTGCAAAAGTTGTTCGGACTTAGCAAGCGTCTCTTCAATTGTTGGTATGTTCTTGTGGTTATGCGTGAATTCTTGATTAAATCAGGAATTAGTTAGCTGGTTAGAATCGTGATGAAGCGATGATTGACAAATCATCCCTTTTTTTACATTTTTAAACCGTGTTTTGATTGAGTTTACATCTAGTTTTCCCCACTCATGATCAAGTTTCAAGGAATTACAATACTGGTCCTTCTAAATTTTGGTTTGTTATTTTAATTACAAATAGTTTTAAAAGCATATAAAAACAATAGAAAAAAACTCTTAGTTATATATTTATAACTAAATATTTTCTTATAAAACTTTACATCTTTGTGTAACACCTATTATTATTAAATAATAAACTTTATATAAATACTTATAAAACCAAATGTTTTAATATTATTATCAATATTAATGCATTAGTATTATCCTTATTATTTACTATAATATATGTATGTCACGTTATGATTCATTGCATAAGTTCTTTTGTTATGAAATTTATTATGGCACTTATATGTTTATAAAAATTAAGAGCCTTAACATAAAAATGTTTGATTTTATCAAATTTGATTTGTTTATCTTATACGAAGATATTATATGCTATATATATGTGTGTGTGTAGTAAGTACTCATGTAATTAAACTCATAACTTTCAAATTTTCGACATTGTTACAAAATTGAAATTTGTACTGAAAACCTTAATTAGGGATTACAATAACATCTTATTGTTTTATAAATGTTTTGTATATATGTTTTGATATCCAAAATCGCATTGTTGTAAATTTATACAATTGTTTTATATACATAGGACGCAACATATGTAATTAAATTCGTAAACTCACTGCTTCACGCACTTTGGATTTTCATTTGTCGTATACTTTTTCCTGTTTTTATAATATAAAATTTATCTCCTATATAACATATGATTTTTCATGATAATTTTCTTATACAGAGAGAGAGAGGATTGTGATCTTATAATAATTTACTCATAAAACTATAGCCCATATAACCAAGATCAATGCAAATCTTTGGTTTTTTTAACATCATTGTAACACACATATAATACTTTTTCTTTTATATGAATGTGAAAATTCATCATTATTTAAATTTGAAAGCAATGGCTAGTTTGCTTGCACTATAAATATTTATATATTGTAATGCAATTAATATATATATATATATCGACTTACGATGATGTGTTATTAGTGAAAATGAAACTAATATAAACTTCGATTTAATAACATATCATCGTTCGAATAAATGTTTTCTACATACATACATACATACATATCTCCAAAATTGCATCGTTATAACTTTATACATTTGTTTTATATGCATAGTACCAGTGGCGGGGATAGTTAGCCTCCTTGAAAAAATGTTTTCAGTAGCGTATATATATGTTAAAATTACGACTGACACCCTTAATATTTTACAATTGCCCCTCTTAAATTTACATAATCGGATTTGTGATGAGAATTTAAATTATAGTTGTACTATTCTTTGGAGAAAGAATTACTTAACTAAGTTAACATATATGTTGTTTTGGATATATTTTAAAAAATAACACTACTACAAAAAAGGCCATTTACCTCGGTCAAAATGGTCGCAAATGCCATTTTGCGACCAATTTTGGTGGTCGGTTATACCCTGGTCGGTAATTATTTTGTGACCAATTTTTGTGATCGAAATATTGTTGCGACCATTTTTGCGATTAAAGATTTGGTGGCAGATTTAACGACCGAATTTGCAACCGAATCTTTTTTTAGACCACTTTTGCGACAAAAAGATTTGGTGGCAAAAGTAACGGCCGAATTTGCGACCGTTTCATTTTTTGCAGCCGCTTTTGTGACCGAAACTTCATAAAGTTATGGCGACCACAATTGGGACCGCAACTTTTCGCGTCCGAACCCTTTTCAACAAATTTAGGGACCGAATTAGTAGCAATTGAAATCACAACAAAGCTATTTACGACCAATTTAGCAATCGAGCTTTCTTCTAAATGGATTTGTGACCATTGTTTCGGTCACAAAAAATGTAGAATCAAAGAATTAGTTTTTCAATTATCCGGTATTTATAAATTGCAATACCATAATCAAATATTTTAAATTGTAATAGTTCATTATTCAAACAAACATTCAAAACAAATATGAAAAAAAGTATCTATATGCAATTACAATAAGAAATACCAAACATAGGTATGATAACAAATATCTAACGATCTCTAACAAAAGATCACACGCCTTTTATATAAGAAATTTAGTTTAAATTTATTGTATTTTAATTATGAATCGACCCAATTCGACAAAACCTGACATGAACAGAAGATAAAAAAACATGGTATAACAATCCTCAAACAAAACAAATTTCCGCCCCCCATAAAAATATTTTTGGGTTTGTGATGACCTGTTGGGTCATGCAAAAACGTGATTAACTTAGGTAGTTAGGTAAGTCAGGTATCGTATCTACATGAATCAGTGAAAAGTGCTAATTGTTTACCAATTGACTTTACTAACTAATGAAAAGTAAACTTGACTTTGATTTAATTTAAGAGAACTATTTTAAAGCAAATAACTTGATTGATGATTTAATAAAACGTAACAAAATATGATTACTTCGGGTTTAGGTTGAAAGATCACAATGATTTATGTCAAACTTAGATATAATTCATATAAACACGATTATTTACTTGGTTTAATCGAAATGACAAAATGGAACAGCTGTTTAAGACCTGGTTATTCACACTATTGCCAATCTAATTATAATGAGCAACTCGAAAATACCAATGAGTTCACGATGTAAGGGAACCAAAAACTGATGGCAACATAAAATTACTTAATCATAAATAAACAGTTTAAATCAAACAACCCAATGTAAAATTCGCGTTCTAACTAGGGGTATAAACAAGCGAGCCGAGCCGATCATGTGCTCGTTAAGGCTCGAACTTGGCTCGTTTAGACAAAATAAACCTCGAGCTTGAGCTCAGCTCGTTAAGAGTTTTATTTAAAAGGCTCGAGCTCGGCTCGTTTGTAAATTTTTAGGCTCGAGCTTAGATCGGCTCGGCTCGTTTAGATTTTAATTATTTATATTATTTACTTTAATTACTAATTTAATTATATTTATAGTTATATTTTCTAAATTTAACAAAACATATTTGATTTAAATATATTTATCATAATTATATATATATATATATTATAAATAAACACTTAATATAATAAATAAAAGTTATATAAACGAAAAGCTCATTAAGGCTCACGAGCCGGCTCGAGCTTGATAACCAAACGAGCCACACTTTTGGACTCGGGCTCGGGCTTGTCGTAACCCCCACTTACTATTTAATGCTTTTTCACAAAATATCAGAGTTGGTCCCAACACTTTCTCGTTTCAAAACCTTGTTTAACTTACTAACCTCAGTTTATCATATTTAAAACAAGGTTTAAAATAAACATAAAAGATGTCACAAACACTTACAGCCAAATTTACAAAATTAGGTTTAAACAAAAGTTAAAATGTTTGTAACTTAGTTCGTTCGATTCGATTCCTGATCCACCTGGATCCATATAGCCATGCCCTCCATGGTTGACATATAAACATCACATAATAACATCCATTAGTTTATAGGAATTAAGTAAGTTAATATCCAATGGTCCTTCAAGTCAAAAATGTCAAAAGACATCAATTTTAATCAGGGTCGTAAGGTAGACCGTAACCTACTGCCTTAGGGCCGTAAATCAGAGAGTTCAGCTCCCCAAGGCCGTAGCTTATGGTCCCAGGGCCGTAGCTTATGGTCTCCAGCACCAGCAATGCATATGTTTTTTTGTTTTGTGTAGTTTTGACCCATCCAAAGACCTGTTTTCATTCCTTAACTTATCAAAGTGATTTAATACATCCGAAGTGTCTATTTAAACATCATACATTGATCCATACCATCAAATTATATCATTACATATATCAAACATAATCTAACATAGAATTTGCTAAACGGGTCAACTTTAATAAACGATTCCACATTTGCATTTTATGACCCAATTTTAGCTAATAGGTACTTGTTGCATTTCTAAATGATGTTAACCTTTGAAACACCATAATTATGCAACCAATTACCAATCCAATTGACCTACACATTTACAAACATCATTCTATTAGCCATTAACTATTTGATTGCAATAATTTCAATCATAATATCATTATGGTTTTCACCCTTTGGTTCTTTCACCATAGTCACTTGCCATCATCTCTGGCTACCTACTAACACAAGTGATTAACACTTAATTCAACATACAACATAAATTTAACCATACAAAGTCTATGAAGGTGTTAACAGGTCAAAATATTCAAATGGAATCTTAGTTCCATTTCACCATATGTGTTAATTGGAAGTCAAAGTATCAATTATTCAATCTATGATCATTATTATCATGGAATTTAAATTTTAGGCATTTCATCGAACACCTTACGTGCACAATTTACTTGACTAATCTTCTTTAATGTTTAAACATTAACCAATCCCGCTAATGATTCTCAAATCTTCAAAACATATGAAGTTTACAAAGGTTTAGTCAAGTTATACACAATTTTATACAACATTATTGTAAACAATACTTACTAGTTTTCAATCTCAATTATATGAGTTTATGCACAAGTTCATAACCTGTCACACCCCGAGCCGGCGGGACGGATCGACTTCCCCGTCGGGCGGAAGGTTCTCGGGGCGCGATATCGTGAGTGATAATCTTGATGATCATATTGTTTACATAGCATCAACATTGAGAATAACAAAGCACAATAAAGCATTAAACTAGGATTACAAAGTTAAATTGCAATATCAATGTTCGGTAATTTAACTAAGTAAACCTATCAAAAGAATCAAATGTTTACTATCTTGTAACTGTACAAGATATCAAAAGTGATTCGTATTAATAACAAAAGATGTGCTTTCCAAAAGTCTACTAGGTCCTCTATCTGAGCATCATAGTATGCAATCCTGAAGCCTTAGCCTACTCATGTACGTCACCTGAGAAAGCATGTAAGAAAACAAAGTCAACACAATGGTTGGTGAGTTCATATAGTTTAAAAGTTGAAAATAGCTTTAGCAAACCTCTTTCGGTAACAACCTTAATCTCATTAACATCACATGTAATATCCAATTCGGTATGCTTATATATAGGGTATACGAAAGGGTCGAGCCTACAACCCGCCCAGACACCATCCCACCACATACTAAATCACATATGACATTGTTGTTAATGATAATTAAGCATTTTACCTACCATTCAATCCGATCTTCATCATAGCTTTAGTGTACTGTTTAAAAGTTTACAAGTTTATAGCATTCATGTAGATTAGCTTTAGAGTAAGCTGTACAAACACAATTGTTTCCCATATTGTAGTTTAGCTTTCACCAATCTCATGCATGGGTACAAGCTTTGCTCTAGCAATGTTTAGCATTTACGTAGCCCACGAAAAGATACAAGCTTTGCTCTAGCAATGTTTAGCCATTACGTATCTCATGAATTGGTTTGGGCTTAGCATCCGAATAGTTTAGCGTTTACGTATCTCATATATGCAGATACAAGCCTTGCTCTAGCAATATTTGGCAATTACATATATCATATATAGACACAAGCTGTGCACACACATAGTTTAGCATTTACATATCTCATATATGCAGATACAAGCCTTGCTCTAGCAATGTTTGGCATTTACGTATCTCATATATAGATAAAAGCTTAGCATTCGCATAGTTTAGCTTTCACGTATCTCAGTGCATGGGTACAAGCTTTGCTCTAGCAATGTTTCGCAATTACGTAGCCCATGAATAGATACAAGCTTAGCATTTAGCATACAATCATAGCTTTGAGCATTTACTTTTAGGTATTAGCATATAGTTGAGCATATAGTCTGTAACATTAGCATTGTGCATATAGTTTTAGCATAGAGTTTATAACATAAGCATCGAGCATATAGTCTGAGCATAGAGTTTATAGCATGAGCATTGAGCATATCGTCTAAGCATAGAGTTTATAGCATAAGCATAAGGCATATAGTTTGAGCATTTAGTCCCTAGCTTCCAAAACAAGAGTTACAAGCTTAAGCATAAGTATAAGCATCATGAACAAGTGTAAAATCGTTTATTAAACATTTCAATAATTGTTTAAAATGTATAGCATGCTTCTCAGTCTCGAGGTAAAAACAAATATGTTTGAAAAGGGACAAATGAACTCACCTTGTTGTTAAAGTAGTTGACTTAGCTTAAACTATAATGCACACGCTCTTTGTTGGATTTGTTGTTGTATTCACGCTCCTGTATTGATTTCACGTTGTTTATAACTTATAAGTATAAGTCGTAGTGAATAGTGTGCATGTGCGTGTTAGCCCTAAAGTTGGCTAACACCTATGAGTCTCGGTCTTTATTCGGTCCCGTTTGCTTGTTGCTGACTTCAATAACAACTAACCCACTATAAATTTAGGTTTTAACATTTGTTATGGATTTTCAGGTCAACTTGTTTTGCACTTTGTTATGTTGTGAAAACTTGAAGCTTTATGTGTTTGTATACTTAGTTTAATCATCACTATCGTCTTTGTAGTAAAATAGAATATAGGTACCATCCTATGCATGTATTTCATGTTTTGTAGTTTTAATGTGTTATGTTATCCACTAATCAAATGGGCCGAGTGGGTTTAAATGGGCTAGTTGTTTGTTCTTGGGCCGAAACAAGCTCACATGGGCCGCATGTTATGTATGGATCGGATAGGCTTGTTTGGGCCGTGGGAGTGTGGACCAGGCTATTGGGCCAAAGAAATCTCCATGGATCAAAGTTGTGCTGCTAGGCCGATTAAAATCAATTAATCAATTTAGAGTTTGGGCCTACTAAGGCCTTAGGCCGATTGATATGTGCATGGGCCGAGGGGTGGGCCTTGTGTCGATTAAGATGGTGTGATACTTAAATGATCAAATGGATAGGGTTTAGGTCAACATGGGGTCAGCGAACCTATTAGACCCAACCATGAGGTTCGTGAGCCATAGTCTTGACCGCAGGTTCGGTGATCTAACAGCCAGGCAGGTTCGCTCAAAGGTTAGGTTCGGCTAGGGACAGGAGGTTCGCCTCCCATGTATAGGTTCGTCCAGCCCCTTGGTTCGCAAGATGAGGTTCGGCCAGTGTCTGGTTCGCAGCAAAAGATTTGTGGTATTAGGGTTCGCCTGAGATCTAAGGTTCGGTGATGAAGGTTCTGATGGTGACGAGCAGCAGTTGGGTTCGCCATTCAGAGGTGGTGGTTTCGAGGTTCGGTGGTTGTGATAGGTTCGTGGCTCACCTTTCTGGGTTCGGCAAAAAGAATAGTTTCGCCATGCATGCAAGGTTCGTGAAGGATGGTTCGGCCAGGGTTCGTTGGGGAGCGGCTCATAGCATGAGGTTCGGCTAGCTTGGTTCGTTGATGATGCATACAGGTTCGTTGATGATGCATACAGGTTCGTTAGGCTCAAAGGTTCGGCCATCATAGCAAGGTTCGGCTGATCTCCTTTTTCAGCTTACCCATGGTTCGGCCGTGGTAGCTCCTTATGAGCCTGCATCTCCTCTTCATCTTTCACCTCCTGCTATGTTGCGTGGTTGATTCTAGGGTGTTGAGGCGCGAATGTAGGCCCCCGAAGGTGTAGGATGTGTGTATATAAGGTCCTAGACCGAGTGAGAGTTTAGGTCGGGTAAGGGGTGACAAAAACCCTACTTTTTGTGATGTTCTTAGCTTCATACCTCGAAAATGGCTGGAAAAACACTCATATCGGTTGTACTTTATGGTAGAGGACGTTGCTAGCTTCGTGTAGACACCAAAAACACGCGATTTCACCACCAAATGAGCAAGATCTTGATGTTTGAAGTTGGAAATCTTAGAGAGAGAGAGAAAGTGACGGTTGGGAGAGTTTAGAGAGAGTGTGTGTATTAAATGAAGAAACGGACTCATTTAGGGTTTATATACCCCGTGGGTGTTCGGGTTCGTTTCGGTTGCTCGGTTCTCGTTTCCGTCGTGTTTCCGGCACGTTACGCGCGTGTTTCGTAACTAAATTAAAAAAAAAATTATTTTCAAATGTTTGGAAGGTGGTTATTTCTAGTAAATCTTTTAAATCCTCTTTTCTTCAATTATTTATCGTATTTGATTATCTTAGACGTTTCGTTAACACGCGTCACTATTTCGCGTATTCTAGGTATTTTAAATAAAGTGAATTTATTTTTAAAGATTGTGATTCCTAATAAATGTTTAATATTTCATTTTCTTAAATTATTATCGTTCGTTTCGTAGTTCGTTTTAGTTTCGTCAGAACGTGTCACCTTCGCGCGTATTCATTTGAATCGTCACCCGAACGAACACAACGTTGGTTTCACTTTCTGATTCTTGTTTTCTACTATTCAGTCATTAATTCAGAAAATTAAACGTTCAGATTTATTCGTACAGATCGTCACCTATACGAATAATTCGTCGGTTTAGCATTCCGTAACAACAACCGTTATGGTTTTGTTTTGTTTAACCTCGCATTCGTTTATACATAATAGCATTAAATCAAGCATTTGTGTGTCAGTTTAGTGTTGTCTGATGTGTTTCTGACTGTTAAACCATAAGGTTTAAGTCAGATTTCAGAACAATAGCATAATAGTTTTAGTGGCAAGCATCAAGTGCAATAGCATATACATAGTTTCACGTAGTGTGTACCTGAGTTACTGTGCAAGTTACTGTAGAGATCACTGTTCCGGCAACGCGTCCGGCACTGATGTTACATAACCCACCCAAGTTCCATACTTTTCATTTCAACACAATCACTAAGAAAATTAGTAATTTGATTGTTTTCAAGCATAACAAGCTTAATTAAATAATTCCTACATCAAAATTAACATTTAATTTCACTTCTTGGGCAAAAACCCAAACTATTCTTGTCCAAGAATTCGTAGAAGAGAGCAAGAAAGGATTCAAGAGCACTTACAAGTTATAAGGACTCACCACTTCACGTGATTCAATCCTCAATTTCAGATTTAGTAGCAAGAATCCCCACGGGATTAGGGTTCTCGTTCTTCCTCTGCACTCATTATGTTTGTCACACCCCCAAATTCCCACTCATGGTGTCAGTCCACGTGGGTGTGACGTGGCCAGAATCACAGCTCATGGTCATATAAAACAATTCTATATGCGTTTCAAATACAATGTTTTACACAAAAATTTGAACAAATAGTTTGCAGCGGAAATTATATAGTATTGCAGCGGAAAAATATAATTGTTTTAATATGCAGCGGAAAGTAAAATGTCATACATTACAAGGTTTAAATAGACAAAACAAAATAAGTATTGTTTGATCAAAAGACATAATATGAATGCAAACGGATCCTATGCTCGTTTCCCTATTGTGCATTCCTGATTTCCATACTTCTGTCAGTGACCTGAGAATACAAGTTTAAGAAAAAGTGTCAACACAATGGTTGGTGAGTTCACAGGTTTTGATATGTACATAGTAATAGAAAACATGCGTCATGTTGTTTATCATAATGTTAGTACCGAGCCCTAGACTCCAAGTGTCAGTGCGTCACTACCGAACTAGACTTGTTTGTCCTTGCCTCTGCTATGTCTCGTAATTACATAGCAAGTTAGGTCAGAGTTTCATGGGTTATGACATCCAGTCAAAATTGTTGCCCGTGGGGTTAGTCACACCCAAACGGATCCATTCAAACCTACCACGTTGTTTGTACATTAACGGTAAGACTTTGTGAGGGCTTGTTACGAGTTCAACACTTAATGTTTGTCTAATAAACCAGCATACACAGTAAAATGTTTGTAATAGCATAATTGTTTGACTCGATTCAACTAGTATTCTCCCCCTATTTAAAACGTTTGAAAAGAGTAAAGAGGGGCCGTAAAGTCACCTTATATCGTATAGAAAGCGCGTCGGTCACCAGCTACCTATATCGTATACCATACGTGGGTTTGTGTAAGCGACCGTCCTCGTGTTCGTGTTAGTGCTCGTGTTTGTGCCCAACAACCCTCGGTTGTTCATGTTGGTCCACATTGACCGTGTTTGATCAAGTTTGACCGTGTCAAGTCAACGACCTGTTGGTGAACCGTGTGTCGGTTGTGAATCATGTAACATTCGTGTTAGTGCTCGTCGTGTGCAAAACGCGCAAGTCGTGTCCATGGACAACTTACTATTTATAGTAAGTTTCCATTTATGGCAAGTTTCACAAAGCATTTGTTTTTAAAGTTCTAGCATGCTCGTTAAGTCCTACGTGATCATATTAACACATAGCACGTTGTCATACGAAATCATATAAGCCACGTTTTCATACAAAAGTTTCCTAAAAAGGAAAGTTTCTAAATCTAGCAAGTTTATCATCAGAAACCATCTAACTTAGCATACGGTCATCATATTTAAGCATATTAAGTCACTTAGCAAGCTCGAATCATACAAAACATTCCTAAATCGACTGTTCATAAATTAAAGTTACTAAAAATAGTAACTATGACATACATCATACAAATGGTTCTCCTAAGCACTTCTAATCCATTTTTACATCACATAACATCATAATATGCCATTTAACATCATTAAATCATGTCAAGCTAGATCAAATCATCAACTATCAAGATTTAGTCCACAAAAGTTACTATAATTAGTAATTATGCAAAATATACCCATAATCAAGTCACAACTCATTTCTTGCACATAATATCATCATATTATCATGTTAATAACAAATCTATACACATGCATGTTCAGATTTCATACCATATCATCATCTTGTAACTTAAAAGTTACTAAAAATAGTAAGTTCATCAAATAACCATGTTTTATCCATTTTGACCATTCCAAATCATGCAATACATTACAAATAACATCAACAATCACCAAAAACACATTTAACAATCTTAGATCATACATGCATGCGGGTTTTTCGCCCATTCATGACCAAATCAAGTGTTTTACACATACACACTATGATAATTGCAGTTGAGAATTACATCATTGATGATGGGATCACATTTGGTTGTTCTAGAAATCCGCGCTGATTTAATGATTGAAATTATTACAGATCGATAGTATGCGAGAAATGATGAATGTGGGCGAAAACCGTGTGCAAAACGGAGTCCTAGATTGCCCGGAATCGAAAAACGAAGAAAATTTTCTAAGTATTGAACTCCTAGACTCGTAGCGGTACGCGCAGGCTTGGTTGAGAGTCCTCCGCTGTACGCGATGCATGAAAAATAACTGAGATTCCCGATTTCTTCGCGGTACGCGAAGCCCTTTTTGGCACCCGTCGCGGTACGCGACGGGTCAGGCGGTGGAATAATCTGATCTTCTTCATCAGATTGCATGTAGAATTATAATTTTATAACTATCTCGCACAAACTCGACTTCCAGACGAAGAACATCACTTTTGAGCATCAAACCTCAATTCTAAAACCATCAGATCGTGTGGTTGAAGCCAGGGAACGTGTTTTCAAGTCCTGATCGTTATTTTAACCGCAGATATCCGTCAGATTAGGTAATGGTTCATTTTTAACTTTCTAGTTTGATAATGATTTATTAGATCTTGATTTTGAACGTAATGGCATAGTTAGGATTGTTGATTATTGCCTAGATGATGGCTAGGATTGATTATAAACAAAGAACACGATGTTTTAACGATTAAATCCTTGTTTTGATCCGTTGTAATGCCTGGTTTGCATGAAATTATACCCATGATTATAATGGTTTAAACCATTTGATTATAACAATGTAGGTGATTAGTTTGATTAATCTTTGAAATGCAAGGTTGAATCCAAGTGTTTCAAACTAATCACGATCATTAACATACTCATTGGAACGATTATCTGATGTTTATGATAACAGTCAGATTAGTATGTTAAACATGGTTATTACACCTATCCTAATGCTACATTGTGATATTTCATGATATTTGGGTAATCAATAACAAGGATTAATCATTCCTAAGCCATTAAACCATCTAGAAACTGTTTTAACATTATAATCAACAACATTAACTATTTGGTTAATCCTAGATTATTTTGATTAATCAAGAGTGTCATCAACTTTGTATTAGGAATCTAATTCAATGTAGGTTCCTACATTATCATACATTGTATGATACAACATCAAAATTAATCAATTAAATACTTAATATCGGTTTGATGACTTGCAAAGCAATGTCTTTGACATTGAATGGTCAGAAAGGTCTAATCAGTAAATTAAAGCTTAAATAACTCATTAAATATTAATAAATGCAGAATCACCCCTTTATTATCATTTGGGAGATACTCTGCTACCTTTATATTATCAGGTGAGTTTCGTACAACCCATTTTCTTTTTACTCTTTTATAAACATCGGGGTAGCGCTGTAAAACTTTTCAGAACTATATGATATGTATCACTGTTATCTGAGTGATTTCATGTGATTGTTGAGAACTTGTGGATTTCATGGGATTTTGCCCGAGAACAGAACACTATCACAGAACTTAAAAGTCCTCATTTTTGAACTGTATCTAGTGAACCCATGTGGGGCCGAACGGGGAAACAATGATAGTACTATCGGCTGACCACCCATTTGCTGGGAGTTGCAACTCCCCTTGTGTGAATGTTTGTTTCCTGTTTTTAGAACTTCTTAATGTTGTGATAGACATTAAGATAATGAGGCATTAAGATATTACCGACGGGTAGCATCTTATAGAACAAGAACGTCAGAAAGGAACTAGATACAAGTCCCATGGTTATCTGGAACTGAACATTTTGAGAACTTATAATTACATATCATATCATATCATATTGTGGAACTTGAACTTACGAAGTCACCAGCTTTGTGCTGACGTTTCAAATTTAAATCTTTTTGCATGAAGACAGTGACCACCCGGTAAGGCAGCACTTTAAACACTTGTAATTAAATAAATGTAATAAACTTAGATTATATAATGTAATATTGGTTGTGATTACGACATCCTTGTAATGTATCTCTTTTAAATTTATCTGTGTGCTTGTGATATCGGATCAAGTAAGTCACTCCTCATCTCGGAGACATCACCACTATGCTTCCGCAACCATTTCAGTGACATCATGATGAGGTGACGAGAGGTGGGGGTGTGACAGGGTGGTATCAGAGCCACAGGTTATAGAGAATTCGGTTGACTTAGAGACCTAGACTATAACCATAGGCTCGTATAGTAACACAGAGAGCACCGAACATAAATAACGAACAACACTTGTTTTGAATGAAGCCAGAATAATCAGTGGTACGAATTTCAGTTATGAGTGGCTAGCATAACTGAAATTTGCAACACGTGTGTGTTCTAGTTTGATTTAATTCAAGCAGAACATTAATAATTATAAAGTCAAATAGTGTTTTGAGATAGGAAGAAGCATCATATCATGTTCATATTAAATATTGTTATTTAATATTTATTTCATGATACTGATTAGAGATTTTGATTGTACATCGATGGCCGACCAAGGAGAGAGATATATTTATCAGAGATTTCCTTATGTTGTACTGGATGACACCCCGAGTTCTAGTGCAGGACCAGACTCCGATCCTTCTGAGGCGTCGTCTGCAGCCTCTCAGGCGACACCAGCATTACCACACACGCCATCGGCTCCTAGATCTCTTACTCCACCACCACCATCACCATTACCACCACCACCAGCACAGTCCGTATCACACGGACACTCACAGCCTCATGCTGATATAGCAGCGGAGGGACGGCATAGTCAGTCCCCACAGAGAGTTCCTACTTGGGATGGACTTAGGAGGATGCGGGGACAGGCCCGCAAGACCACGGGGTTGCCCCCACAACATCAGCTGGCTCCACGGGACGAGCCACAGACTATTCATGAGGTGGGAGAATCCTCCCACCAAGCCGAGCTATGAGCCCAGATGCAGCAGGTCTCTCAAGACCTGCAGGGCCTGAGACAGGGCCTGCACCAGCATCAGACTACCCTCGAGGATACCCGTGTTACCGTGTTGGAGATCCTCACTTCACACCTGACTTTGATGGAGCAGGTGAATCTGATGGGTATTGATACTCAGGTGTGGAGAACGACTGTTGAGGAGCGACTGAATAGGACATGGAGACAGGCGTTGGTTGCTGCATTTTGGCAGCAAGTTGCAGTCTGGAGGGAGAGACTGTAGGGTTGGATTTGGATGCTCGGGATGATGAGCATCGAGGCTAGACTCCTATGTTTAGCTATAGTATTGGCTACTATAGTTATTGTACTAGCCTGCTTACCGTACTTCTTACGGTAATTCTGAATGGACATCTTTCATTTTTGGGATTTCTCATTGTACATACCGTTGGCGGATAGGTTGTTATCTGTACAGATGTAATAGTAACACTCAGTTGTATCAAAACTTTATGATAGTGTTAATAAAATGGTTAACCTTTGTGTATGTGTCTGTGTAATGAGTTACAATTGTAATGTGTGAACTATAAACATATCTGTGAGAACATATCTATTGCCTGTGTGGCAATGAATCATGGAACTGTGAGAACAATTCTGTGTGAGAACATATCTATTGCCAGTGTGGCAATGTATCATATCACTGTGAGAACAATTCTGTGTGAGAACATATATATTACCATTGTGGCAATGTATCATATCACTGTGAGAACAATTATGTGTGAGAACATATCTATTGCCTGTGTGGCAATGTATCATAGAACTGTGGGAACTTATCACTGTGAGAACATATCAATGTGAGAACTTATCAATGTCCTGAATGTTAATATATCAAAAACATGGGTAATAGCATTTTTGTATCACAATACTGTGAGCTGTGAAATATTTTAACATGTTTTTGAATTAACAGGATTGAGTATAACTACGAACATCTGTGTGATCTATGTGTATTGAGAACGTATCTGAACTATGTCAATGTAGTTATACTTTGCTTTTATAATCACACTTCAATATAAATTTCAGTGTAACTGAATATAATTGAATTTATGTGATTGGACAAGGGTTATTTAATTATTGTTCTTGAACTGACCTGAGTTTGTCTGCATGTGAGCAGAACGATGGCTCCAAAACGAGGTCGCCCAGCCAAGAAAGCTGGCAGGAATAATGCTAACCCTGAGTCGGAACAAGTTCCGCTGATGAACGTACAATCGAATCCGGATCCGCATGTTAATCTGGAGACGAACACTGTTCCACCCGTTGACCAAAACCAGAACACGGTTCCACCGACAGCTCCTAGTGTATCAATATTGAACGAACAATTGATAGCACGAATAGTGAAAGAACAGCTATCAGCCGCTGGTATCGTAATGTCACACCAGCAACACAATGCTTCGAGTTCTGGTGGGGGTCATGTAGAACAAAATGTCACTGGTGGACACACCGAAACTCATCAGACCACCGGTACAACTACAACTGCTCCTGATCCACCACGACAGGGATGTACTTAAAAGTATTTTACTTCCTGCAACCCTCCTACTTTCACAGGAAAGGAAGGAGCGGCTGGTCTTTTAAGGTGGATTGAGGAGATGGAAACCAAACTCAAAATCAGTCAGTGTCTGGAGGAGCATAAGGTGTCTTATGCTTCCTGTTCTTTGAAAGATTCAGCTTTAACCTGGTGGAATACCCAGGCTAAGACTTTGGGCACAGCTACAGTTGACTCGATGAGCTGGAACGATTTTAAAATTCTGATTAGATCAGAATACTGCCCAATCACTGAAATTCAAAAACTCCAGGAGGAATTCTGGAATCATTCAATGATCGGTGCTGATTGTTTAGCTTATACCGATCGGTTTCATGAACTTACTTGCTTACTTCCCGATATGTTTCCTACGGAAGAAGCTTTGGTCGAGAAGTACATTAAAGGTTTGATTCCCCAGATTCGGGGAATGGTGACTGCAGCTGAACCTACAACTCTGAAACATACAATTATTTTGACCACTAAGCTTAGCAATGAGGCGGTAAGGGGTGGTACTCTGTCCTTGAAAACTCAGACGGCGGTGAGCCGTAGTGATATCGGTACCTCTAGTGTTCCTAAAGGTACTAAACGAAAGTGGTTTGGCAAAACCAAAACTAAGGCTCCGGCTGAGACTAGCCAGGGCAAACCAATTGTGAAGAACTATGGTGCAACTGTTTCTGAGAGGAAAACTTATACGGGGCAGGCGCCCAAATGCAATAAGTGTCCATTCCATCACACAGGACCGTGTCCTGTTTGCCTGAACTGTAATCGAGTGGGACACTATGCTAAATATTGCAACTTTCCTGCTCAATCACAAAACCAAGAACCACGACAAACCACTCTAAACAACCGGTTACGCTTCAAGTGTGGAAGCCCTAACCACTTCATGAAAAATTGTCCAAACAATAACAACGCCAATCAGGGAAATGAAGCTAGGGGAGAGCTTTTCAGATTAGTGCAACTGAGGCAAGTCATGATGCAAATATTGTCACTGTACGTTTCTTCTTAATAACCTTTACGCATCAGTTCTGTTTGATACAGGGGCAGATAAGAGTTTTATTTCTCCTGAATTTGCATCATTACTTTCATTGCCTACGGTAGATCTAGAAACTCCTTATGTCATTGAACTTGCTAATGGCAAGTTAATCAAAACTAACAGTGCAATTCAAGGATGTTCCTTGAATTTGAATGATCATCCTTTCAATATCAATTTACTTCCTATTGAGCTTGGTAGCTTTGATGTCGTTGTTGGCATGGATTGGCTTTCTGATAACCAAGCGGAAGTTGTCTGTCAAAACAAGGTGATCCGTATTCAATTACCTAACGGTAATACACTGATAGTTCAAGGAGAACGAGCTGGTAGAAAACTTGGTATCATATCTTGTATGCGAGCTCAGAAATTCTTAAGGAAAGGCTGTTATGCTTTCCTGGCACACGTGACTGAGCACAAGTCTCCACTTAAACAAATCACAGACATCCCAATAGTCAAAGATTTTCCTGAAGTATTTCCTGAGGACATATCAGGATTACCCCCAATGAGACAGGTTGAATTTCGTATTGACTTGATCCTAGGCGCTGCACCGGTTGCTAAAGCCTCGTATCGGCTTGGGCCATCAGAAATGCAAGAACTTTCAGGTCAATTACAGGAACTTTTAGACAAAGGTTTTATTAGACCTAGTTTCTCACCCTGGGGAGCACCAATTCTTTTTGTGAAAAAGAAAGATGGTTCATTCAGGATGTGTATTGACTACCGGGAACTCAATAAACTGACAATCAAGAACCGTTATCCACTACCTCGTATCGATGATCTGTTTGATCAATTGCAAGGTGCTACATATTTTTCAAAAATCGATTTAAGATCTGGATATCATCAGTTGCGTATTCATGATGATGACGTTCCTAAAACTGCTTTCAGAACTCGATACGGACATTACGAATTTTTAGTAATGTCGTTTGGTTTAACCAATGCACCAGCAGTTTTCATAGATCTGATGAATCGGGTATGTAGACCTTATCTGGATAAATTTGTGATTGTGTTTATTGATGATATTCTCATTTATTCTCGGAACCAACAAGAACATGCTCAGCACTTAAAATTAATCCTAGAACTCTTGGCACATGAGAAATTATATGCCAAATTCTCCAAATGTGAGTTTTGGTTACGGGAAGTTCAATTTCTGGGGCATGTTCTAAACGAGAACGGTATTCAAGTGGATCCCAGTAAGATTCAAGCGGTGAAACAATGGGAAACACCACGAACCCCAACTGAAATACGTCAATTCTTGGGGTTAACAGGTTATTATCGTCGGTTTATCAAGAACTTTTCAAAGATAGCCTTGCCATTAACCACATTGACACAGAAAAATCAACCGTTTATATGGGATTCCCAACAGGAGGAGGCGTTCCAACTGTTGAAACACAAACTCTGCAACGCACCTATCTTGGCATTACCGGAAGGTACTGATAACTTCACAGTGTACTGTGATGCTTCTCGTCAAGGTCTTGGGTGTGTTTTAATGTAGAACGACAAGGTAATTGCTTATGCTTCTCGACAACTGAAAGTACACGAGAAGAACTATACTACTCACGATCTAGAACTTGGTGCAGTGGTGTTTGCACTCAAGATTTGGAGACACTATTTGTATGGAACCAAGTGTATTATATACACTGATCACAAAAGTCTCCGGCACATTCTAGATCAGAAAATGTTGAACATGCGACAGAGGCGGTGGGTTGAACTTTTAAATGACTACGACTGTGAAATTCGTTATCATCCAGGTAAAGCAAATGTCGTAGCCGATGCCTTAAGTCGCAAAGAAAGAGTCAAACCTTTACGTGTGAAAGCGTTAGGTATGACTATTCAAACCAGTCTAATTCCTCATATTAAAGAAGCTCAGCGACAAGCTTTACAAGCAACGAACTATTCTACTGAGGGACTGAGGGGATTAGACAAGAAACTCGATATCAAAGATGATGGACTATTGTATTTCAAAAGCCGAATGTGGGTTCCTTTATTCGGTAACTCTAGAACAATCATCTTGGATGAGGCGCACAAATTCAGGTATTCTATTCATCCAGGTGCCGATAAAATGTATAAAGGTCTTAAAGATTTTTACTGGTGGCCTGAAATGAAGAAACACATAGCCGAATACGTGGATCGATGTCTAACATGTCTCAAAATTAAGGCTGAACATCAACGACCTTCTGGGTTATTGCAACAACCTGAGATTCCCATGTGGAAATGGGATCAGATCTCTATGGATTTCATCACTAAATTACCCAGAACATCATGTAATCATGACTCTATATGGGTTATTGTTGATCGCCTTACTAAATCTGCGCATTTCTTACCCATCCGAGAAGAGTTCTCTATGGATTGACTCGCTAAACTCTATGTTAATGAGATTGTATCTCGACATTGAGTACCCATCTCTATCATTTCTGACAAAGAAAGTCGATTTATGTCACGATTTTGGCAAACTCTTCATAATGCTCTGGGCACACAAATCAATATGAGCACAGCTTATCATCCACAAACGGACGGGCAGACTGAACGAACGAATCAAACTCTTGAAGACATGCTTAGAAGCTGTGTGATTGATTTTGGAGGTAGCTGGGATATTCATCTTCCACTTGTTGAATTTTCATACAATAACAGCTACCATACTAGTATTCAATGCGCTCCATTCGAAGCACTATATGGACGCAAGTGTAGATCACCTATCTGTTGGTCAGAGGTAGGTGAGAGTCAAATCATAGGCCCAGAATTCATTCAAGAAACAACCGATAAGATCGCACTTATTCAAGAACGAATTAAAGCTGCTCGCGATCGTCAAAAGAGTTATGCTGATAATCGTCGTAGACCGTTAGAATTCCAAGTAGGTGATTGGGTTATGTTAAAAGTATCACCCTGGAAAGGCATTTTCAGATTTGGGAAAAGAGGTAAGCTTTCACCAAGATTTGTAGGGCCATTTAAAATTCTTGAACGAATTGGATCAGTAGCCTACATACTTGAATTACCTCTTGAACTCAGTAATATTCACGATGTCTTTCATGTATCCAATCTGAAGAAGTGTCTAACTGATGAATCATTAATTGTACCTCTAGAAGAGATTCATATTGATGAAAAACTTCAGTTCATTGAAGAACCAGTAGAAGTAATGGATCGAGAAATGAAAGTGTTGAAATGTAGTCGCATACCAATCGTTAAAGTTCGATGGAACTCGCAACGTGGACCCGAGTATACGTGGGAACGTGAAGATCAAATGAAAGCAAAATACCCACATCTATTCTCATAAACGATTGTCATCATGTAAGTCTTCTCTAAATTTCGGGACGAACGGGACGAAATTTCTCTAACAGGAGGAGACTGTGATAATTGCAGTTGAGAATTACGTCATTGATGATGGGATCACATTTGGTTGTTCTAGAAATCCGCGCTGATTTAATGATTGAAATTATTACAGATCGATAGTATGCGAGAAATAATGAACGTGGGCGAAAACCGTGCGCAAAACGGAGTCCTGGATTGCCCGGAATCGAAAAACGAAGAAAAATTTCTAAGTATTGAACTCCTGGACTCGTCGCGGTACGCGAAGGCTTGGTTGAGGGTCCTCCGCTGTACGCGATGCATGAAAAATATCTGAGATTCCCGGATTTCTTCGCGGTACGCGAAGCCCTTTTTGGCCCTCGTCGCGGTACACGACGGGTGAGGCGGTGGAGTAATCTGATCTTCTTCATCAGATTGCATGCAGAATTATAATTTTATAACTATCTCGCACATACTCGACTTCCAGACGAAGAACATCACTTTTGAGCATCAAACCTCAATTCTAAAACCATCAGATCGTATGGTTGAAGCCAGGGAACGTGTTTTCAAGTCCTGATCGTTATTTTAACCACAGATATCCGTCAGATTAGGTAATGGTTCATTTTTAACTTTCTAGTTTGATAATGATTTATTAGATCTTGATTTTGAACGTAATGGCATAGTTAGGATTGTTGATTATTGCCTAGATGATGGCTAGGATTGATTATAAACAAAGAACACGATGTTTTAACGGTTAAACCCTTGTTTTGATCCGTTGTAATGCCTGGTTTGCATGAAATTATACCCATGATTATAATGGTTTAAACCATTTGATTATAACAATGTAGGTGATTAGTTTGATTAATCTTTGAAATGCAAGGTTGAATCCAAGTGTTTCAAACTAATCACGATCATTAACATACTCATTGGAACGATTATCTGATGTTTATGATAACAGTCAGATTAGTATGTTAAGCATGGTTATTACACCTATCCTAATGCTACATTGTGATATTTCATGATATTTGAGTAATCAATAACAAGGATTAATCATTCCTAAGCCATTAAACCATCTAGAAACTGTTTTAGCATTATAATCAACAACATTAACTATTTGGTTAATCCTAGATTATTTTGATTAATCAAGAGTGTCATCAACCTTGTATTAGGAATCTAATTCAATGTAGGTTCCTACATTATCATACATTGTATGATACAACATCAAAATTAATCAATTAAATACTTAATATCGGTTTGATGACTTGCAAAGCAATGTCTTTGACATTGAACGTTCAGAAAGGTCTAATCAGTAAATTAAAGCTTAAATAACTCATTAAATTTAAATAAATGCAGAATCACCCCTTTATTATCAGTTGGGAGATACTCTGCTACCTTTATATTATCAGGTGAGTTTCGTACAACCCATTTTCTTTTTACTCTTTTATAAACATCGGGGTAGCGTTGTAAAACTTTTCAGAACTATATGATATGTATCACTGTTATCTGAGTGATTTCATGTGATTGTTGAGAACTTGTGGATTTCATGGGATTTTGCCCGAGAACAGAACACTATCACATAACTTAAAAGTCCTCATTTTTGAACTGTATCTAGTGAACCCATGTGGGGCCGAACGGGGAAACAATGATAGTACTATCGGCTGACCACCCATTTGCTGGGAGCTGCAACTCCCCTTGTGTGAATGTTTGTTTCCTGTTTTTAGAACTTCTTAATGTTGTGATAGACATTAAGATAATGAGGCATTAAGATATTACCGACGGGTAGCATCTTATAGAACAAGAACGTCAGAAAGGAACTAGATACAAGTCCCATGGTTATCTGGAACTGAACATTTTGAGAACTTATAATTACATATCATATCATATCATATTGTGGAACTTGAACTTACGAAGTCACCAGCTTTGTGCTGACGTTTCAAATTTAAATCTTTTTGCAGGAAGACAGTGACCACCCGGTGAGGCAGCACTTTAAACACTTGTAATTAAATAAATGTAGTAAACTTAGATTATATAATGTAATATTGGTTGTGATTACGACATCCTTGTAATGTATCTCTTTTAAATTTATCTGTGTGCTTGTGATATCGGATCAAGTAAGTCACCCCTCATCTCGAAGACATCACCACTATGCTTCCGCAACCATTTCAGTGACATCATGATGAGGTGACGAGAGGTGGGGGTGTGACACACACATTCATTGATCATCATGAATCATTGAAATACATTACTAAATCGTCATAGATCATCATTAATCACAGAAATAGTAACAAACCGAAATCTAAATCACTGAAATTTCGTGCATGTGTAGTTTAAGAGCTTGCATGTGTGATCTCGTGCTTGCATGCGTGTTTAATGGTGATTCTAAGCTACTATAGTGATAGAACTACCTTCTATTGCTTGAAAATCTCTGAGATGATGTACCCAACAGCTTCTAAGGCTCCTGGATCGTGAGGTTTTGCAGCAACAAGGTGGTGTTGGTGGTGGTTTGAGCTCCAACTCCTCTTCTCAAGCTCCCAAAGTTCCAAGGTGGCTCCAGTGGCTTCCAGTGGTGTTTAGTGGATGAAGAAGATGAAAACCAGAGGTTTTGGGAAGATAATCTTGTGCTGATTACGTCTAAAACTGGTTAAAATAAGTGAGTAGGCGTAATGATGGGTTTTGGAAGTTTAAAAAGCTGATTTTTGTGACTCTGGGTTATCAGGCGTAACACCTGGCGGGCGTGCTCGGCGCCAGTCGTTGTGCGCGGAGTCACCGGATGAGGCGCCCTTGTTCCTTCCGCGTGGATCGCCAAGAGCTGAGGGTTGGGCTCAGGCGTAGCGCCTGATCCACTTAACAAGCCCAATAAGCCATTTTTGTTGTTTCGGCCCGTTTTCGCTCATTTCTCGACTGTAATACATCGTTTGAGCATCGTTTGGACTCTAATTGCCAATTGTTAACCATAATTGACTTGTGAAGTGTTTCCGTGCCTAAATGTTGTGACGTTCACCAACGTTCGTGAGTTTTGACACGTGTGTGTGGTTTCCGATAATCCCTTGGATTATCCTGTTGGGTATCAGTGTTCGTACTGTAATGCCACGTGTCACACTAGATTAAACTAATTCTAGTGCCACGTGTACAAATATGAATTAAATAAACATTTAATTTAAAATAATGCTGACCTGGATTTTACGAGGTGTCACAATGTTCTCACGATTTCAAATGACCAGAAGAAAGTTCTACTCTCAACACAAGGATTTATCCTTATTTAATTAACTTTAGCTAAATGGCAACTTTGGCCATTCTAACTTTTAACTAGTTAACTAATTTAACCAACCTACTCATGTTAGTTACTAGTTAAATTTAACACCCCAAATAATATTACAATATTAACCCAATGTATGTTAATATTCACGTTCGTATTATTTAATTACAAACATATATGAGGGTTAAAACCGTTCGTTACACTCGTTAGGGCTCGGCTTGTTCGAGCTTTTTACCGATCTGATCCCGAGTATTTCACAAGCTGTCTTGATTCGTTTACACCCCTAGTTCTGACAATAAAAACAATCCAAACAACTAAGTTCAAACGTAAAAATCAAAGCTATCTAACTAACCCAAGTGCCTGGAAGCAATCACAAAGAAACTAGCCTCTCATGATGGAAATCGGATTTGTCATGGTGGATGATGATTTGGATGATCGGATCTTGAATCGGTGTTAGTTGGATTCTTCGGGATGATTGAAGCTGCTCAAAAGTGCCCAAAAACCTTGAAAAATCGCCCCCCAAACCTTGAAAAATCGAAACCCCTAATTTTGGGATATAGGTCCAGCCGCTGCATTTACGAAGCCCAGATCTGGCCAGACCGCTAGTTACTCTCACTAGACCGTAGCTTACGGCCACCTTACGGCTTGAGACCATAAGCTTACGACCTCCTTACGGCCTTTCTCAAAAACTATATTTTACGGCCTTTTGACCGTAGGCTACGACCTAGCCTATAACATTTCCCAAAATGGCCCCAAAATGTCCAATTTTCATCGTTTTCTCTCCCGAGCATTTGAAACACATTAAAAACTCAAAGTAACATCGTTCTCAACCATTAAACGCTTAAAATAGCTTCATTTATCATTAAAACTCATGGTTAACTACACCCCGATCAATTTACTACTACATATGACGCCACATACGTAATGAAATTCGTAAACAGGCCACTTCACGTGTATTCAGTTTTGATTTGTCTTATACCTTTTACAATAATTTTTTTTTAATTCATATTGTAACATATAAGGCATAATAGTGTTGTATATCTATACTTTAATTTTTACTAAACTTCATATATCGCAACATATATTACGCAACAATGTTATCTATATATCTATGTTTTAAAATCCATCACTAATCAATTGCAACTTCATATGCTTCCTTCAATCAGACCAACACATTAAAACACACGAGTCTTAATTGTACCATCTGTGGCAACATGTGGATAACTTTTCTAGTTGCATATTATTTTTAAAAAATTTATCGTATAATATAACGGGTGCTTTCTTTACTTCTAAAAAATTAAATGTTCAAGACTTCAATTTATCCGTTTTCTTGATACTTTGGCGACCATCTCGCTATTACGTTTGGCATAGTTTTTTATTTTTTATTTTTTATTTTTTTACGGAAAAAAAAAAAGAAAAAAGATATCAAAGATATATATTTTCAACTACTATTTAGAAAATTAAAAGAAAAAAGAAAACAATATATTGCATAGACTTCAAAAAGGAAGTATAAAATGGAAAAATAAAGGGGCAGGTTATTTGGACACCCCCTAAGGATAAGTCGACACCCCCTACTTCTATACGGGCCGTATACACCAATACGGGCCGTATAGGTGTCAGCTTTTGTCATATTCTGTCAGATTTTACTCTCTCTCTTCATCAATTACAAGGCACAACTTCCCATGTTGCAGGTTTTCTTTTACAAAAATGCCCTGATTTGGTCAACCTTGAGACCCCCCTTCCATGTCTTTGGCGAGTCTACCGATTGAGTAGAGAGAGAAAGATTGCTTTTAGACCAGAGGAGAGAGAAAGATACAGATTACGCTTTTAGAGAGATAAAAATCCTTTTAGAGAGAGAAACAAAGAGATTCAAATATATATACATATACATACACTTTTAGAGAGAGAGAAGAGAGATTCATATATATATATATACATACATATACTCATTTAGAGAGAGAGAAGAGAGAGATTTAGATGTATACGGGCCGTATTGTGACATACGGGCCGTATGGGTGTGTCAGACCTGCGTCAGACCTATGATTTGACGTGTCAGTTTTTGTCAGAATATTATTTTCAATACGACCCGTAAAGCCCAATACGGGTCGTATTGACGGGTGTCCAGTTATCCACCTGGGCGTCTCCCTAACAGGCCCCAAAATAAAAGGTGTCCAGACTCTTCTCTCTTCCAAATCAGAAATATTCGTTCTTACCAGACAAGATGGGGACATGAAATAAAACCATATCTTCATCAAATCAATTCTCAATTATTAAATTATTAATTATTACTTTCCTTTAAATCTTGTTGAGTTGTTTCCACCCTTTCTTTTCTTTTGATTTTTATTTTAATCAAGTGACAACTAGAAAAATAAACAACCCACATGAAATAAATAAATAAATAAATAAAACCTAAACAATAATCAACTTTTTAAGTTTAAAATCTTCCAGCCTTTTCATTACCAAATTCCATATTATGTAAATTATTGGATGTAGATTAACAAAAAGCATATAAGATTGCTCATGTTTTGTTATGAAGGAAAACAACATACGGTGAGATTAGAAATCATATCAAAATTGTAATATCTGTAAATTCAAAAAGTTAAAAGAAAAAAAAAACAACTTTTACATGTACAAGTACTTGCTTTGTCTATGAAAAATGAAAGCAAAAAAAACATTAGGCTTGATCGGAGTTGGTCACCTTAAGTCTCATTGTTGGGGATTCTAGTAGAGACGGTGACATGGGAGGTATTGATGACGTCAGAGGTTGCAGGGAGGGGGAGGTTGATGGCGGTGATGGGGAGGTGGATGGGGAGACATAACCGGAGGAGGGAGGTGATGGGGAGGGTGAGGGTGATATTGTTGGTGGTGATAGGGAGGTTGAGGGTGACATGTCTTGTAGTTTTCTTTTGTTAAAACTTGGTTTGTTGGTGTTATCATCATCATCATCATCATCATCATCATCATCATCATCATCTATGGTGTTTGTACCCCGATTTTCACCAAACATGTTATCTTTTAATCGTTTCACATCAGATAGCTTTACAGGCTTTACAATGAAATCCTCTGCACCTTCTTCCATACATCTGACAATTTTATTCAAGGATGATTTTGATTATAAACATATCTTTCTTTATAAATCAAACAACTTAAAGCAAAGTTAACCAAGAGCCAACAACCTAATACAAGTCAAGATTCTTGACTTTTAAATCTCGAATAGCAAGTAATATGAATGAATTAAAAAAAATAAAGGCGCTGATGGGAACTATTTTATTATTACAAGGGATATGAAGGTAAGTAATAGCAATAGCAATTGAATGAAGCAAGAGATGGTTATACCTGTCAATCCGTGCTACAACGTTTTCTGATGACATGATCACCACCGGCACCTCTCGGAAGGTCGCTGATCCCTAAACAATCAAACCCACATGAACATGAACATACATCTATCTAATTATTTATTTGACTAAAATTTTTAACATCACGAACCTTGATCTTTTTTAGCAATTCGTAACCAGTCATTCCGGGCATACAGTAATCGGTGATTATCAGATCAACCTTCAATCCCTAAATTGGGGGGGGGGGGGGGATAAACTTAGATGAGCGTACATCTGTTGTTCAATTCGATAGATTAGCTAAAAACAAAATCTCACATTAACGAAATCAGGCGAAGTTTTGTCCTGATCCAGGCCTAGGTATTGCAAAGCTCTCCAACCGCTCTCCACCGCCGTGACTGTTGGTAAATTAAGGATCAGTTTACCGGCGAAGAAGGAGAGAGTGAGAGACATAATACCTTTACAGGAAGTGGTTTTAAGCAGACGTTCAATGACTTTGCGATCAACGTTGCTGTCATCGACGGCGAGAACATGAACGTCACCAAAGTCATCGGTCTCCGGCGACCTCCAGCGGCGAGAAAACATGGCGTTCCTTGCGATGAAAATGAAAATGAGAAAGGGTGGGGTGGGGTTTTTGAAATATAAAAGAAAGAGACGAGGTCTCCATCAGCATCAGGGAGATGATGACATTGTAGAAGATCTGAAGAAATCTACTTTATTTTTTTAACAAAATACGCTGAGATTCTGAAATCCACTTTGGTGGTGACCCCTTTGATTTTTTTTATTTATTTTTCCTCTCTAAAGACTAAAGTAATTAGTAATTAGTAATCCCACCCCACATGTGTCTTATTCAGTATCATTTCAAATCTTTTTTATATTTCTTTTGTTTATTCATTCTTACATTACGATTACAACCAGCACTCCTTCAAAAATCAAAACCGTCGCATTCAAATCAAATTGATGTGATCAACTAATTAAATTAAACACAACACAATTAAACGTTACGCCATCGTAATAATCCAAGAAAAAACTCATGTCCAACGTATTAATTAAAACACATATATATATTATATTATATCATACTTTCGTTGCTTTGTTTTTTAATCTATCTTATATAATAAATCAAGTTTTTTATGTGTCACTTGTCATGCAATGGATCATTTTTATTTTTATTTCTCTCCAAAATTTAAAGCATTAAATCGTTTTACGAGTCCTGATTTCTGCCCTCCCCCTCGCCCTCTCCCTCTCCCTCGCTCTATCCAGCAAACCACACCCCCTCCCCCCTCTCTAGCTATTCTGTTCAACCGGAAAACCCCTGAAACCACAAACCCCTCCGGTAACCTACCCAATCACCACGCAGCCGCCAGACAAGGAGCAACTGTCAAATCCATTTGCGGTTTTCTCTTGCTATTTGTGTGTTTTGCAGGTTAACGACAAGACACGAGAAGACAGAGGCAGAAGTTTATCAACCGTCACGCCAGGCCGACCTTGGGGAAACCCGCTGTGAGATTGTTCCCTTTCCTTTTTCCTTGACCGTTACAATCTAGCCTAATTTTCTGATTGGTTACTGCTGCCAGTGTCATCTAGGGTCTTGGTTCATTGTTTGCTTGTGTGTTGCTGCCAGTGTAATCTAGGGTCTTGGTTTATTGTTTGCTTGTGTGTTGCTGGATTATTTTTAAATTAAAATTTGAGATATAATTGTGTGACCTTGAGATACAGTTTGTGTGTGCGTGTTTATCAGTAGCCTCTTTGTTAGCATTATTGGTTCCTGTGGAGACTTGTATCTTTGATTTGCCAGCATAGACGGGAGTGCGCATTATGATACTTTGAGGTCATGTCCAGGGAGGAGAGGTGCGGGTAGAGGGAAAAATAGGTTCGGGGAGATTCTGCGCATAGGGTCATGGAACATCGGAACCCTTACTGGAAGAGTTTTGGAGCTAGTGGATGCACTTAGAAGACGCAAAGTTAGAGTTGCTTGTCTGCAGGAGACAAGATGGAAGGGAACCAAAGGAGCTGAATATAACGGATACAAGTTGTGGCACTCAGGATCCAATGGATTAAAGAATGGAGTGGGATTCCTAGTTAGTAGAGAACTTCAGAATCAGGTGGTGGAAGTGAGAAGATACAATGACCGGATCATGGTGCTAAGGATGGTGATAGGGGAGGAGGCGATAGCAGTAGTGAGCGCCTATGCACCACATGTCGGGTTGGGAGAGAATGAAAGGAGGGAGTTTTGGGATTGCATGGATGAAGTTATAAGAAACATCCCAAGAGATGAGAAAGTGTGCATAGGAGGAGACTTCAATGGCCACATTGGAAAGGAGGAAGACGGGTTCCCATTGACCCATGGGGGGTTCGGTTTCGGATCACGGAACGAGAGTGGGGCCACACTTTTGGAGTTTGCGGTGGCTCATGATCTAGGCATCATAAACTCCTTTTTTAAGAAGAGAGATTCACATTTGATCACGTTCAGCAGTGGAGGACGAGACACTCAGATTGACTACCTCATGATGAGACGATCGGATCGGGGCAGGTGGTGGAACTGTAAGGTATTTCCTGGAGAGACAGTGGTGACGCAACATAAACTCTTGGCGGTGGATATTATTATGCGTAAGAGGCTTGTAGATGGGAAAAAGAAGAACCCTCAGATTAAGTGGGGCGCCCTAAAGGGAGAAAAGATAACGTTGTTCAGCAACAAGGTACTCGAACAGAGACAGACCAGTATATGCGAGGACGCAAATCTATTGTGGGATGAGATGGCAGAAAAGGTGACCAAGGCAGCAAAGGAGACACTTGGGATGACAACAGGTAACAATAGTGAACAGAGGGAGTCTTGGTGGTGGAACGATGAGGTGCAGATAAAGGTTAGAGAAAAGCAACAGAAGTTCAGAGAGTTTGCCACATGTACAGAAAACGTCGAGAGGGCACGACTGAAGACGAGGTACAAAGAAGCGAAACGAGAGGCAAAGAAGATAGTTTCAGAAGCTAAAACCAAGGCTTACATAGAGATGTATAAACGCCTTGAAACTAAAGAGGGGGAGCACGCAATGTTCAAGATTGCAAAGGTTAGGGAGCGAAAGAGGCAGGACCTGGGAGTAGTGAAGTTTATAAAGGGAGAGGATGGACGCGTGTTGGTAAAGGAAGGTGAAATTAAAGACAGGTGGCAGACATACTTTCATGATCTTTTCAACAAGAGCAACTATCAAGAAGAAGAGGGAGAGAACACCACGAACACAGGATTAGTTAGAAACAACTGCTATTGTAGACGTGTCACCAAAGAAGAGGTTCTTACAGCTCTCAGGAAGATGGGAAGGAGAAAAGCGGTAGGACCTGATGATATCCCCATTGAGGTATGGAAATGTTTGGGGGATGAAGGGCTGAAGTGGTTGACAATGTTGTTCAACACTATAATCAAAACAGGTAACATGCCAAACCAGTGGAGAAGGAGTATTCTAATCCCTATATACAAGAACAAGGGAGACGCCCAAGGTTGCGAAAACTATAGGGGGATAAAGCTGTTGAGCCACACTATGAAACTCTGGGAAAGGGTAATCGAGACAAGATTGCGAAGAGAAACCCAAGTTACGGTAAATCAATTTGGATTTATGCCAGGAAGATCGACAACGGAGGCAATCCACATTTTACGGAGACTGATGGAAAAATACAGAGAGAAGAGGAAGGACTTGCATATGGTATTCATCGATCTTGAGAAGGCTTATGACAGTGTACCACGGAAGGTGATGTGGGATGCCTTGGAGAGTAGAGGTATCCCTCAGAGGTACATACAGGCAATCAAAGACACCTATGCAAATGCAAAAACCAGTGTGAGAGCACCGGTGGGAGATACAGACTTCTTCCCGGTGGAAGTGGGATTACATCAAGGATCGGCATTAAGCCCCTTCCTTTTTGCGGTTATTATGGATGAGCTGTCGAGGTCCATCCAGGCTCATATCCCGTGGTGTATGCTTTTCGCGGATGATATTGTCTTAGTGGCAGAAACGAAAGAGGAGCTAAACGCCCGTTTAGAGGAGTGGAGGACAGCTTTAGAGCAGAGAGGCTTACGCATCAGTACGTCGAAAACTGAGTACCTACATTGCCATTTTAGCGGACCACATGAGGACGACGAAGACGGTCAACTAACTATTGGAGGCCAAGAGGTGCCAAGGACGACAAGGTTCAAATACCTAGGATCGTTTATACAAGAGGATGGTGAAATTGACAGTGACGTAGTCCATAGGGTCCAGGCGGGTTGGAAAAAGTGGAGAGCAGCTACGAGCATCATATGCGACAAGAAGTTTCCAGAAAAACTCAAAGGTAAGTTTTACAGAGTGGCGATCAGGCCAGCCATGATGTACGGCACCGAGTGTTGGCCGATTAAGAAAAACCAATCCAGGAAGCTGGAGACAGCTGAGATGAGGATGCTGAGATGGATGTGTGGACATACAAGGCTTGATCGGATAAGGAACGAGGTGTTTCGGGAAAGATTACAGGTGGCAAACATCTCGGATAAAGTAAGAGAAGGAAGATTGAGATGGTTTGGACATGTGAGACGAAGAAGCCAAGCGGCGCCTGTCCGTAAAGTAGAGTTTCTCACGGTGGAGGGGAAGAGGGGAAGGGGTCGACCTAGGCTAACTTGGGACGAGCAGATCAGACACGATTTGACAGAGCTACACCTCTCCGAGGACATGATCTATGATAGGAGTACGTGGAGACGTAGAATAAAGGTTAAGGAGATACAGGGGTCGTGAGTTGTGTCTTTTGGTGTTTCTGAGATTCATGATATGAGGTTATATATGTTATATGCTCGTTTGCGGGAGGGGGGTTGGGCTGTTTTTGTGATATATATTTTGGTATGAGTGTTGCTTATCTGTCCCCGTTTAGTTTCTTTGGTGCCTCCTGTTTATATTGTATGCTCCTGGATGTGCTCCTATGCGGTTATGTTTTGGTGTTTCTGAGATTCATGATATGAGGTTATATATGTTATATGCTCGTTTGCGGGAGGGGGGTTGGGCTGTTTTTGTGATATATATTTTGGTGGTCCAGGGTTCATGATAGGAGATTACATGTGTTTTATGCTTCAGTGCGGGATGGGTGGTTTATAAGCGGTATCTGTATACGGTATCTTGTATGCTTTGTTGGGGGGTCAGGATACCGCTTGGTTGCTGGCGTGCTTGTCTGTTGAATTATATGAGTGTTGCTTATCTGTTCCCGTTTAGTTTCTTTGGTGCCTCCTGTTTATATTGTATGCTCCTGGATGTGCTCCTATGCGGTTATGCTTTGGTGTTTCATATTGTTGTATATAAAAAAAATAATAATAATAATAATAATAATAATAATAATAAAAATAAAAATAAAAACATAAATAAAAAATTATAGATGTGTGGGTGTGTGTGTGTAAAAAAAAAAAAAAAAAAAAAAAAAAAAAAAAAAAAAAAAACTTTTGAGCCGGGGGACTCTAGCGAAGCAGCCTCTCTATTCTACTTTGTAGATAGGGGTAAGGTATGTCTTTATCTTTCCCTCCCCAGACCCCACTCTAAGTGGGATTTTACTGGGCATGGATGTTGTTGTTGTTACCAATCATTTATTAATAGTGATAATTAATTAAGGGAGGGGTTAGCTACACACCCCAAAATTTTAATTCAGCACCTCGGCCGCCACCCATACGCCCCGTAGTGGCCACTACGGAGCGTTTTGACCACAGACTGACAACCAGACATTCTGTGTCAGCTTTTTTGCACACCTATACGCCACGTAGTGACCACTACGGGGCGTATAGGGTTAAAAAAATTAAACTGGGGCGTTTGAGTGTGTTTTGGGGGTTTGGGTATTTTTTGGGGTGTAAAAATATAGTTGTTTTGTTAAAAAAAATTAAAAATATAATAGTTTTGTTTAAAAATTATTTTTATATTTTGCGACGTATCTCTCGTTACGTTTATACTTTACGACGACATCTCTCATACGGTAAAAATTTTAGTTTTTTTTAACGCATGTTTTTTTGTTTGTAAAAATCTAATTTTTTTTAAAAGTTGTTTTTTATTTTTTACGGTCTCTCGGTTCGTTTATTTTTAATTGTTTTTAAAACTTTTAGATTTGAAAGCTAAAAATGTTTTTAATTATTATATTTAATAATAATTTAAATATATTAATTAATTGATATATAAATGACGTTATTTGTTTAAGCATATTGATGTTACAGAATAATACGATAAATAATGCATCACCAACCAAAACATATTTAAATAATAAACACGCATCACCAACCAAAACAACCAAATATATACACGCATCATCAACCAAAACAACCAAATATATACAAAACATAGACATGAATACAAGTGTATGTTTAACAAATACAAATATAACTAAAAATACTAACTAGCCATCATGAGGTGGAGGTGGAGGGGGAGGAGGATAATCTCGTGGCTGCGGAACTACAGGGAGCTCGACACCCTCAGCATGAGCGTGCCTAAGCTCTATGTGAAACCTTGCCACGTAAGTTATTAAACATGGGTATTTTATGATGACCCATTGTTTTTATTAAACTTGTTTCAAACCCATGTTTCATGTTTACCTCCTGTGATTCTACCATTTGATCAACAAAACCTACCAGTGTCGAGAGCGAGTTATTAGTGGTTCTCAAATATCTTTTTAAGTTTGAATGTTGACTCTCGACTCTGTTAGTTGTACGTTGACCAAAGTTAGGCGTTCTGTTAGTCCAGGCTATGACAAACATGTCTTTGTAGGGGTTTAACCAAGTCTGAGTCACATAATTCAAAACCCCTGAAATAAAAAAAAACAACTATGACATACGAAAACGTAATTTTAACAAAAATAATGATAATGATATTTAATGACGCTTACTTTGACGGTTATCTGCGACTAGTTGTTGGTACAGACGGTTGTAGTTGTAGTCGTAAATTTCTGGCGACGAGTCACACAAATTCCCCCAATGACCCTTAAACTTTTTCCAATAACCGTCTGAAAAATTCGCCTTGCAGTGTTTTGCGATATTTTCGCTTATGTGCCACCTGCATAAATACCTGGAAGCATGCGGAAAGACCTTACGACATGCATTCATCAGAGCAAGGTCTCTGTCGGTTATTATCACGCGGCGCTCCATACACTTATTTAGCATATCTTTTACCCATTCTAGAACCCAATGATAATTTTCCTCTTTTTCTTTACTCACGAACGCGTGTGCAATACAAAACGTATGGTGTGTTGAGGTAACACCAACTATCTGTACAAAAGGAAGTTTGTACATGTTAGTCTTGTAAGTCGCGTTGATCATAAGAACATGTGGGAACGCACGGCACCAGGTGTATGATTTTTTATGACAAAAGAAAATCTCCTCCACAACATTTGTTTCGGAGTTTTCGCGGGTATAGTATACGTAATTTTTAGTATACAGCAGGTTCTCTAAGACCAGCATTGGGGTTAATCCGACTTTTTGTTAATTTTTAAATTTTTGCTGCACATAGTATACGTCTCTACGGATGGAGACGTTGTCGGGATTCTGCTTCTTTAGGCTGGAAAGTATGTTGCGTGGCTCCATGTGTTGCTCAGTCAGATGATGTACCATGTTTTGTTCCTGCTCGGACATTCTTCTAACAAACGGGTGCCCCTCAAGATTTTGAGCAGGTTCATGTTTGTATTTGTCGTTTCTGACCTGAAGCTTCCAACCATAAGAATCAGTGTCGTATATCCCTATTAATTTAAAAGGACAGCCGATTTTTTTGCTACCGGTACGCCTTAAGATGGCTGTACTATTGTGTTCACCACCACGAACACACACAAGCCAGATTTTGTTGACCTCATCGGTCCCCTTCTTTTTCTTAGATCGTCCAGTAACTACGACGTATCCATTATCAAGGGCACTACTTTTCACCCATGCCATCAGCTCCTCCACAGAAATGAATATCTGAAAACAATGTTGTCATTAAACTAATGTCCATCTAACTAAAAACAAGTGAAAATATATTACCTCATTGGTATTCCAGTCCATATTTTGGTATACAATGTCAGCTTCTTCCTTTTTAACCTCAACTTGGGGTGGGTGTGATTGTTCACCAGCGTAACATTCCCTGTTAACGTCTTCATCAACGCAAGGTTCCTGGTTCAAATCAAACTGCCAGTACGAAGTTTGACCCGCAACCTCTTCGTTAAGATCTGGCAATATTGGTCTATTTGTGGCCTTAGACGATTGCACATCAGTCTCATTCTTAAAAACATTATGATTAGTTTGTTATTTGATTAACAATAAAAACAAGTAAATACAGTTTCGTACCTGATAAATTTCAGCCACACGCGAAACGTCGGAATATTGACCGAAGAAAAAGTCTCCGTCCCACCAAGACATGTTCAAATCAAAAATATGGATGTAAAATGTAGATATTTAATAAACGAAACAAGAGAAACTCGATCAACTATACGTCAAGTGATTCGAGTGAACGTTTAATATTGTAACGCAATATGTGTAATATATATGGACGATGAATTCGTAAGTTACAAACTATTTGGCACGTTTTAAACATTAAACGCCACGTAGTGCTCACTACGGGGCGTTTAGGGTAGTGACCACTACGTAGAGTTTGGGTCTAATCAACTGACACTGTCGGAACTTTTTCAGAACACCGTACCAATACGCCACGTAGTGGGCACTACGGGGCGTTTAGGTCTAATCAAAGCCCCTGTCGTTTGACCAAGAAAGTACAAGCCGTACCAAAACGCCACGTAGTGGCCACTACGGGGCGTATGAGGGGTGTGCAGACATTCTTTTGGGGTGTAAGTTTAACACCACCCTTAATTAATATGAAAATTTATTATTTTAACTTATTTTCCTAAATTTTAAATATTATATATACAAATAAATAATCAAGACATAAATATTTTACACTTTCAACGCAAAAATCTATCTTATATAATAAATAAAATTTTTTATGTGCCACTTGTTATGCAATGGAGCATGTTTTATTTTTGTTTCCTCTCAAAATTTAAAGCATTAAATCATTTATTACCAATCATTTATTAATAGTGATAATTAATTAATATGACAATTTATTATTTTAACTTATTTTCCTAAATTTTAAATATTATATATACAAATAAATAATCAAGTCATAAATATTTTACGCTTTCAACGCAAAAATTTAATAATATGTTTAGACTATATTCAAAAAGGCAAACAACTAAACAAAATAAAATAGATATATTATAAGACAAATCGTAAACTATACAAATATATAATCATTTTATTAATAATGAGGATCCTAAAAACTGAAATTATTTCATGTATATTCATATATTTTTATATTTTAACTTACTATTATCATTAAACATTATAAAACTTTTAAATTTTGTCATTTTTTATGTAAGTTACATAAACTAAGGACTTATTTACATATTTTGCATGTATAATTATAATTCATTAAATTTACTTCCTTTTATGTGTAGTAACATTATTAAATGTTAGTAGATAAATATTTTTACTTATTTTCTTATCTAAACTTTCATTTAGGTCTCTAACTGTCATTAACTTCAAATTATGTTCACTGAAATACTCAACAACAACAACAGAAATAATAATAATAACAACAACAATGAAAGCAATTGTTTTCAATGAGTTATTTCTAGATATCTTAAAATATTTAACTTGATAGGATGATTTAAATGTTAAAATACAATATATATAATTATGAAAAATTTAAGTGTAATTCTTATTTTTTTTATAAACATAACCATTTTATTAAAAAAATATATTACATTTTATATATTCAACACGTGCAACACACGAGATTTAACCTAGTAATATAATATTTAACTAAATGAATTCATAATTTGCATAGCATGATGCCAATGTCAAGGCACGAATCGACTATAAACTCTCTAGTAAGAAATGCACTACATGAACTCTACACTTGTTCATACTTCAAATGAAAACTATAAATATCTACTACACTTGTCCAAAGTTTAAATGAAAACTACAAATATATGATCATGTAACACCCGTAAAATAATAATCTAGCTAAAATTGTAAAAAATAGAAAAATGATATTTATTGTGCGATAAAAATATTTAAATTGAATTGTAAAATTCTAGGAAATAAATTGATAAGTTCGGAGTTTTGAGTAAGACTGTAAACGAACCAAACGGACCCTTACATGTGTTTGTTCGTTTAACTTTTAACTTGTTTAAGAACTATTCATCATCGCTAACCGAACGAAAATTCTTGTTTGTGTTTGTTCATTAAGAAATTGAACTTGTTCACGAACGCAAACGAACAAATATTATTTAAACAAAAAAAATCAAACTTCTTAATCTCAAATATTAATGATAATTATTTATATAAATATAAAGTCAAACATTTGAAATAAAAATCAAAATTAATTATCATAAAACAAAATTGAAAATATCTTAAACTAATGTTTCAAAGACCTTAGTTTTAAATTTATATGTTTTTAACAAGATATATAACACAAACGACTATATTTCTAGCTTAAATATTATGATATTAAAATAAAATGAAAAATATAAGAATATACAACACATTTAATTTAGAAATATAAAAAATTAACATAAACGAACACAAATGAACGAACATGATCTCTGTTTATGTTCGCTCCTTTAACTAAACAAGCGACTGGTTTATTCAGTTTTTGCAATTTTTACCATTTTTTAACAAATTTAATTTTATAAAAAAAACTCTAGGAAAGATTTAAATCAAAATAAATTTATTTATAAAATCTGGAAATTTATAATCTCCTAGAATATAATTCTTAAATTAAAATAAATTGTTTTAATCATGTAAACAATAATTAAAGTTATTCAAACACTAAATTTCTAAACTTATATATAATCTTGAGAATATTTATATAAGTTTTATAATAATTTATTTATTAAGATATTATCAAACATAATACATATATTTATACGTACATACACACACATATATGTATATATGAATATATAAATATATATAAAATCTATAAACAAATATCTTAAAGAATTTATTAACATATTATTAAATATATTTTGAATTACAAATTATTATTATTTTTTAAAAACAATGATATTATACAAAACAAATAAAATTTGAATATTACTATAGAATCATTTAATATTCTATATACACTTATCATTATAAGGAATTCTAATTTTTCAATATTATAGTTTATGAATTTATAATGATATTTTATAAAATATAAAAATATAAATTCTAAAATATCAAATTTTGTTAATAAATTAATACAACACTCAAACATCTATTTAGTGTTAAAATTATGAATACATCAAACAATTAAACATCAAGCATTCTAAATGTGTACTAAGTCATATTCTTATATTTATATAAACAATAGGGAATAATGTGATCTCCTTATGTTATCAAGAATATTCTTGAACAACTAGCAAACAGTGAGTTTCTCATAACCTCTTTTACATGTTTATAAGTTTTGGGATGTTACATATGTCATACATACAACTTGGTTATTCTTGAATCATAACATATTATTGATGCAAAATCTTAATTTGATTTGAATGTGATTTGAATGTTATATGGGTTATTACTTGTTGCAAACTTTGGTTAGGATAGAAGTGGTTTCATACATAAACACAAACATACATTAGTTGCATGGAATGGTTAAATTTCTTCCACACTTAGACTTATGTCTTTGTGTAAAAAGGTGAAAATGTGCATTATCACAAACTAGTGATTTACAATTTTAAAACTTTGACCTAGCTAGTCTAGACTTATGTGCATTAAAAGTGTGGAATGGTTATATACCTTCCACACTTAGACTTATGTCTTTGTGTAAAAAGGTGAAAATGTGCATTATCATAAACTAGTGATTTACAATTTTAAAACTTTGACCTAGCTAGTCTAGACTTACGTCTAGACTTATGCGCATTAAAAGTGTGGAATGGTTAGATACCTTCCACACTTAGACTTATGTCTTTGTGTAAAAAGGTGAAAATGTGCATTATCACAAACTAGTGATTTACAATTTTAAAAGTTTGACCAAGCTAGTCTAGATTGAAAACTATGTGATGATACATGTTTGGAGACTTGGTTGAGGCATAAACATATTTGCAAACTTGTAGACATGCATACTTCTAAACCAATTTCTATTTAAAACATTTGGTTAAACATTTTTTTTGTGCATACACTTATAAACTTATGAGTTCTCACCAACTATACAAATAGTTGACAAACTTCTATTTTACATGTGTAACATGATAATCGAAGAGGTGAAGACAAACATAAGAATTTTGGAATTAGTTAATTTAAATCAAACATTTGCGCCATGAGTTTTTGAACAATTACAACTCTTGCCTCGACATATTCCGTCGTCGGTTGGGGTGTGCAAAATTCTCAAAACTTATGTGGTACTTACATTTCATTTAAATCCTAAACTAATGTGAAATGACACAAACTCATAAAAGAACATAGTCTTGTACATGTAAAATAAATGTCATGAAAAAAACCTAAAGATTTGATTTGACTTTGTCAGAGTTATCTAGGTTACCACAATTTAGCTGAGTTAACAACGGAACCTTACCCTATATATATATATATAACAAACCGAAAGAATATTTTATCATAAAATTGAGTGTCACTCCATCTTAATGAGTTGATTGGCAATGAAGAAAGTTGTGACGGTCTTACAACTGAATTAAGTATGCTTATATGTGTGTGTAGACGTATTCTGTGAAAATTAGATTTTTAAAGAGAAAACACCTAAACTCTATTTACGCAATCAATATGAAATCTTAAAAATAAATATGTATTCAACATTAAAGTTGAATAAACAAATGTACATCAACAATCAACCCCGCTATTCGTGCCACTGCTGCCACGTCTTCTATGTCCGATCACCAACTTTCTTTTCTTTGAACGGCGAAGGTCTCAATCATGTGAGCCCACTGTTTCTAGGCCATGTCACCGAGGTCTAGTACCTAGACCTCCCATGAACCCTCACAGCCACCCAGGAGGAAACCTCACAGGAAAACCCCCTACCCCCCCCCCCCCATATACCTCTTTTTGCTGCGGGAGAGTTTTGAACCCGAGACCTCCCATTTGGAAGAATCATGTGGTACCGGTGAGGCACTACCTCGTTGGTTTTCTATAACCACTGTTGCGGCCTCTCAAGGTTTGGTAACCACTCATGCGGCCTCTCAATGTTCAGTAATCACCCCTGCGGCATGTCAAGGTTCTTTAACTTTCTGCCCTATTTGATTATTTTTTCAAGAATCGAGGGTTTTTAGACCTAGATGCAATTTTGCTTGAATAAGAAATAACAACTTTGATCATACAACCAAATTTGATCATCGAATGAAAGGAGGTAGTATTACCTTTGCTCTCCTTCTTCATTTTCTTTTCCTACTAATAACTGTTCTAATTCCTTTTTTGATATGTGTTATTTTATTGTCTCTAAAGTGAGGACATGATTTGTTGACAACAAGATGATTTCTTTTCTTTATTGTAAAATTTTTGAATGATGGATCGGGTTTAGGATGATTTTGCAAGTGGTATATATGAAATTGGGTTGAATGGTATCAAGTATATATCAAATCTGATTATGTTCAAGTAATTTTTTACTAATACTGAATGAGGAAGTTAGGAGGAGGAAATAAACTCTTTTAAATGATTTGAAATTACAATAAAATTGTATGTTCTTCTGCATACATTAGTATTTTGTGTGCTTGGGAGTAAATATATCATCATACAATTCATATCCTGTATGCTTGGGAGTAAATATAGTTCTTCTATGTGTTATGTGTAAGCGTCATTTGTTGATCTTGTCATGGTTGTTTTGAAACTCATATAATACTCACTACACATGGCATGTTTCAATATGTGTGATCGTTCACCTTTATATGATTACCTAACTGCCAAACAAACACATCTTGCCACACAAACATATTTTGCTATTGCTATTAAAACTTGCAATCCATGTGTTGTATACTAGATTTATTTTAGATGTATTCAACTATAAATTGGAAACCAATAAGATAGAATGCATCTCACTCCTTATATGATTGAGTATATGTAGCCAGGATATACAAGAACATGTTATTAACCAACTTTTATCTAGTATTCAATATATATATATATATATATATATATATACACACACACATGCACACACATATATCCAATTTTATATACCGGTTTCTTTTTGGAAAATCACGAGAGTGAAGAAATACAACAAAAATCAAATATAATACCAAAAGACCAATTCTCATCACAAATGCAAGCAAGTGACACATTTTTGATGAGTGGAGAATGTCTTTGATTAATTACAATGCTTTATTTGGTATGATGCAACAATGCACAAGATTAATGTGACAAGGGAAGAAGGGGCTGAACATTGTTATATCTTCTCACTAATCAAAGTAAGAAGCATTGACAGAAAGCCTTGTAGGTTAGCTCAATAATATATATCTTTTCTGTATTTCTTTGTATTAAAACCATGATTTTAAATGAATAATTCACATGTAGTAATTGAAGCTTATCACACTCTTGTGTTGGAGTATTGGTGTATTTTTTTTTTCTTTCGTTTCTTCAATCCTAACATATGTTTTATACTATTGATCTTGTTTGTAGCTTCAAAGTGTAGATTTTATGTATATTTAACATGTCATCACGCATAATCCAGTTGGTTTCCAGAATTCTCTCTTTTTTTATTAAATTTGTTTTAGGTTATTATATACGTTATCTAAATATCTGAAAAGCATCTTCATAATCATCACGTGTTGCATTGTTTTTGAAACGCTAATCAGGTAAAAAAAATCTTAACCATGTTGATATGTTATATACCTTCCCTTTGTAAATGGAAAATGGAAATCACTTGAAGTACAATGGTTAACATATAAACAAGCATCTTTGTCTGTGTCACTCTCAAATTCCCTCTGCGGATATGGGATAATGGAGATATGTGACGGATTTCAAAATCAAATCTAAAAGTTCGATTCAACAAGGTTTGGACATGAAAAGGAAATCAAAGCATCGCGGAAGAGAGGAGCAAAGCGACACATGAAGGTTCTTCGCAACAACATCCTGTCATTACCCTCACCTCCTCTCTTTTTTAGTGACAAAGTTCACCACTCTGGCAACACATGTTGACATTATCCCAAAAGAACCCTGAGATACTCTTATAGATTGGTTATTTACCTTTTTATATGAAAATTTATATTATTTTCTTTTGATTTCTTAGCAAAAATTCTGGATATTGAACTTGAATTTATGGGTTTTGTTGAATGTGGATGAAATTGCAATCATTTGCAGACGTGGGAAGATTTGGTCATGAAGGCGAAAGATGGTGAGCTGGATGTGATTAATACTTACGTGTTTGAAATGTTTATGAGCCTTCTTCGGGCAATGTCCTTCAATTATTAATTAATATTTAGTTTTTTAGATGATTTATGAAAAAAAAAATTAAACTAATCTTGTTATGGGTGAATAATTTTGCAGTTTAATTTTGTAACGACATATGATTTGGTTAGGTTATTGAAGACAATGCAAAAAGAATGAATGTATGTTGATCATTGAACCGGATCTTATGTTTGTACAGTTTGGAATTTCGGGTAAAGTTCTATGCTTCCTATGTTTTAATTTTCCAAGTTGGTTACAAATAGAAGTTCAACAGGGTTTTAATGGTTTACAAGGATTTAAAAGTTCTATTTTAGTTTTGAAGTCAAATGAGTTAGAATGATGTTAAAACTCATAGAATTTGTTTGATTCTAACAAAAACAAAAGGATTTTTGCATTAAATAAAATTTAAAAAGATGAAACTAAACCCTTTTTACGAGTTGCATAGGTTTAAGATATTTGAGTAAATTTTGAATTTGAAAGCAACAATGTGGATTTCCTAATAATTTTAGAATTTAAATGTTTAAATTTTGATAATTTAAGAAGAGGGTTTCCAATTTGGTTTAAGTTTGTTCCTTGAATTAGTTTCAGAACTCATAAGAAGCCATTTAAGGTCACTATTCCCCACTTTTTAATTTTTGTTAACATATAAACATGTTTAGTTTCTAAAGAAGATTACATGCAAAATCTTAATTTTTTTGTAATTTTCATATTGCAAGGGCAATGAAAGGTTCCATTCAGAAAATTGTCACCTTAATGAAGAGTGAAAAGATGTTTGAATCACAAGAAGGCTTGACGATTCTTGCTCAGGTAAATCTTATGATTCTTGTATGTTATTATTGATTTATTGATATTAAAATTTAAACTTATGACTTTTTATAATAAAATTCTTGAATTTTGTGGTTTTAAGTTGATTAGAGATTGTATGAATAATGATGAAGATTTTGAGGAGGATGAGGGTTCTAGTGGCTATGGATGATGCATAAATATGTATGAGATTCATCCATTTGAACATACGAGTGTTCCCACTAAGCATTTTATAGTCTTCTTAGGACTTTTGATCTGGGTTGGTTCAATTGTTATAAATTTGCAGTGATTGCATCAAACATAATCGTTTTTCATGTTAGCTGAATTTTGTGATTATTTTGATGTTTTCCCAAAGTTGTAGGTTAATTTATGCGTAAGATATTAGTTGCAGCAATGTTGCGTCTGTTCCAAAAATGAACTTATGTGCATCATCATTCTTGGTGCAACTTCTTATGCCATGTTTGTGTTACATCCTTCAATCTTCTACATTTATGGTGTTGCTAGTAATTTTTTTCTATTGGATTTTTTAGGCTTCATATACATCTGTAGAAATTTTTAATGAACAATTTTTACATGTTATATGATTAAAACGATTCTGAAGAATTTTTGATGATGAACACTTTTACATTATGTTGATATTCTTTCTGTAAAAGATAATTTTAATACAGGTAATTTGGGAATTTGCATGATTTAAAGTAAGGACATAGTATATAGATGTGAACTTGTTGAAGCATTAGAATTTATTGCATTATTGTCAGCAGCGGCTTGGTCAAAACATCCAACCAATTTTTCTTAATTTTCATGCCTAGACTAGGCAGGGAGGATATTTAAACCATAGATGATTTTATGATATCAGATGCGGCTTGGTCGTCGAAACATCCATTTAAGGTACTATTTCTCATTTGCTAAATTTCATTACCATGCGTTTGGAAATTTAATGCATTGAGAAGTGTTGTTTCAATTAGTTTGTTTATCATTTTGCTTAAAAATAATTCTAGTTACTATAACAAAAATGAGTACCGTGTTGTAAATCTCGTCGTCGTATCGTGCGGATTTCCAGCTAGCTTGTGTATGCATACACATAAAGAGAGAATCAAATAAAAACAATATTTTCCTAAAAACAATAAGGCATTTAGCAACTCTAACAAAATTTGATTGAACTTATTCAAGACGTGTTAAAACCGTCTCGCCGAACTATACGATTTTAGCTTTTAGTGTTTAGTTTTTTAGGTTTAGATATCATGTTTTATAATTTAGCTTAGAGTTTAACTTTAGTAATTATTAAATTAGTATTTAGTAAATTAAAATAAGAAAACGTAAGTTTATTGTTTTTTATTTTATTATTTTGATCCATTTAGAAATAGAATCCGCTAAATTCAAAGACATACATGTTATTTATATTTTTTTTCCGACACCATTAATAGCTACAGTTTTCTTTAGAGAATCTTTTTTACATGTTTTTTCTTTCACTAAATTTCAACATATAAAAGGCCATTATTGTAAAATGAATCAAGTGGAATGGTCAAAATCCGACAACTTAACTCCTACGGTCCCAAAATTGTGATGATACTCAACAAAACAGTGAGTTAAAAAAAACAAGGATTTTAAGGGACGTGTGCTCTTATTTTGCCAAAAGAAGACGAGACATTATGAGTAGTCTCTAAATAAAGAAAATAAAAACTCATTTTTATAATGGTGACCTATGCTATGCAGTATCAAGTATCAACGTACTATTCATTTAAACTTACTTTTATGCCTTTTTGCATCTTTATTTCAAATAAACATTTTGTTTCAATCTTTTCGCCGAATCAGTTGCTCTCTTTCCTTCATAGTTCATAGTCTCTTCCAGTTCATTCACGACATATCATGCTGGGTGTTATTTACTTATTTCACGGTTAAATCTAATGCCCCCATTTTCACATCTTCTTATAATGTCATAAGTTTAAGGTTAACAAGAAGATATTAAAAGAAGATTCACATAATGACGTCCACATATGGCTGAATTTGTTCCAATTAATGTTAGAGAAACTTGTCATGCTGTGTTTTAAAATGTTTTCGTTTATGTGTCCACCTGTATAAGCACCTAGATGCGTCTTAAAATATTATCTTACACACATTTATCAGTGTAAGATCTCGGTTTGTTATTATGACACGTGGTTTCATACACTTGTGTAACATTTCTTTCACATGTTGCAACACTTACAAGTAATTCTATTCTTGTTCTTTTATTACAAACGTATGTGCAATGCAAAACGTTTTGTGTACGTGTTGAAGTCACACCAACAATTTGTACAAACAGAATTCTGTACATATTCGTTTTATATGTTGTGTCGATCATCAGCACATGTGGGAATGCTCACAAATATGTGTACGATTTCGGATGACAAAAGAAAATTTTATCGACGACATTTATAGCAGGATATTCTCAGGTATAATATACATAGCCTTTAGAATGCAGTAGGTTTTCCAGAACCCGCATCGGAGTAATACCTATTTTCTTTACATTTTTTATTTTCTGTTGGGCGTTGTATGTATCTCTAGTGGCAGAAACATTATCAGGATTCTGCTTTTTTCTTGACACTATGTTGCGCGGATCCATAAGTTGTTTTGTCAGCTGTCACACTATCTTATGTTTATCTTGAGACAGTTTTCTTACAAATGGATGCCTTTCCAGATGTTGAACATGCTCATGATTATGTTCGTCAATTCTGACCTACAACTGCCAAACAAGACGCTTTTCGACACGACGGCAACAAGCTACACGACCACCCGATCCTCCAGTTTTCATGTAACCTTTAGGGTTTTTCTATAATAACTTAAACTTGTAATCGTTATAAATTTAATTAAACGAAAAGTTCTGAGAGATTCTTTAGTTTGATTCCGCTTTAGGTTCATTATATACATATATATATATATATATATATATATATATAACAATGCCTATAGCTTTAAATATATTCAAAGGTTAAGATTCAATGTATTTAAACATTTAGTTATTTTTATCATTATAAATAAGACCTTGTATTAAGACTTTTGCATTATAAATATATTTTTATCAATATATTATAACACGTCTAAATAAATGATTATAGAATTTCTAATGATATTTTTATATAAATATCAAATAATCTAATTTACGTTATAGGATTCATTATGTATATATAAGCAAAATAATGTATAACTAAAGTTATTCTATAAAATAATTTTATGGTTACTGTCTGATTGACAATTATTATGGTATGATTTTAAACGCGTAAATCGTTCTAATCACGAATCAAGATCAATTAACAGTCTGTTAATGGCTAATCATTGCCAAAAATATGAACCATGAACCCGAGATTCAAATTTAGACTCAACACGTATAAAATCCACAACTAATAGATGGAATACACTCCTCTCATTGAAAACTATATGTGTCGAAAGAACACACTCACGAACGCTTTTCATTTCGTAATTGGTCCTGCAAAATTCGGTTAAATGAATCTCAGTCTCCCCTTCAAACTCAAAGTTAAACGAATTCGAAAGAAATAGAACTAGGGTTTGTCGATAAACTGATGTGGGGGAAAAAAGAAAACTCAATACAAGAGGAACTCAGGCAAGTACCCTCACGATCATAAGACCCAAACAGAGTGGTCTAGGGTGTGCGCGGTAACTCCTGATGGCCGGGCGACCTGGGTTTGAGCCTGGTGACTGGCAGTTTTGGAGTTTTTCTAATTTTTCTCTACAAAATTCATTTTTTTGCCATTTTAGGATATTTTTACAGATTTTAAATTAGCCGAAAATTTTTATAAAAATGTAGATTGCATTTCTTATATAAATAAGAAATAAAAAACACAATATACCAATATTTTTGAATAATTATGTATTAAAGGATTAGGTTTATTTTAAATCAATAAATATTATAAAAATTTATGTGTGTGTGTATATATATATATTTCTTTTTAAAATTAACAAATAAACTACAAAGAAATTTTTTAAGAAGGACTTAAAGATTTATTTAATACATAAACAATGATGATTTTTTATACATAGTTAATAAATTAAAATTGTTAAATAATTACTTATTTAAGATTTATTTATCTTAAATAAATCCAAAGTCATTTAAACTTTGTATTATTCATTTAAGAAGGACTTAAAGATTTTTTTTTGTATTTTTATGAAATTAAATTAATTGAATATTTGTAAATACGACTATATATTTACGTCAAATGATTATCTTAATTTCTAATTTTGATTAATTTCAAATTACTTTAAAGACCTAAATCTTAATTAAATTTAGGATAATCATACATAAATATTCTAAATAATTATGTAATTCTTCTAAACAATAATTTATAGATTTTAGAAGATATTTTATTTAAATTTAAATAAAATGTTAATGACTATTTGTTCATTTCTAGTCTTTAAAGCAATAAAGAATATTATTTTACAAAATTGTAGGAATATTTTAAATAAATATTCACAAAGTACTATTCAAACTTAGAAAAATATATTTTAAATATATTCTTCTTAGAGAATCCATAGAATGTCGTAAACTTAAAATATTAAACTTGAACTTTAGGAAAATTGGGACTACTAAGTTTAATCGTTCTAACAAACTTTAGGATGAGGTGTGCTACTTTGATCCCATAAAACTCTATTGAAATACACAATTGGATAAGCTAGGCAACCATGTGAGTTCTCATACCCTCTCTTGACATATTTATGCTAGAGGAGGATACATAAGTGTTGCAACATGGTTATCGTTTAATGAACTATCTTGTCTTCACAAGATGACAGATGTTGAACATGCATAGAATATGTATAGAGCTTAAAGTATAGATTGTAGAATGTGGGTTTAATACGGTTACAGGTATTAAGAGAGTCTTGCATCCGTTGCAAGAAACTACTTAAGTAGCTTTGTATTAGTACAAGCTTAAAGATAAAGGATAATTGCCACTGTCTCATGTGTAAGAAAATTCAGGGTATTGTTATGTGACAGTGTGCATATGTATGTTATCAAAGGAAAGTTTTATGATAAGATTGTCATGCATAAAGTGGATTGAATGATGTAGCCCTTGTGGAGGCAAACGATAAAGTCTTGTTAACAAAGGGAAATGATGAAGTCCTCTTAATGAGGCAAATGATGAGGTAAATGATAAAGCCTTCTTATTGAGGGAAACAAGGAAATTTTATTATAAAGTGACCAACGACATCTTGTAACAACACCAAGAGTTGGTTTTGTCCGGTTTTATGCAAGAAAAAAAAAATTTTTGGTTGGTCATATGCATTGACAACCTTATGTGTTAAGATATGTATGTAAGTCATGTTAAGAAAAATTTATTTATGACCAAATTCCAACAAGTGCTTTGTAAATGGTTTAATGCCAAGAGAGATAAGTGTTGGTAGAGATTAAATGTGAAAATGTTAGCACAGTCAACAAAGTAAAGAATAACGCATGCTGTAGCTAAAGAATATGACATGTGGTAGCATACAGTTAGGAAAAGATAAGGACGTAAGGATTAAGTGTCATAATAAGCTACCTGTCACAGCTAAAGTATGACATAAAAGGGAAGACGATTTGTTACCATGTGATCTTCAACGTGTGATTAAAGCATGCTTATTGTTATGTTTACGTTGTTCTGTGCTTATGATGCTGATGCACGAATGATGAATGATGATATACCATGACTATGTATGTACGTTTAGCTTTAGCACGATTTATGCATGAAAGTCGGCTAAGCATGATGAATGCATGTTAGTAAGTTATGATGATGAATTGTATGATAACATGGTATGATGACAATTATAGGTGTTATGATGAAATCCTAGGCTGCTAGGATGACAGTATGATGCTATGATGACTATATGCTAGCATAACGTGTTCACGATGCCATGATGAATGATATGATACTAGCAAAGCATGTTATGAGTAATCCTATGTTACTAGGAAATTGATAGGATGAAGTAGTGCTAGCATGACAGGTTTAGGATGTCATGGTGACTATGATGAATGCCGTTATGATGCTAGCATGAAATGTATGATGATTATGATGAATGGTGATATGATGCTAGTGTATCATGTATGATGAATGAATGATGTCCCTATAAGTGCTATAGGGTAAGTATGAATGATGACCTCATAATATCAGGATATGGAGCCGATCGGGCTATAAACACAGAGTCAACCACGACTATAACTGGGTATGATAGTCAACCACGACTATAACTGGGTATGATAGTCAACCACGACTATAACTGGGTATGATAGTCAACCACGACGATAACTGGGTATGATAGTCAACCACGACTATAACTGGGTATGGTTGCTCCCGTACTTGTTACGGGGTAAGTATGACGTTGCTCCCATATTCGTATGGGGTAAGTATGGTTGCTCCAGTACTTGTTACTAGGTAAGTATGGATCTGCAAAACGCTTCGGCGGGTCAGATCAACGGTTATGGAGCCTTGTGTCGGCATAAGCCCATTGTTACGCTCGGTAGCACTGGTTGTATGATGATTAGGAAGTGTCTAGAAGACGAGCAGGCACATGTTCCTATAAAGGACACTGAAGTTAATGAAAAGCTAAACTACGTAGAAGAACCAGTTGCAATTGTTGACACAAAAGAAAACAATTGCGTAACAAGACTATTAGAAAAGTTAAAGTTCAATGGAAACACCGAAAAAGGATATGAGGCTACATGGGAGACTGGAGATGAGATGAAACGACTCTACCCACATTGTTTGAGATGTAATAGGTTTCGAGGACGAAACCTATTGTAAGGAGGGTAAATTTGTAACAGCCGAAGATTTAGCACATTGGATGGAGCTTGAGATCCACGTCGATTTGACAATCGAAATTATTACAGGGTGGTAGTATGCGAGAAATGGGGAACGTGGGCGAAAACCGTGCGCGAAACGGAGTTACGGATTGTCCGGAATCGCGAAACGAAGAAAAAATGGAAAAACGGACAAAATTGACCTGGGGCGGTACGCCCCACGCCAAACCTCGAGCCTAGGCGATACGCCCGGAAGCCATGAAAGAGGTCAGCCGCCTCTTCACCCGCGCGGTACGCCCCTTGTCACCTTCTGGCTTGGGGCGATGCGCCTGGCTCCTATTTCGTCGGCAAGTTGCTTAAAAAGTCAAGATTTCATCCAGAAACTTATTTTTTTGCTTCTACTCGACGCTTCTCGCCTCCATACGCACAAAACACATATTTTCATCATCCAAACTCCATCTTGAAGGTGTTTAAACATCCAGATCGCACCAGGGAACGTTTCTGCAAGTCTGGATCATCTTTTTACCCGCAGAACTCCGTTTGAATAGGTAACGGTTCAATCTAACCTTCTAGATTGGTAATGATTGATTAAATCTTGTTTTTGAACGTGATAATATAGTTAGGGTTGTTGATTTGTTCCTAGATGATGGCTAGGATTGATTATAAATGACAAACTCGAACTGTTAACGGGTAAATCCTTGTTTTGAGCCGTTATAATGCCCGATTTGCATGAAATCATAACAATGGTTATAGTGGTTTAAACCATTTGATTGTGACAGTGCATGTGATTAGTTTGATTAATTTTTGGACATGCAAGGTTAATTCCAAGTGTTTTAAACTAATCACAATCATTAACATACTCATTAGAACGAGCATCTGATGTTTATGATAACAGGCAGATCAGTATGTTAAACATGGTTATTAAACCTATTCTAATACTACCTTGTGATATTTCATGATGTCCGGGTAATCAATAACAAGGATTTATCATTTCTAAGCCATTAATCTATCTAGGAACCTGTCTAGTGAGATAATCAACAACATTAACTATTTGATGACTATCAAGGCAATGTCTTTGACATTGAACGTTCAGAAAGATTCAATCAGTAAGTTAGCAAAGCCTAAGACGAATTAAGTAAATAAGAGAATACGCTTATTTAAGCCAAGCGAATAAGCAATCTTTAAGCATAACAAGATTGTAGAGATAAGAATGATCAAAATGAGTGTAAACAGAATTTTGAAATAAAGTTCCGAATGAAAGTTACGATATGCCGAAGTTTTGAGCGGTAATCGTAAATTGAGAACCTTCATGATAAGGTTATAATCATGATGATATGTTCATATTAATAGGATATCATTGTGAAGTGAGAAAGTAAGGAAAGGAAGAGGAGCTAGCAAATTGTGTTTTAGCTCAGGTGAGTTCTATGAGCCCTCTTTTACTATTTTAACGTTTTAGGGCTGATATGCATGTTATAAAGTTATTTTATGTAAATGATTGTTCTATCTGGCTACGGTCAGATAAGAGAATATGTTAAAGTAAAGAATGTTTCAAGTTGTAAAGTTATTGTATGAAAGTGACGCTAACCTGATTAAGGTCAGGTAAAGAATGTTTTCAAGTAAAGAATGTTTTAAAGTAAATAATGCTTTAAGTCTCAACTACGGTTGAGAAGTAAATGATTTTAAGAGCCTCAGCTGAGATGGCAGGGATGTTTTAAAGACTCAACTACGGTTGAGAAATGAATGATTTTAAAAGTCTCAGCTAAGGTGTAAAGAATGATTTTAAGTCTCAACTGCGGTTGAGAGTATAAAGAATGTTTGAATTCTCAACCGAGGTTGAGAAGGAAATGATGATTTTGAAAGATCTCGACCGAGGTCGAGCAGTAAATGTGTTATGAAAGTCCCGGCTGCGGTTGGGCAAAACATGCGCACTGCGGTGAAAGGATCCGCTTATGCGTATGATGGTTTAAATGATTTAAACCATGTTATGATGTATGTTAAGAAGTCTTGTACCGGTATGAGCCGTCAATTTCGATTGATGGTTTAAGAAGTCCTGTGAAAGAACAGGCCTGTCGACTGTGTGTCGCCAGTTCAGTTAAAGAAATCTTAGGCATGCTTGAGTTATCAGCTGCGCGTTGATATTGTTAAAGAAATCTTATACATGTATGAGTTATCAGCTGCGGGTTGATAGTGTTAAAGAAATCTTATGCATGCATGAGTTATCAGCTGCGGGTTGATAGTTATAGAGTCTTGTGCTGCACAAGCCTGTAGACTTCGGTCAACAGTGAAGGCTAATGTTTTATGTTCAGTATGATTGAGACTGTTGACTTCGGTCAGCAGTAAGTTATGATACGGTGACATGATACTAGTATGATTGAGACTGTTGACTTCGGTCAGCAGTAAGTTATGATGCTATGTATGTTATGACTTATGTTATGTTATATAAAGATATGAATGAGTAAAGATTTTTATGAAAAATTAACTTAGAACTCACCAGCGAAAGCTGACTTGTTTTAGCATGCATGTCAGGTTGAGCAGGTTATGATGAAGATATGATGGCTCGTGGCATGGCATAAAGACTACCTATTCAAGAACTGGCATACCTGATAAGATTAAATGTTATGTAATGAATTCTGCTGCTATAGTATATGACAATTGTACGGTTTAAGAGCTATGCTTTTGATGTTTAACCAACCGAGAGATTCCTGGGGAACGGGGCCTCTCACGTTAGGGTTTATTTGACGGCGGTCCGTCCCGGGAAAATATGTCGAAAGTTCGGACCGTTATCGGGGATTTTCGTAGTTGGGACCGGCAGTGGCCAATGGGTCAAAGTTTGGATTATTTAAATCCAATTTGCCATTTTGTAGTTAAGGATGTTACACTCGTACATATTCAAACTCGTTTCATTTCTAGCAATTATTCAAACTATAATGCAAGACTTAGACCCAGTCAATTTATGTGTTAGATTTTATGTGTGTTGTCATCTAAGCAAGCTAGTACCTAGTAGCGTAAGATGTGTTGGATACCATTTTTGTATTGACTATTGTCATTGTGTGAAAAAGGTGAAAAATATACATAGAAAAATTGTTGGATTACAAATGTTAATTTATATTAGGCCATACTTGAATTAAGATGTTGTATGGATACTTGTTTGGACACTATTGGTCATTCGTTCATTTATTCTTATTTGTTAATCTTGTATTCATCCTATGCTTTTAATGCATTATCTAGTTAGGTTATACTTTGCATATTCTTCTATGTATTATTAAACTAAGTATGTGATCTTACCAACTATGCAAATAGTTGACAAAAACTTTTATTTTACGTGTGTAACTGGCTAAGGAAGTTTGCAAATGACATAAGATAAGCCTAGTAACCCACTTTAATTTCTGAAACAATTGTCTCGATTTTTCAATGTAATGTTTGGTTTTTACACTCTTGTAATGACAATTTGAATGTTTGATTGAATAAATGGTTAACTATAATTAAATGGATGTTTTAAATTATTCAATGTCTGAAGCAATTGTTTAGATTTTTCAATCTCCGTATTTACATCAATGTAACAAATCTTAAACTTACCATTCACATCGTATAAAACACTATTTACATTAATGTAATGACTTGCAACAAAATTTGAATTTAAAATCAACTAAAAATCACGTTTACCTTAAATTTGTAACGAATTATAGTGAATTTTTTATATAAAATTTACCCACAATTTTTCAAACATTCAAAACCTTTTATACAATATTATTTTTTCAAAAAAATTGCACCATTATACTCGTCTCATTTTTCTTTTCAATTCCGTAATAGTCTCGACTAATTTTTAATATTTTTTTTAGATGTCCCTATTTTTATCATTCTAACAAGCATAAAGATAACAAATTGATTTGGATTTTTTCCTAACAATGGTAAACTTCATCACTGTATATTACATTATTATAATTTACCATTATTAGAAAAAAATTCAAATTAATTTGTTATATTTATGCTCTTTATAATGATGTAAATATGGGGATTTAAAAAAATTAAAAACTTAGTCAAGATTATAACAGAATTAAAGAGAAATGAGATGAGTAAAATGGTGCAATTTTGATAAAAAATAATATAATATAAAAAAGTTATAATGTATAAAAATAGATGGTAAATTTTTAATAAAAAAAATTGATTAATCAATATATATTAAATGCATATTTTTAATTAGAAAAAACATCTACTATGCCATTGCATATTAAAAAAAATGTCACGTGTCACGATTTTATGCACTTGAGTTATTGATTAATAATTAGATGATAGTTATTGGGTTATATCTCTATCAAAGTATTTTCATTTGAATACTATATATATATATATATATATATATATATAGGGTTATGCTAAATATACCCTTTTGTAATTTTTTTGCTTGTCATACCACCTCCTTAAGCTTTTTAAATATATACAAGTTAACCTTATGTTTTTAATTGTTAACTAAAAAGATCCATAAGCATTTAAAATTAAAACAACTACAAACATCACGAAATCATTATCATCATCAATTCATCGTTTAAAAATCAAATCAATATGAAATAAAAGCCTAAATAACCATAGTCGAACGAAAACTCAAACTCTACTAAAGCGAGTATAAAACTCAAAATTAATTGAACCCAAGCATTCCTTTAACCTTTGCGAAACTCTCTGCGTAAACCAAAGCTATTCACAATCTGAAACAAATCAAGAAAAAGGCCTCTAAGAGCTCAGCGGTTCGACTTCGATTCATCAAGCAACGAACACGAATTAGTTAGCTAAGATATGTATTTCATACACCATTACACTCTTTTTTGTTCAAGGAATTAAAGACCTATGTTTGTAACAACGATCAGGCCTCAGTTCAATCGAATTTTAACAAAGATGAATTGGGGTTCATACGATGAAATCTGATTTTTGATGAATTTATATTTTATATTTTGTAGAAGGGGGGTATGACAAGTAAGAAAGGGATATGTTTAGTAAAATTTAAGGTGGAAATATTGTTTGGTGCATTTTGGTTGTGTTATAATGTTGAAGGGTTGATTTTGACAAAATTATATTTAATATTTGGGGGTACGGGTATAGCAAGTCAGAATAAGGGGTATATTTAGCCAAACCCATGTATATACTAGGCTATAGACCCGTGTATTACACGAGTTTGTATACAGACACATAATATTAAACATAGATGATATTTATTATCATATATTTAATTATTAATATAAATTTAGTGTATTTATGCAAACAATTATATTATTAATAACATTAATTGTGAGTTTTATATTTAAAAATAAACATTTATTTTTGAAATACTATGAGAATGCCATGTGGTATTTGTTTGGAATCAATTATTAGCATAGGAAGATTAATATGCATCCGGTGCAAACTAACAAGAAAGAAAATTAAAGACCACATGCTACTTGGTCATTGTTACGCAATTGAACATCAAAAGAAAAGGAAATCAAAATTGATTCATTCAAAAACGATTAAAACAAACAAACAAACTTACCCAGTATATTCCCACTTTTCAGTAGTATCTGGAGGGAATGATGAACACAAACCTTACCCCTATCTCTGTTGGGATAGAGAGGCTCCTCCGAATGAGTTCTCGGCTCATAGTTGTCGTTTGAAGTTAATCATCCCAAAACTTTTAACGTTAGTGCAATTTTACTTTAGCCCTTGATGGCCCACACATATATACATTATATGTGTGTACCATAAATGTGGCGTATCATTCAACAACGATTATTTACGATTATTTACTAAATATGGTTGTAATGAATTTTAATTTCCGCTACAAGATTTTATATATGAAAGTGAAGGGAATGTGTCCAACACTACAGATTAACATACAACTAAATATGGTTGTAATAAATTTTAATTTCAATCTTGACGACTCTACTTAACCTAATTCCATAAGCTGTTGACAAACAGATTAACAAAAGAAAAGTGAGGCTAAAAATGCATGTGTAACTCTCTCTCTCTCTCTATGACTATACATATATATATATATTGGTTATTTAAAACAAATAATGGAAACGAACTGATCCGCTTATCCATTTACTAATTTCATTGATATCAAAATCATGGAAAAAACAATCATGTAAAATTATAAAAAGTAATTGACAGTGATATATACACGATCAATCTACATCTTTTAATTGGGAAGAAAACCAAAAGCAAATCAAATCTCCGATCATTAAGGAAAAAGATTTGATTCATAGTATAAGACGTTTACTTTATTCAATTTTCCATCTACTACAACAACTTTTAAAGAATATATAAAATTCTTCTCGATCTTAATATAACTCTTATCCAACAAGTAAACTAAATGAGCCAAAAAACTAGTTTTCACAACTTGTTAACAAACTTTAAATGATGGAAATACGATTCTATTTTCATAACTGCTTTTAGGTTTAAATGATTGAGTTTCTAGCATAATAGTACTCACTTAACTTTTTTTTTTTAATAAGTTGTCATAAGTTTAATTAAGTCTTTCCAAAAACAATTGCTTTCTATTGACCAGAGGTTTTTTCGGTGTAGGTTTCCGCCTATATGATGGGGTTAAGCACGTTACTTATTTGCCGAGTAATACTTAATTAATATAACACTTAAAAAAATCCCCATACTACAGATGTAAAACATTAACTTGTTTCACGTGTTTGAGTTGGGTTGACTCTTGTTTCGTTTTATAAATTTAATTGATATTTATTTTGTGATTGTGGTGATGGTAAAAAAAACTCTTCCGTTTAACTATTCTGTTGAATTCTATATTTTGCAAGTTGTAATATAGTACATTTTATATATGTTATAACTTCCAAATATGTCATAATATCACATTTGTTTATATTAATAAATAAATAAAACAAAAAAACTAGTCTTCTAAAAAAAAGTTTATAATTTTATAAATAATTTTTTATAAGAAAATAATTAAAAAAACGAAAGTTTTTAAATAACAACATAATTATAAAAGTGACATTTTAGAAAAAATATATAAAATGTTATAAAAACGAGGTATTCGGAAGAAGACGCAGACATAACGTGGCATTAATATATTAATTACTACTAACTCACTAACTCTTTCATTAAATTTTTTTATTAAACCAACTTAATATATGCGAAATTAACATACTATAACATTATTTAAAATCAATTCAATTTATACTTTTTTAATAAAAAGGAAAGTTAGCAAGAGAGAATATGAAAACAATTCAGAAAACAAAAAAATAGGGAAAAATTTTTAGCAAACAATAAATAAAGCAAATTTTGTAAAATATAAAAGATTGAGATTTTGTTGGTTGGGCATTTGTGATCTTAGTGGATTCCAAATATATTCTAATTATGATGTGATATCTCCGGTATCTTTCCTTCCAAATCTCGAAAGTTTATTTGAGATTAGGTGATACAAAAACTCGTAAATCGAATTCGGTACGTAGCTCCTTCGGAAAAAGTTAGGATAAAACTCGTTTGTAACCGAGCCGACTCGTTTAGGCTGGCTCGGCTCGTTTGTACAACAACTATACTTTGGTGTCATATTTGTAATTATGTTAAATAAAAAAAATTATCAAAAAATAAAAGATAACATGATATGTAGCTCACAAGTGACAAACTCACGTCCTAAAATTTAGATTATGTAAAAACGAGCAAAAACAAACCGAGCCAAGCTGGCACAGTTAAAAACGAGCCGACTTCGTGTAAAGATTTCAGGCTCGCTTTTCAATCAAAGCCGAGCCAGACACGGTTTAAATCCGAGCCGAGTTCTCGGCCCAGCCCGGCTCAGCTCGTGGACAACCCTATTTGAGATACACTTTTTTTTAACAATTAACAATTGTTCCGATGATTTTTCGATCTTGCATTAGATTTTTATCTAAAGCAATATTTACTAGAATTACTGTAGATAAAGAGAGTTTTTTAGGATGAAACAGATTACCAGGCTATAGGGATGGCAAAAAAACCCGCACCCGAATGGTTTACCCGAAACCCGCTTCATATGGGAAGTGTATTCCCAAGCCCGATGGGTATTGGGCCGGGTATAGAATTAATTTTTCAAATTTTCGCGGGTATGGGACGGGCTTGGGATTTGTTCATATACCCGATGGGTAAATACCCGATAGATACCTGATGGGTTTTGGGACGGGTATGAGACATACTTTTATAAACGGGTATAGGACTGGGATTAGTCAAACCTGTCCCAAACCCGACCCATTGTCATCCCTACGGCAGACTATTAAACCAATAGCTTCTAATCTAATAATTATCTCTTTAACTTTTCAATGAGCGATCTTAGATTCAAATATAAGTCAAGGCTTATTTGCTAAAGCAATGTCAAGAGGTATACCTAGTTTTAGGTTTTCCCTTAAGGTGCACTCAGACGTACACTCAAACTTGTCAAATCCATGGGAAGATTGAAATTACATGATGAGTTTCATCAACTAAAAAGAAGGGTAATTTAGTTGTCAGAATAACGGTAGATTTGTAGGCATCTGTTATTAAAAGAAATATTTTTTTTCGTTTTTTTTCCTTTTTTCTAATTATTGTTTATATACAGAATACAATTGGTAATGTACAGTACATTGCAGAGATGCACAGCCAAACCGGCTTGGTTTGAAAAAACCGGTTTCCAAACCGATTCTATCTCGATCTCAAACCGGTTTCACCCAAACCGGTCCGAATCGTAGGTTTGGGATAGGTTGACATTCTCATCCCCCAAAACGGTTTTCAAACCGGTTTCAAGCCCTCAAAAACGGTTTCAACCCCTCAAAACCGGTTCTATAGGTTTGACATTCTCAATCTCCCAAACCGGTTTTAAAATCGAACCGGTTTTGACCATGCGTTGACCAAACCGGACCGGTTTGAAAAAAAAAAACCGGTTTGAGCACCTCTAGTACATTGGATTTGAGTGAGCATTAACTTCTTTCTTTTCTCATATTGCTCTTTTTTTTAGTTTCATTTTCTTTTAGATGTATTTAGTTGTGGATTTATTGTAATATTTATATTTACATTCATATTTATTGACGTTTGTTTTTGTGATGGAATACGATTTTGAAAGTATCAAGCACATTTTTGAATTTTACAACAAATAGAGTGATACTCGCTTTTCAGACGAATTATTTTATATAGGATTGCAGTTTTTGGTATGTTAGTTTTATGCTTTTCCTAGTGTTTACATTTAGTTGACTTTTTGCTTGTTTTTACTATGGAGTATATTTTAAAATGTATCATAGATTTACAATTACATTTGGGTTTCTTGACACTTGATTTTACAGTGGAGTTTCGGCTATCTTGATGTGTTTTTCATTTATGTTAGAGTATAGATGAATCAAGTCATCTTGTGAAAAACGAGATTCGACCGGTAAAAAAACTCGAACGAGCCCAAGCCATGAAATATGACTCGTTTAGTACATGTCGAGTTCGAACCGGCTCGCGAGCCTAAACAAACTTTTTACTTATATAAGATTTATTTAATTTAATAAGTATATATTTATATAAATACTTATTTTTACATATAAAATATGATTAAATTTAGTTAAATCACATATATTTTGTTATATATGAAAAATATAGTTATTGGATTAGGATAATATAAAAACCTTGGATTAACCAATAACGGTTAATCTAAAAGTTAAGTGTATAGGACTATTTTACCCTCACATGGTAGCAGTGGCGGAGCTTGACCAAAACTCTAGGGGGGGCGAAATAATTTTTTTTTTCAGGGGGGCGAAATAAAGGTTTTTAAAAAATTTTACACTATGTATCGGGAAATATACACTACTACACGAAAAAACAGGGGGGCCGGTCACCCCCCCCCCCCCCCCGGGTCTGAACTAAGGTGTGCTCCAGCACGGTAGGCACGTGACTGGGTTTAACGTCTAAAACTACCAGGGTTAGGCCGAAAGGACAAAGCGTGCAATAATTTTAAACATTAATGATGATTTAGGTCATTTTTGAAGGAAAATGACATGTACTGGAAAATGTACTAAACATAAAGGACGAAATATGTAATTTACTCATTCTTATTTAACCCGTGTAATAAAAAGAGTATTAACTTAGTTATACACACACACATATAGGGTATAAATAATTTTAAAACCACCTTTTACTGTGAAACCATATAAAAAAAATGTAAAAATTTTTTTTTTTCGAATTTCTTTTAAAGGTTTGTAACATTATTTGACACAATTTTACAAAAAATTAAAAATATCCGAATGGATATATATATTTTTTGAAAAATATCTTTTAAAATCATGCAAAACATACATAAGAAAACATGCAAAACATACATAAGAAAACGTAAAAAAATGTCGTCAGATCTGAAACAACGTTAAGGGGGGTGTTTGTTTGGGTTGGAATGGATCTGAATATGAATGGTTCAGATTCAGACCATTTTTTCGTGCAACAAAACACGTCTGAATGAGATAGAAGGTCTGAATAAGGGTCTGAATGGTTCAGACTTCAAACCAATTCTGAATGGAGAAAAATAAGAAAAGGGTCGTCTTCTCCCCTTTGTTTCCACAGATCACGTCGCTTCCCCCATAGCTTCCGATCGCCACAGCTCCCGTCGCCTCCTCTATAGTTTCCAATCACCACATCATCCGTCGCCTCACCCACAGGTTCCGATCGCCACAGCTCCCGTTGCCTCCTACTCAGTTTCCGATCGCCACAGCTCCTATCGCCTACCCCACAGGTTTCAATTGCCACAGTTCCCGTCGCCTCCTCCACAGTGTCCGATCGCCACAGCTCCCGTTACCTCCCCATAAAGCTTGTCGTCACGGGCGCTGGTACTCTCTCTCTCTTCCCCACAACCCTTCGTTTGTGTGGGATTTGCAAGATATGTTTGTGTAAGTATATGTGTGTACAAGTTTTTAATTTACCAGCCACTGATGAATCGATGTTAGATCAAGTTTTGTGTTCATAGATCAAATTAGGTTTGATGTTTTTGCATAATTATTGTTGTTTTCATTGTTCATAGATTAATTATATTAGATTAGATTTTGTGTTCACATATCAAATTAAGTTTTCATTGTTTTTTTCTTAGTTATTGTTATTCAGATGTTCAACCAAATAGTTTTATCTAGTTCATCACTTAATGGTTTAGACCCATTCAGACATCTTAATCATTCAACACTTAATGGTTCAGATGCTATCAAACGACTTCTAAGTATGTTTTATATGAGTTTAAAAAACAATTTTTTCAAAAAAATCCACTCGGTGCTTTTTTAATTTTTTTTATCAGAATGTGCCAAATAATGTTACAAACCTGTAAAAAAGTTCAAAAAAAATATGTTTTTTATATGATTTTTGCGTAGTTTTCATGGTTTCACACTAATATGGGTGTTTTATTTTATTAATCCCTGTATATGTATAATTTTTTTTAACTTTTTTGTTTTTATATAAAATGCTTTATGATGCAAAAAAAAAAAGCGCTCTTACGACTTAGATGGATTGCAATTCATATTTAATAAAGTTCCTTGCCTCTAGTTGACCCATTGTTCGAATCCATAATACTTGATAATAATTATGTAATATTAATTAAAAATACAACAAACATATTGGCAGTCGTTTCAGGCGATTTTTGGTATGCCTTTTGATATTCGTGATGTTGTCACCACTGTCAATCGAATACTCATATTAGTTGAGCGATATAAATAATTTTTTTTTTTGTACAATTTGAAGTGAGCAACATTGTATGAGACGGTTTTTAAGTGTTTTTAACTATTGTTAAACTATTACATATGGAGAGTAATATTATTTACAAATAAAGATAGTTAATAAGTTTCTAATTTTGAGAGAAATAAAGATAGATCTTACGCCTTCTCTAAAATAAAATAGAAGATTCAAAAGAATATATTTAATTATTTAAATAATAATAATTATGATTTTTTCCTGTATCATTGGTTTGTTTTATGTTCGTGTTTACTGATGCTAGATTTTACGACTAAGTATGTAATTTTTTTGTTATGGTATGTCAGACACGTTTATAACGGCTACGCTTTAGAGTTACGTTAGATTGACAAGGATTATGAGTGCAAGTATTATGAGTGCTTTTGTATTTACATCTTGATACGTAGGATCATATATGCGTTCAGATATTTGAAATAGGTTGGAGATTACGCTATGTTCCCGAGTTTGTTAAAGGAAAGAACTGAAAGGAAAAGAAATGAGAGGAACGGAAAGGAAAAAAAGAGAATTTTTTCCTTCCATTTCATTCCAAATCAGAAGGAAAGAAAAGTAGAATATTTTTGCTTAGTTTTCCTTCCATTTCTCTCATTTTCCCTCCTTAAATGAAACTCGGGAACGCAATATTTGTTATTTTCCTTTTCCTTCATTCGTTAAATAAAATTCGGGAACACAAACATATTTCTGTTTTGATTCCGATTCTTTCCTTTTCTTTTCTTAAATGAACTCAGGAACAAACCGTATGATTTAGTGTGGGGAAGGGGAAGCTAGTAGTTTATTACAATCGAAGTCAAGAGGCGAGCTGGACAACCTTGTGACGGTCTTCGATTCCTTTTGGCCGGAGAGATCGTGAATTGTTGGTGAATCATATTTAGGGTTTCAGATTTTAGTTTGGTGTTGATGCATACGTAGATCCCCTCCTCCTCCTCCTTCTTCTTAGTATTGTGTGCATATATCTAGGGTTTCAATAACCCCCTCCTCTCTCTCTCTCTCTGTTTTTTTTTTCTTCTTGTTTTTGTCTTCTTCTTGTTCAAGCTATGACAACACAGACATCGAGGTCCCAAGTTACAATCACCTTAGGCCGCAGTGGACAGGTAAACCTTTGGTTTTCTTTTATCTAAATGATCATGGGTTGAAAGCTAATTAAGATGCCACTTTGTTGGTCTGTGTAGGTGGTGCAAAGAGCCGGAGCTGTATTGGACAACCAACCAATTCCTGCTGTTGGGATCAAACGTTCGGTTCGAGATAGGCTAGGACTAGGAGGAGGAGGAGGAGGATCTGATAATAAAAGGTTTTTCTGTTTCCCCTTTACCTGTAACATCTTCTTTATGACAACACCTCAAGAAACCCAATTCTAAGCAGTAACATGTACCACAAACCAATAAACTGCACTGGACAAAACTTCCCCTGATTAAAAACAAACAAACGGACAAGCAATGTTCCAATATTAATGTCTCATTTTAAAAGCATCAATGTAATCAAGGCTCAGAGCCTACTTAGAAAGAAACACTGTGCCTTGCCAGAAAGCAGTTTAGACACCATCTTGCTCCTTTTGTCATCATAGTCTACAACACTAAAAATCTAAAACAGACACCTCAAAGGGCAACCTAGCTCACCATCTGAGAGCATGACACTTCAAATTAGCGAATGGTTTGGTTAAGTACAATTAATCTTAGGAGTATATATAATACCAAGATCAGCGTTAATGAAAAAGGAAACTAATTAATCAACTAGATATAAACAAACAACACTAGGGCTGGCTGCTTCTAGTGTTTGCTAAACTTCCGGTCATGTATATTGTATAGTAAAAAAGGCCTAAAGCCTTCATAACCCAACAATCTCCCAATTGAAGACTTTGCACACAAACATCATCTAAGTAAGTCCAGATGCAGTATTTCCGGCATTTATAATCTTCAAGTGTTTTAAAATTCAATTCCAATTAGTAAGACTTCATCATAACCCCTAGTTGGATCTCCTTCTCATCATGTACATGAAGAGGCAATTGAAGCTCCCCCAAGCTCCAACTAATTCTCTATCTCAACTCGAATGCACAATCCACAAATTCCATGTTAGGTATCTGATCAGAGTCAGTTCAACGGAAGCAATCAAACACACACACACACAATCAAACGGAAAGGAGAAAAATAGAGTGGTTTGATAAAGGTGATCTGCATCCAAGGTTAATCTTTATTAGGTGCTGCAAAATACAATTACTAAATTACATGTGGGGGACCGTATATAATAACAGCCGTTATAGTTTTAGACCATAGTTATCGATAAACCTGGCAAACTAAACCCAAATAAACTTTTTTGGGTTAGAATGGGTCACTTTTTATACATAATGGGTTATAGTGGGTTGACTAAGATAGTTAAAGGGGTCAAAATGGGTAAATCTTAAAACATGAAATAAAACAACGGGTCAGGATGGGTAAAGCATGAACTCGGCGTTCACTTTGGAAATAAGGTTACACGCTTACACTTCTACTACCTCAAGTCAACAAATCGTGAAATCTACAATCAATGTCGATGACGACAACCGGAGAACACCCATGATTGGAGCACTGCATTTTAAAACGACAAGAAATCCATCCCCAATTCACCGACAGCTGAGATGAAGGAATCTCCACCACCAGTGATTGCACCTGGATTTCTTCATCATCATCAAGTAGTATATGGCTAGACCACTGTCGGATTGTCGTTAGCTAACGTGATAGGAGCCGTTGCCTAGGGCTCAATGGAATCTGGGTTATTCGCTTGTTTCGACCATAATGATGGATTCTATAGCAGCGAACTTAAAGTTTGTGAGTTTTGCATTCCCTTTCTAATCACTTGTTTGGAATGAATAGATCTGGATCTAGATTATTTGATAACCAGAGTTTTCATTGTGCGATTAACGGGTTTTGTTCTAGCTTTTTTGTACCTGATTGGAAATTCCTTGTTTGGATGGAACTGCATGGCCCCTGGTTTTCATATCCTACTCGTACAGAGTTTTTGAGGTGGATTTCTTGTGATTTTTGTGTTGATTATGATGTTGGGGATCAGGCTTTTGGGGGTGGAAATCACTATGATTCCACGCGAGTATTTATGAACGGTGTTAATTTGAGTATTTGTTTACCCCTAAATCCCTAATTACTGGTATAATTTCAAAACCCGTTCTGACCTGAACCAAATTTGATCATTTTTTAGATGACCTGTTCTGACCCGAAAACATTTTTGTCAAAACCGTTCTTATCCGGGACCAAAATAACCATTTTTTAAAATTATCCGTCTTGACCCGAACCCATTCTGACCCGAACTCGTTCTAACCTGCTACCCAACCCGACCCAACCCGCCCATTTTGCCAGTCTTAGTTATCGATAGCGTTCGTAGCGAGCATTGTAGCGCGCCAAGTCACGATGCGAGAACACCCTGCTATGAGTGTTTAGCGGCTTGAAAGCGTGAAATAGCGGGAACGACAGGAATTTTTTTTTAATCTTTTTACCTGATACGTAAATAGGGCTACATATTATACCACCGCACAACATTTTTGGCCAATTGTCAATCCTAATAGTCAATGAATGACCAAGAGTTGGAGTTGGACATCACGATCAATGACCCCGACGCCCCAATTTAGTGGACGACACCCCGATAGCAAAGTGGTTGGACTAAATTGGACGAAGATTGGACTGAATTGGCGTCCAAATTCTTAGACGACGTTTGGAGTGAATTGGACTACCCCCAATTGGACGATTGGACGGAATCGGAAGACGATTGGATGGAATTGGTCGAAGGTTGGAATTGGCTACCCCATGTTATAATCGACAAAAATTAGTTCTGCACTTATGCCTAGGTTTTTTTTGTTCCTCAATGCACTGAATTGGTAATTTAGTATCTGTTTAAAGTTTATAATCGGAATATGAAGATTTAAATGATTAGTAGTGACAAATTTGAGCATATTTTAGCCATTTTGGTGTAAATCTATGAATGTTAATTTTGTTGCTATTTTGGATGACTAAAAAAAATTATTAAGTTTTTATATTATTTACGGCTCTTCGCTACGTAGCATTAGCATATAGATAGCTTATCGTGATATACTTGTGTTAAGATTATTAATTTGACCCATGACTTGACCTCCTTCATGCATTGTAGTTATGAATAACTCTTTCATCAAGGACACCTTATTGCCAGCATATGATTTTTCATACATGTTTGACAAAGCCATTATCATACCACACACCATGGTTTCCTGCATATTGATTAATCGTCGACTAGGGCCAATTTTTACAACACTGTCTGCATTATATTGAATGTAATACTCCTCGCCATTGACAACGCAATAACACCTTTGGCCTTTTTTGTTAGGCTCAGAGACCTTTGGGAGGGCAGTTAGGCAGCAAACCCTAAGCCCGGCCCTGTTTATGTTTTTTGTAAGCAAATTAATTCTATATATATATATATATATATATTCTAGTCTGGTAATTGTAATTTTGAGCACCTAATTAATAAAAGATAAATCCTACTGCAGCCCATGGACGTATGTCACATCGACCGAACCATGTTAAATCTTCGTGTTGTTTATTTTTTGTTTTTTTGTTTTTCTTTGCATTAATATACGTGCATTGATTAATCTGATTCCGCTACGCCACTTAATACCTAACAAGGTGGTATCAAATCCAAGGCTCGTTGACGATTAAAAATACGATTGCCCCTGAGACAATTGCTGAAAAAGAAGAAAGAAACAAGAATAAAGGAGCGTTTTTTTCTTTGTGATTTTTGAATTACGGTGAAAACCCTTGGGTTCGTCACTATCGTTTAGGGTTTCTCTCCAGTTGAGCCGCCGTCACCGTCAGAGCAGCTGTCGGAATCGCGATTAGGGTTCTACGCTAGAGGCGCCGTCGCTTACACTGCCGTTGGTCGCCATCACTGGAATTGCCGAAATTAGGAGGCGACGCTGTCACCGCCGCGATTGGGGTACGCCGTAGCAGTCGTCGCCGGAATCGCCCGACGAACGTATTCCTGCCGATTTTGAGTTTCTTGTTCACGATTGGGGTTTTCAACCTTTGGAGATTGAACCTCTGTTTGACACGATTTTGGTTTGAAATTTCTGGGTGAGCTTCGATTAGGGTTTGTATAACTCTTGGGATTGTGTCTGTTGCTGCGGTTGACTGATTTTTGATGATTAAGGTTTCAAAATTGATCCCGTGAGTCGTCTTTTTTGATTTTCAACCAGTATTTTGGATCTGTTTTGGGTGCTCTGGATTTGGGTTTGCAGTATTTTTGATCAACCGGGTCTGAGGAATCGGTTTTTGTGAAATCAACATTCGGATTCAGATTTGTCTAGAGGAGACCAATCGGGGTAACTGTTTACAGTTTCTGATTTATCGATTATTGTAAGAACAGATAGGATTATTTGACGTTGTTCCGTAGAACAACAGCCGTCATGTTCAGGCCCGTGCCATTGTTGTGTCTGTCACCGTCTCGATCTATTCTCTTGTTTGCTATGGTTGAAGACATAAAAGTTGTGATTGAGAAATTCAACGGTTCTGATTTTGGTTGGTGGAAAAGCAAGTAGAAGCATTACAGTGTCAAAAAGGACCTGGATGTGGTATTGGGGGATAAACCGGAGAAAATGGAACAAGCGGATTGGGAATTAAAGGACAAGAAAACCTGGGCGGTTATTACTTTGGCTTTAACGAAGAGCGTTGCTTTTAACATCATGAAAGAGACCACATCTAGTGGTATGATGAAGGCTCTGTCTAATATGTATGAAAAGCCTTCGGCAGCTTGTGAACACGAAGACGATGGAAGGTGCATCAGTGACATCTCACATAAAGAACCTTAATTCGATTTTTCCAAGGCTATTTTCAGTTAGGATAAAGTTTGATGATGAGGTTCAGGCTCTACTGCTGTTATCTTCGTTGCCTGATAGCTGGTCTCGGACAGTTACTGATGTTATTAGTTCTATGGAGGCCAGTGGTATAGCATTTGAAAGGATTAGAGATTTGGTTCTTGGTGAGGATATCAGATGCAAGAAATAAGGTGGATCATTTTCTTATGAGATGTTGCATGTTGGTAGGTGAAAAAGGAATGATAGGTATAGTGGGAGTCAGGGTAAAACTCAGAAAAGTGTAAAATGTTAAAACTGCAACGAGGTGGGACATGTTAAAAGTCAATGTCCAAAGAAACAATTAAATTCTGCTATTGAGGATGTGTCTGAGGATGATGCATTGATACTTAGTGTTGAAAGCAGTGTGGACTCTTGGGTCATGGATTCTTCGATTCATGCCATGCACATTAGTGAATTGATGAATAATTTGAAAATTGGTGACTTTGGGAAGGTACGACTGGTAACGGTGAATTTCTTAATGTTACGGACATAAGAGATGTTGATCTGGAGACTCCATTGGGAACTACATGGAAATTACAGCCAGGTTTGAAGACGAAGCTTATTTCTGTTAGTCAATTGGATGAACAAGGACTAGATGTTAATTTTTGTAGTGGCAAATGGAAAGTGATCTAGGATAATGAATAATCTGGTTATTTCTCGGGGAAAGAAACATGGATCGTTATATTTGGTTGAGGTACCTGCTAAGTGAGTGACTGTCGTGGTTATGCAAGACAAAGTTTGGTTCACTGAATCTAAGGGGCAAAAGAAGGATCATTTTGCAAGTGTGAAGCGTGGTGCCAAGGAGGTTCAAGCTGAATTGGGTCGGAGGTTTAAACCAGTTAGGGGTTTTGGTAACAGTGGGAGCACAGGTCGTGTTTTGGGTATAGTTCCAAAACGTTAGTGGGTTTTGAAGACCAGGATTCCTACTGATAAAATCTCTCCAGTTGATAACTTGCTGAGTTTGGAGAGTGTTGATGTTCCTCGGTGTATCTCTAGATCCGGTGGAATGTGTAGGGACTGAGTATGTATTCAGTTGTTGATTTCAGCTCGTTAATGATTATTTGCCGAGTTTTTATGCACTACAAGGGACAAACAATAAAATCCCTTGATATTTTGTATTTGCCTTTTGATATAATTAGATTTATATCGTATGTTGTTAACATCATTTTGGCATTTTTAGATTTGTTTGCAAATTTTGATACTCGCAGAATCAGTTAGGTTGTTGACATCTTTAAAGCTTTGCAATGATTTTGTTCTTTATACTTGATATATAGTACTTTAATTCTCAGGTTGCGTGGAGATAATGGTAAATGGAACTTGAAGGCTACTAATTGCTTGGATGATAGTGAGTTTGTAGATGATTATTTTTTGACTTTCAGACAAGTTTTATCATGATTTCTAATATTACCGTCTCTTTATGAAGATCTTCATCTTAGTAAAGATGACCTTAGATTCAAAATCAGGAAACAAACACAAAAAAACAACCAGCAAAACATGATGGACCTTCGTGATATGCTGTCAAGGTCGGCCTGCTCTTCAACTAATAACCCTATAACTTCTCATAGTTTGCATGGAAGACAAAGGGTACCTGAGGCAAGGGACAGCTTAAGGCATATGCCTGATTTAACACGTGAGAGGGAAAGCCGACCTGCTCCTACAGATGATAGACCTCGTCGGCTCATGTATAGGGATGATAGACAGAGGATTGCTGAACCAATGGACAGTAGACAATGTATGCCTGAGCCACATGAGGTTAGAAACCGCAGACCACGTGTAACAGAGCGACCCATTGGTAGCATGACAGGTCAATACAGTTCCATGAGAACATCAGAAGGTCAGCCCCGTATGGGCTTTTTGGGAAATTCTTACTCGCCATGGACTTTAGATCACATTAGGCGTAAATCACCAGATAGGGTTCTGAATACTTTGAGGGGTTTATCACAGCATAGAAGACAGGCGTTTGAAGATTCTAGATCAGTGGCACATGGAAATCGGGACAACAGTGAAATTTCAAGGATTGTGGCCCCCACGTTTCTGAAAAAACAACCTCTCTCTATTGGGACAGTGAAATCTGGGGGGAGTATGCCTTTAGGTGGCCCCCCACTACCATCCGGCGGTAATTTGCAACCAAGTCAATATCCAGTTAAGCCATCAGTCCTTTTTTTTTTAACTCAATTTCTGATGTTAATTTCTGAAATACAATCAAATTAGTTTAAATGTTAGACTGTTTGCAATCCCTTTTTGCTTATAAACAAAAGATTCTCAAATTTTGAACCTCTACCCAAAAGATAGTTTTCTTATTTTTATTGCTGATTGTTGGTTTTAGGTGGAGCATATTACTGTGGAAGGATTTTTGCGTTCATTGGGATTAGAAAAGTATCTGATTTCATTCAAAGTTGAGGAGGTATTAATTACATTATTCTTGTGAAGATATCATAAATTGAAGATTAATCATCAACTTTGATTAATAAAACTTGTATATTGCAACTTAAAGTTCTGTTATTGCTGTTCAAAAAGGCCTAGCATATTATGCGAATTACACGAACTTGCATATAGATGCCTGATGGGTAATCAACACACACACAAGCTAAGAACTAACAAATTAATTAAACAAGAAGAAAGTAAAGAAGAAGAAAACTGAATTTCATTGATCAAAGGGAGGATTACAAGAACAAAACTAGGGTAAAACCCTATCTCACTACAATATGCAGGAGACCCAAAATCATTACAAAATCATAACTACTGAAAATGTATCTTCCTTCCCTTATTAATACTCCCTCTCCACTAACAGCCACTAGCCATTTTTAGGAGTGCCATCTTTAGCCCTATCTTTACAAATATTAGAGGGATCATTCGTATCACTGCTTCCTCCTTCAAAAAAAGTCTTGTCCTCAAGACTTATAGTAGGAAATTGCCCTTGAATCCAAGCTGCCTCCTCCCACGTAGCTTCTTCATGTGATTGCCCTTGCCATTGAATTAACCATTGTTCACTGGAATTAGACCCTGAGCTGGCATTTCGTTTGGCTAAAATAGCTGTTGGAAAAATAGCATCTTGATCGCCAATCATGAGTTCCGGAGGTAAGATGACATCCGAGGGTGCTTGAACTGCTTCTTGAGTAAGGAAACATGAAAAACAGGGTGTATTTTAGAAGTAGGTGGCAATTGCAATTTATAAGCAACTGGTCCAATCTTGTCAATCACTTGAAAGGGGCCAAAAAATTTAGCAGCTAACTTGTGGTGAATTCGATTAGCAACCGATAATTGACGGTAAGGTTTCAACTTGACATATACCCAATCTCCCATGACAAAATGGACATCCCTTCGTCGCTTGTCAGCTTGGACTTTCATGGCACTTTGTGCATTAGACAAATGAACTTTTAATTGTTTTAAGGCCTCATCACGGTCCTGTAAATCTCTAGCCACAGATTCCACCCTAATTTCACCGGGGATAAATTGAAAAATAGGTGGTTTACGGCCATAGACAATTTCAAAAGGAGTTGTTCCTGTAGACACATGAAAAGTAGAATTATACCCGAATTATGCCCACGGGACCCAAGTAGCCCAATTTTTAGGTTGATCAATCGCGAAACATCTTAAATAAGCTTCCAAACAGCGATTGATAACTTCGGTTTGGCCGTTTGATTCGGGATGATACGCGGAACTCATGCTCAATTGTGTACCCATGGAATTAAAAATTTCCTGCCAAAATTTGCTTAAAAACAGTGGATCACGATCACTGACAATTGACTTTGGTACCCCATGATGACGAATAACCTCCCGAACAAACACATCAGCAACTGATCGAGCGGTATAAGGGTGTTTTAACAAAATAAAGTGAGCATACTTGGATAGTCGATCAACTACCACAAAAATAACATTAAAACCTTTAGAAAGGGGTAACCCAACTATGAAATCCATGGATAAATTCTCCCAAATCGCCTCTGGAATCGGAAGTGGTTGAAGTAACCCCCCCGGAGTAACCGAGCTGGCCTTACACCTTTGGCACACATCACATTCACGCACGAACTTTTTAATAGTGTTAGTCATTCCAGGCCAATACAAATTGACTGCCAAGCGTCGATATGTACGATAGAACCCCGAATGACCACCAGAAGGTGTCATGTGAAATTCTTCCAAAAGGAGAGGAATGAAATCCGAATGTCGTGAAATGACTAACCTGTTTTGATAATGCAGAACTCCTTGTTGGAGTGTATAGCCTGGATGTTTGGACGGAGATAATTGACATTGTTGCTTCAAGTGTTGGATTTCCTTATCTAACTGTGCTTCTTCAATTAGTTTCGCCCCTTGTAACCACACAGGAGATAATATAGATTGGAGGAGTTCACCCGAATCAGCCCTCCGCGATAGAGCATCGGCTACCCGATTTTTACGACCAGGTTTATATTGAATATCAAAGTTATATCCTAATAACTTGGCAACCCAATTTTGTTGATCAGGGGAAGTGATGCGTTGCTGTAATAGATACTTTAAACTTTTCTGGTCCGTATACACAATGAAACGAGTTCCAAGAAGATAAGGGCGCCAATGTTGAACCGCCAAAACTAATGCCATTATTTCACGTTCATAAGCGGATTTAGCTAAATTCCCATCACTTAAAGCCTTACTAAAGTAAGCAAGAGGTTTGCGGGTCTGTGTTAGAACTGCTCCTATACCCCGACCGGAAGCGTCGCACTCAACCACAAAAGGCTGTGAAAAATCAGGGAGAGCCAAAACAAGAGCTGTCATTAACGCTTGTTTGAGCTGCTCAAAAGCAAACTGAGCCTCCGGCTGCCAATTGAAAGCATCTTTTTTTGTTAACTCGGTTAAAGGCCGTGCGATACTACCATATTTTTTAATGAACTTGCGGTAATAACCGGTCAAACCCAAAAATCCGCGTAACCCTTTTAACTGTGTTGGAATAGGCCAAGCAACAACAGCCTCAATCTTTTTGGGATCCATCGCTTCACCTTGCGCATCAATAATATGCCCCAAATATTCAACTGATGATTGAGCAAAAGAACACTTACTTTGTTTGACCATAAACTGATGAGCCAATAATGTTGAAAAAACAAGTTGAAGATCAGCTAAATGAGCTGTCCAAGAAGGGCTATAAATGAGGATATCGTCAAAAAATATAACCACATTGCGACGCAAGAAAGGGCGAAAAATATCATTCATTACCGCTTGAAACGTAGCCGGAGCATTCATTAGCCCGAATGGCATAACGAGGTACTCGTAATGACCATCGTGTGTGCGAAAAGCTGTTTTATCAACACTATCAGGATGCATTCGAATCTGATTGTATCCTGATTTGAGATCCAATTTAGAAAAAAAACATGCGCCATGTAATTCATCCAATAACTCCTCCACCACAGGAATAGGATACTTGTTCGGAACAGTAGCCTTATTAAGCGCACGATAGTCCACACACATCCGCCATGTAGCATCTTTTTTTCGAACTAAAATAACTGGGCTTGAATAAGCACTCTTACTAGGCCTGATCATGCCCAGCTTCAACAATTCCGTCACCTGTCTTTCGATTTCAGACTTTTGAGCAAGGGGGTACCGATAAGGACGGACACATATTGGATCAGTAGTGTTGAGGATAATAGAATGGTCTTTAGGGCGAGAAGGAGGTAATCCAGAGGGGGCCAAAAACAGAGAAGCAAATTCTGTCAATAAAGAGGAAAGGGTGGATTGTTGATCAGAAGGTAAATTGGGAAGTGAAAAACCTGGTGAGGACAAGGGAACAGATAAAGATAAGGAGGGAAAATAATCCAAGGATAACCATTGATTAAGAGCAATTTGTGAAGATTGAGTGTTAAGAAGACCTTGCAATAACACTGAATTACCCTTGTAGGAAAATTTCATCCAAGAATGTTGCCAATCATGAACCACTTCTCCAAGAGATTGCAGCCATGCCATGCCCAATATTAAATCAAGAGAGCCGGTATCAAATACTAATGCATTAATGAAGAAAATACAAGAACCCAACTTAACTGGTAGCTGCATACAATGTTCTGTAACCAAAACAGAATGGCCATCTCCCAATTTTATCCAAATTCCGGAAAATTGAGTGGAAGGAATGCCCAGGGCCAAAATCAAAAGGCGGGACACGAAATTGTGAGTCGCTCCACTGTCAACTAACATATTAATCAAAATTCCATGCAAAGCCCCTTCAAAACGAAGTGTTTTAGCACCCCCTGTAGCTGCGACCAGGCCGTCAAACTCCAAAGCCAAACAAGTACCAGTAATCGGATCCTCGTTTTTTTCCAAGGGGTCTCCAGTATCTAAAAAAAATGTTGACCCTCTCCTGAATCGTACTCATCATCTCCCAATAATAAAACTCGAAGTTTACCTTTCGGACATTTGTGGGTTGGTCCATAAGGTTGACCACACCGACAAGGTTTAAAAGAACGGAATCGCGCCTCGAGGCGTTTTCACTCTGCCTCACGAGGCGTAAGTCCGAGGCGGTAGTAGATAAATAAATATTTTCATAATATATATATCAAAAAAATAGTAAATACTAAACATCAATTAGATGAGATTTTGTATTGGCGATTCCATTTCATCGAATTACTTACTTTGGATGCGTTCTTTATATAAAAATACAAAAAAAAATTATTTATGCATATTATTTTAACTTATCTGCTTATAAACACTAAAAAACAAGAAATTTAAATAAATATAAACAATACAAAGTTCTAGATACCGTCAAAGAAGCTTTATGTACAACCTAAATAAGCCTAACTTTATATGTACAAGAGATATATGCATAGGGTATTATAAATAAATAATTGTTAAAACTTTACTTACAACTTTTACAAGCAAATAGGTTTTTTTTTCCTTTTAATTTTGTGCATACACGTAATAAAAACCCAACTTTAAAGCCTGTATAGATTGAAAATATTAAGGTTTTTTTTAGCATTTAGTCATCATCGTCTTCTACATCCTCTCCATGGCTCCATTGACTCCACGACTTTCTCCAACTTACATCATATCCAGGTAAGTCAGCCTTCTCTGATTTCTTCTTTGCTCGACCCAGTTCCAAATTAAAGAAAAACGAAAATCAAAGAGCTGCGCGCTTCATTCGAGCACCGCAATATGTGAAATCTACCGCAAGATGGTCGCATCATGTAATAGCAACGCAACAAGGGTTGCGATGCGCTCTGATGATCGCATCCTCGCAACAGCGCATTTTGCGCGCAATTTAAAACCAAGAGCGATCTGATTCTGACGAGCGGCGATTGGAAGGGACGAACTGACGAAGGTTTATTAGGTTAAATTAAAGCCTTTTTTTCCCTACCCACATCCACCGCCTCGGCCCACATCCACCTCGGCCAACATCAACCGCCTCGGACAAATGAGGCATCCGTTTCTTCAGAACCAGTGAGGCGCCGCCTCAAAATCGTTTTTGTCCCGTTTCGCCTCGAGGCGCCGCCTCGGGCCGTTTTTTTAAACAATGCACACCGAAAACATAAACCCTTTTTTTGACGGTCTTCCCATTCGGTACGTGACAGAGAGCGAACTCCACGATCTCTTTGAAAAACAGAAGTGCCAATTGAGGATGAGTACAACATCTGAACGAGGAACAAACCCTTTGTCTAAAACGCGATTGGATTGGGACGGTTTGGGCTCAGAGTGGCCCAACGCTAGTGGCCCATCAGCAGAACTTGGGCCAGACGGATTAAGATAGCGAAAACGGGACACCCCCTCATTGTCGGAAGTTGACGACGGTCGAAGCATCAGTTCAACGTCCTTTGCCAAATAGATGGCGTCCAATCGAGAGGTAGGCCGGTGTAGACGCACCCATTTCTTGACATCTTCCTTCAATCCAGCAATAAAATACCCTAATGCCTGAGATTCGGATAACCTAGGAACAAGAGACAACAAATATTCAAAATCGTCAAGATAATCATGAATTGAATCACCTTGTTGGATCGTCGCCAATTGTTCATACGGATTTTGGATTTCCAATCCGCTAAATCGCTGCAGCAGTTCTAATTGGAAATCAGCCCACGAAATGGAATCGCGTAATTGGGTGATCACCGTAAACCAATGCTGAGCTACACCCACCATGCTCAACTAAGCCAGACGAATACGTAACTCCTCAGGAGTATTATTGATATCGAAATACAGGGTCATTTTCTGAATCCATCCTTAGGGATCAAAACCATTAAACTCAGGAAGTTTAATCTTCTTGACAGCCCACGGAACACCTGTCGGAGGCGCAGTTGGACCAAACGTGGGACCGGAGGTAGAGAAGATGTGGCCGGAAAACCCTGAATCCCTCAACGTGTTGCTTTTCTTGATGTTTCATCCATGCAAGAACCACGTTACGGAAAATTCACCAGATTCAGTGCGATCATCTTCTAGGAGCTTCAAGGTGCTTTTGATTTCTGCTACGTCATTTTGAAGTTGTTTGATCGGAACGTCTTGAGCATCCAAACGGGGATTTGTTCGAGTTTCCATGAAAAAGAAGCGGCAGGTCGCGGGAGGATTACAAGAACAAATTAATTAAACAAGAAGAAAGTAAAGAAGAAGAAAACTGAATTTCATTGATCAAAGGGAGGATTACAAGAACAAAACCAGGGTAAAACCCTATCTCACTACAATATGCAGGAGACCCAAAATCATTACAAAATCATAACTACTGAAAATGTATCTTCCTTCCCTTATTAATACTCCCTCTCCACTAACAGCCACTAGCCACTTTTAGGAGTGCCATCTTTAGCCCTTCTAGAATATACATGCAATATTTTAGGCCTATCTTTAGAAATATTAGACGGATCATTCGTATCAATGCCATCTTTGAATTTATTTGTGATTTCCATCATCATTCTGCTGGTGGTTTATGCAAATTACTCCACTACAATTCTTATTAACCCCTGGTATATTGTAAATTCAACTTATTTAGCAGTCCTTTATTGGCTGCAAAAGCTCCCATGTGCGGTGCGCTCATATAATGTAATATATGTGTCGACCCTCGAGGGGTAAAAGTAAAATTGCACTAATTTTAACGTTATTTTATTTATTTTTTTTTGTAAAAATAACGTTAAAAGTGTTGGTTTAGTTGGTTAATCAGGCATATCATGAGCCGAGGGTCTCATTGGAAGCAGCCTCTCTATTCCTACGGGGTAGAGGTAAGGCTGTCTACATCTTACCCTCCTCAGACCCTATCTTAGCTTTGCTAATGGTGGGATATACTGAGTACGATGATGATGATTATTGGCTGCAAGTTTTTGGTGGTGTGCTTACTAAAAGTATATGATTATGATGGACCATGCATTGGAAATTTAGAACTAATGTATCTGTTCAACGCTTTACTTGGTAGGAGTTATGAAAAGTAAGAAGTGATGTGTGTATTTATTGAATGTTAGGTTGATATGGCTGCTTTGAGCCAAATGGGAGACCAAGACTTGAAAGAGTTGGGAATACCTATGGTATGGTATATCTTTTGTTTGTTCATCAGTTAAAACGACGACGACCTTTGGATTAATGATGTCTTGATTCTCTTTCAGGGACCCAGGAAAAAGATAATTCTGGCTCTGCTTGCAAGACGAGCTAAATGAGATCATAGTATGCTGACGTACACCAACCCTCTTGGCTTGCAGCAGCAGCAGCAGCAGCATTACTCTTGATCTCAAATTGGTTGATATTTTGCTGTATGACTATGTTTACGTTTTGTCTTTCTCCTTGGTGATGGATGTTTATTTTAATTTGCATTAGTCTCTGGGTCCATGCTTCAGAAGATATTAACAGTTGTACATTGTTTTCTTTAAGAAATGAATAGAACGACCTCATTTGGTTTATGTATACTCATGATGAGTTGTTGTAAACAGCAAGACTGCTAGCATGTCTTTTATTTTATTTATATAACACATCATTCCCCAAAATGGACTTAATTTCTCTTAATAATATATACGTATAGCGCAACAATGTCTTAAAAGGCAAAACACAAGACTTTTATAAAATACATTACAAAGAATAGGGTGTTTTTGTAAAAAGGAACATTAATCGAATCTGTAATTTTTGGTACAAAATGGACGTCTTTTGTTTTGGACGCTACAATCATCGTGCCATACCAATCCTTCTTGGTTTTTTTTTTTTTTTTCTCTCTCTCTCATTTGTGTATGTCATCATGACAAATATCTAAATGGACAACTAGCACTGGAATATAGTTAAACTAATCACTCCAACACATAACCACATAACACATACACGAAACACATGAATAAACAACATAGGAAAACCTAAATAAGGAATTAGGGTCAAACAAAGCATAATAACAAAATCCAACAAAGTGCACACCTAGATATAGTGCACGGCACCCACCATGTAAACACACATATATCATACACAATCAAATATATCAAACATGTAGACATCAATCAGGCGTTTCCTAGAGGCTAAAGTTATAACTAACACTACGATCTATAACCTATATCTTAAACAAACAATAATTTTCTCACATGTATCCTACGTCTTTAAAGCCTTTTATCACTGATCATGTCTTTATAGATGTGCAACTCTGATAAATCATGGCGAATCTGCTCACCCCATGTTAACATGGGTTAACCCTTGCATCTCTTCCTCTCCATTAATATTCTCTACTCTTCGTACAGGCGTGAAAACAATTCTTCTTTTCACAAGCTTGAACCATCTCAATCTTCCTTCCCTCACCTTGTTTGAGATGCACGCTACTCTTAACCTTTCCCTGATCACTTCATTCCTTATCCGGTCCAGTCTTGTATGCCCACATATCTATCTCAGCATCATCATCTCTGTTGTTTTCAACTTTCACTCTTGAGCCTTATTGATTGGCCAACAATCGCTTCCATATATAATCACTGATCTAACTGTGACTTTATAGAAGTTACCTTTTATTTTTTTCGGGAACCTCCTATCACATAATATGCTTGTTGCTGCTCTCTATTTGTGCCAACCTTCCTGGACATGGTTGTTACATCGCAGTCAATGTCTCCGTCACTTTGGACAAATGAACCTAGGTAATTGAATTTTGTTGTTTGTGACACCTCCTGACCTCTAATAATCACAAGGTCGTCTTCCTCCTCCTCGTTTGTCCCACTAAAGTTACAATAGAGGTACTCGGTTTTTTACTTACTGATGCGCAAGCCTTTATTCTCTAAGACAGCTAACCACTCTTTTAGCCTTACATTTAGTTCCTCTTTTGTTTTTGTCACTAGCACAATATCATACGTAAAAAGCATGCACCATGGAATCTTTTCCTGGACATATCTTAATTAACAACTCATCTAATACGCTTCAAAAAAAACGGGCTCAAACGAATAAAAATTTGCACAAACACATAAAAGAACATAGTTTAGTACACGTAAAATATAAAATTTTGTTTTAAAAAAATAAAAGATTCAAGTTGATGTTGGCAGAGTTATTAGGGTTAATGTAATAAAGGTGGGTTAGAACGGATCCTTTACCTATATATATCTATGTGTATGTGTGTGTACGTGTAATTTTTCTTTGATAGCAAATCTATATTTTCTTTTAGTATAGTGATACTAACTGTAATAGTGTATAAATAGCAAACTTGTACTGTATTTCGATTATCAATTGTAACCAAGTGTTTTGCATTGTTAAGTATAATATGAGTGAAAAATACAAAAAAAGCTTGGAAATTATTCTCGTGTTTTTCAGCTTTATCAACTTTCTTGTTCATTCACATACACACACAATACACAATACACTTATACACCTTCCTAGAAGTTGATATATCGGTTATTAAGAGTCATCCCGTAACTGCTTTTCCCTCAAAAAAAGAAATCACTTGTTAGTCAGTTGTTTTAGTTTAACCAAGATCCAAAGAGTTGTTAAGGAACAATTGCCTTTTAATTTACTAATTAAAAGGTATAGGAGATGTTTGCTCAAATGCTATATATGTTTTAATTTTGCTAGTATATGGTTTTGTATTGAAGAGTAAAAGATTTGTATCATGATGTAAAATATTCATCTATACATGTAAAATTAAGTATATATGTGGTGAATCTTTGATTGAGAAAAATACAAGAGTGTAGTATTGTAAAAGTTGAGGGTGTAATGTTGTAACATATGACATATATATATATATATATAAAAGAAAAGATCTCCCCTGCCACTCTCCAATATATATATATAAATATTTGTTGGATTTGTGAATTTGTTTTCCCAGAAAAGGAAAAGATCGAAAATCTACGTTGTTGTTATCCAAGAAAATCAAAGGGCAGGCATGTGATCTGTTTCCTAACTTGCAAGGGGATGAAGCTATCATGCATATATATATATTTCTTCTTCAATTCTTTCTGGGATTTTTTTTTTAAAATTTTTTTTTTGAGAGAGAGAGAGAGAGAGAGATTGATTATACGTAAAATTAAATATAGATAAATTAAGATAGATGCATGGGCATGGCGGGTGAGAGATTGAAATCGGAGAAGAAGAAATCAAGGAGAGACCCATACGAGGTCCTTGGTGTTTCTGGCACCTCCACAGATCAACAAATCAAAACCGCATACCGTAAATTGGCTTTGAAGTATGTTTACCTGACGTATATATATATATATATATATATACGTAGATGAGCTAGTTAGTTTGTAACAAAAATAACATAATATAATTGATTGATTGATTAGGTACCATCCTGACAAAAATGCAAATGACTCTGAAGCAGCTGATATGTTTAAGGAGATCACTTATTCATATAATATATTATCCGATCCTGACAAACGAAACCAGTATGACACTTCAGCTGGTTTTGATGATGAGGTACGTACGTACGTGTTTAATTAATGCAATGATCATTGATTTTTATAATAATCTTGTACGTGGTCTGTCAGCTGGATGTTGAAACTGAAACCCATGATTTGGAGCTTGATCTTTCAAGTTTGGGAGCTATGAGTACCATGGTTGCTGCATTTTTTAGGTATTTTCTTCATCCATTTAATTTCATTTCTCAATTGCATTCTATTTAATTTAATTAATCAACCTCTGCTGTCTCTTTTATTCAAAATAAAAATTAATAAAAATGAAACAGCAAACTTGGATTGCCTATAAAAACTCTTGTATCCTCAACCGTGTTAGAGGAGGCTATAAATGGTAATGTGCTTGCCTCTCCACTTGCTTTGGGGAAGCCTGTTTCTAGAAAGGTTGGTTTTCTGCATGCATGCTAACTTATTTTTATTTTAATTATTTTTTTTTAATTTTGTATATAAATGACATGACATGACATGAATTCCCTGATCGAACAGGTTGAAAAGCAGTCTGCTCATTTCTATTCTGTTAGGATTACTGACATGGAAGCAAAGGCTGGAATTGTTTGCAGAGTGCAATCACCAGAAAAGAGCAAGTTCAAGGTTATAAATCATTTTTAATTAATTTCCATCTACCTACCATTTATAATTTAATTAACTCCTAGGATTTCTATTTTTCAGCTTTTATACTTTGACCCTGACGAAAACGGTGGACTCAATCTCGCTCTGCAGGTACGTACACTTGTTTTTGGGTCATACCCATTTAAAAAGAAAAAAAAAAGATCAACTTACTTTGGGTTAAAACAGGTGGTTTTAGACAAAAACTATCAAAAAAAATAAATAAATCACAGCAACCAACAGATGACTTAACAGATTCATTTACATGTTTATTAACTGCGAGCACACGATGTGTTGCGACACTCATGCAAATGCTTCTATTGATGTCCGTCTGTAAAAACTTCCTAAAGGCCGGGTTAAGGTTGGTCATCAATCGTGGTTTGATCTTTTGGAAGAGAGATTTTGTAGTTATATGATACTACAATCCCCCCATCCCAACCAAAAATAAGAAAAAAAAATAGGGATTAAAGAAATGACTGCATGCATAATGTATTTGTTGAATCACAGGGAAACATGTTTGCAATCCATGATCAAGAATCAGACAATAAGAAAAAGAGATTGAACGAAACACGTGCACAATCTTGAATGAATATATGATCGTTAATTAACATTTACAGACTTCAATTTGAGTATATATAACCTTACAAACTGTTGGATTAATCTTGATGGTTCGGGTAAGTTCAGTTCGGGCCAAACGGGTCATCAAATAATAAACGGTAACATAGAGGAAGTTGTCAAGGTTGACCGAGTAATATGGATGACGTTGGAGGACGTGGGTTGCTATTTTATTTCCTATTTTCATGCATGTAGAGGGTGCATGAGTTTGTTTTTTTATTATAAATAGCATAGGATGTAGGTATGTTTTTTGTACCCCATTTTTGTAAGCTCTTTCTTGAAGTTAATACACAGTGCAAGTGTACGTGAGTTTTGTGTGTGTTTTCTTGTGTGTGAGTAGTGTGTTAATTTGGGGCCTGATCCAACACAAACTAATCGATGTGTCTATTCTAATTTCGGGTTGTTCACATATACAACCCTTTGACTTCTAATATTACACAACTTATTCTATATAAAACTTTACACTATTAACACAAATGATCCGCTAACTTATCTTTGGGTTGAACAATTATGATTTGATTCTTCCATTATCAAGCCCTTGTTCTTGTTTTGAAATTGCTCCGGTCTGTTGCTTGCCACATCATCTTCTTAGCGCCCGAATCTACTTGCAAATTTGAGAATCAATCATGTTGTTTTCTAAGCAATCTTCCTCTGGTCCTAGCTCATGACCCAATATTGCTTTCAAACATGGGTACGTGACCCTCATGAATCTGCCATAACATTACTGTAACACGCACGTATATTGTTTTCTCCTGGCCGGATTGGATTTGCATATGACCCATATTGTATTTGGCTCCAATCATCCCTCCTATACAACCCTTTATGGACTTTTTCTCTTTTGATGAACCAAAAAAAAGTTTCCCATTTCCCCAATTATACCCAAAAAAAAAAAAGTTATATTTTTTTTATGATGTTTCCCATTTCAGGAAGATAGTGCAAAAAAAGGAAAGGTGACAGCAGCTGGAATGTACTTCCTTGGTTTCCCAGTTTATAAATTGGATCAGCAATCTGCAGTAGTACGTCAGTAGTAAAACACACACAATCACACATGCTCATGCACTACTTATCTTATTAATTAATTACTACTCATCTTAATCTTAATCTTAATTATATATATATATATATATATATATAGAGTTCCTTAATTAATTGCTTGCTTGTAGTTCATTTCAACTAATTAACTAACTACTGCTATATATCTTCTCATCAAATTAAATGATATATATATATATATATATTAACTGCATGCTTCAATTCCAGAAGGCTAATAATAAGAAGGATCCGGATGCTGCTTTCTTTAAAATGCTTAAAGGATTTCAGCCATGTGAAATTACTGAGTTAAAACCTGGCCTTCATACATTTGCTGTTTATGGTAATCAATCGTTACATTTCTGAATTAAAAAAAAAGCCTTAATAATTATATATTATGCTGGTGGTTTTTTTTTTTTTTTTTTGGCAGGAGATAATTTCTTTAAACGTGCTGGCTACACAATTGAAATTCTTTCCACATCTTCTTTTGTGAAGGAAAAGGAGAATCTTCGTGCAGTTGAAGCACGTATCCATACAAAACGAACGGAAATCTCTAAATTTGAAACTGAATACAGACAGGTTTAATATAATTGGCTTACACCGACCTTAATTAATTAGATAATCATATCTGATTTTTTATTATTATTATTTTTTTTTAAAAAAATAGGTGTTTTTTTTATCTCAGGTTCTTGCACAGTTCACAGATATGAGATGCAGATATACGCAAGAAATGCAAACGGTATATTCCCTTCTTCACAAACACACGTACATGCACATATATATATATATATATATATATATATCATTAATTAATTCAATAATTATGTAATTATATATATAAATAATGAAGATATTGATAAATGAAGGGTGTGATTGTAGATTGATGAGCTTCTTAAACAAAGGAAGGAGATACAAGCTTCATACACGACACAAATAAATAGTAAAAGTAAAAAACGGGGCGGGGGTTATTTTGAAAAAATTAAGCATCATCCACAACACAAACTAACCCTTAACCAATAATTCATCCTTCATTTCTATTTATATATGTATATTTTCTTCCTTTCCTTTCCTTTGCATTTGTTGGTCTTTCAAAACAATATGCAATTGTAAGTAAATCACAACAACTTAACTTTAACGCTCCAATTTTTTTAAATAGTTTTATGAAAATGTGTACGGAAATATAGTCTCAAATTTTTAAAAATCACCACGACTCACCCTAAAATTTTAATTTTAAATTTGTTCAAAACCATTTTAACATAACAAAAGAACTACTGTTAACATACTGGATTTATGTCATAGTAAATGTGTACCACTATGCAACACTACCATAGAAATTTGACATGTTGTAACTACTTATCAAAAGAAACTAAACCAATACGAAACTTTTACAACTTATATTATAAATTTTAAGTTCCATCAAAATATGTCAACACGGGTCGTGCAAAAATATTGTATCCAAGACTCGGTCCATTCTTATTACAACGGAGCTTTACGTAAGATTACACCCAAAAACAATATAAATTAGCAAGAAGCTAAGTAAGCAATCTAAACCGACATATTTAATTAAATAAAAGTTACCACCAATCGAATCATTTCAATATTAGAACGCTCCTAATTAATTTTTATCTAGAGTGACATTATGTCAAATTCAACAATCTGGCATATTGTGAGGAAAATCATCCTTATATATCCACCATTAAAAATTTAAGGTCTTTGCCCCTGTAGGTAACATTTTACCACTATTAAAAAAAGTAAATTTTCATCACCATGTAATAGGTATTATTTCTGTTTAACCATCATATATTTCAAATATCAACCATGAATTCACATTAATCACGATCCATGTGTATTTTACTATATTAATTACCACATTAACATTGATTAACCACACCAAAACCATTGTTATAATCACACAACTCTAGGATGAATCATGTTTACACCGCCAACAAAATCCGGTTTAACTCCATCACCACCACCTATTGCTTGAGATGGGGGTATGCTTGCGAATTGTAATTGTGTCCTTAGACTTGCCAAGAGGGCCTCATGTGCAGCCGACCCTCCTGGCCTGTTCAAGGTGGAATAATATGACGGAATCAGGGTATTTGGGGTAAAGGGTGTTACTAGGACTGATCCGTAAACCCCTCCTGCCGAGGGGGGAGCAATTGTTACAGGTAAGGATGTCATTATAGGTATCAATCCATGAGAAATGGTTGTGGTTATTGACTGCGAGGGTCTAGTGATGGGAGTGGTGTAGATGGGAGAATTTATTTGATGAGAAAAACCACTACAAGGGGGTAAAAAAGGGATTATAAGGAAAGATCGGAAGATGCAAGGGCGAAGACATGTCATAGGGAAGAACTGGAGTCCTGATTTGCTCAAGGTTTAATACTCCTATTGGTTGTTGGGAGGACACCGAAAGGGCTGTTGATCTCATTATTGTCCGAGGAACGGCATGCTCAGAGGATGAACTGTGTGCTTCCTCTCCTTCGAAGATTGACGTCGGAGAGGTCGGCGGCTCTCACGTGTGAACAATCGTTTCCGAAGTGGTTTGATGAGGAGGGTGTAAATAAGAAAACGAAAACTGTTGACCTGTCGTCATTTCCGGCCTTGACATGCTTCGCTCCAGGTGATGACCTATGGAGAAGGAAGAGGGTCCCACGGATGGCGGCAATGAAGATGTTTTAATCAGAACTTCCTACTTTAGAGAGTTCGATTAACAAATCTCTATGTCACCATCCTGAATTGAGCTCAGCAATGTCAATGAACTTTCTCTTTTGTAGAGAAGATGAATTAGGGTTTTCAGGTTTTGTGTGTGTGTGTGTTTCTGAGTTTTTTTTTTTTTGAATGAGAGAATTATTTCTCTCTTGTTTTGCTTTTATAGGATCTAGTGGTTCTGCATACCTGTCTGTAGAGAAATGAGGATCATCCATGATTCCGGGACCCACCATAACCGTCTCATGATTTATTTTGTCCTTTATTTAACTATAAACTTGTGTTTATATATACACACACATATATATGCGTGATATTTATATATATATACGTGTGTGATTACGCGGACGTATGTCACGTCTTCAATTTTCTATTAAACTATTTACAAACTGATGTATATTTATAACCAATTATCATTCTATTCTATATACTTTTATTCCACAAAGAAAATATACTTTGACTTGGTTAGTACACATAATAATATGTTAATTATATTTATCAAACTTATGTACATTTTACAATAATTTTTATCTTCTTTCCAAAACATTCAAGTTTAGGTCTTTTGAAAACATATAAAATTCGTCCCCCATCCATTATTATGAACTCTAATTATAAGTTCTTGTAAATCATGAAAAAAATAAAAGTCGATAAATAGTCAAAACATTTTAAAATCAATAAACCCAAATTTGAAAGCTACCTTCAATAATCCAATAATGGTGACTTGAAATTAGGAAAACTTATTTACATACATGATTCACAACCCAAATCAAAGTTGTACAATTATGGATGATCAAAATTCATGAGTAGTTCTCTCGTTCTTGCGTTGCTCTCATTCAACCACAGGCAGTCCACTTTTCGTTTCATTTTTTTTAAAGTAATTGCAAAAACCATCCGTTATCTATATCATAAATAACATAATTCATTCTTAAACTCTAATAATTACGTTAGACGTCGTTTATCTTCATGTTTTGTAACAATCAAATTCTTCTACTTAACAAAGCAAACTTTTCTGTTAAATTTTCAAAAAATTACCATTTTGTCCTTATTCTAAAAGGAAAAACATATAAATAATTATATAGTTAAAGGACATGTTGTGTAATTTACTTTTTTTGTTATTTTTTTTTCTTTTCTTTGATTTTTTACCATTATAGTTTTATAATTTATTAATTAACGAATAAATTGTTTTTTTTATTAATTAAATTTACATATGCATATATACACATATACGTACTTTTATTTATTTTATAATATATTTATTTTCATTTTTTTATATTATCTTAATTTAAATTTTCCAGTTATAATTTGCTCTTTATTTGCATATCAAAGGAACCTTGTTAATATAAAATATATAAAGAAAGAGTAAACTATGACTGAAAAAAAATATATATAGCTCAAAAAATAGCCGGATATTGAAATTAAGATAATATAAACAAATATATTATAAAATAAAAATACATATAAATAAATATAAAAAAAGTGCTAAAAAATAAAAAGAAAACGAAAAAAGTCTAAGAAAAAAAGTTAATTAAAAGAGTAAATTTCATAACATGTCCTTTAACTACATAAATAATTACATGTTTCATTCTTTCATCAATAAGGACAAAATTGTCATTTTTTAAAAATTTAACAGAAAAGTTAACTAAGTTAAGCTGAAAATACTTGATTGTTACAAAATATGCCCATTTGTGCAAAAAAATCCACTTAAGTTCAATGGAATATATGCTACACACTACTAGGCTCAAAGTGGAAGAAATCATACAACTTGGAAGTTGAAGAATGAATGACAAGTGGAAAGTAATCCCAACTTCCAATTATAGTCATTACGGCCCGTGATTTACTAAGTGTCCAACTGTCAGGGGCGAAGCTCTTTGAGGGCTCTTTTTTCGTCCGTAGTGTTTATTTTTCGGCCGGAATGTTATTTTTAGTTAAAAATAGTGGTTTCGTCCCCTCGCTTCAAAAAATTAACATGTATTTTGGGTTTCAAAAATTTCCGCCTCCTTCTTAGTTCGGCTAAGCTCCGCCACTGCCAACTGTAGCTTCGAAACATGTTTTTTTCTCTTTGTGATAGGGTTTTACCCATATAAAGGACAAGGCTAACTCCATTAGCATTAGAAATGAGCATTTGTGTGAAAATCCACTTAAGTGCAATGGAACAGATGCTACACACTACTAGGCTCAAAGTGGAAGAAAAACATGCAACTTGGAAGTTGAAGAATGAATGACATTCCTATTTTTTATGAAGAACAAAACATGGATATGGATGCACAATAATAGCCCTAAGCTCAATTCGAAAGTTAAATACATTTTCAACCAATTAAACTAAAAACAAAGAACTATATATATATATATTTTGTATTTACAATTCAAACTATTATGTTCACTCTCCGGTTCTTCTATCATAGATTGAGTACTAACCAACCAATGCATAGTTTATAATCATTTATAAACCATGCTATTATGATATTATTCCTTCTATCATAGATTTACTCAACCATTCTACAATCAATTTTGTTGTTCCAAATTACAATTCAACATTTTGATATATACTCACAATTTGACTAAATAAGTCAAACCACACATTCAAACCAGTTCAACTATGAACTAAACAATTTATATGTTTATGATAATTTGTAAAACATGCTACTATGATATTCATCCTCTGATTCTTCCATCATAGGTTTACACCCCCAATAATTTATTAAAACTGGTCGTTACACTTGCTGGTCTAATCATTCATTATGTCAAATAGAAATATAAAAATATGAATCTGGTCCATTTGCATACTCGAAAAGGAAGAAAAAAATTAGAAGTATGTGCTATACTTAAAAAAGAAAAAGGATCACAGTCTATATAAACTTTTAGCTTATTGTTGTTGGTTCCAAGTGTTGATAAAGAGTATGGTTTATTACATTAACTATTAGATGTGAGAGAAGGACCTTCGATTTAAATTCCTTCTAAGGCCCCGGAAAACCTTAGACGGCCCTGCTGTATTTTTTGTGCTATGGTTTTTTTACTAAATTTTTTCAAGTTTTATATATTTGTGATGCATTTTCTAGTGTTATACATTTTGTTTTCTACGTATTGTACTAGACTAAAAATACAGTACAATTTTAGAAAAATCAAATACATGCATGTTTTAAAAATCTAATACATTTACCAAAAATTTTGTATAATTAAAAAATATAAATTTTTATTTTTACTTATCAATAGTATAGTCATATTGAAGATAACAAATGTTTAATTTTATGGTTTATTTATTTTTTAAAAAAATAATAGCACATGAAAAAATTATAAGTTTTTAAAAATGAGAGAAACTTGAAAATATTCAACACCAGTTTTTAATATCATTTCTTTTTAATAATAACACATGTTAAATTCTTTTTTTTTTTTAATTCTGTTTAGATAAAAATTATTAACTATTTGAAGATTTTCATATATTTACCTATTCTAAATAGTAAAGAAATACATGAATACATTTCATGTTCATAAAACATCTCAAAATTGGTTTCTGTCACAACTCACGGCGCGTGCGGAATTCACGGCGCGTGACTATTTGTTCATATGCCAATGTTGGAGAATAACCCATGATTAACTATGTTTCATAAAATTAAGTTCATTTAAACAATCATAACATACATATTATACAACAAGTTTATCATAATATAATTATTAGACAATACGATGATTTTTGTTTTCTTTCTAGGTCACAACTATTTCTGCTGTTGATCCTGACCTAGATTGCTTTACTGACGCTCCCGATTACCTGAAACATGTAGATAAAAGTCAACTACAAGTAGTTGAGTGAGAACATAGGATTTTATTGATTCAAAATAATTGTTCAAACAATGATTTTCATGATATAGTAATCACAAGTGATCAAACATGTACTTTGAAATTGAATCTAATTGAGCATGCAAACATCAAACCTAATGATAAATGATCATCAGTAAATGTTTGTTAGTTCATATGATGATGTCCAACCCACGGTTGGATCGATTATGATAATGATACTTGTTTTCCCGCATATGATCATACCAGTACTACCAAGGGCTTGATAACAAGTTAATGATATTTACATAAGAATGTCCTCAAATAGCCTCCACATAACCAAAGTTCCCAAGTGATACACTTGTTTTAATGATTTGATAAAATATTCGCTTGATAAATAATTACCATGAATTTCCAGATGATACTGATATATGATTTTAAAGATAGTTAACAAAATATGTTTTGAAAATAAATCTATATGTTCCATCCCGAGTTTTGGTGTACGTTTAAAGAGAGAAGGGACTATGATCTCACCTGTTTTATTGAAGTGCTTTGATATTGAAGTATCACGCAAAATCGGAAGAGAATTCTGCAATTCATTAATGTTTTATGAGTTCTTTGTATTTGAATTGGATTATCGGAATATTCCTTGACTTTTGATGACAAGGAATCACAGTTCAAGTCATCAAGCTGATCTTAATCCTTAATCAGCCTCCTTAAGTTAATATTGCACAAAGTGCGATAAACAGGGAACCTATAATGATTTAGGCTCCTATTATGGAGTTTATGACTAACTGGATTAATCACGACATTTCCGGATTAATCAAATAGATATTGTTGTTGATTATTTCACTAAACAGTTGCTAAATGAATTTCTGGCTTAGAATAGTCAATCCTTGTTATTGATCATTTAGGTATCATAAATCATGAGAATGTGATATTAGAAAAGGTTTAATAACCATGCTCAATGTACTAATCTGACTATTATCATAAACATCAGATCGTTATTCCGGTGATTATCTTTATTCTTGTCATTAGTTTGAAATACTTGGATTTAACCTAGCATTTCAAGAAATGATCAAGACAATCACAATCATTGTTACACTCAAATGGTTTAAACCATTATAATTTAAGATATAGAGTATAACCGGGCATTATAACGGATCAAAACAAAGATTTAACCGTTAACACACCGTGTTCTTCGTTTCTAACCATTGCTAGCCATCAAATAGTGTAACACCCAAAACATTTACACGCGTACACGTGTCAAAATAAGGTCACAGTTAAGTTTTATCACAAAAACTTTATCAAAGGATTATGCGGAAGCGCCAAAAAGATTTACAAAAGTAATATGAACATGTCAAGTTACTAATTACATCCCAAAATCATTATAACATAATGTATAAGACAACACAATAACCAAACTTTGCATAACGTTTGATATTTCCAAAATACGCGGCCCGATAAGCTTTTATGCACATCTACCTTTGACCTACAAACACCACATATAATTTTATCATTAGTTCATAAGAACTAAGTAAGATTATCCAAATATAAGTTAGGGTTTGAATCGGAAGGGTTCTAGGCCTTAAAACGCGTTTAAAACGTCAAAGACGGACAAATCTAGATTTGCCTGTGCCGTAAGCGTACGGCCTGGCCGTAGGCTTACTGCCATCCTAACAGAACGTCCCAGCCGTAGCCCTACTCCCCGGCCGTAGGCTTACTGTCACCTAATTTCAGGAATTTCCATTTGTTTTTTCGCGTTTAGGACCTTCTTTACCACTTCCGATCGTTCCAAACCAACCGAAACTAAATCACAAGTTTCCACTACATATTATATGGAGTATCAACTTCTCAAATTCAAATCATAACATATCCAAACCTAATTGGATGCCAAATCAATCAATTTTAATTCAAAAGTTTCAAATAAGTCAAAATCACCAAAAAGGTGTTTCCTTCACCAACTTCTAATTCTATCAATAAATTTAGTTATACAAATGATAACCAAACATATTTCATCTATATACTACAATGTTCACCCTCAGGTACTTCCATTATAGATTTCTAACCAATTCAAAACAATTAGTCAATTACGAACCAATTATCCACACTTAGGTGGAAACTTGGTATTCAATATAGTTATGATGTTCTCTCCCAAGTACTTCCATCATAACTTGTCAAATTTTACTTCCACATTCAAGTGGTGAAGTAATCAATAATTTCCAATTCAAAATATGATGTTTACTCTCTAGTCCTTCCATCATAGTTTTCAATTTCAACCAACCATTCATATGTTTATAACTAAATATAAACTATGCTACTATGATATATATATATCCTAAGATACTTCTATCATAGACTTAAATAACCAATTTGCATTTAAATCAATTAAATCTATTCACAAATCAAATATTTCAATCTATTAACAGTTTGACTTTTAAATAGTCAAACCATACCATCCAATCAATATCATCAATTACTCATACATTCATAATCAATCCAATACAAGTAATAGACTATAACTACTACTTATATATGGTGTTTAGTAAGTTAGATAACTTACCTTAGCACTTCTAATCACGGATTAACTATCGGCGCTTTGCCTTCCCGTTGACTTCCCTTTGAAATTCCACTATCACCACCTAGTTACAACAATTCAATACTCTTAACTACCTTTCTAATTAAGATTGATATAAGCTCAACAATTCAACCATTTTACTATCGAATCATCAATTTCATGATGATCATCACTTTTAACCAATTTCATGACTCAATTTCCAAGTATTGACTTAAAAGTCAATTATTGGCATTTTAACAGACAACATGTGTGCAAGCTTTTACCTACACACCATCTTGTTAGTTTCAACTTTAGCCATAACTCATTTCTACAATCAAACTCATTAAACTCATAAATTTAACATATTTGTTGAGTTTTGACCAAAACTTGCATGCAAAACATCAACACAGCATTACTTAAAATCAATGTCACCATGTTCATATGTAAACCCAAACTCACATGATTTCCCCAACACCCAAATCCTCACATATTGATTCTTTATGTAAGAATCATAGGTTTGGGTTTTTAAAACATGATTACAAGATCAAAACAACATGTTCTAGTTACCCACAACACCTAATTCAAAGTTTGGATGAAAACCCATTCATGGCTTCATCTTCCAAAGTTTCAAGAACTAGAAATAAACCTCAAATTCACTTACCTATTTGTTGAAGATCACCTAGGATAGTGATTTTGCTCCTTAAACTTGATGTAAACTTCAAGATTTCCACCAATTTGAAAGCTAGGTTAAAGCTTCTTCTTCTCTTGAACTCACTCACGTAAACACACACACCCTATGAACTGTAACACCCCGACCGGCGGCGGAATCGTCGGGATGCCACGAGGGATGTGTAGATTGTTCAAAAGCTCGTGGGCATCTAAATCAAATCATCATATATCATTCAAGCAACCAAAATAATTACACAAAAATCATGTTCATCATGAATTAAATACATCAATTACACAAAAGAATTAGCTAAACTAACTAAACTCTAATCGCCAGAATTTTAGTTAATTAGCTAAGTCCAAGATCCTATATGATGATGATGTCCAAAATAGAAGAGATCATCCTCTTCATCCTACTTGTCTCCATCACCTGAAACATGTAAGAAATCAAGTGTCAACTACAAAGTAGTTGGTGAGTAATCATAATTTTTATACTTAAAAAGGTTTTATAAAATGGATTTAAGAGTTTAAGTTTAAAATGGTTTTCTAAAAGGTTTTGATAAAATGAGTATAAATGCTTATGATTTCCTGAGAAAATCCACAATAATAATACCTGTAAGAGATAATCCAACCAAACTCCAAACTCAACAATCAAACACATACACAAACACATAAACACATATCCAGTCAATCATAGATAATCGTAGTCAAAAATAGATAATCAAACCACAACCAATCAACCAATCTCAGCATCAATATTCTCAAATAATGTTCATGACTATACATGGTCATTATGTAATTAACATAAGTTAAAAACATGATCCATGGAGTGGTAGCTAACCACGTGACAATACATGAAGTCAAAGCCATTAACCGAAGTCAAAAGCAATGATTCACAGAGTGGATAACATCCACGTGACAATACACGATGTCAAAGCAATTAACCGAAGTTAAGAGCGAAGACTCTTGGAATTTGTGACAATACTTGTAATCTTTGTTATTGACCGAGGTCAATAACAATGATTACATGGATATAAGATAATAAGAGATAATCCATTAATAATGATAATTTATAAATGTGAATATCATATTGATAAACAGGTGTTAACCTTGTGTTATCAAAATAATATTTAATTTAGTATACATGTTTCACCTCCGAGTTTTAAAACAAAACAGTTTAAAGAAAGGGAGGTTATGAGAACTCACTTGAAGTCCTTAGTATATGTGTTCTCGTATTATGCGCGCTCGCGTATGTAAACTCAAAGCAACTCAAGGATCTGCGATTATTGTGTATTTCCATTTATAAACTTAAGTGTTCCATACCCAAACAATGTTTATATTAGATTACTTTAACCCGTTGCATTTTATTAACTTAGTTTATTCATTCTAAGTTGTAACGGATTACCCAACTTCTCATAAGTGATCATTTTTAAAGATAGTTAGACTTGTTAGTTTCCAACTATATTGTAATGATCCACTTGTTATACTATTTTAAGCATACAATTACATGCATGTTCACTATGCTAACCACCTTAGCTTAAGTTATTAACACTCTAATTAAAGTTTAATAAAATCCATGCTTTAGTTGTTTAAAATACAAGTTCAACATACCTAAAAATCCTTAGTTTCTTTAAAAACTTGAATTAGACAAAGAAAGGTGCTAACTCAATTGGTTCATGCATTATCCCATTTAAACAACACTTTAACCGAATCTTATAAGAAAACAATTTCTTATGTCACGTTAATAACACCGAAGTCATTTACTTGGGACGTTAAAACCATGTATAATCCCTTAATATAATTTAGATTACTAAAGGAAGGTGGTGACTCATAGTTGGTCCCATGCATGCATGGCCATATAAACTTATATATATATATACACACACACATATATATATATATATATGTAATCATGTCCTCTAATTACCCTTAACCCCCTAATTAACCCAAAATTAGGTTTTTATCCCAAAGTGGCAGCGAACCTATGGCCTTGTTGGGCCTAGGTTCGGCTGATCTTAGTGGTTCGTCTATGGGCAGCTAGGGTTCGTGATCCCAGGGCTCGTCATTCAAAAGGTTCGGCCAAAGCTTCGTGGAGGGGAAGGTTCGGTTAGAAGCTAGGGTTCGCCGGTTAAAAGGTTCGGCTGGCCAAACTTACTGTCTAGGGTTCGTCTGGATATACCCTGGTTCGTGAGTTTGCTGGCATATGGTTCGCCACCTAAAAAGGTTCGCTAGGCCCATGCTAGTTGTAACAGGTTCGGCCTCTATTGCGTGTGTGACAAGGTTCGTCTGGCTCAAGGGAAGCTCGACTGAAGCTAGGGTTCGGCTGAAGCAAGGTTCGCCACCCTAACCTCAACACCAACAGGTTCGGTCGACTCCCACAGCCACGAACCCTGTGTGCATCATCATCAACCTCGCGTCCCTAGTCTAGTAGGTCTCCCCCATAGCTTCCATTGATTAACACCAACTCGATTTAACAAATCTAAAACTCTAAACCCAATTAAAACATAAATCGATTATAGGTTACGTGCCTAACAACAAAACCGAAAGTAAATCTTAGATCTTACCTCAAAATGCCGTCTAAACTCGAGATCTTCTTGTACTTTCACGTTCTCCTTGATCTTAATAACGCGTGGACGCCGGAATCTCGTGAATCCGTCAAGAAATGAGTGAAGAAGACTAGAGAGAAGGTGGATGATTATGGTGTGTGTGTTTTTAGAGAGAGAGAGTAATTGTAAAATGAAGAAAAGGAAGGAAGCAGTCTTTCTTATATCGCGTGTCGTTCCCTGCTTGCTCGGTCTCGTTTTTATCGCGATAAAATAATTAAAATGCTCGGTTTTTAACATGAAACACATTTATAACATAAAACATTTAAATACATAAATATTTGTTTTAAATAAACTGATTTTTCATTAATATAGTTTCGTAAAGCAGTTTTCGTTAAATTATTTATTAAATCAATTATTTGATAAACTAATTTATTCAACTCATTTAAAGTTGTGATTCCTAATAAACGTTTTATGATTCCATTATTAAATTAATATCGTTAGATATTATTTAATTATCTCGTCGAAACGCGTTACTCGCGTACGTATTCGTAAAGATCGTCACCTTTGCGAATGCAACGCTCGTACCGTATTTCGATTCAATTTACTATTTATAGAATATCATTTCAGAATATCATTCTTAATAATTATATTCGTGTGAATCGTCACTCACGTGAATACATTATTAAGTTAATATTTCTGAATCAACATTCGTGTTTAAGTAATGATCGTAACCTCACTTCGCGTAATTAATTCCCATTATTTAGTAACTTAAATATTATATTCCCAATCCATTCTCATTCCAACCCAATAATCCATAATCAGTGTAATCATCTGCGATAAACTCTCTGGTTCTATTTAGTTGAGTTACAACTAAACTTCCCATGGTTTACGCGTATAATAAAATGTTATAATCATGTATACCAGCAACAGTGATAATATCAGTAATGATAATCAATAGTTCATAATCATTAATAATTATAAATCCCAGGTCGTAACAGTACAATCGTACGGATGTACGGATGTACGGACAACCGGAAGTACAGTGATGTTACATGAACAAATATCTAGAAACTTTGACTTAAGTCAAAGTTTTATCCACAAATTTTCAAGTTTGGGGGTTTGGCAAGTTCAACCCTTCAACTTAACAAAACATATAACCAAGTTAACTAACTTAGTTATTTAATTTTACCAACCAACACAATTCAAATACAAGTTAAATAAATATTTAACTAAAATTTTACTCGATTGATTATATTATAATATTTAAACAAAACGGGTCGTTACAAATAGGCAATAATCCACAACAATAACTATTGTTATTATATTCAAAACAAGATTTAATCTAATCATTATCAAACTAGTAAGATAGATTGAATCGTTACCCTTTCGAACATATTTTTTGGATGAAAACGAAGATCAGGAGTTGTAGAAACGATCCCTAGCTCGATTCGGATGTTTGGATGGCTTCAAAACACTGATTAGATTGTAGAAAATCTCCCTAGCTAGTCTGGAAGTCGAGTTTATTCGACTAGGAATGAATTCTGATCAAGCAGATCAGATTTTTATGTCTGATGGGTCCGTCGCGTACCTCCAAGGGTGGAAAAGGATTCTTGGCGTACCTCCACCGCCTTAGTCAGATCTCAATTTTTGTTTTCGCGATTCCGGGAGCATACGAACTCCGTTTTACGCGCCGTTTTCGCCCACATTCACGATTTTTCGAGCTCTTTCCAATGGTTATAATTTCAAGACCTAAAGGGTTCAAAATATGTGATCTCTTACTTAACGCTATATTCGACTTAGTGTATCTTGAAATCGGAGCCTCGTTTCGTGATTTCGCTTACACTCATTCTCTTCATTTCCGAGTTATGATTCTAACCTGGAATTTGTATAATGTCACACTTTTCCTCTCTCTTTCTCTCCTATTAAATATTTAAATTAATTTTTTAATTTAATTTTTCCTTTATTTCTTCTGTCAATTAGTAATGACTTTATTTATTAATGTAAATAATATGATTATATTATAAGTCATAATTTTTATGTTTTTATAAAATAATTTTAAATTTTATCTACATGCGACGTGTAATACTAATGTTTTTAACCTATTATTTATTATAATATAAACCAATGAGACAGTGGCTCAATAATAGCCTGAGATTCTTCCATGTGAGAGATCTTGGGTTTAAATCCCTCCTACAGTGAAAAGGGGGTCTGAGGGGGTCAAGAGGTTTTCCCAGTGAGGTTTCCTTCTGGCGTGCTTGTGGTGGCTCATGGGAGGTCTAAGTAACTGAACCTTGATGACATGGCCTGTAAACAGTGTGCTCACACGATTAAGACCTTCGCTGTTCAAAAAAATATATATTTTAATATAAAAGTAACATAAAGCATTGATGGACATTCTCACCGCACTCGAGAGTTTCTTTTTAGAAGTTGTCCATTTGCATAATTTGCCAAAGTCAAATAATGCATTTTTCACACATGATCTTGATTACTCTCACTTTTCTTCTTCTACCCCCATCATCATCATCATCATCATCTTCTTCTTCTTCACCAGAAACAATCAATAATCAACCCAGATGTCTAAACCCTTTTCTGCAACATAAAAATGATTCACTTAAAGATTATATTTTAAGTCTGGCAAATCATGTGGACACAGCAAATTGGATCAAGAACATACGAAGGGAGATTCATGAATATCCAGAACTTGCTTTCGAAGAAATCAGAACAAGTTCAGTTATCCGACGAGAACTTGACAAGATGAGTATCGGCTACCGGTGGCCAGTGGCCAGGACCGGAGTAGTCGCCTTCGTTGGCTCCGGTTTACCGCCGTTTGTAGCACTTAGAGCAGACATGGATGCTTTACCCATTCAGGTTTCTTTTACCTCCATACCTTTTATATAGTATTGCTTTATATTTAAATAGGGAAAAGTGAATATAAGGCTGTTAACCACCTAACTTAGGTGTGAAACCCATCAAAACGACGTAGTTTTAATTAAATCTCATTAATTATGGCAATTTTTTTTGTTCCTATTTTCACTCCATAAATTTTGCAAATACCATAATTAATGAGATTTAATCAAAACTATGTCGTTTTGATGGGTTTCACACCTAAGTTAGGTGGTCAACAGCCCCATTTAAATATACATACATATACTCCTTTTACAAAAACAAATATAACAACAACAACAACAACAATAATAAATATCTTAATTTATGCAAAACGTGCAAATTTTCAAGGTGCCTACAAAAATAATGAGTTGTACTATCCTGTATAGTTCGTATAGATTACAAACATTATTCCTACAAAATAACATAAACTTATCTGCGTCAATGCATTAATTATTGTATGACTCGTATAGATCATAATGAGTCCTACTGGGATAAAAAAAAATTCATTCCAAAGGTGGAAAAATCAATGATCATTCTTTGGAGTTATAAGTCATGTAAGTCTAACGCATATAAATTTTCTTTAATTATTTTATATTTAAGACACATATATGTCACATACTGACAATATAAACTAAGAAACATAAAATTGTTCGTTTTATTTTAAAATAACAGATTTATTTAAGTTTTATTTAAATCAATATTCATATGTACATTTTATTACGACGGCTATATATTCACATTTTATTTAAACTTTGAAACAATATATGTTTGTTACGTATTAATTTATATTAGTTAATCATGATAAAAATTCCAAATACAAATAGTACAAATATATATATACATAATACATTACAAACGTCAACAATCAAAAAGAGATTACAAAAAATATATAAATAACATGAATTTTTACATACATAACATAAATCAAATATAAAAAAAGTAAAATAAACTAAGATCCTCTAGACGATCGAGACGAAGATCCTGCACTAGGATAGCATCGTGGCTCGGACAATGGAAGAAGTGGTATATAGTCATGTCGTACACGCTCTAACTAAACCTTGACCATCCCCTTGATAAGGTCCTCAATCTAATCCAACCGACGATCATGTAGGTCTAGTCGATGATCCTGAAGCTTGTTTGCCTGAAGAAGCTCAAATGTCTGTTGAGTCATGTAATGATTCAACTTACGAGGCTGAATTGCCAATAAATCATAAAAGTAAATGGAGAAGAACTTTAGTATGTGTAATATGTGCACAAAGGCCCCACTCTAAAGGGTACCGCGCTCCTAACGATGACAGAAAGATGCGAAGTACAAAGCAAAACATCGTGCAAGGTTGCACACCCTTCCAATCATAAGACAATGTTAATAAAAGAAATATGATATTGTCACCCACTCCTGACTGGTCCCATGTACTGAGATGGTCATAGAAATGCACCCGTGGATGTGCCTAATAAGAGGGTATCGTATAGTTGAGACGCCGACCATGTGCCTTAGAAATGATGTGGTTGAAATCTGGGGCCATCAAGCTTTCATCACATCATTCTCACCATGTGTAAAAGCTTGTGTAACTATTTCGGGCTTATGGTAAAGTCCCAAAACAGCCGCAAACTACTCTATAGACATCTCGTAATGGTGGCCGCCTATGGAGAACTCATGTTCGGTTGTGGGTCAACATCCTCGTCCTCAACTACCGCCACCGGAGGAGCTCGATAACAGAACATTGACAGACCTGGATAACATTGTCCGTTATCTTTTATTTCTTAATTCTTCTTATGATTATAATGTAACTATTGTCATGTGTTATACTTTTCACCCAACCTACAAACGCTTATTTAGACATAATTTCTAAAACATAACAATAATGATAAATAAATAATAATAATTAAATACAAAATATATAATTATTTCTAAGTATATACAAATAAGTAATACCTCTTTTGTTTTACCGGTCCATTTGTGAATGGGTATGTATTTCAGCTTAAGTCACTTTCGGATTGCTTTGTGGAAGGTCTGAATACACAAACCCTTAATCGTTTTGTTATGCATATGATATGTGACTTTCGAAATAATATCCGGATTGCTTTCATAGAGGTATCTTGGTTGATTTTCGAAATTGTATTCGCTTTGTTGCACGCGTGTATGAAGGATCAACATGAGATTCATTATTCAAATCTTCAGACCATAAGAAGAGTTAACATGAGACTCTTCATTCAAATATGGCAGGGTTTGAATTTTGTGAGAGATTCGAGGTGGTCAATTTTCTCATTAAAACAAACATTATGATTAGTATTCTTATAAGAGGAAGTTATGATTAATATTTTGATAAAAGGAAAAAAAAACAGTTTTTTACATATTTTCCATTTTTGCTGGATTGTTTCATGGCACATGTGAAATGTTGGAATATTCTCTAAAAAAAAGCTCCCGTCTCATAACGACATCGTTAACGAATTCAATTGAATTTCACATTTGGAATTGAATAATAGTTGAGAGACGAATTCATTCGATTAGTTTAAACGATATTTAAAAGTTTAAATAATTTTACGTCTTGTCAAATATATAGTATAAATGATTCGCATGAGTTAAATGTTTGTGGTTCTCAAAACTGTCCGTATACGAAGATAATATGGGATAGAAATTAATGATAGCCAGTACGTGGATAGGAACTGGTGGAGTGGGAGCACAAAAGCAAAATTGATGGCAAGATGCATGCTTGTGGACATGATGCTCACGTTGCAATGCTTCTTGGTGCTGCTAAAATCTTGAAACAACTGGAGACCGAATTACAGGTAAGTAATTAAAAAGTAAGATAATCATATCATGCATGATCAGGGTTTGTTTAATTGTGACGACTGACTAATATAATTAATTAATTAATTAATTAATTAATAGATTGAGTTTAATTAATTTGATGAGTTTAGGGTACAGTGATTTTGATATTTCAACCAGCAGAAGAAACAGGAGAAGGAGCAAAAGAGATGATTAAAGAAGGTGTTGTGGAGAAGGTGGAGGCTATTTTTGGTCTGCATCTAGTCCTCAGCTCAGATTCTGGTGTTGTTGCAACGAGGGAAGGTGAATTCCTGGCAGGGTGCGGTTGTTTCAAGGCGGTTATCCATGGTTGCATGATCCCACCTCAAGACCCCATTTTGGCAGTTTCGGCTTCTATACTTAGCTTACAACATATTGTTTCTCGAGAATCGGATCCCTTAGATACTCCTGTACGTATGCATATATATATATAGTTGTTATAAATCATATATAGAAGCAAATATATATATATATATATAGCAATTAAATTAAAATGAATGAATGAATTAATATATATATATATATGCAGGTGGTGTCAGTAGCAATGGTGAGAGGTGGAAGTGATGATCTTAATGTTATTCCTGATTCAGTTTCCATTGCTGGTACATATAGAGCATTTAGCAAAAAGACCTTCTATGCACTTGGAGAAAGAATACAAGAGGTAAATATAGTTAATTATTAAGTTGAATGTATGTATGTATGTATGTATGTATGTGAATTATGTGATGATGAGTGTGTAGGTTATTAAATCACAATCGTTGGTTTATGGATGCTCATCTGTGGTTGATTTAGAAGGAAATGAATTCCCACGTGTTCCTCCAACAGTGAACGACAAGAGGATATATGATCATGTGATAAGAGTCTCCAATTTGATTGTTGGGGAAGGTAATGTTGAAATAGCTCCTGTTTTCATGGGAAGTGAAGACTTCTCATTCTACATGGACATGGATGGGGATGATGTTAAGATCCCTGGTTGCATGGCTTTTCTAGGGATGAAAAACAGAAGCATACTCCACCACCAGCATTCACCACACAGTCCCTACTACACAGTCGATGAAGATGTGCTTCCTACTGGATCTGCACTTCATGCTGCTTTCGCCTACACATACCTTCTCATCCTCACATCAACTGATTAATTATACACCAACTACCTACCTACCTACCTAATACATATCTTAATTAATTAATTTGTATGCCACGTTACTCTCTATATATATTTTCTTTTTAATTAATTAAGGACCTCGATCATCTGTATATGCTACCTAATAATAAAGACCAAAAGAGGCATTGCCTCAATGGTACCCCAAGATTCTTTCTAATGGGAGGTCTTGGGTTCAAATCCCTCCCGCAGCGAAAAAGGGGTCTGTGGGGGGTCAGAGGGTTTTCCCAGTGGGGTTTCCTCCTGGGGTGGTTGTGGTGGCTCATGGGAGGTCCAGGTAACTAGACCTTGGTGACATGGCCTGAAAACAGTAGGTTCACACGATTGAGACCTTCGCCGTTCAAAATAAAAAAAAAAAAAAACCTAATAATAAAGTCCAATGGGCCCACAAATGTCATGTTTATTCATATAAACGATAATACTAATTATGAAAGCATGACCACCCATATATATGAATATTCATGGGTATATATTATATGGGGAGGTTATTTGGACACCCCCTATGGATTACTTGACACCACCTAGGCCTTTACGGGTCGTATGGCCCTTTACGGATCGTATGGGTGTCAGATTTTGTCAGACTTTGTCAGAAAAATGTTTGACGGTTGAAAGTACATACGGGCCGTATGGCCCTATACGGCCCGTATAATCATAAACTTATTTTATTTATTTATTTTTTCTATAATCTTACTGTTTTTTTATTGCTATTTTTGTACTTTTTTTTACAATCCTACGCCCGTGTCAGATTTTTTGTTGTATTCCCAGCCCAAGTAAATAATATTACTGCATGCACAATAGCTTTTATCAGATGATGTGATAAGTCAAACCTCTTCTGACTGTATTTTGTACCTGCCAGCATCTTTAAGTACCAGAACTTCCCATCTTTCTCTCTCTTAACTTTTTCATTTTTCTTATTTGATGTATACGGGTCGTATGGTGACATACGGGCCGTATGGGTGTGTCAGAACTGCGTCAGCCCTATGATTTGACGTGTCAGCTTTTGTCAGAATATTATTTCCAATACGACCCGTAAAGCCCAATACGGGCCGTATTGACGGGTGTCCAGTTATCCACCCTGACTTCTCCCTAACATGCCCCATATTATATATATTAATTGTATTTGGTAGCTATGATTATTGTTGATGCTATAATTAACCAAAGTATCAATCATTACACCCAACTGTACTAGCTGCATTATTCCCGTTTTCTTCCTCTTTATTCGGTGTACAAATCAATTATCAATTATTAAGTATAGAAATCAAGAAATTAAGTTTCCAATCTTTTAAATTTTATTTGAAAGTAACTTGTTAACGTATTAGCTTTATGAAGTCAATAAGTCAAAAATATTGTCTTTGTTTTAAGTTTTTAAGTAAGGTTAAAAATTAAGTTGTGTTTAAAAAGATATAATTTGTAGCATTTAGAGAAAAACTTTTTAATTTTTGAAAAAATATGTTAAAAACTAATCCAAACACTTTTTTAAAAGCTAATTCGAACAAATTAGTGACTTATTAACTAACATTTCAAAAGCTAATTCAAAAACTTATTTAAAAAAGCTTAATTTTAAAAAGTTATAAGTTAATAAACACTTTTAATAAAAAAATCATTTTAAAGTTAAATGAAACTACACTTCTAGCGAACTCAAATGTCAAAGTAATTATAGTTAAAAAGTTTGAACTCAAATTACACACATATAAATAAGGATGCATTCATATGAAAATTAGTAAGTTGTCGAACCTAGAAAGAACCGTTTATAAATATATGATTTAAGTGTTATAAAAATAATTTCTTTTCACGAAGTTACCTTTTGGATATAAATGGTTGTTTTAACATTCTTCTATATCGATCATAAAAAACTTCTTAGATGCCAGTTGATGGCAAGCGGTTAAAATCCAAAAAAGATAATAATAACAATAACAATAACAATGTGACCTTGATGACTCGTTCAATAATATTACGATTTTTTTCATATGCAAAATTATGTGTGTTTTGTTCAGAATTGAGCAATGTTGTTACTTATTTGTGCATATTTTATTTTAATTTTTTTCTTTTCAGCTTACACTCCCAACGCCTGCCATGATCACATGAATGACCTACCTGCCTATCTAGCTTCTTATATATAAGTAATTATTTGGTTTCGGTAGGTGAACGAAAACAAATTAAACAGGTTATATATTTTGGGTATGACGTCGACCTTCATTGTCTTTTTGTCAAAATGGGACACTTGTATGAGACCATTAATTACCATACCCTTGTTCTTGCAGGACAAACCTACTCCATCACAATTTATTATTCGATCCTCTTGACGACACATTGTATGCAAGAACCACGTGCCACTGGATGGATCCTTTTGTTTTGTTGTACAGGACAAAATTTACTCACAATTATCTAGATATTTGCATTTTTTTGCCCCCGTCATCGGATGGATAGTTGATGTCTTTGGAGAAATATAATGAAAAGTTGCAAAAATTATGTTTTTGCCAAATTTGAACTATATGTAACTTATGGTTTGGATTCTACTATGTGACATCTTTGCAACAAACCAACACAAAATTAAGATGAATGAGATATTATAATTTAAAGTTGTTGAAGGTTCAGAATTGAAAGTGGTAGGAAGAACTTCCAAATGGTATATAAAGATGAGATATTAATGTTTGTTTTTGAAGGTGGATGCTTGTTTGCACCCTCGGCTCCTAAATGATTTATTCTGGCAAACACACACAAATAAGAATTTTGATTCATTCAACACCCTAATTTCTACTACGTGGGAGGTTGCCAACTTTGAGGGGTGATGTGGAGGTTACCAACATCAGGCGTGGCGATTTTAGCAAAACCACTTACTGGAGATGGAGAGTTGGTCTGCTGTTGTTGAATCAACAACGGTGTTTGTTTGTCGAGTTGGGATATCAGGGTGGTTACCAGTGACATGAGAAGAAGAAGAAGAAGAAAAAAAAACGGAAGAGATGGTACATATAAATAGCGTATAGAAAAGATCGTAAAACTACCAATATAACTTGTGCACAGGGTATTTGTTTTTGTTTCCAAATAGTTGTGACTACAGATGATAAATGTTTAAAATGATTCTAGAACTAGAACTGACGTGACGAACTTATAGAACTAGAACCCAAAAAACAGGTTTGTTAGGAACCGAACCTTTGGTTCCATATTGGTTTGGCATTCAATACTTTGAAACCAGTTCAACCAATTTCAACCCCCGATCCTTTCCCTCTCAAAAACTAGTTCCAACCCTAACCGATTCCATAAGTTAAAGAAAAAATATCTCACTTTAGTTGACCCAACTCAAACTGATTTGGTCCAAAAAGCCAGTTGAGAAGGGGAGAAGAATGCATGCATCCTCAGTTGGTGAAATCAGGGCAGAACCTAGATGAACCCATGAAGCTTCCAGCCTTCCATTGTCCCAGGTAAACTTTTTATGCCATAGTTACAGTAAACAATGTTATTTTTTAACATAACCAATCAACTGAACAAGGTATTAATTCATGCAAGTCATAAAAAAACTCAAAAATACACAGGCTACTTAGGTCATTGTATTACATGCTAATCAGAAGAACAAATTCTGTATAATATTGACCCGTAAAACTTTTGATCTAAGCTCATTTTGAAGCAAACGAGAGCAGCATGCCAGAATTAACAGTTGATAGCCAGCAATTCTTGTAACCTTTGATTCACAATAGCAATTTCCAATTTTTCAACAGGCTGCCTACCATCCATTGTCAGTTTCTATCCCTTGGTTTTATACTGCAATTCTGTCCTGAACATTTAATGCCTCACCTCTAGCACCTGCTTTAACAAACAAGTTGCATCGGTGATGAAGCTCTTACTTTATTGATTATTTAAATTAAATGATCAGTAGCACAAGCCAAACCGAAGATCTCAGAAAAAAGTTGATATACCTTGCTTTTTCAGTTTCTTCCTAAAGCTTCGCTTCCTGCTAAACGCCTTTTCCTGCAGCCATGCCATCTCAAGAATAAATAACCATGTGGACAAAAACCAAAGTTGCACAAATAGATGATATTCCAAACTGACTTACCACAGGCTGACATAGTTTACCAGCTTGGCGAACTGTAGCCACAAGATCACGGTTTGTTTCATTGTACATACTTGTCACAAGCCCGGGCTGACCCGCCCTGGCTGTGCGACCCACCCGGTGCAAGAAATCAACAGCAGAGGTAGCAAATTCCGCCTGCAATCAAAAATCAATATCAGAAACAAAACCAAGAATTATGTAATCTTCAACAAAGGATAGAGAACCTGTATAACATGCGAAACATTGGGGATATCAATCCCACGAGCAGCAGCATCAGTGCACACAAAAATGCCACCTTTTTGTTGAAAATCAAAAAGGTTTCTTGAACGAGCTTCCAAAGAGCTGTCACTGTGGTAACAGTAGCATTCAATGCCTGCTCCCAGTAAAACCTTGGCAATAGCTTCAACAGCTTCAACTGTGTTTGCAAAGACCATTGTTGGAGTATCAGAAGTGTGATTTACAGCATCTATAAGAACATCAACTTGTGTGTCAATTGTAACTTCAATCCACTTTTGCTGCAGCCTAGGATTGTGACGATGAAGATAATGGCCGCTAACCCATGTGGCATCTGGAAACAGGCGTTTGAGCTCACCACCAGCGGTTCTCTTTCCGTTGTCGGGAAGAGTTGCTGCAACAAAAATGTATTGCTTGGTGCGTTCATATATCTCTCTCGTCCTTTTCCAGTCTCTTTTGTTGGGTTCATCCACAGTCTGTTGAAGGGTATGGGATTGTGTAGAATTTTTGGCCCGTGACAAGAGCTTTTCATCAAAACGGAACATGTTGATGAGGCGAATAACTTGGTTTTGAAAACTCCCACACAGGAGCATGTCTGCTTCATCAAAAACCACATGCTTCACATCACGAATAAGGTCAGCGTAATGAAGGTAATTCAAAAGAGCAGCAGGTGTGGAGACGATTATGTTTGGTTTATTAAATGGCCATCCCTGCAACAATGACTGAATTTAGTAAAAATAAATGAGATGAGATGAGATGAGATGAGATGAGATGAGTTAGTACCTGTTGTCGTCCACAAATGGTTGCAACTCGAAGAAGTGGTTGTCCGTTCTGATTGCAGATACTGGTAGCCATTCGAACAACTTGTTCACATAACATGACATTAGGGCACAAAACAAGAGAAATATCCTCATCATTCTCGGTTGTTGTTGTACATAAATGCTTATGGAACAATGGAACAAGATATCCGTGTGTTTTACCGCTGCCAGTCTCCGCCGCAACCACAACATCATTTCCGGCAAGTATCGGAGGTATAGAAGCGGCCTGAGATAGAAATTTATATCAAATCAATGTGAATGTAAGGTATATGAGTTTGCAGAATTACCTGCCTGAATGTTAGAAGGACGATTGAGGCCAATCGTAGAAAGAGAGTGAGACAGTTGATGAACAACCCCTAGGGAGCTCCATGAAACAGTTTGATCGGCGAAGAAGGTGTCAACGGCGGCGGAAAAGGCCCTAACTCGGTGGTTTTGATTGAATTTGCAACAAGAATCCGGTAACTGTAAGACAAGTAATTTGGAGGTTGACCTTATCTTCAGAATTGGAATGGAACGATGAAGAATCATCTTCGGATGGATTTACGAATCAATCAAAGAATTGGATTTGGATTGTGTCTGCATATTCAAAACCTAACCTTAGAGCCTTATTTTTCAGGGACTGGTTTAAAAAAAAAAAAAAAAATTACGTTACATGCCTTTTTAAAATTTTCAACTACATGTCTACATGCTCAAGGTTTTCCAGGGCCCTAGGCGAAATTTCAATCCGGGGCCCTTCTATCATACCTTTTAGTTATGTTCAAAACCCTCCTCCTTTATCCGGGCTTGAAACCGGCAACAATAAACTAAAAGTATATAGATGACGGAGTTAAAAAAAATTTATTTATATATTTGTTAAATATATACATTATTTAAATTAAATTTATTTTTCTAGCTTTTTAGACACAAATTCTATTCTTTGATAAAATATTCATATTTCCTATTCCTATTTGACATAACGAATCAATCAAGTAAAACAATACTCAAGTAAAACTAAAACAGATTAACAATATATTAAAACAATTAAGTATATGAAAAATGAAATCACTGAAAGCCTATATGAAATTATGAATCACTAAAACAGATTAATTCTAAAACAATATACTAACAATTAAGTAAAAACCTATATAAATCAACCAATTAGCAAAACACTTAAACACAGATTTGGCAATACAAATCAAGCAAAAAATGAAAACCACTGGTAACACTGTAAATAAATTAGGAACAATACGATTATACGAACAAGATGCAGTCAAGCATAGAATTCAGAAATTAGAACCTCATGTCCAGAAAACTGGTTCGTTTAATCGTTTCAGCAACAGAAAACTGGTAACACTGGTTCGTTTCAGCAGCAAAAACTGGTTCGTGAATTGTCAAGATTGGGTCTCGATTGATCGTGAATCGTGAACTCGTGAAGATTGGGTCTCGATTGAATCGAGTGCCGGATGATTCGTGAATCGTGATTCATGAAGATTGGGTCTAGATTGATCGTGAAGAATGAGAGACGGCTGATTGCTTCGATGGGGATTAATGGCTTCCTAGCCTTCCTGCTTGTCTGCTTCCATGATACTTCAATTCCATAGATCGGTAGACCATAGATGCCCTAGTCCTCTCACTCTCTCAATCAGATGAGGCGCCGATCGGTATACCATAGATCCCGTCCCCTTCCTTGTTCAGCATTTGTAGCCCAACGCATTGGTCCAAAAGCCCGGTAGAAGCTCCAAACAGACCAACCCAACATATATATAAAAGCCCAATTGGTATTTTTTTTGGGGGCCCTAGGCCAAGGCCTAGGTTCCTAAGCCCATTGGGCCGGCCCTGGTTTTACTTAGGGGTGTAAACAAACAATACAGTTCGTGAAATACTCGTAATCGGATCGGTTCGGTAAAAAGTTCGAACGAGCCGAGCCTTAACGAGCCCGAGCTCGAGCCCAAAAGTGTGGCTCGTTTAGTAATCGAGCCCGAGCTCGAGCTTTACATATCGAGCCTGAGCCGGCTCGCGAACGTTAACGAGCTTTTTGAATATATAATTTTTATTTATTATATTAAGTGTTTATTAATAAAATTAATTATTTTTATATATAAAATTATGATAAATATATTTAAATCAAATATTTTATGTTAAATTTTGAAAATATAATTATAAATATAATTAAATTAGTAATTAAATTAAATAAATAAAATCTAAACGAACCGAGCCGAGCTTGAGGCCGAATTTATCTAAACGAGCCGAGCTCGAGCCTTAACGAGCTCGGAATCGGCTCGGTTCGTTTACACCCCTAGACTTTTACTCTTTAATTCGCCTACAATCATATGTTTGGTTATTATTCCAACATAACATCAAAAAAATTTTAACTACATGATAGTAAGAGTTTAAGAAAGAAAAAAAAAACACGTCATTTTAGTTTTAGCGAACTTTTTTTTAAATAAAAGGTGTACGTAACTATGATCACTCTTTCATTTTAAAAAATAAAAATGTGATGATATTGCCCAAAAAAAAAATGAGAAAACTCATTTGCACAACTCAAATCAAATTTTGATTTCCACCATAACCTCTAAAAAAAATTATTTATGTGAATGAATCCATATTCCAACTCACTTCCCCTCCTAGAAAGGAAAGCTTCTAGTAGTCATAGTTAGAGAGGGTTGGTCCGTTTCACCGGTAAGGTTTCTATTTTATAACGCATTTATACGTACAATTTGTAGAGTATAACCGAAAACATAAACGAAATTTCTATTGAATGAATTGAAAGTCATGACTAATACTTTAAAATCAAATTATTTGTGGTTCGTCCACATATTTGATCGAATAAAATTCAATTCAAAATCAAATAACAAGTATGAATTCATAATTAATTTCTAATTGAACCCGTTGTTAGATCAAATTGAATGGAACCGAGGTATACAAAACATGGTCTAAAACTGTCTCTTTGCAATTTTGAAGAATTAATTTTCTTATATTTGCCACTCAATTAATATAAAACAAATTTTTTTATGTCAAAATTCGTCCCAGGGGCTCTGGCCCTTAGGGGTGTTCATCGGATCGGATAACGGTTTATTCGGGTTGTTCGGATTTGAAAATTTTAGGACCTTATCCGAAACCCGACCCGATCCGAATTTGAAAATTTTCTATCCGATCCGAATCTATCCGAAAAACCCGAATAAACCAATTTTTTCATCCGAATAATCCGAACAACCCGAATAACCCGAAAAAACAGGGTTTATTCGGGTTATTCGGATTGAATTCGGATATCCGATCCGAATAAACAGGATTTTGGATATCCGATATCCGATCCGATCCGAATTCGGAAAACGGATATCCGATCCGAATCTATCCGAATATCCGAATCTTTAATTCGGATCGGTTTTTTCGGGTTTCGGATACGATTCGGATTTCGGATTTTTTCGGATTTCGGATTTTTTGAACACCCCTACTGGCCCTTATACCCTGTCAGCCGTCCCTTGGACCCCGCTCCCTCCGTAAATGTTGCCTCCGAACCCCTGCCAGGACCCTTGAAACTCCCATTAAATCATAAAATCTTAAAAAACAAATGCATCTCGCATCTATCTTGTTTAATAAATTTTATGATTCAGATTGATTAATAAATTTAATTTAATTACACAAAAATATCTAACACAAATCATTTAGATAAAACTAAGTGGACGATTAAACGCCCTATTTGTGTAGGCCCTTAAGGGACAAAAGTAAAAGTGTACTAATTTTAACGTTATTTCAATTATTTTGTGAAAATAACGTTAAAATCATTGGGATGATCAACTTCAAACGATAGCTTTGAGCCGGGGACTCTTTTGGAGCAGCCTCTGTATCCCAATTGGGATAGGGGTAATGTTTGTATCTATCCTTCCCCTCCAGACCCTACTAAAAAGTGAGAATATACTGGGTAAGGTTGTTTGTCACACCCCCAAATTCCCACTCGTGGTGTCAGTCCACGTGGGTGTGACGTGGCCAGGATCACAGCTCATGGTCATATAGAACGACACTATATGAGTTACACAATCACACAGATTTGTAAAATAACATAGTTTCATTCAATAAGCAGCGGAAAATGTTTCAACATCATAAGTAAATAAGTTTGCAGCGGAAAGTAAATTGTTTAACAGACACTACATTATTCAAATTGGTTTAAAACCAGCAAATGCACACACAAGCCTAGGACATGAGTCTATATGCCGTTCAGACTCCTTAATGCTTCCTTGAGTGCGTCCTAGCGTGTGCTCCATTAATTACCTGAGAATACATGCGAAAAGTGTCAACTAAAAAGTTGGTGAGTTCACAGGTTTAGACGGACAAAAATAGTAAACAGACATATACTGGGTATGTTAAGTTTAGTTGTTGGATACTACGATCCGTGGAGTGTGTCAGTTCATCTTACCGATACTAGACTGTTTCCGTTTGCCTCCGCGAGTCATCGCTGAACTCGCAATTCCCATCGAAATTACACTCGTTATGACCTCCAGTCAACATTGGTGCCGAGTGGGGCTAGTCAAACCCAGTAGTACTACGTAATTACGACTCGTTTGTTTACACAACTAACGGTAAGGATAAGTGAGGACTTTAAGCGATAATAGTTACACTCGAAAATGGTTTTCACAACATACCAGTCATATATCTAAAACAGTAGCATTGTATTCTCACCCCAATAGTTTAACAAAACAGTTAAAGAGTAAAAGTGGGGCCGTAAACTCACCTGAGTTAGGTAGTGCGTGTTCTTCACGAGAACAGTGTAGCTCGCCGGCTAGTGGTTACCTATATCACATAGGTACCATAAGTTTGTGTTTGCATACATGTGGGTCTCACGGGACCGTGTTTGAGTTCAACGACTCCAAGTTGTTATGTGGGTCGGGTTGACCGTGTTTGACCATGTTTGACCGTGTTTGACCTAACGACCCGTTGGTGACGGTTTTTGGATCAAGTGCTCGTGTAACGTGCAGTTTAGTGTCGTGTGATGTGTACGGATACCAAAGTCACTTTTGTGAGGAAACTTACTAGTTATAGTAAGTTTCTATTTCAGGAAAGTTTCCAGTTTAGGCAATTCAAGCAACAATTCAAGACCGATTACTCTAATATGCATATTTATCCTAAGTGAGCATGTTAACACATAGTACATCATCATGTTAAAGCCTTTTAATTCACTTATCATGCATAAATCATATAACTTGTTTATACATTAGTTTTTCTAAAAATAAAGTTACTATAAATAGTAACCTAGTAGTTTTTGCATAAAGATGACCATCTAAACATTTGTAATCCATTTTATGTCACCAATCACCAAAATAAACCTTTTAACATCATCTAAACATATCATCATAATCCAAATCATAATTTAACATTACTTCATCAACAAAGTTATTAAAGTAGTAATTATGCTAAAATGACTATAATCATCCTTTTGACAAGTCTAACACTTCTATGTACCAAATAATCAACATCTAACTTCTAAATATCCTATTTAAACATAACTTATGAATCTAAACATACCAATGCGGTTATTTCATCACAAATGCATAACTTGTAACATTAAAGTTACTAAATTTAGCAATATTCACCAAATGATCATTTATCAACATAATCAATCATTTCTACTCTTTCAAATCATCATTAATAACACTCATAACCTCATTTCAATCTCCACAATCGTATAAAGCCACCTAGATCATACATTCATACATCTATATCATCATAAATCATCATTTTAATCAAAAAGGCTCATACTCATCATTTTAGATCATCATAATACACATTTAAATCATCATAGATCATTAAGAAATACATCTAAACTATCAAACCCAGAAGTAAAACTCGTGTATGTGCACTATGAGTGCTTGTATGTGGGCTTTAAGCCTTGCATGTGAGTGTAAAGGTGTGAAATGTGAGTTTTAAGCATAATGCTATCTTCCAAAGCTTCAAACTCCTGAAATGTTGATGATGACAGCCTCTAGAATCTCTTAGACAGCAGGTTTGAGTGAAAACAAGAGAGTAGTGGTGATGTTCAAGCTACAACCTTCTTCTCCTTCAAGTTCTTGGTGATTCTCAAGCTTCCAAGCTCCAATGGAGGTATTCAATGGCTTCCCAATGGTCAAATCAGGGTGTATCAGTCGAATAGGGAGAGGTATGGCCGAGAGATTGAGTGTGGAAGAAGTTAAATTGAGTGTGTGGAAGAAATGATGGGTTTAGTGAGTTTAAAAATAAAAATCTGCGACTCTGACTGACAGGCGTATCGCCTGACGTGAACCGCCGAAGCCAGGCGTTACGCGCGGATAAGTCCGGTTGAGGCGCATCTTTTCTTTCCCGCGCGCATCGCCTGAGGTTAGTGTACCGGTTCAGGCGTACCGCCTGGCCCATTTTTCAGGCCCAATAAGCTTGTTTTGCTATTTTGGGTCCATTTTTCGCGTGTTTCTTGATGACGGACATCGTTTCGAGCCGTATAAGCATCGTTTCACCTGTTTTAGGTTTTCTAGTACTTACGTGTAGCATAGGTGGACTGTGTTTTGATCCGTTCACCAACGTTCGTCATTCAAGACACGTGCGAGCATTGTACGATAATTCCTCGAATTATCGGTGTGTTCGAACTGTTGTGCCACGTGTCACACTAAGCATTCTCAATTCTAGTGCCACGTATGCAATAATAATACATATTATTATTTAAAATAAAGAAGTGCTGACCTGGAATTTGCGAGGTGTCACATCATCCCCCAGTTAATAGGAATTTCGTCCCGAAATTCAGTTCGTGTTGCTGGTGTTAGTCTGGTTGGAGAATAGGTGAGGGTATTTCTGTTTCATCTGGTCCTCTCGCTCCCATGTGTATTCCGGTCCTCGCCGTGAGTTCCAACGAACTTTTACAATTGGTATTTTACTGAGTTTCAACTTCTTGATTTCCCGATCCATGATTTCCACCGGTTCCTCAATGAAGTGAAGTTGTTCATCAATCTGAATTTCCTCTAAAGGAACTGCGAGCGTCTCGTCCGATAAGCATTTCTTAAGGTTCGAAACATGAAACACATTATGTACGCTACTCAATTCATGTGGTAGCTGTAGTTCGTAGGCCACAGGGCCTATCCGTTTAGTGATCTCGAATGGTCCGATATAGCGAGGGTTTAGCTTTCCCCGCTTTCCAAATCGAATCACTCCCTTCCAAGGCGAGACTTTAAGAAGTACTCGATCTCCCACTTGGAATTCCAAAGGCTTGCGCCTTTTGTCGGCGTAGCTTTTCTGTCGATCCCGAGCTGCTGCCATTCGGTTACGTATCTGCACGATCTTTTCAGTTGTTTCGTGCACGAGCTCAGGTCCGGTCAGTTGGCTTTCACCAACTTCTGCCCAACAAAGTGGTGATCTGCATTTACGTCCATAAAGTGCCTCAAAAGGTGCAGCTCCGATGCTGGTGTGATAACTGTTATTGTAAGAGAATTCCACCAAAGGTAGGTGAGTCTCCCAGCTGTTACCGAAGTCAATCACACAGGCCCGAAGCATGTCTTCTAGGGTTTGGATGGTTCGTTCACTCTGACCATCCGTCTGTGGATGATAAGCAGTGCTCATATCCAATCTCGTCCCGAGTGCCTTGTGTAAGGATTTCTAAAAATGTGCCGTGAAACGACTGTCTCGGTCGGATATTATAGAGATTGGAACTCCATGTCTGGATACGATTTCCTTTAAATAGATTCGGGTTAACTTTTCCAACTTGTCGGTTTCCTTAATCGGAAGAAAGTGTGCCGATTTCGTGAGTCGGTCTACGATAACCCAGATGGTATCGCAACCACTTGCTGTCTTTGGCAACTTGGTGATAAAATCCATGGAAATCTGTTCCCATTTCCAGACTGGGATTTCCGGTTGTTGGAGTAACCCTGACGGTTTCTGATATTCGACCTTGACCTTTGAGCAAGTCAGACACTTACTCACATAGGTTGCAATTTCTGATTTCATGTTAGGCCACCAATAAGTTGCCTTTAGGTCGTGGTACATCTTGTCAGAACCTGGATGTACTGAGTATCGACTCTTGTGAGCTTCATCCATCACTACTTCTCTCAATCCTCCGTAGCGTGGAATCCAAATTCGGTCCATCAGATAGTAAGCTCCGTCGTCTTTCTGTTTCATCTGTTTATCCATACCCCGCATAGCTTCGAGGATAAGGTTTTCCTTTTTCAGAGCTTCTTGTTGTGCGACTCGAATCTGATTAGGTAGCTCAGAATGAATGGTAAGTTGTAGTGCTCGTACGCGTTTGATTGTTTCCTTTCTACTTAACGCATCGGCTACTACATTGGCTTTCCCGGGATGATACTTGATTGCACAGTCATAATCACCTATCAACTCGACCCATCTGCGTTGTCTCATGTTTAGCTCCTTTTGGTCGAAAATGTGCTGTAGGCTCTTATGATCCGTGAATATAGTGCACTTGGTACCGTACAGATAGTGTCTCCAGATCTTCAATGCAAATACTACGGCTCCTAACTCCAGATCATGGGTCGTGTAATTTTTCTCGTGCACTTTCAATTGTCGTGACGCATAAGCTATGACCTTCTCGCGTTGCATCAGTACACAACCGAGTCCTTGCTTCGATGCGTCGCAGTAGACTACAAAGTCTTCGCACCCGTCTGGTAGTGATAGAATTGGTGCACTGCACAACTTCTGTTTCAACAAGTCAAAAGCAGCTTCTTGTTTTTCTCCCCATTCAAACTTCTTGTATTTATGCGTAAGGGAAGTTAATGATTGCGCAATCTTCGAAAATCCCTCGATAAACCGCCTGTAGTACCCGGCCAATCCCAAGAACTGTCGTACCTCTGTTGGAGTCTTAGGTGCAGTCCAGTTCTTAATTGCCGCAATCTTAGTTGGGTCTACATGTATCCCTTTCGTGTTTACTACGTGCCCAAGGAACTGAACTTCGCGAATCCAGAATTCACATTTTGAGAATTTCGCGTACAATTGTTCCTTCTTCAGTAGTTCTAAGACACGTCTCAAGTGTTCGGCATGTTCTTCTCGAGTCTTAGAATAGATCAGGATGTCATCAATGAATACGATTACGAACTTGTCGAGATATGGTTTACACACCCGATTCATGAGATCCATGAATACTGCCGGTGCGTTAGTCAGTCCAAAAGGCATTACCAGAAATTCGTAATGTCCGTACCGTGTTCTAAAGGCTGTCTTCGGTATATCTCCTTCTTGTACTCTGAGTTGATGGTAACCAGATCTTAAATCGATTTTTGAATAGTAGCTTGACCCTTGCAACTGATCAAACAGGTCGTCTATTCGAGGTAGAGGGTATCGATTCTTGATCGTCACCTTGTTCAGTTCTCGGTAGTCTATACACATACGGAATGAACCGTCTTTCTTCTTCACAAACAAGACCGGTGCTCCCCAAGGTGAGAAACTCGGTCGGATAAATCCTTTATCCAACAACTCCTGAAGTTGATTAGATAGTTCTTGCATTTCAGTAGGAGCCAATCGGTATGGTGCCTTGGCTATTGGTGCTGCTCCTGGTGTCAGATCTATCTGAAACTCCACTTGTCGTGCTGGTGGTAGTCCCGGTAGATCGTCAGGAAAAACTTCCGGATAATCGCGAACAACAGCGATGTCCTCAATCTTTCGTTCCTTCTTTGGTTGTTCGGAGATCAGAGCCAAAATGGCTGTGTATCCTTTCTGCAGGTATTTACTTGCCTTCATGCACGACATAATGTTTAGCGGTATCCCGCGTCGTTCTCCTTGGATTGAGATCTGCTCGCCACTTGGTAATGTAACTCGTACAATCTTCTCGTTACACACGATCTCAGCGTGGTTTGCAGATAACCACTCCATTCCAATCACCACGTCGAAGCTCCCAAGAGTTACCGGCATCAGGTCAATCACTAGTTGATGGTCTGCTAGTGTTAGAACACATCCCTTGATGATATGTTGTGTTTCGATCAGCTTGCCGTCCGCTAACTCTACGGTGTACTTATAGTCTAGTGGTGTTGGTGTCATATCAAACAGTTTACTAAATTCACTAGATATAAAACTTCTATCGGCACCGGTATCAAATAATATGCTAGCATAAACATTATTTAAGAGAAACGTACCGGTGACGACATTGGGATCATCTTTAGCTTCACCCGATCCAATTACGAATGCTCTTCCCCTTGCCGGGTTGCCTCCAGTGTTCTTGTTTTGTGGGCAATCTCGGCGCATATGCCCTGGCTTCCCGCAAGTGAAGCATCCCTTTAAGGTGTCATTTTTGTTGAGATTTGGATTGGGGTTTGATCGACATTCTTTAGCCAGATGTCCATTTCTGCCACAGTTGGTGCACTTGCCCTTTTTGCATGGGCCAAAATGATGATAGTTGCAGATGTTGCATTTTGGGCTGTTGCCCTGATATCCTCCCTTACCCTGAGTGTTCGGTTGGGTGGCAGTGAAAACCTTGGCAGGTGCAGGCCGGTGTTGGGTCGGTTGCTGAGGTGAGAAGGTGCGGTTGTTGCTGGGCTCCCACTTTCGCTTGATTTCCTGGGGTTTCAGATGTTCACCCCTCTTAGGCAATTTCCCTTGGGCTACTGCCTGATCCGTCAGTTTGTGTGCTAAGCGAATCAGTGGCTGGATGGTAGAGTGGTCGGATGCAGTCACTGTGCTCTGGATCTGTTCCGGCAATCCACTGATGAATTGCTCAATCTTTTTGTATTCCGGCGTCACCATCGCCGGGCATAGTTTGCACAGTTCATGAAACCGAGTACAGTACTTCTCGATTTCTGATCCTACCATCTTATGCACCCAGAACTCTTCCTCCAGTTTCCTGCTTTCATCCCGAGGACAGTATTCTTCGTGGAGCATCCTGGTGAAGTTGTCCCAAGGAATAGAGTTTGCAGTTTCAAGTCCAAGGGTTTGAACATGAGTGTTCCACCAGGTGAGGGCCGGTCCCTCCAGTGTTCCTGTAGCGTATTTCACCCGGTTTTCATCCAAGCATTCAGCCATAGAGAAGACTGACTCCAGCTTCTCTATCCAACGAAGTAGTCCTACTGCTCCTTCAGTACCTTGGAACTTGTGAGGGTGACAGCTCAGGAAAGCTTTAAACGAGCATCTCTTTGCTACTCCCCCATGCGATCCTGTGCATCGGATTTCATTGCAACGTGTTAGTGTCTAGACTGCCTATACTATGTTAGTCATGTTAGGCAAAAGTTAATACCATTGTTAGTGCCACTAGTCTCACTGGCATGTCGGTTAGCTTCGTACTCCGCGAGTACCTTGTTGAATTTGCGCTCGACCATCATGTCGATCCATGCCTTTTCGGCTTTGCGTTTGAGTCGGAGAGCATTGGTTCCTCTTCCAGACATGTTTCTATATGGAAAGGTTAGAATATTAGTTAGTACGAGTCAGAGTGTTAGCCAATTGTCATGTCAGAAGTCAAGTCAGAAGCCATATTATCAACAACAATAATTATAATAAGATAAATAAAGCAACATCATTCTCATTAGTAATAAAAGATTTGAGTACAATGATTTTCAAAAGAGATACTACAAAATTTGCACGAGCACATCCCGCTCGGCTAAGTAATACACAAGTAGAATACTGAAATAGAAATACTAACTAGACAATCGTGGAGTGTGAATCTCCACTATCGACAGGACCATCATCATCCTCCTCATCAGGATCCTCGTCTGGATCTTCGTCAAAGTCCTCTTCTTCGAGGTTTACAGCCTCGAATTGAGGTCCTTGATCCGGTTCCTCTTCTGGTTCCATGAGTAGCTGGTCAGCCCAGGCGTTCTGAAGCGCTGCCTGGTTCTCTCCCGCGACATCCTCTACTGCGACCAGTCGCTCACCATGGTTCTGAACTACAGTAGTGACTTCCTCTTGTCGTTCTTCTAACTGTGTTGTCCGGTTCCGGAGTTCCGCTATCTCATCCACTACCTGTCCCCGCAAGTGATCTAACTGCTCTTGGAGACGTTGGTTCTCCTTTCGAAGAGCCATAATTTCCTCATCACGCTCACGCGCCCTACTGGCCTCACGAGTAGTTCGAGCAACATGGGCTGCGAAAGCCCGCTCTAGTGACACCTCAAGTGACGGTAGTCGGTGTGCTCGGTTATCATCTGTCCGTTCTCGCAGAAGGGGTACTCTCTCGTCGATGATCCAGTCCCACACAGTGCGTGGGTACCAAGTCCACGACCTGGCGCACTTGGCAATGCGTGCCCTTCTGCCTACTCAAAGTCCTCTGGGTACATGATGTCTCTAACTCGCTGACGACTCTCCTCTGTCAGCTCATACTCAGCAGGTCGTTTCCCCGGGTTACGTCCCGTGTCATCACTGTCATCAGTCATCCTGTAAGTTCTAAGTCAGTCAGTAATAGTTCACAGTAATAATAATAATACGAGTGTGAAAGTTCTAAGTGTAGTGTCTATTGTAGAGCAGTGGCTATAGTCTAATTTTACTACATGCAAACCTAGTTCCCTATAACCAAGGCTCTGATACCAGTCTGTCACACCCCCAAATTCCCACTCGTGGTGTCAGTGCACGTGGGTGTGACGTGGCCAGGATCACAGCTCATGGTCATATAGAACGACACTATATGAGTTACACAATCACACAGATTTGTAAAATAACATAGTTTCATTCAATAAGCAGTGGAAAATGTTTCAACATCATAAGTAAATAAGTTTGCAGCGGAAAGTAAATTGTTTAACAGACACTACATTATTCAAATTGGTTTAAAACCAGCAAATGCACACACAAGCCTAGGACATGAGTCTATATGCCGTTCAGACTCCTTAATGCTTCCTTGAGTGCGTCCTAGCGTGTGCTCCATTAATTACCTGAGAATACATGCGAAAAGTGTCAACTAAAAAGTTGGTGAGTTCACAGGTTTAGACAGACAAAAATAGTAAACAGACATATACTGGGTATGTTAAGTTTAGTTGTTGGATACTAAGATCCGTGGAGTGTGTCAGTTCATCTTACCGATACTAGACTGTTTCCGTTTGCCTCCGCGAGTCATCGCTGAACTTGCAATTCCCATCGAAATTACACTCGTTATGACCTCCAGTCAACATTGGTGCCGAGTGGGGCTAGTCAAACCCAGTAGTACTACGTAATTACGACTCGTTTGTTTACACAACTAACGGTAAGGATAAGTGAGGACTTTAAGCGATAATAGTTACACTCGAAAATGGTTTTCACAACATACCAGTCATATATCTAAAACAGTAGCATTGTATTCTCACCCCAATAGTTTAACAAAACAGTTAAAGAGTAAAAGTGGGGCCGTAAACTCACCTGAGTTAAGTAGTGCGTGTTCTTCACGAGAACAGTGTAGCTCGCCGGCTAGTGGTTACCTATATCACATAGGTACCATAAGTTTGTGTTTGCATACATGTGGGTCTCACGGGACCGTGTTTGAGTTCAACGACTCCAAGTTGTTATGTGGGTCGGGTTGACCGTGTTTGACCATGTTTGACCGTGTTTGACCTAACGACCCGTTGGTGACGGTTTTTGGATCAAGTGCTCGTGTAACGTGCAGTTTAGTGTCGTGTGATGTGTACGGATACCAAAGTCACTTTTGTGAGGAAACTTACTAGTTATAGTAAGTTTCTATTTCAGGAAAGTTTCCAGTTTAGGCAATTCAAGCAACAATTCAAGACCGATTACTCTAATATGCATATTTATCCTAAGTGAGCATGTTAACACATAGTACATCATCATGTTAAAGCCTTTTAATTCACTTATCATGCATAAATCATATAACTTGTTTATACATTAGTTTTTCTAAAAATAAAGTTACTATAAATAGTAACCTAGTAGTTTTTGCATAAAGATGACCATCTAAACATTTGTAATCCATTTTATGTCACCAATCACCAAAATAAACCTTTTAACATCATCTAAACATATCATCATAATCCAAATCATAATTTAACATTACTTCATCAACAAAGTTATTAAAGTAGTAATTATGCTAAAATGACTATAATCATCCTTTTGACAAGTCTAACACTTCTATGTACCAAATAATCAACATCTAACTTCTAAATATCCTATTTAAACATAACTTATGAATCTAAACATACCAATGCGGTTATTTCATCACAAATGCATAACTTGTAACATTAAAGTTACTAAATTTAGCAATATTCACCAAATGATCATTTATCAACATAATCAATCATTTCTACTCTTTCAAATCATCATTAATAACACTCATAACCTCATTTCAATCTCCACAATCGTATAAAGCCACCTAGATCATACATTCATACATCTATATCATCATAAATCATCATTTTAATCAAAAAGGCTCATACTCATCATTTTAGATCATCATAATACACATTTAAATCATCATAGATCATTAAGAAATACATCTAAACTATCAAACCCAGAAGTAAAACTCGTGTATGTGCACTATGAGTGCTTGTATGTGGGCTTTAAGCCTTGCATGTGAGTGTAAAGGTGTGAAAGGTGAGTTTTAAGCATAATGCTACCTTCCAAAGCTTCAAACTCCTGAAATGTTGATGATGACAGCCTCTAGAATCTCTTAGACAGCAGGTTTGAGTGAAAACAAGAGACTAGTGGTGATGTTCAAGCTACAACCTTCTTCTCCTTCAAGTTCTTGGTGATTCTCAAGCTTCCAAGCTCCAATGGAGGTCTTCAATGGCTTCCCAATGGTCAAATCAGGGTGTATCAGTCGAATAGGGAGAGGTATGGCCGAGAGATTGAGTGTGGAAGAAGTTAAATTGAGTGTGTGGAAGAAATGATGGGTTTAGTGAGTTTAAAAATAAAAATCTGCGACTCTGACTGACAGGCGTATCGCCTGACGTGAACCGCCGAAGCCAGGCGTTACGCGCGGATAAGTCCGGTTGAGGCGCATCTTTTCTTTCCCGCGCGCATCGCCTGAGGTTAGTGTACCGGTTCAGGCGTACCGCCTGGCCCATTTTTCAGGCCCAATAAGCTTGTTTTGCTATTCTGGGTCCATTTTTCGCGTGTTTCTTGATGACGGACATCGTTTCGAGCCGTATAAGCATCGTTTCACCTGTTTTAGGTTTTCTAGTACTTACGTGTAGCATAGGTGGACTGTGTTTTGATCCGTTCACCAACGTTCGTCATTCAAGACACGTGCGAGCATTGTACGATAATTCCTCGAATTATCGGTGTGTTCGAACTGCTGTGCCACGTGTCACACTAAGCATTCTCAATTCTAGTGCCACGTATGCAATAATAATACATATTATTATTTAAAATAAAGAAGTGCTGACCTGGAATTTGCGAGGTGTCACATTGTTGTTGTTGTTTTAAGTGGACGATTAACATTAAAATGTATAATATTAACTCTTTGAAATGTGTTTAGTACTTGAGGAATGTCACACAATTACGCTTGCAAGAGACTTCATTTCATTTAACCTGAAGGAATAAGTGAAATTATCCTTTTAGTCATTACAATTTAATAATGTAATTATCTTTTGTTTATTTATAAAGTTAACGCAGTGTGCTTTTCTTTCCTCCTGCTTTTGTATTGCTTTCAACCTCACCTTGTGTATTTGTGTAAGAGACTATTTCACACGGGTTGAACATGGTTTTTGAAGACGTGACATATGATAATCTTTTATAATTTTTACTAAATGAAAAGGAAAAATGATATCCAAAGATATATGCGCGTGAAAGAAAAGAAACCCTAACAAGAGGAAAAACGGTTTCTAAAGTGGGCTCCACCAAAAAGGAATTGCCCTCATAATCCAAACAGACAGATATGAGGGATCCACTGTAATCTTAACGCCTATATAAGGTCAGGTGAAAGAGAGAAAGCCTCTCATCACCATCGTCCATAATCACACATACACACACACCAAATCAAATTCCTTGAACCATCTTCCTTCCTCAGAGAAAGTACATTGGCATTGCTAAGCTCACAAAAGGATGATGGCATAGAGATCGGTTAATTGGAAAACTCAACCCTGATTGTTCCGATTAATACATCTTCATTGGCGCCATCCGTGGGACGCGGCAGTCTCCTCCTTCATCATCCTGAGCATAGAATGATGAATCCAGGGAATCCAGGAAATCCAGGAAGCGGGTCGTTGTCCTTCTCCTTCTCTCCTCCGTCTCATCAAGCTACGACAGCAACTGTGGTGCATACGGGGACGCCCCTAGTAATCCCTGCGGGAAGAAGAGATGGGGAAGAGGCAGAGAGTTCGTCTTCGGATCACACAATTCCAAGGGTCTCAATACAGCCAAATAGCACAGTTCCTTCGGTGATCCCTTTCTCGTCAGGGGTGGCGGCGACCGGTATTCCCCCTTTCTTGTATGGTATGTCCTCCAACTTTCTACCCCCATACTATCACCAAACACCTTTTGTTCCTTCCACTTTCAATCATTCGCCATCACAAACCTCTGTATGCACCAATCCTCTAGCTCTACTGATTAGACCGTCATGCTCCTTTGTTTCAAGGGACCAAATGCGACCCAAGGAGCTGTACCGGTAATAACAAATCCTTTGACTATAGGAGGAAGTTATGGAACGGTTCCGATGGTACCATACACCTCGTACGCACCGAACACCCCTATGCCGCAATACTACGAGGCCTTTTCTACACCGGGGGGTCGTTATCCCATGAGGCGATGCTGCCCAATTTGAGGACACAATTACAGTTCTCAAATATATCACCAACGACAACGATCAACAGCAGCAACGTGGTTTGTCCAACTTATAACCCTAATCCTCAGGTGTATCCTTTTATCGTAGATTATAATCAACCATACAAACCCCCAGAGTTGGCAATGAAGTCCAAATTTGTGGCACCCATTGCCTTGGCGGAGTTCCATCGCAAGTTGAAGATGCCCACCAACGTGGGAAACTACGACGGGCTCACTGACCCTGAAGATCATTATAACGTCTTCGTGAGTGCAGGAGGTGTGGAGCAATGGACCATGTGTAATCTTTACGATTTTCAGTATTTAAATATAATATATAATGGTGTCTTATTTATAAATTGTATTATTTTATTATAAATGCAATTTATTATCTTTAAAAATCTTTATAAACATAAATAGATTTATAAATGTATATTAGAAAAGTTTATATATAAATTATTCTGATAAAATACCTATTATATTTTATTTATTATATAAATAAAATATCATAACTCATATTCGTATGATAATCATCATAAGTTTTATAAACATAATTTATTTTATAAAGCTAATACAAAATTCTTAGAACCAAAAACTTTTAGTCTAAATCCCAAAACTTTAGGAATACTAATGTGATTAGGATTTCTTATTTTAGAATTAAAGTATCAATCTTGATTGGTTATTCATTCATACTTATTCATTTTAGGGTAACGTACGATTTAGTGTTTAGCAACAATTGTTGTTATACCACTTGATTATCGCTACGCAACCCGTGAGTTTTCTTATACTCCCTTTTTACATTTTTGTAATCTTTGGGATGTTGCACATGTCATATCAAACAATGTTATTCTAGAGTCATAAACAAATACTATGATGCAATTATATAGTTTAAGTTAGAATTAGATTTGAATGTTATGTGTTACCTATTTGTTTGTATGTGTTATTATTATGGGATTATCATATACAATACATTATGTCACACCCCCAATTTTCAACTAACGGAATCATACCGTTTGGGAACGTGACAAACCAGGATCTCAGATCATTAGACATAACGAAGACCTCTATATGAATTTCAAAACATACTTTGGTCTAAAACTGTAACATCAAAGTTTTTAAAGTTTGCGGAAGCGTTTTAAAACAATAACCAAAGTAACAGTTGTAACTTGTAAATTACAAAACAAAATCCCCAAATGTGTAATTCAAACAATATAAATGTAAAACATGCATGCGACTCAATCTCCTAGTCCATGCCTGCTTTCTTGTGCACCTTAGCGTCCTGAGAAAACATGTAAATCAAGTCAACACAAAGGTTGGTGCATAACACAGGTTTAAGCATTCACAATGTTTAAAACAACAGTTTGAATATCAAGTTTGCAGATAACATAATCACACATGCATAGTCATGATAGCTAGTCATTTATACTATTTACATAAGAGGTCGACACCGAAGCTGACGATTGCCATGCTATAGCATGTTTTTGCCTTGCCACTATTGTCTAGCACAAACAATAGTAATGAATGTTTGGTCAGTCAAACACCTGCGTAGATCCCATCTACCAGGTGAGGTTTGTCAAACCTAATAGATCTATTTCCAACTACCACGCTTTGCGCTACGGCAAACTAAACGGTTCGAAGTGTAAGGACTTTTAAATGCTATGTTGTCACAAAATGTAAACAGCTAACTCATGCAAGTGATATGTATCTAAAATGTTTGTTGCACATGTTTTCTCCCCCAAAACAGTTTAAAATAAGAAAGGGGCCGTGTACGCACCTTTGATTTTTGCAGAATGATCAAACACTCGTAAACTTGCGTAGAAAATCCTCTACGAAGAATCTGTGTTTAAATAATAACTTTGCGTTATTCGGAATGTCCTTTAATATGTGAAATCACATACGTGTCAACATACGTATGTTAAATTTGTTAGAAACGTGTATACGTAAGTACGTGTGTCTTTGAAATCGTTTAAGTAAACCATATAAACATATATATACATATATATGATTTTGTTGGAATATGCGAAATTATACGCGATTATAACTTCGGATAAAAATATAGATTTTATCATTTCAAAGTGTTCGTATTTTTGTTACGGTTCCAACGCAACTTGAACGGACTAAATCGGAGTTATAATGAAAGATTTATGACAAAATCACTAAAATGATTTAAAAACCTAAAAACCCAAAAACCGGCAGAGGCCGGGTTCGAACCCGCGACCTCCACCTCTTAGTACACACACCTCACCATCTCATCTATCTCAACTTTCATTAACATGTTTCATTTGAAATTATTTTATCAATTAACATCGAGTTTCCCCTTCTTCTTACTATAGCCGAAGCAAAGGTCTCCAAATCGAACTCCAAATTCGAATCCGATCAACCCTTAATCTATGGGGCTATTATTCCTTGAATCCAGACGCATCTAATCATCATTTTAATTTAGCAATTTTGTCAAAATAATACGGTTTTAAGACCCTAACAGTTTCGAACCTTAACCCCATTCTCATCAATTCGAATTCATCAAATTCGATTGTGTTTGACTTTAAATCCATATGGTTTTCATTTAACCAACAATTTCGAACCTCTCTGTGCTAATTAATTGATTTAACAGACACATTCAAGTTGAAAACCCCAATTCAAACATAGTAATAAACCCTAAAAATCGAAACCTCCTAATTCGTTGTTTCTAGATGGAATTAACCTAGGGTTATCCTTGATCGGTTCATTCTGAAACTAACCATAACAATTAATTTGATTTTAAAGCATGTTTGATTAAAAACCCCCAAACCGTTTCTTCGAACAAGCCCTAGAATTCGAACCTATACAATTCGATGTTCTTTGATCAGACCCACTTAGGGATTTCTTTAAGATGATGTTTTAGAAACTCACCATATAACTTAATTTGATTCTTACATCCATTTGTATCAATTCCCCCAAAACCGTTTTTACTTAGAACCCTAGAATCCAAATTCAAAGAATACGATATTATAAATCAAAATTGACTTAGGTTTAACTCTAGTCGGCCCTTTTAGGTGTTATAGGAATGATCAGTTACTTGTTTTGATGTCGGATTGATGTGGTTCACTTGTAAGCCCTAGTTTCGGCTACCCCACGATCAATTCTTCAAACCGAAGCTTCCGTGATCGAATTGCTGCTTGAAATCACTTCTAAAGATGCCGAATGATATGAAGGAATGCTCAATTGTGAGAAATGTTGTCGAATTCTGTGAATTTGATGACTAGGGGCTACGGTTACAACCTTTCTAGTTCTCTAAGGTTTAATGCGACCAATTAATGTATCAAGAACGTGTGTTAACTGTTACAAATCATCAAATTGATGATTACAACTGATTAATTTCAGTTATTACCTGATTTTAATGTCCAATTCGAATCCAATTGCCACTAAGTCCGAATTTTGACTCATAAAAGTCAAAATTTACACTTCTACTCCTTTACAGGTTAAAATCTCATAATTTAGGTATTCTAGACTTTATGTTACTTAATTCTAATCCGTTAGATCTGATTTTGTTCGATTACATAACATTTCGGTTTACAAAGTTGAACCGAAAATCCCGAATTGTCACTAATCGGGCTACTTAGAACATTGTTGGGCTTAATTAATCTTTTTGGTCCTCATAAAACAATTGGGCCTACCTTGGGCCTCCCTTGGCCTCATTGGGCCTTCCTTGGCCTTATTGGGCCTCCCTTGGCCTCATTGGGCCTTCCTTGGCCTTATTGGGCCTTATAACTTACAATTGGGCTTCAATTGGGCCTCATAACATACAATTTGGTCTACGAGGGTTAACGAGGTTATTTCGAAAAGTCGGATTGTCACATCATCCCCTTGTTGAAAGAATTTTCGTCCCGAAAATTAGTAAGTGTTAGAGGTAGTTAGGAAACTACTTACGAGTTTAAATCGTACGTGTTAGTGTGATTTGATCATTCTGTGTTCACACACAAAATCTCATGCTTGCAACATCACAACTAAATGTGATCATTCAATGTGACTGTTTGCGTGTACACTAGTTAGTTCACCTAACTGTGACTGTTTGTGTTTGATCATACTGTGTTGTGTAACCTCACACATAGTGAGTGTCTGTAATTGTTTGTACTATGCAACCCCGCACATAGCAAAATAATCATGCATGTACTACCATAACATGTAACATATGAAATGTAGCACATAAAATGTATAAAATGTAATGTAGCACAAATGTTTATAACAAAACCAATTGAATAAAATGTTTGTGCTTACAGTTTAAAATCTGAAGTGTTGATGTGTGAAGCATCACGTCATCCCCTTGTTGAAGGAAATTTCGTCCCGAAATTTAACGTGCGCTCTCAGTGTTTGTAGTTGCTGTTTTGAACAGATGAGGATACTTCTTCATCATTTGATCTTCCCGTTCCCATGTGAATTCAGGACCACGTCTTGAATTCCACCGAACTTTGACTATCGGAATCTTGCTTTGCTTAATTTCTTTGACCTCTCGGTCCATGATTTCTGCTGGTTCTTCAATGAATCGTAACTGTTCATCTACTTGTATTTCTTCCAACGGTACAATCAATGTCTCATCAGAAAGACATTTCTTTAAGTTCGATACGTGAAAGACATCATGAACTCCACTAAGTTCATCCGGTAATTTGAGTTGATACGCAACCGGACCAATCCTTTTCAGGATCTCAAAAGGTCCTACGTACCGTGGACTAAGCTTTCCGCGCTTTCCAAATCGTATCACACCTTTCCAAGGTGATACCTTTAGAAGAACTCGGTCTCCTACTTGAAATTCCAACGGTTTACGACGTTTGTCAGCATAACTCTTCTGTCGATCCCGGGCCGCTGCCATACGGTTCCGGATTTGAACTATCTTCTCTGTCGTCTCGTGCACCCGTTCAGGACCTGTTATCTGACTGTCACCAATTTCAGCCCAGCAAACTGGTGAACGACATTTGCGACCATACAAAGCTTCAAACGGTGCTGCTTGAATACATGTATGATAACTATTATTGTAAGAGAATTCCACTAACGGTAAGTGATTCTCCCAGCTATCACCAAAGTCAATTACACAAGCTCGTAACATATCCTCGAGCGTTTGAATCGTACGTTCACTTTGACCGTCGGTCTGTGGATGATAGGCGGTACTCATATCCAAGCGAGTTCCCAGTGACTTATGAAGTGATTTCCAAAAGTTGGAAGTAAATCGGGCATCCCGATCTGATATGATAGAGATTGGCACGCCATGCCGTGCTACCACTTCCTTGATGTAAATGCGAGTCAGTTTCTCCATCTTATCAGTTTCCTTGATTGCTAAGAAGTGTGCAGATTTCGTTAATCGATCAACAATTACCCATATTGTATCACAACCACTCGGTGTACGGGGTAACTTAGTAATGAAGTCCATCAAAATCTGTTCCCATTTCCACATCGGTATCTCTGGTTGTTGCAGTAAACCTGATGGCTTCTGGTATTCAACTTTGACTTTCGAACAAGTCAAACATTTGCTAACGTACTTAGCAATATCAGCTTTCATGTGAGGCCACCAATACAGTGCCTTCAAATCATGATACATCTTGTCTGATCCCGGATGGACTGAATACCTGAACTTGTGTGCTTCATCCATCACGAGTTCCCTTAAACCTCCATACAAAGGTATCCACATTCGATTAATGAAATAACGAATTTCATCAGGTTTAACATCCAATTGTTCTTCCATTCCTCGTAAGGATTCCTGTACCAAGTTTTCCTTTTTCAAAGCCTCGATCTGAGCACTGCGTACCCTGTCAGGTAAATCAGTATGTATAGTCATCACAAGTGCGCGAACCCGTCTTGTTGAAGTATCTTTTCTGCTTAAAGCATCAGCTACCACATTAGCTTTTCCCGGGTGATACTTAATTGCGCATTCATAATCGTTCAACAACTCAACCCATCGTCGCTGTCTCATATTAAGCTCCTTCTGATCAAAGATATGTTGCAAACTCTTATGATCAGTGTAAATGGTACACTTAGTTCTATACAAATAATGCCTCCAAATCTTCAAAGCAAAAACTACTGCTCCTAACTCCAAATCATGAGTAGTGTAATTCTTTTCGTGTGGTCGTAGTTGCCTTGAAGCGTAAGCAATCACTTTATCACGTTGCATCAACACACATCCTAAACCCTGTGCAGATGCATCACAATACACCACAGAGTCTTCTGTTCCTTCCGGTAAGGACAGAATCGGTGCACTACAGAGTTTCTGTTTCAACAACTGGAATGCAGCTTCCTGTTTATCCGTCCAGTTATACTTCGTTCCTTTATGCGTAAGAGCTGTAAGTGGTTGAGCGATCTTTGAGAATCCCTCAATGAATCGTCGGTAGTAACCCGCCAAACCAAGGAATTGTCGTACCTCGGTAGGGGTCTTTGGCGCTTCCCAATTCTTAATCGCTTCAATCTTTGCTGGATCAACATGTATACCCTTTTCGTTGACTATATGACCCAAGAATTGTACTTCTCGCATCCAGAAGTCACATTTCGAGAACTTAGCATACAATTGTTCCTGTTTCAGTAATTCTAGTAGCAATCGAAGATGTTCAGCATGCTCCTCCTCAGTCTGAGAATAGATGAGAATGTCATCAATGAAAACAATGACAAACTTATCAGGATAAGGTTTACAAACACGATTCATGAGATCCATGAATACAGCTGGAGCGTTTGTCAACCCAAATGGCATGACCAAGAACTCATAATGGCCATAGCGAGTCCTGAATGCTGTCTTTGGAATATCCTCCTCCTGAACTCTTAGTTGATGATAACCCGATCTGAGATCAATCTTCGAGTAGTAACTCGAACCTTGCAACTGATCGAACAGGTCGTCAATTCTGGGTAACGGATACCGGTTCTTGATAGTAACCTTGTTAAGTTCCCGGTAATCGATACACATACGGAAAGTCCCGTCCTTCTTCTTAACAAACAAAACTGGAGCTCCCCACGGTGAAAAACTAGGTCGTATGAATCCCTTATCCAACAACTCTTGCAATTGTGTAGATAATTCTTGCATCTCAGACGGTGCAAGTCGATAAGGCGCCCTAGCTATCGGTGCTGCATCTGGTGTAAGGTCGATTCGGAATTCCACTTGTCTGATAGGCGGTAATCCCGGTAAGTCTTCTGGAAATACCTCCGGAAATTCACAAACTACTGGTATATCTTCAATCTTCTTCTCAGCTACCGGCTTTTCAGTTATAAGTGCTATAACTGCCGTATGACCTTTCCGCAGACATTTGTGTGCTTTCATACAAGATATGAGACGCAGTGGTGTACTGCTCTTCTCGCCTTGTACATACAATGTCTCTCCATGCGAAAGAGGTATACGAACGATCTTTTCATGGCATACTATTTCAGCCTGGTTTTTGGATAACCAGTCCATGCCAATGACTACATCAAAACTGCCTAAGGCAATAGGCATAAGATCAATTTCTAATGTTTGACCCATCAAATCAAGGATACATACCTTAAGAATATGTTCCACTACAATTAACTTACCATCAGCTAATTCCACAGTGTATGGACTATCTAAGGCAGTGGGACTAACATTTAGCAACTTAGAAAGGGAACTAGATACAAAACTCCGATCGGCACCAGTGTCAAATAACATAGAGGCATAGTGATTATTTAAGAGGAACGTACCCGTAACAATGTTGGGATCCTCCCGTGCTTGACGTCCTCCAATCACAAACGCTCTGCCTCTAGCACCATTGTTGTTGTTATTGTTGTTATTGGTGCCATTATCGTTATCATTGCCGTTGCCGTTACCATTTGCATTATTATCCCCACCTTTCTTGAGTTGTGGGCAATCCTTCTTAAAGTGCCCCATCTTGCCACACTCAAAACAACCCTTCTGTGCGTTGTTCTGATTGTTATTGTGATTGTTTTGCAGCTCTCCGCGACAATCCTTAGCCGCATGCCCAATCTTACCACACCTTTGACACTTAGCTCTATCACATTGATTTCCCGCATGATGAAATCCACACCTGTTGCACTTTGGGTGTTTACCAATATAACCCCCTGATGATGATGATTGCTGACCACTGTTTGAATTGTGGTAAGACTTGTTTGAATCTTGTTTCCGGTTCTGCTGAAATGACTGTTGGTTGAAATTCTTGGTGTTGCTGCTCTCCTACTTCCTTTTGTGGTCTCCCACCTTGGTAGCTGATGTTCGTTTAGGAAGAGTCCCCTGTAATACTGCCTGATCAGTCAGTTGATGCGCTAAACGAACAGCTTGTTGAATGGTGGTGGGATTTGCAGAAGTAACCAATCCCTGAATCTGAGGCACCAATCCCCCGATGTACCTCTCTATCCATTTACTAACTGGAGTAACCATATGAGGTAGAAGTCTGGCCAGTTCGTGTGATCGAGTAGTGTACTCCTCGATATTTGATCCCTCCATCTTGAGGTGCCAGTACTCTTCCTCTAGTTTCTGCATCTCACTGCGAGGGCAGTACTCCTCCTGCAGTAAAGTTTTGAAGCCATTCCAAGTCAAGGCATTAGCCTCACCCAACCCCAAGGTCTGAACATTCGAGTTCCACCAAGTTAATGCTGGACCCTCCAATGTTCCTGTAGCATACTTCACCTTGCTTTCATCAGGACAGTTGCACATCTCAAACACAGATTCAGCCTTTTCAATCCATCGAAGGAGTCCTATGGCCCCCTCCGACCCTTTGAAGTTGTGTGGCTTACAGTCCAAGAACATCTTGAACGTGCATGCCTGTGGGTTAGCCAGTCCCCCTTCGGGACCCTGTGGCCCTGTGGTGTGTGTCTGAGCATAGTGCGCGATTGCCTCCGCGACTCTGTTATTAATTAGCTCGTTGAGCTCAGCAACTGTCATGTGGATGTTCTCGTTTGCCATTATCTTCCTAGTTAAAAGAAATGTTAGAGCGTTATCAAGATCCAATGTGACATGTGTAAACAAAACAACAAACACAACATGTAATGTACAAATCAATACAACTGTTGGTAATAAGTAGAAATTTTCAATAGATAATAATCTGGTTTGAGTACAATACTTTTGAAATCAAACATAAGTTTTCAAACTTCTAATGTAGGAACACAACCCGTTCCTAATAAGTTTAAACAAAACAAAGAAAATCAATCATCCTCAACAGTGGATTCAGGATCAGAATCAACAACTGGTGCTGGTTCTTCCCCTTCCTCCTCTTCTTCATTCTCCGAGGCCACCAAGTCTTCCAAGGCTTCAAGTCTGCCTTCCAGAATCTCAGCTCGGTTCTGTGAATCTTCAAGACGACCAATCAAATTAATCATCTCATCCCGCATATCATTGACCAGATGGGCAAGATTATCTTGTCTTTCGTTCGCATCCCAGAGTTCCCGAACGTTATACTCAATCCTATCGTTCGCCCAGTACAAGTCTTCACGCAGCTTGGCAATCTCCTCAGCATCAGTCCGTTGCCTCTTAGGCTCCGGAACATCTAATACAGGTGGTGGATGGGTAGAAGGTCCCTCAGCAGGGATCTCCTGAGTACCCTCCACTGGCTCCTCCTCCGGATCCTCATCCGGGTCCTCATTCGGATCCTCCTCCGGATCCTCCTCTGGGTCCTCCTCTGGATCCTCCTCCGGATCCTCCTCCGGATCTGAATCATCCCTCTCATATGGTGGAGGAGATGGAATAGGTGGTGCTGGTGATGACGGTGGTGCTGGAACTATCGGCTCCTCATCCTCAGAATCATCAATGTAGATATACGGTACTGATGATGAAGATGCCATGCCTGTTACATAATACCATATGTAAGTGCAGTGCCATGGAATGTGTAAGCAAGTCAATTACATAATGCCATATGTAATTTCTAAGTAATATGTGTAAGCATATGTGTCTAATGTCTAACAGTCATAGTCTAAGTCTACAAATGCAAACCTAGTTCGCTATAACCAATGTCTCTGATACCAATCTTCCCCTTCTTCTTACTATAGCCGAAGCAAAGGTCTCCAAATCGAACTCCAATTCGAATCCGATCAACCCTTAATCTATGAGGCTATTATTCCTTGAATCCAGACGCATCTAATCATCATTTTAATTTAGCAATTTTGTCAAAATAATACGGTTTTAAGACCCTAACAGTTTCGAACCTTAACCCCATTCTCATCAATTCGAATTCATCAAATTCGATTGTGTTTGACTTTAAATCCATATGGTTTTCATTTAACCAACAATTTCGAACCTCTCTGTGCTAATTAATTGATTTAACAGACACATTCAAGTTGAAAACCCCAATTCAAACATAGTAATAAACCCTAAAAATCGAAACCTCCTAATTCGTTGTTTCTAGATGGAATTAACCTAGGGTTATCCTTGATCGGTTCATTCTGAAACTAACCATAACAATTAATTTGATTTTAAAGCATGTTTGATTAAAAACCCCCAAACCGTTTCTTAGAACAAGCCCTAGAATTCGAACCTATACAATTCGATGTTCTTTGATCAGACCCACTTAGGGATTTCTTTAAGATGATGTTTTAGAAACTCACCATATAACTTAATTTGATTCTTACATCCATTTGTATCAATTCCCCCAAAACCGTTTTTACTTAGAACCCTAGAATCCAAATTCAAAGAATACGATATTATAAATCAAAATTGACTTAGGTTTAACTCTAGTCGGCCCTTTTAGGTGTTATAGGAATGATCACTTACTTGTTTTGATGTCGGATTGATGTGGTTCACCTGTAAGCCCTAGTTTCGGCCACCCCACGATCAATTCTTCAAACCGAAGCTTCCCTGATCGAATTGCTGCTTGAAATCACTTCTAAAGATGCTGAATGATATGAAGGAATGCTCAATTGTGAGAAATGTTGTCGAATTCTGTGAATTTGATGACTAGGGGCTACGGTTACAACCTTTCTAGTTCTCTAAGGTTTAATGCGACCAATTAATGTATCAAGAACGTGTGTTAACTGTTACAAATCATCAAATTGATGATTACAACTGATTAATTTCAGTTATTACCTGATTTTAATGTCCAATTCGAATCCAATTGCCACTAAGTCCGAATTTTGACTCATAAAAGTCAAAATTTACACTTCTACTCCTTTACAGGTTAAAATCTCATAATTTAGGTATTCTAGACTTTATGTTACTTAATTCTAATCCGTTAGATCTGATTTTGTTCGATTACATAACATTTCGGTTTACAAAGTTGAACCGAAAATCCCGAATTGTCACTAATCGGGCTACTTAGAACATTGTTGGGCTTAATTAATCTTTTTGGTCCTCATAAAACAATTGGGCCTACCTTGGGCCTCATTGGGCCTCCCTTGGCCTCATTGGGCCTTCCTTGGCCTTATTGGGCCTCCCTTGGCCTCATTGGGCCTCCCTTGGCCTTATTGGGCCTTATAACTTACAATTGGGCTTCAATTGGGCCTCATAACATACAATTTGGTCTACGAGGGTTAACGAGGTTATTTCGAAAAGTCGGATTGTCACACATTAGTACTAGTAGCCTTTAATTAACATGACTTATGTTCATGTTTAATATTAAAGGTGAAATTGCCAAAAACTATTTAGTATTACTAGTAGCCTTTCTTTAGTGACTTTGTGTCATTATGTTAGAAAGGTGAAATTGCCAAAATCATGTTATCAAACATTGTGGAACATATATATATTTAGATCAATTCTTATTAGACTATTGTTGCATCTTATTTCTTATATACATATATCAAATTGTATGAGAATCTCACTAACTATGCAAATAGTTGAACAAAACTTTATTTTACATGTGTAACAGGTTAGTGGCTTGGATGAAGACACACTTAAGCTATATGGACCTAGTTAATAAAATAAACAATGTTATTTACTTTGGTTTTGAATTGTAATGTTGGATTTTGTTTTGTTTTGTTTTGAACAATGTGGATGTTGAATGATTTTATGTTATGAATGAAATTGGATTATTAACTATTGAAACTTGTAATGTAGCACCATGAGTTATGAACAATCAAAATCGCGCCCCGACGTGTTCCGCCGTTGGTCGGGGTGTGACACCATGCCCGCCTGGTGTCATATGTTTGTGAAGATGCTGGTAGGAGCTGCGCGAATATGGTTCGATAGCTTGCCCGCTGGAAGCATAACAAGTTTTGAGGACTTAGCGGTAAAATTTAAGCTACACTTCAGTCAGCAAAGGAGGCATACTCGAGATAAGACAGAGGTGTTGAACCTAAAAAGGGGTCCAAATGAAACAGTGGAAGAATTCATAGTTAGGTACAACTTGGAGAGCCTTCATATTAACGGGACTACAGAAGCCTTAAAGGTAGCAGGGTTCATACACGGGGTGAGGGATAAACATCTAATCAGGAAACTACACGGCGTGAATGGAACTCCAGAAGATATGAACTCGCTGATGACTATAGCAAAGGCGTATGTCCAACAAGAAAAGTCGGTCACAGCCAGTTCGGAATGGGAAAGTCGAAAAGTTGAGAAAAAAGGAGGGAGCACTCAGGCACCATTGGCTCAAACAGTTCGAAGGAACTCAGTAGAAGCAGGCGGAAGGCCAGCATATTATCGTCGAAATTCAGGGAGGTACACGCCATACGTGCCTAGGGAAGTGTCTGTGGTGCCCAAAGGAAGGATGCTGTAACACCCCGACCGATGGCGGAAACGTCGGGATGCCACGAGGGATGTGTAGATTGTTCAAAAGCTCGTGGGCATCTAAATCAAATCATCATATAACATTAAATCAACCAAATTAATTACACAAAAATCATGTCTATCATGAAATAGTTACATCAATTACAACAAAAGATTTAGCTATCTAACTAAATTCTAAACGCCAGAATTTCAGTTATTTAGCTAAGTCCAAGATCCTATATGATGATGTCCAAAAGTGTAGGTTCCATCTTCATCAACCTACTTAGCCTCATTACCTGAAACATGTAAAAGTCAAGTGTTCAGCTACAAAGTAGTTGGTGAGTAATCATAAGTTTTATATTTAAAACAAATGTTTTTCAAAAGGGTTTCAAAAGTCTATATTTTCTTGATAACATCCGCGTGAACACCTGTGAGATAATCCAACACAACAACCAATTACACAATCAAACACACAATCCAAACACATAACCACATATATTCATGAATCATAATAAATCAATCATGAGTTCAATCAATCAACAATAATCCATCAATGTTCTTAATTATGTAAGTGACCATACATGTATCATTGTATATGACCGAGGTCAACAACAATAACACACGGAGTTATGGAAACATCCACGTGACAATACATGCAAACATTGAGGAAGACCGAAGTCAACTTCAACGAGTACACGGAGTTGTGGAAACATCCACGTGACAATACATGCAGTCGTTGCTAATGACACAAAGTCATTAGCTTCAACTCATGGAATAGTGACAATACATGCAGTCGTTACGGATGACCAAGGTCATTAGTAACAACTCATGGAATATGACGATCCATAGCCATGGATCTCATACAAGGAAATAAGTGTCATCCCTGTGTTATCAAGTCAATATATAAATCGGTATACATGTTTCACCTCCGAGTTTCAAAACAAATAGTTTAAAAGAAAGGGAGGGTATGAGAACTCACCTGAGTCCTTAGAATCTGTGTTCTCGTAATATGCGCGCTCACGTAAGAAGAATCAGAACAACCCAATCAATCTGTAATTATCATGGGTTTATGTTCATAAGCATATGCATTTTATTTCGATTAAATGCTCACACATGTTCCCTTTTAAATCATTAGTGTTTCATTAACTTAGTTTACTTAATCTTAGTTGAAATGAATCTCCAACTCTTGTATAAGTGCTCATCATTTGTTAATAGTTTAGTCTTGTTAGTTTCCAACTATATTACAATGATCCACTTGTTATACTATTATAAGTATACAATTACATGCATGTTCACTATGCTAACCACCTTAGTTTAAGTTAATAACACTCTAATTAAAGTTTAATAAAATCCATGCTTAAGTTGATTACAATACAAGTTCACCATACAAATAAATCCTTAGTTTCTTTAAAACTTGAATTAGACAAAGAAAAGTGTTAACTCAAATGGTTCATGCATGCATGGGTACACCCGTTTATATATATACATATACCTGTTTATAACCCCTTGTTTTATTTTTAATCCCTTAGTTTAGAAAGAATTTGGCTTCAAGGTTTCTAGAACCAGCGAACCTATTTAGGTCACCCTTAGGTTCGGCACAAAGAGAAAGAAGGTTCGGCCAAAAGGGAAAGAAGGTTCGGCCAAGAGAAACAAAGGTTCGGCCAAGAGAAATATAGCCCAAAGTTTGACCATAAGGTTGTGGGTTCGTGTGCACCAGGGTTCGACTAACACAGCAGGAGGTTCGCTCCCTACCTGCATGGTTCGTGGGTGCAATGGTTCGGGCCCCTAAGGTTCGCCACCTTAGGGTTCGGCCGCTGGGTAGGGTTCGGCAAAAATCATTTGTTCGGCCAGAAGCTTAAAGTTCGGCGGCCAGAAAGACTCGGCTAACACCAAGGTTCGCCCACCCACGAAGGTTCGGGGCTCAAGGGTTCGTGAGTGGCTGCAGGGATTCGGCCAAGACCTGCTAGGTTCGCCTAGCCTTCTAGGGTTCAGCCATAATAGCTTCCAGCTCAAAAAGGTTCGTTCCTCAAGGATGTGGCTGGAACAAAGGTTCGGCCATCACCTTTACAGGTTCGGCCGACTGTTTCTAACCATGAACCATCACATCATCATCTCCTTCTTCAAGCCACAACCTGCACAAGGTCCACCATATCCTTTCCAATACCTATTCTAGTTCGTTTTAGTGTTCTCTAGTGTTTAAACCAGTTACAACACCCACATATACAAGGTTTGAGATTTTCAACAAAAACCGAAAGTAAAGTTCCAGATTTACCTCGAAATCTTGACCAAAAGTTAGGTTTCTTCGTATCCTTTTGTTCCCCTCGATCACACGAACGCGTGGGCACCAAAATCTTGCAATTCCGTTGAGAGACGAGAGAGATATCGTAGAGAGAAGATGTAGAGAGAGAAAGTGGCGTGGGATGTGGTCTAGAGAGAGAAATGAGCCTTTCAAAAATGAAGGAGAAGAAGAATAAATGGATTTTATAACCCGTCAATCCCTCGCGTGCTAGGTCTCGTTTTTATCGCGATAACTCATAATAATTGCTCGGTTTCCATTAGTAACACATCTTTAAAACATTAAACATTTAAATAAATAGGTTTAATTTTAAATAAAATGAATTTAAATAATTTGCTTCGTAAATTGATTCCGTTTCATTTTTATTAAATAATTATTTTATTAAAACATTTTGTTCGGATTTGTTTTAAGTTGTGATTCCTAATAAATATTATTGGTTTTCATTTATTTATTTACTATCGTTACTATTATTTAATTATATCGTCGAAACACGTTACTTACGTACGTATTCGTAAAGATCGTCACCTTTGCGAATCCAACGCTCGTATCGTATTTCGATTTAATTTAAGGTTTATGGAATATTGTTTCAAACTATTATTCTTAATAATTATATTCGTGTGAATCGTCACTCACGCGAATACATTATTAAGTTAATATCTCTGAAACAACGTTCGCGTTTAATTTATGAACGTAATCTCACCATCGCGTAATTAATTCCAGTTCCACTTCCATTCCAACCCAAATCCATAATAATCAATAATATAACTGCGATAAACTATCTGGTCCCGTTTAGTTGAGTTACAACTAAACTTTCCAGAGTTTACGCGTATAATATGTTCTAAACATGTATACCAGTAACAGTGAAAGTCATTAAATAATAATTCAATAATTCATTATCGTTAATAATAATTAATTTTAGGTCGTAACATTAAAATCGTACAGATGTATGGATGTACGGACGACCGGAAGTACAGTGATGTTACAGTCTCCCCTAGTTAAAGGAATTTCGTCCCGAAATTCAACTTGGAGTGACCGCAGTAAATAAATGTGGATACTTAAGCTTCATCTGATCTTCCCGCTCCCAAGTGAATTCTGGATCCCGCTTCGATTCCCAACGTACTTTGACAATTGGAATTCTACTACGTTTGAGCTTTTTAACCTCACGATCCATTATCTCCACTGGTCTTTCAACAAAATGCATGGTATCATCGATGCGAATGTCATCGAGTGGTACCTGAAGATCCTGATCAGCTAAGCACTTTCTCAGATTGGACACATGAACTAAGTTCCGTAGGAAGTTCCAACTTGTAAGCAACCTTCCCGATCCGTTCAAGGATCTTAAAAGGGCCAACATATCGCGGAGCAAGCTTACCTTTCTTCCCAAATCGTACAACGCCCTTCCAAGGCGATACCTTAAGTAATACCATATCTCCCACTTCAAACTCTAAAGGTTTTCGTCGTTTATCCGCATAACTCTTCTGTCGACTGCGTGCAGCTAACAGATTGTCACGGATCTGGCGGATCTTGTCAGTCGTTTCCTGAATAATCTCGGGACCAGTGATCTGCGATTCGCAGACCTCGGTCCAACAAATAGGTGACCGACACTTCCTGCCATAAAGAGCTTCAAACGGTGCCATACCAATGCTCGCGTGATAACTGTTGTTATACGAGAACTCAACCAATGGTAGATGGCTATCCCAATTGTCACCGAAATCGATGACACAAGCTCTTAACATGTCTTCCAATGTCTGAATCGTTCGCTCTGTTTGACCATCCGTTTGAGGATGATAAGCGGTGCTAAGATCCAGTCTTGTTCCAAAGGCTTCATAAAGTGATTCCCAAAATCGTGCCGTGAAACAAGCATCACGGTCCGATATTATACTTAAGGGAATACCATGTCGGCTAATGATCTCATCAACGTAGATACGAGCTAATTTCCGCACAGGGTACGTCTCCCGTATCGGTAAGAAATGAGCCGACTTGGTTAATCTATCAACTATCACCTAAATGCTATCCTTACCATTTGTTGTATTAACAATCCCGAAGGTCGCTGGTGTTCTGCCTTGACTTTGGCACAGTTAAGGCACTTGGACACATATTCAGCAATATCCTTCTTCATTCCAGGCCACCAGTACAAAACCCAAAGGTCTTGATACATCTTATCAGAACCCGGATGGATTGAGTAACGTGACTTGTGAGCTTCATCCATAATTTCCCTCCTAAGATCACCCCTATTCGGTATCCACAACCGATTCAAATAGTACATCAAACCATCATCCTTAGTTTCCAATAATATTTCAGCCCCCCAAGACATCTCATTCTTCAAGTTATCCTGAGCCAATGAGTGTTGTTGGGCCGTGAGAACATCATTACGGAGACTAGAGTGCACACAGACACTATGGATCTGAACTTGACTCTTGTGACTAAGCGCATCTGCCACTACATTCGCTTTACCAGGATGGTAGCGAATTTCACAGTCATAATCATTCAACAGTTCAACCCATCTCCGTTGTCTCATGTTAAGTTCTTTCTGATTAAGAATATGTTGTAAACTCTTATGGTCAGTGAAGACTACACACTTTGTGCCATAAAGATAATGTCTCCATATCTTCAAAGCAAACACGACTGCACCAAGTTCCAAGTCGTGTGTAGTGTGGTTCTTCTCGTGAATTTTCAACTGTCTCGATGCATAAGCCACGACCTTTCCCCGTTGCATGAGAACACAACCGAGACCTAGGTTGGATGCATCATAGTAGACCACAAAATCATCGTTTCCGTTAGGCAGTGTCAAGACAGGAGCATCACAAAGTTTCTGCTTCAAAGTTTGAAACGCCTCTTCTTGCTTCGGTCCCCACTCATACGGTTTATTCTTTTGAGTCAAAGAAGTGAGAGGGACAGCAATCCTGGAGAAATTCGAGATAAACCGCCGATAGTAACCGGCAAGTCCAAGAAACGATCGAATCTCCGTGGGTGTCTTCGGTGTACTCCAATTCTTCACCGCATCAATCTTTGCTGGATTCACGTGAACACCATTTTCATTGATTATGTGTCCCAAGAATTGAACTTCCTTAAGCCAAAATTCACATTTAGAGAACTTGGCATACAGTCGCTTTTCTCTCAGGATCTCCAAAACCAACTTAAGGTGTTTCTCGTGTTCTTCTTTGGTCTTTGATTAGATCAAAATCTCATCAATAAATACGATCACAAATTTATCCAAGTATGGCCTGCAGACACGGTTCATGAGGTCCATGAAAACCGCAGGTGCATTGGTAAGGCCGAAAGGCATTACCAAAAACTCATAATGGCCATATCTTGTTCTGAAAGCTGTCTTGGGAATATCATCATCATGTACGCGAAGCTGATGATACCCAGACCTAAGATCGATCTTTGAAAACCATACCGAGCCTTGAAGCTGATCGAAGAGATAATTGATGCGCGACAGTGGATATCGATTCTTGATTGTCAACTTGTTCAGTTCGCGGTAGTCGATGCACATTCTGAGTGACCCGTCCTTTTTCTTGACAAACAGGACCGGTGCACCCCATGGCGAATGGCTCGGGCGAATGAATCCTTTATCAGTCAGTTCTTGCAGCTGGCTCGCCAATTCTTGCAACTCCGAAGGCGCAAGTCTGTAGGGAGCTTTGGCAACTGGATTCGCACCAGGTACTAAGTCGATTCGAAACTCTACTTGACGTTCTGGTGGAAGACCCGGTAAATCATCTGGGAATACTTCTGGAAAATCTCTGATCACAGGAACATCTTTAACTCTCTTTCCTTTATCCTTTTTCTCCACAATATGATCTAAAAATGCTATACATTTCTTCCTAAGGTACTTGTGTGCTTTAGTGCATGACATAAGCTTAAGACCTTTACTAGAAGTTTCTCCAAATACCCGTAAAGTTTCACCTGAAGGTAACGGAATACGAATGTATTTTTCATGACAAACAATCTCCGCTTTGTGGGTGGCTAACCAATCCATGCCTATGATAACATCAAAGCTACCAAGGTGCATAGGTATAAGATCAATCGGGAAAACGTGATCATTTAAGTTCACAGTACATCCCATGATAACAGTGTCAATATCAATAGTGTTTCCGTCAGCCACCTCCATGTTAAACGGTTTATCTAAGTATGTACGTGTTCTACCAAGCAAGCATTCAAAATCATATGAAACAAAACTCCTATCGGCACCAGAATCAAATAAGACAGATGCATAAGAGTTGTTGATAAGAAATGTACCGTTGACCACGTCCTGGTTGGCTTGAGCAGCTGGAGCATTCAGTTGGAACGCCCGGCCTCTTGCCACCCTCTGATTGTTTCCGGTCAACTTTGGGAATTGGTTTCTGAAGTGACCTACTTCACCGCACTCATAACAGGCTCTTGCCTGTGCAGGTACCTGGCGAACAGGTGCAGCTTGTATCGGTTGAGCTTGTGGAACGGGGAATGCAAGCGGAGCAAGTTGTTGCATCCTTTGTGCTTGCTGTGCACTCCGGCAAACATTAGCAAAGTGGCCAAACTTTCCGCAGTTGTTGCAGATGCGACAAGGCACGTTTGGCAAGTGATGATATCTACAAGTATTACACTGGGGAGTATTCCCAATGTAATTCCTTGCAGTGGTGTTGTTGGTTGATTGCTGCACAGACTTAGCAGCAGGAGTAGTGACCACAAAGTTCCTGGTCTTTCTCTTTTTGTTGCTGCTCTTAGAAGTACTAGCAGCTTCAGACTTAACCTCAGTCTTGGTTTCTTTTGTAGTAGTCTTCACATCAGTTTTCTTTGTCCCCTTCCTGGTGAGTGTTCCAGCCTTCACATGATTGTCAGTAAGTGTAGCAGATAAACGGATCGCAACCTCAATTGTTTTGGGGTTGCTCCCGTAGACAGTATCTTGAATTTGCATCGGCAGACCACCAATATACTTCTTAATTGCCCTCTCCAATGGTGTCACCAGATGAGGCACCAGCAGACTATACTCATGAAACTGAGTATTGTAGATAACATTCTCCCCGCTATCCTGCTTGAGTTCCCAGAACTCAGTCTCCAGTTTCCTCATCTCACTACGAGGACAGAATTCAGTGGTCATCAAGGTCTTGACCTCAGTCCAAGTCAGTGCAAGGGCAACATCAACTCCCCTAGTTCGCTTTTCCCCAGTCCACCATGTTAGTGCTCTCTTTTGGAAAACACTAGTGGCATAACGAACCTTCAGATTATCGGGGCAATCACAATTGATAAAAGTGTTCTCATACTCTCGAACCACTGCAGCAGACCAGTGGCTGACTCAGCGCCCGTAAACTTCTGGGGGTTGCAGGAGTTGAAGTGTTTAAATGTGCAAGTTGGCGGGTTTGCACCACCTCTATTCTGATTGATATTCTGATTGGCCTGAGTCAACTGGTTCACCAATCCAGAAATAAGTGTTGCTAACTCTTGTATGCCGGAGTTGGCATTACCGTTGTTAGCATCCCCATTGTTCGAGTCATCTTCATTGTGACGGCGTGGCGGCATGTTTATGAGAAATTAGAAACATGTTACTACCGTTTAAAATGTAAGTCATACAAACAATGGTCAAATGAGTTCATTTAAATAGTTAGGATTACATATAGGAACTATATTTCTCTCCTGTCTGTCATTAGACTCATAACATTTATCAATTTCCTAATATTATACTAAGTGTCCTATTTGGTCATAACTAATATTAGCTAAATATTCCTAAATTCCATACATTTCCCACCCTATACCAACACTGACAACCTCCCGATGCAATGCAACAAGCTTATATATAGGGCATATGCAGAGGTAGATCGCAATCTCCCCTACACCGTCCCACCACCGTTCCATTGCACCACGATTATGCCCTTGTTAGCATTTAGAGTGTATCATGTATCTTACCATAGTCGCACTTCACAAACCTTATCCTAGGTAGGATAATTTTGAGTGAAGTGGTCTCTAGTTTCCCTTGGACCATTAGGTTTGCCTAATGTCTAAGTTCACCTGACATGTAGGTTTGCCTATTTCTAAGTTCATCTAATGTCTAAGTTCACCTGACATTAAAGTTCCCCTAATGTCTAAGTTCACTAAATTCCATACCAAATCTCAATGTCCATAATCATTAATAAGGGTTCATATCATCACTGAGTGCTCTTATTGTCACTAAGCGTTCATATCTTCCCTATAATTTATTCTCAGCATGTGTCCATACCGTCACTAAGTGTTAGTATCATCACTATGCGTTTATATATTCACCAAGTGTCTATATCATCACCCAAGTCCATATTCCATCACTAATCGCTCATATCGTTCGTTAATCCTATGCACCCTTCGTGTCCAATAAGTGTGTTCACAAGTGATTTTATATGTGTTCATTAAGTGTGATCATCCATGAGTCAATCCAAACCATTCCAACAAACATACTATCAACAATCCATCAATCATAACCTCACAACAATTCCTAGTAATATCCTAATAATATCCTATGTTCCTGACACTGACAGACCCCCGACATACCACAAATGGTATATGTATAGGGCACATGCAAAGGTAGATCGCAACCTCCCTTACACCGTCCCACCACCTTTGTAGTATATCACGAGTGTGTCCTTGTCTAGAGATCAGGAGATCTTAACAGATAATTCCTAAAGCAGATAAATTCCTAAGCAGTTAAATTCTTAAACAGATAAGTGTCCCAAACGGGTAGTTCCCTTATTCCTCAATACTGACATCCACCCGATGTATTGTAAATGGTATATATGTAGGGCATATGATAAGGGTAGGTCGCAACTGCCCAAACCACCGTCCCACCACCTTTACAGTACACCATGAGTATGTCCTTATCGAGTCATTAGGGCACAAGTAGCAAACAGTTTGTAATCAGCATATACAATTCAGATGTATAACAGGAGTTCAGTTAACATGTAATAAACACATAAGCATGTAATCCTGTATATACTAACTAGTGTATGAATTAATTCATACTAGGGTATCCTACGGTTATAGACTAGGTCAACCATTTCTAGTAACCTAATTCCCTATAACCCAGTCTCTGATACCAATCTGTAACACCCCGACCGATGGCGGAAACGTCGGGATGCCAAGAGGGATGTGTAGATTGTTCAAATGCTCGTGGGCATCTAAATCAAATCATCATATAACATTAAATCAACCAAATTAATTACACAAAAATCATGTCTATCATGAAATAGTTACATCAATTACAACAAAAGATTTAGCTATCTAACTAAATTCTAAACGCCAGAATTTCAGTTATTTAGCTAAGTCCAAGATCCTATATGATGATGTCCAAAAGTGTAGGTTCCATCTTCATCAACCTACTTAGCCTTATTACCTGAAACATGTAAAAGTCAAGTGTCAACTACAAGGTAGTTGGTGAGTAATCATAAGTTTTATATTTAAAACAAATGTTTTTCAAAAGGGTTTCAAAAGTATATATTTAATTGATAACATCCGCGTGAACACCTGTGAGATAATCCAACACAACAACCAATTACACAATCAAACACACAATCCAAACACATAACCACATATATTCATGAATCATAATAAATCAATCATGTGTTCAATCAATCAACAATAATCCATCAATGTTCTTAATTATGTAAGTGACCATACATGTATCATTGTATATGACCGAGGTCAACAACAATAACACACGAAGTTGTGGAAACATCCACGTGACAATACATGCAAACATTGAGGAAGACCGAAGTCAACTTCAACGAGTACACGGAGTTGTGGAAACATCCACGTGACAATACATGCAGTCGTTGCTAATGACACAAAGTCATTAGCTTCAACTCATGGAATAGTGACAATACATGCAGTCGTTACGGATGACCAAGGTCATTAGTAACAACTCATGGAATATGACGATCCATAGCCATGGATCTCATACAAGGAAATAAGTGTCATCCCTGTGTTATCAAGTCAATATATAAATCGGTATACATGTTTCACCTCCGAGTTTCAAAACAAATAGTTTAAAAGAAAGGGAGGGTATGAGAACTCACCTGAGTCCTTAGAATCTGTGTTCTAGTAATATGCGCGCTCACGTAAGAAGAATCAGAACAACCCAATCAATCTGTAATTATCATGGGTTTATGTTCATAAGCATATGCATTTTATTTCGATTAAATGCTCACAAATGTTCCCTTTTAAATCATTAGTGTTTCATTAACTTAGTTTACTTAATCTTAGTTGAAATGAATCTCCAACTCTTGTATAAGTGCTCATCATTAGTTAATAGTTTAGTCTTGTTAGTTTCCAACTATATTACAATGATCCACTTGTTATACTATTATAAGTATACAATTACATGCATGTTCACTATGCTAACCACCTTAGTTTAAGTTAATAACACTCTAATTAAAGTTTAATAAAATCCATGCTTAAGTTGATTACAATACAAGTTCACCATACAAATAAATCCTTAGTTTCTTTAAAACTTGAATTAGACAAAGAAAAGTGTTAACTCAAATGGTTCATGCATGCATGGGTACACCCGTTTATATATATACATATACCTGTTTATAACCCCTTGTTTTATTTTTAATCCTTTAGTTTAGAAAGAATTTGGCTTCAAGGTTTCTAGAACCAGCGAACCTATTTAGGTCACCCTTAGGTTTGGCACAAAGAGAAAGGAGGTTCGGCCAAGAGAAACAAAGGTTCGGCCAAGAGAAATATAGCCCAAGGTTCGACCATAAGGTTGTGGGTTCGTGTGCACCAGGGTTCGGCTAACACAACAGGAGGTTCGCTCCCTACCTGCATGGTTCGTGGGTGCAATGGTTCGGGCCCCTAAGGTTCGCCACCTTAGGGTTCGGCCGCTGGGTAGGGTTCGGCAAAAATCATTTGTTCGGCCAGAAGCTTAAAGTTCGGCGGCCAGAAAGACTCGGCGAACACCAAGGTTCGCCCACCCACGAAGGTTCGGGGCTCAAGGGTTCGTGAGTGGCTGCAGGGATTCGGCCAAGACCTGCTAGGTTCGCCTAGCCTTCAAGGGTTCGGCCATAATAGCTTCCCGCTCAAAAAGGTTCGTTCCTCAAGGATGTGGCTGGAACAAAGGTTCGGCCATCACCTTTACAGGTTCGGCCGACTGTTTCTAACCATGAACCATCACATCATCATCTCCTTCTTCAAGCCACAACCTGCACAAGGTCCACCATATCCTTTCCAATACCTATTCTAGTTCGTTTTAGTGTTCTCTAGTGTTTAAACCGGTTACAACACCCACACATACAAGGTTTGAGATTTTCAACAAAAACCGAAAGTAAAGTTCCAGATTTACCTCGAAATCTTGACCAAAAGTTAGGTTTCTTCGTATCCTTTTGTTCCCCTCGATCACACGAACGCGTGGGCGCCAAAATCTTACAATTCCGTTGAGAGACGAGAGAGATATCGTAGAGAGAAGATGTAGAGAGAGAAAGTGGCGTGGGATGTGGTCTAGAGAGAGAAATGAGCCTTTCAAAAATGAAGGAGAAGAAGAATAAATGGATTTTATAACCCGTCAATCCCTCGCGTGCTAGGTCTCGTTTTTATCGCGATAACTCATAATAATTGCTCGGTTTCCATTGGTAACACATCTTTAAAACATTAAACATTTAAATAAATAGGTTTAGTTTTAAATAAAATGAATTTAAATAATTTGCTTCGTAAATTGATTCCGTTTCATTTTTATTAAAACATTTTGTTCGGATTTGTTTTAAGTTGTGATTCCTAATAAATATTATTGGTTTTCATTTATTTATTTACTATCGTTACTATTATTTAATTATCTCGTCGAAACGCGTTACTTACGTACGTATTCGTAAAGATCGTCACCTTTGCGAATCCAACGCTCGTATCGTATTTCGATTTAATTTAAGGTTTATGGAATATTGTTTCAAACTATTATTCTTAATAATTATATTCGTGTGAATCGTCACCCACGCGAATACATTATTAAGTTAATATCTCTGAAACAACGTTCGCGTTTAATTTATGAACGTAATCTCACCATCGCGTAATTAATTCCAGTTCCACTTCCATTCCAACCCAAATCCATAATCATCAATAATATAACTGCGATAAACTCTCTGGTCCCGTTTAGTTGAGTTACAACTAAACTTTCCAGAGTTTACGCGTATAATATGTTCTAAACATGTATACCAGTAACAGTGAAAGTCATTAAATAATAATTAAATAATTCATTATCGTTAATAATAATTAATCTCAGGTCGTAACAGTAAAATCGTACAGATGTATGGATGTATGGACGACCGGAAGTACAGTGATGTTACAGTCTCCCCTAGTTAAAGGAATTTCGTCCCGAAATTCAACTTGGAGTGACCGCAGTAAATAAATGTGGATACTTAAGCTTCATCTGATCTTCCCGCTCCCAAGTGAATTCTGGATCCCGCTTCGATTCCCAACGTACTTTGACAATTGGAATTCTACTACGTTTGAGCTTTTTAACCTCACGATCCATTATCTCCACTGGTCTTTCAACAAAATGCATCGTATCATCGATGCGAATGTCATCGAGTGGTACCTGAAGATCCTGATCAGCTAAGCACTTTCTCAGATTGGACACATGAACTAAGTTCAGTAGGAAGTTCCAACTTGTAAGCAACCTTCCCGATCCGTTCAAGGATCTTAATAGGGCCAACATATCGCGGAGCAAGCTTACCTTTCTTCCCAAATCGTACAACGCCCTTCCAAGGCGATACCTTAAGTAATACCATATCTCCCACTTCAAACTCTAAAGGTTTTCTTCGTTTATCCGCATAACTCTTCTGTCGACTGCGTGCAGCTAACAGATTGTCACGGATCTGGCGGATCTTGTCAGTCGTTTCCTGAATAATCTCGGGACCTGTGATCTGCGATTCGTCGACCTCGGTCCAACAAATAGGTGACCGACACTTCCTGCCATAAAGAGCTTCAAACGGTGCCATACCAATGCTCGCGTGATAACTGTTGTTATACGAGAACTCAACCAATGGTAGATGGCTATCCCTATTGCCACCGAAATCGATGACACAAGCTCTTAACATGTCTTCCAATGTCAGAAGCAGTAGCGATGTTGTCATAAATCAAAGAAAGTTTGGGATCCCCCAAGGACTCATAAGCGGAGCCCAACATGTTGACCGCGGGAAGGGTGAAAATGTGATAACCATCGGGAACTTGACCCTCCCGCGACATAGCATAACCATCCCGTATCCCTTGTTGCTGGCCTAGCAGGTCGGAGGATGTGGTAAGATCACTGATTATCTACAGGTAGGGGGAGCTAAAGCGCAGCGCATCAAAGGATTTAGGGATCCCTTCTCGGATAAGCCATTCTTTCTGAGTCCTGAATGTAAAAACAGAGGTTATGGAGGAATTTAGGTCTTCCCTAAGTCTTTGCAGCTCTGCCTCCATTTTCTGCAAAGAGCTAGACAAGGCCTCATTCTTGAGACAAAGATTGTGGTTTTCTTCATCACGATGCTGAAGCCACTCACGATCTTTCTTTATCTTGTTTGCAAACTCGTCTCTTTCCTTTGACAGGGTGGTCGTCAAGGTGCGTATCTCGGAATCTTTTTTCTCTATTAGATCCTGTAACTTCAAGGTGCTTGCATGGTCAGCGCGTAAATCCGTGACCTGATGGCGTAGAGAAGAGAGCTCAGAATGATTCTCCTCACACTCCTGGCGCATTCGAAGAAGCCTAGAAAGGGTAGCCCGGTGTTCTGCACTCAGCCGCTGCAGTTCTTTTTCATAAAATTCAGCCCTTTGAATAAGCTCTGGGTAACAAGAAGCTAGGGAACCAAGCGACAAGGCAGCTTGGTTATTGAGCTCATCTAAGGAAAGGCTCTGACTCTTCTCGGCAAGAAGAAAGATCATTTAAGAGTGCCCCCTGCTTAAGGGTTGAGAGGGGATAGGGCACGAAGAGGATGCGCCTGCAGGAAGGAAAGTAGAATGAGAAGGGGATTGGGAGGTCGACATAACAGAAGAAAAAGAAGGGATAGAAGCCAAAGTTGTTGAGCCTGGAGGGGGTAAAGGTGGAACATCGGAACAGAACAGGGAAATGGGAGTAATAGCAAAAGTGAGAGCCGATACAAGAGAAGTGCCCAAGGTTTCAAGAGCAGGCGTACATTCTGGGCCTTTATCCCGTTTAGGCGGAGAGTCGTCCATAGGGCCAGGGAGGGATGTGCTGACTAGGAGTGAAAGTGATGGACTTCCGAGTAAGGGAAGGGCGGAGGTTGTCACAGCTGGAGCCGAAGAGGCTGAAGAAGAACCCATAAAGGAACCATCACTTTTAAGCTTTTTTAGGGAAGGAGGAACAAGATCTGTCTCTGCAAAACAAGCAGACCTTGACTCAGTAATCACAAAGAACCAAAGTCCAGCGAAAAATATACATTGAAATCTGGGGGAAAATAAATGACATACCAGAACGTTTTTGCTCATGTTTCTTAAATAAAAGGGCGGACACTTTCTTTCCGAGTGAATAAGAAGGGGAGGGTCCAGAGAGACTTCCAGGCTTATCGGGCGAACCAAGAGAAGGAGGCTGGTCCGCGGGAACGGGGACGTGATTCGCCGTCATGGGCATGAGCTCCGAGGTGCTCGTGGTAGGACTTGGACAAGATGAGCCAGCAGTATGAAGAAACCCAAGAAACCTTGCCTCATGAGAAGTGCCAACAACCAGAGATGGTCCTTCAGAAAAGCCAGCAAAAGAAGACTGCAGAAGAACGCACTATTAGAATCGATTATTGCTAAACACGAAGAAATGAGGGATAAAGGATGGATAGATCACCTGTTCCTCGGTATCTTTAATAGGCTCATACATGTGGCATCACTATCAGATGGAAGCACGAAGTAATGAGCTGTAGACTGCAAGAAAGGCACTTCTTAGGGATTCAGAGGCCTTTCTTCAGGAACTAACAAACCTCGGCGGTTGTCTAACAAAACATCAAAGAAATAACCCGGACCTGAATAGAAAATATCAAGATCTGATCACAAGAAAATTAACACATACATAAAAAGAAAAGGAAAAAACAAGGTAAAGAATAAAGGTTACCCCCATCCTTGGTGGTGTAAACGGGTCTGGAGTAGGGCTGTCATAACGGGTCAGACACGACCCGTTAAGACACGATACGTTAAGACACGAAACACGAACTGGTAAGATACGAACACGACACGAATTCTTATCGTGTCTGTTTTTTCAAACACGAACATGACCCGTTAAAAACCCGTAAACACGAAAAGACCCGTTAAGGAACCTGTTAAGAATTAACACGATAAATGACCTGTTAAAGAACCTGTTAAAACCTGTTAAAGAACCTGTTAAGGAACCTGTTAAAGAACTAAGGTTAGACAATTGGAAATTTTTTAAAGCTAATCGGTTACACATATGGCCATATATTTTATTATATTATTTATTTTAAATTTTAAACAGGTCTTAACGGGTCTTAACAGGTCTTAACGGGTCTTAACAAGTCTTAACTGATCTTAACAGGTCTTAATAGATCTTAACTGGTTTTAACGTGTCTTAACGGGTCTTAGCGGGTTTTACCTGTTTAGACACGAAAAATAAACAGGTCTTAACGTGTCGACCTGTTTTTAGACACGAAACATGTTAAGGGTAAACACGAAACATGTTAAAGTCGTGTCGTGTTAACGTGTTCGTGTCTGAAATTGCCAGCCCTAGTCTGGAGGAAGGAGAATCCCAGAGACGGCTTATACCTGTCGCCACAAGAGCATGTTCAGGGATAGACCGAATGTCGGTAGGATGTTTACAAAGCCACTGGTAGGCGGCGTGGTCCTTATAACTATGATCTGACGGGGCTGGGTCAACTATAGGATCGGTAGGAGAACGCCACCGCATCTTGAGGGGAACTACTTTCTCATCGATATAGAAAATCTTGTTTCGCCAGTTCTTGTCCCGAGAACTGGAAGGGGCCTTAAGAACCATGGAGGGGCCTCCCCTCTTGTCAAAGGAATACCAATTGTCTTTCTTCACTAACTTGAAGAAAATTTGAAAATAAAGGGGAACGACGGCCGTACGAACACTCCTTAAAACGAACTCATAATGATATAGGCGAATCAACCCTAGGGGACTCATCTGGGAAATGTGAAGGCCATACCTCTCTAACATGCGCAAGCAACATTTGCTAATGGGTAGACAGAAATGAGAAAAGCGGAAAAAATCAGTATATAGGCAGATCATTCCTGAAGGCGCGTCCAGGGCCGTGCTGCTTAGGGAAGTAAGCTCCAGGTGCCATTCAGGGAGAATCTGAAACTCTTGAAGAAACCCCTCAAAATCTGAGGGCGTCCAATTAATCTCGTAAGCAGAAACCGATAGCAAGTTCTTGGAGGAAGAGGAAGCCGATGATTTGGAAGCCTTGGACGGTTTGGGCGCCATCTTTGGAAGAAGTGTGTACAATAATCTTGTGGCAAGATGAGATAACAAGAATTCACCCAAAGAAAAGAATATATATATGTTGGGGAGAGGGACCGGTTTGATTTTTGAAATCCCCAGAAAAAAGCGGAAGATCAAGAGGCGGCGTTCATCAACTCAAAAAAAAAGAGAGAGAAGAAAATTTTTACCATAAAGCAACAGGTAATAAGGTTAACCAAATTACCCATCCACGTATATACATGGTCAAACCGAATGACTTCAAGAACAATGAAGTTCATCCAGTCTAAGGGGACTTGAAGACGTGACATATGATCATCTTCTAAAATTTTTACTAAATGCAAAGGAAAAATGATATCCAAAGATATATGCGCGTGAAAGAAAAGAAACCCTAACAAGAGGAAAAACGGTTTCTAAAGTGGGCTCCACCAAAAATGAATTGCCCTCATAATCCCAACAGAAAGATATGAGGGACCCACTGTAATCTTAACGCCTATATAAGGTCAGGTGAAAGAGAGAAAGCCTCTCATCACCATCGTCCATAATCACACATACACCAAAGCGAATTCCTTGAACCATCTTCCTTCCTCAGAGAAAGTACATTGGCATTGCTAAGCTCACAAAAGGATGATGGCATAGAGATCGTTTAATTGGAAAACTCATCCCTGATTGTTCCGATTAATACATCTTCAGTTTGAAATTTTGTTAATTTTTATAGCTATTCGATTCTAATTAATCAAAATATGATCATGCATATATCTTCTTTGTTTGACTTTTGACTCATAAAAGTTCATCAAAATTTTTATAAATTACTTGAATTTCATCAAAGTGCACCATGTGAAAAAACCGTTACTTAATCCCAAATTCCCAACCCACCAAAAGCAGCTGCAATTGCCACTTACTCCACTACATCATGATCATCCTTACGCTTTTCCTTTAAAGGATGTGAAAACCCACGTCAAAGCATCAATCAAACTTAATTAAGAGAATAGGTCCTCTAATCACCGTAACTGTTGAATAGTGTTAGTATAGTGTTGAACCATGAAGATTTAGTTGTTGGTGTCATATAAAAGTTGATTAATGTTTAACAAGCATAATGTAAAATTGATTTTTTAGTTAAGTGATTAATTTCTGCACAAGTTAAGTGAAAGCATTATAATGAAAATGCAATCATAATCAACATTAAGAAGCAATAAGCACTCCATATGATTTGGATTATTTGATGTCATCAACAACTACATCGACCTAGCCTTGTTCAAAGAAAGAAAAAAATTACATTTGTTTACCAAGTAATCTGGCATAGGAGTTATTAAAGATTCTAGCCGAGGATAGACATATGTGATATGATATCAACATGCAGAGGCCAATCAGCCTAATTTAGGGCTTAGGCCTCCAATTTTTATAAGGCCTCTATTGTTATAGGTTTTCGGCTTATGTGTGTGTGTATATTTGAATTTGGCCTTAAAACAATTAATTGGGCTCACTTTCTTGTGCCTGTGGAACACTAAATATTGGATATACAGCCTGCTTAAGGGTTCTTAGCTGCATTATTTTCTACACAGCTACCCGCATAACACTCGAGAGTTCTAGAAGAAAAACTAGGGCAAATGAGAGTAAGGGTCGAGGGAAATGAGGAGACGTCATGTTGGTATATCTAGATGGCAATTAGGGGTTGCAGGATTGCAAAAAAGAGGAGACGGATGAGTGCGCGACTCAAGTACTCAACGATTTTAGTCCAATTTCAATCTCCACTCTCCGATTCAGTCACCGTGTGCGATTTCTAGCCTCTCGATTTGGCTTTTTCCGTCTCAACTCTTAACGATTTCAAGTTCAATTCAACATATTTCAAGACTCTTTCAAGTCTCACCGAATCAAATTATGCTTTTTGCTTTTAAGTTATGCTTTCAAATCTGTTAAACTCTCTTTCAACGATGTAAGCGCTCTCTGACTCTCTGATAGGTATTGATTTGGCTAATTAGCTTAGGGTTGTGTTAAATTAACACCCTAATTTTTAAAAATACACCACTGAGACAGTCCGTACTGCCTAGTACGACCCGTCTCAGTACTTGGTCAAACATTCTCACTGACAACTTGTGACAATGATTGGGAGCAAGACGGGTCGTACTGGTCAGTACGACCCGTCTCATTCATCGTACAGACATTCCCTGAAACATATGACAATGATTTGAAAGCAAGACGGCCCATACTGATCAGTATGGCCCGTCTTGCTTTTTCAATTCTGACACTGCTGACATGGAAGGACATTGATTTGACCCAGTACGGGCCATACAGACCAGTACAGGCCGTACAGACCAGTACGGGCCGTATTGAACAAATTTAAAATTTCTATATAAGGTTGAATCATTTCAAACGAACGCATACGTTTTCGAAGATATCTCACGATAATTCAGATTTGTAACGATGTCGTTCTGGGATGAGAGTTTTTTCAACTGCCAGATTTGAATGAAGAGCCTCCTGTTGAGTATTCGTACGACACGATAGATCTGAATGTTGAACCTAACGCTCATGCCGGTTTTGATAGTCAAGCATCGTATGCGCAACAAAACGATTATGGGTTCGTGTATGATGACAGTAAACAGAGTAACCCGGAGGAGGCTTATGAAGAAAAGCCGGCGGATTCAAACATTAAATGGGAAACAAAAGAGGTAACTTAAATGAAACATAAATGTTGATGATTGTATATAATGATTATTATTTATGGTATTTATTATTATTTTTATATGTTAGGAGTTTATGTCCGAAGAGGCGCTGGTAGGGTGGGTGAAAAGTAGAGCACTAGACAATGGTTACATTGTAGTCAAGAGAAGAACGAAGAAATCAAAGAAAACAGGCAGTGTAATCAAAGTCTGGCTCATGTGTGACCGTGGTGGCGAGCATAATAGCATAATGATCAGATTGTTTACATAGCATCAACGTTTAAGAATAACTAAAGCACAATCAAATGATATATAGGATTACAAAGTTAAATTACAATAGAAATGTTCTGCAATTTAACTAGGTAAACCTATCAAAAGAATAACATGTTTATATCTTGTATATGTACAAGATATCAAAAGTAATGTTTATCATCAATAACAGATGTGCTTCCCAAAAGTCTACTAGGTCCTCTATCTGGGCAGCCTAGTATGCAAATCCAAAAGTCTTAAGTCTATCCCTGTGCGTCACCTGAGAAAAACATGTTAGAAAACAAAGTCAACACAATGGTTGGTGAGTTCATGTAGTTTTAGAATTTGTAAAATAGCTTTTGCAACCCTTTTTAGGTAAAACCTTAACCTCATTAATAACACCTCTATCATCCAACTCGGTATGCTTATATATAGGGCATACCCCTGAGTCGAGCCTACGACCCGCCCAGACGCCGTCCCACCACATACTAAGTCGCATAGGACATTGTTATTAATGATAATTAAGCATTTTACCTACCGTTCGATTCATCCTTCATCATAGCTTTAGTTTACTGTTTTCAAAGTTTACAAGTCTATAGCATTCGTGTGTAATAGCTTCAATAAGTTTAACAAGCATCGTGTTTAAAAGTTTATGATGTTGACCCAAAAGCATTCATGCTTTCCCTAGGTAACAGCCTTAATCTCATTAACACCACTTGTATCATCCAACTCGGTATGCTTATATATAGGGCATACCCCTGAGTCGAGCCTACGACCCGCCCAGACGCTGTCCCACCACATACTAAGTCGCATAGGACATTACTGTTAATGACAATTAAGTTGTCACACCCCCAATTTTCAACTAACGGAATCATACCGTTTGAGAACGTGACAAACCAGGATCTCAAATCATTAGACATAACGAAGACCTCTATATGATTTTCAAAACATACTTTGGTCTTAAAACATCAACATCAAAGTTTACAAAGTTTGCGGAAGCGTTTAAAACATTAACAGTGTAAAAATGCAAATTACAATGTAAAGTTTTCAATTGTTCAAATTCAAATAACTAAAATGTAAAGTCATGCATGCGACTCAATCTCCTAGTCCATGCCTGCTTTCTTGTGCACCTTAATGTCCTGAGAAAACATGTAAATCAAGTCAACACAAAGGTTGGTGCATAACACAGGTTTAAGCATTCATAATGTTTAAAACAACAGTTTGAATATCAAATTTGCAGATAACATAATCACACATGCATAGTCATGATAGCTAGTCATTTGTACTATTTACATAAGTGGTCGACACCGAAGCTGACGATTGCCATGCTATAGCACGTTTTTGCCTTGCCACTATTGTCTAGCACAAACAATAGTAATGAATGTTTGGTCAGTCAAACACCTGCGTAGATCCCATCTACCAAGTGAGGTTTGTCAAACCTAATAGATCTATTTCCAACTACCACGCTATGCGCTACGGCAAATTAAACGGTTCGAAGTGTGTAAGGACTTTTAAATGCTATGTTGTCACATAATGTAAACAGCTAACTCATGCAAGTGATATGTATCTAAAAATGTTTGTTGCACATGTTTTCTCCCCCAAAACAGTTAAAATAAGAAAGGGGCCGTGTACGCACCTTTGATTATTTGCAGAATGATCAACTACGTGAGCTCGTGTAGATAATCCCCTTACAAAGGATCTGTGATTAAACAATAACCTAAAGTTATTCGAATAATCGTTTTGTGCTTGGAATCACATACGTGTCAACACACGTATGTTAGACTCGTTAGAAATGTGCATAAGAAAGTACGCGTGACTTTGAAATCGTTTAAATAAAATCATATACGATTTTATTTAAATAAACGTAATTATACGCGATTACGTTTTCGGTCAAAAATATAAATTTTATTATTCTAAAACATTCGGAATTGGATTCTGGTTCCAACGCAACTCGAACGAGTCGAATCGGATTTAAAATGAATAAGATACGATTAAAATACTAAAATTGATTCTTAATCAAAAACCAGCAGGAGTCAAGGGTCGAACCCTTGACCTCCTGAACCATACCCACACGCCCCACCACTGATCTGCTTCGAATTTTATTAACCGAACTCCCCTGTTAATTGTTTTAATCACTAGTTGACTGGTCCCCTTAATCTTTCCTAATCCGAACTCAATGACCTTGAATTGACCCACAATTCGATCATCACTGAGCATGAAACCATAGGGTTATGGTTCTACAGATCCAACCGAGCCTAAAGATGATCTTAATTCAAACTATCATTCATCATAGTCCGATTAATCGAGCATTAACCTATTCGAACTCAAGTTCTTAAATCCCTCACTCAAAACCTAACAATTTGTGATGATATTATGAAATTGATTTGTGGATATAAATAATCGGTGGTTTCTGAATCTGATAGCACCATTTGATTTGACTTTTAAACCCATCACGACTAAATCCCCCAAAATCGTTTAACATAAGAACCCTAGATCTTGTTCTTAATCAATTCGTAGTTCCATAACGAAATTGACATAGCATTAACCTTAATTGGGATCCTCTGAATCTACCCATGCTATTTAATTTCGTTTTTAAACTTATTTGATACGAAACCCCTAAATAGGTTTCCATCAAGAACCCTAGAACTTGATCATCTACAATTCACTATGATTTCATGAAATTGATATATGGATTAGATTATTCGGAGGTCTCTGAAACTCACTGTGCATTTTAATTTGATTCTAAATCGCATTTGAATCAAAACCCACAAATCGTTCAAACCAATGAACCCTAGTTATCAAATTCGTAGAATTTGATACTGTTGAAAGGAATTATGTTAGGGGTATTCTAAATCGCATATTTTAAGTGATGTAGAACTGAAAACTTACTTGTTTTGGTATAGGATTGTCGTAGATCAACTTTAACCCTAGATTCGGTCTTCACCAAATCCAATTCTTCGATCCGAGACTCTTGCGATGAAATTGCAGTGTGTAAAACACTCTAAGGGTGCCGACTAATAGTTTTGAAACTCCAATTTGTTGTGTTATGATTGGATTATACGGTTTTGATAAGGAGAAGTTACGGTTACAACCTTTGAGTGGTTCATGACTTTAATTCGGTATTAATCATGAAATTAAACGTGCAATTGATGATCATTATCATCATTTTACTGATTTATAACCGTTTAATCTGATCAACTTCTCGAATTAACATTGATTTCATAGTTTCCACCTTGAACATGACGAATTTTGACTTTTAGGAGTCAAAATTGACTATTATCACTACTTGTAGACTAATCCTTGAAATTAAAACACTTAGAACTTGATTTTTGCTTAATCTTAACTCCTATAGATTATTCTGGATCAATAACATATCATTTCGATTAACAAAGTTAAATCAAACATCCCGAATTATCACTAATTGGTTCAATTGGAATATTATTGGGCTAAGTTAACCCATTTGGGCCTCATTATTGCAATTGGGCCTACCTTAAGCTCATTGGGCCTACCTTGGCCTTATTGGGCCTACTTGGGCCTACCTTGGCCTTATTGGGCCTACTTTGGCCTTATTGGGCCTACTTGGGCCTACCTTTTTGTGACTTCATTATTTTCAGTTAACGAGGTTACTTCGAAAAGTCGGATTGTCACATCATCCCCTTGTTGAAGGAATTTTCGTCCCGAAAATTAGCAAATGTTAGGAGTAGTTAGGAAACTACTTACGAGTTTAAATCGTACGTGTTAGTGTGGTTTGATCATTCCATGTGCTTGTGTGTACTCACACACAAAATCTAATGCTTGCAACATCACAACTAAATGTGATCGTTCAATGTGACTGTTTGCGTGTACACTAGTTAGTTCACCTAACTGTGACTGTTTGTGTTTGATCATACTGTGCTGTGTAACCTCACACATAGTGAGTGTCTGTAACTATTTGTACTATGCAACCCCGCACATAGCAAAATGTGTGTAACTAATCATGCATGTACTACCATAACATGTAACATATGAAATGTAGCACACAAAAAAAATATATATAAAATGTAATGTAGCACAAATGTTTATAACAAAACCGATTGAATAAAGTGTTTGTGCTTACAGTTGAAATTTGCTGTTGATGTGTGAAACATCACGTCATCCCCTTGTTGAAGGAAATTTCGTCCCGAAATTTAACGTGCGCTCTCAGTGTTAGCAGTAGCTGTTTTGAACAGATGAGGATATTTCTTCATCATTTGGTCTTCCCGTTCCCATGTGAATTCAGGACCACGTCTTGAATTCCATCGAACTTTGACTATCGGAATCTTGCTTTGCTTAAGTTGTTTGACCTCTCGGTCCATGATTTCTGCTGGTTCTTCAATGAATCGTAACTGTTCATCTACTTGTATTTCTTCCAACGGTACAATCAATGTCTCATCAGAAAGACATTTCTTTAAGTTCGATACATGAAAGACATCATGAACTCCACTGAGTTCATCCGGTAGTTTGAGTTGATACGCAACCAGACCAATCCTTTTCAGGATCTCAAAAGGTCCTACGTAACGTGGACTAAGCTTCCCGCGCTTGCCGAATCGTATCACACCTTTCCAAGGTGATACCTTTAGAAGAACTCGGTCTCCTACTTGAAATTCCAATGGTTTACGACGTTTGTCAGCATAACTCTTTGTCGATCCCGGGCCGCTGCCATACGGTTCCGGATTTGAACTATCTTCTCTGTCGTCTCGTGCACTAGTTCAGGACCTGTAATCTGACTGTCACCAATTTCAGCCCAACAAACTGGTGAACGACATTTGCGACCATACAAAGCTTCAAACGGTGCTGCTTGAATACTTGTATGATAACTATTGTTGTAAGAGAATTCCACTAACGGTAAGTGGTTTTCCCAGCTATCACCAAAGTCAATTACACAAGCTCGTAACATATCCTCGAGCGTTTGAATCGTACGTTCACTTTGACCGTCGGTCTGTGGATGATAGGCGGTACTCATATCCAAGCGAGTCCCCAATGACTTATGAAGTGATTTTCAAAAGTTGGAAGTAAATCGGGCATCCCGATCTGATATGATAGAGATTGGCACGCCATGCCGTGCTACCACTTCCTTAATGTAAATACGAGTCAGTTTCTCCATCTTGTCGGTTTCCTTGATTGCTAAGAAGTGTGCAGATTTCGTTAATCGATCGACAATTACCCATATCGTATCACAACCACTCGGTGTACGGGGTAACTTAGTAATGAAATCCATCGATATCTGTTCCCATTTCCACATCGGTATCTCTGGTTGTTGCAGTAAACCAGATGGCTTCTGGTATTCAACTTTGACTTTCGAACAAGTCAAACATTTGCTAACGTACTTAGCAATGTCAGCTTTCATGTGAGGCCACCAATACAGTGCCTTCAAGTCATGATACATCTTGTTTGATCCCGGATGGACTGAATATCTGGACTTGTGTGCTTCATCCATCACGAGTTCCCTTAAACCTCCATACAAAGGTATCCACAGTCGATCAATGAAATAACGAATCCCATCAGACTTGACATCCAACTGTGTTTCCATTCCTCGTAAAGATTCCTGTACCAAGTTTTCCTTTTTCAAGGCCTCGAGCTGAGCACTGCGTACCTTGTCAGGTAAATCAGTATGCATTGTCATCATAAGTGCGCGAACCCGTCTTGTTCCTATTGTGTCTTTTCTACTCAAAGCGTCAGCTACTACATTAGCTTTTCCCGGGTGATACTTAATCGCGCATTTGTAGTCGTTCAACAACTCAACCCATCTTCGTTGTCTCATATTCAGCTCCTTCTGATCAAAGATATGCTGCAAACTCTTATGATCAGTGTAAATGGTACACTTGGTTCCATACAGGTAATGCCTCCAAATCTTCAAAGCAAAAACCACTGCTCCTAACTCCATGTCATGAGTAGTGTAATTCTTTTCATGTGGTCGGAGTTGCCTTGAAGCATAAGCAATTACTTTATCCCGTTGCATTAACACACATCCCAAACCCTGTGCAGACGCATCACAATACACCACAAAGTCTTCTGTCCCTTCCGGTAAGGACAAAATCGGTGCACTGCAGAGTTTCTGTTTCAATAACTATTGTTCTTCATAGCCAATAGTTTTAGCATCCAAATAGTTTCGCAACCGGTAAGGCAAGCACTGAGAGGCCAAACCGTTGCTTTTGCATAACAAGTTTATAGCTTCCAAAGTTTAACAACCGGTGAGGCAAGCACTGAGAGGCCAAACCGTTGCTTTTGCATAATAAGTTTATAGCTTTTAAAGTTTATCAACTGGAGAGGCAAGCACTGAGAGGCCAAACCGTTGTTTTTGCATAATAAGTTTATAGCTTTCAAAGTTTATAGCACTAAGAGCACTCCAAGCATTTCGAGCATTTAAGCATAATAAGCATATGGTATTTGCATTATAGCATCGGCACTTGGCATTAGTATATGGCATTAAGCATCTAGGTTATGAATATAGATTATAGCATAAGCATTACGAGTATAGTTTAAGAATATAGTTTATAGCATAAGCATTAAGCACTTAGTTTAAGCATCAAGTGTATAAATTAAGGTTCTAGTTTGCAACATAAGCATCAATCACCAAGTTTAAGCATATTGTGGTAGCATAAGCATCAAGTCTCATAAGCATCCAACATATGTTTTCAAGCCTCAAGTTTAAAGTATAAGTTTCAAGTCTATTGCTTTTCAAAGTATTCTAAGTTCTAGCGTAAGTTTCAACATAAGTATCATGTTTATGTTTAAAGCATTAATTAACATTTCAAGAGTTTTATGAAAATGTTTAACATGCTTCTCAGTCCCGAAGTAAAACAAATGAATTTGAAAAGGGACAAATGAACTCACCTTGTGCTAGAAGTGGTTGACTTAGCTTAAAAGAAAGAATACACGCGCTCTTGGTTGTTCTTGTAGTAATTTTCACGTTCCTGTATTGTTTACACGTTGTTGTAATTTATGAGTATAGGTTCTAATTGATTCGAGCGTGTGCAAGTGTTGACCTTACTTGATCATCCCTTCGTGATCTCGGTCATTATTCGGCCCAATTCAATTCAAGTATACTTTATTAACACATAGTCATTTTAATTAACATGAAATGTGTGATTGTAAGTTACAATGGAAGAATTGATCTTTATGACCTCACTTTGTCTTTAACTTGGTTCTTTTTGTAGAATTTCAATGACTTAAAAATCACTAATCGTTTCGACCAAGTGTTTAACATCTTTTTACTAAAACTGAATCACAATTTCCATTAGTTGCCATCTTTAATTATTTGTTTCATGAATTGGGTTGCATTGAACTTCCTTGGGCCGAATGTGAGTTGTTGGGCCAATTAAGGGTTATGTGGGCTTTCGGTTGGGTTTGGGCCGAGCATCTAACGTGGTCTCACTACTTGGGCTAAGAGTGGGCTGTTGGGCCTGTTGATGATTATTGGGCCGGTGTACCTGGGCCAAGGGAAATGAGTTGGGCTGTTCAAATGGAGTCGAATATAAGTCTTGGATCGGATTAGCCACATAGACCAACCCACTGTTGTTGGGCCTAGAACTCTCACGATTTAATCAAATGAAATTGGACCAAGTGTAGTTGGTCTTGGGCCAAGCCATAGCTGAAATCTGGGCCAGAAAACGAATTGGGCCAATAAAAATGTCTGGGCCTGGTACAACTCTGTTGGCCGAACAAGAATTTATACAGAAGATGGGGGTGGGCCGACCAAAAGGCTGTTGGGCCAGTAATAGATGGGTGGGCTGCATGTGGTCGACCGAGAAAAATCTGGGTGCCTGCGATCCCATGGTTTTTCAATCAGCTAGGGTTCGCCCAACATGGTGCGCCCCACAGGTTCGTCTGGCAGCTTACACCCAGGAGGGTTCGGCACTGTGGCATCGTAGGGTTCGGCTCTTGGCCGAAGGTTCGTGTCATGAGCAGGGTTCGCCGGATATAGCAGCCAAATTGGTTCGGTCGGTGTCTACTGTACATGGGTTCGCCACATAGGGTTCGGTGCTGACATGGAGGTTCGTGGCACATGAGCTTCGGCTAAGGTTCACCATGCAGGAGAAAGGTTCGTACGACTTGGTCTGGTTTGCTGGAAATGGTTCGTGCTTGCTGGGAAGGTTCGGCCGATGCCATTAACTAGGGTTCGACCACTGCACTCACGAACCCTATTCACCTCGTTCATTATCATTAGATCCAGGTTATCTCAAGGCTTTCCCATGTCGTTGGTGTAATAACAGGAGCTTTTCGAGACTCCATGGTTCGAAGGGGGTGGTTGGGAACCGGTGGTGTGGGTGTTAACCGAACAAGCAAGGAAAAAACCCTATTTTTGCGGACTTTAATGGCTTCATACCTTCGTTTTCAGTGGTTAAACCTTTAGATCTGCTGTACTTCTATGTAGAGCTCGTCAAGGGCTTCATGTGGGCGCAAGAATCACTAGAATCCATCGAGAAATGAGCAAGTTACAAGGTTTTGAAGGTGGTTTGGTGGTGGTGAGTGTTGTAGCCGGAAATGAGAGAAAGAAGGAGAGAGTTTGGATAAAAATGAAAGAAATTCTTTCATTTAGGGTTTTTATACCCTATGTGGTGTTCGGGTTCGTTTCGGTTGCTCGGTTCGTATTTTAGCCGCGTATTCGGCTCTTTATGCGAATTTTTCGTAATTAAATTAAAAGAACTTTTGTTTTAGACTATTTATAATGTAATTATTATTGGAAATTATTTTAATTATTGTTGCGCTTATTTATTTCTCGAGTTCAGTTTTTATTACGTGTTTTCGTTTAATTGTTTCGCGACATAATAAAATAGTTAAATTTAATTTATTTTATGATGAGTTTCAAAATTGTAAAATAAGAAATATTTTATTTCTTTAAAATTATGGTTGTTCGTATCGTTATTTGTTTTGTTTTCGTTTCGTCAGATCGCGTCGCCATCGCGCGTATTCGTTCGAATCGTCATTCGAACGAACACGACGATGGTTTAGCTTTCTGATTCTTGTTTTTTGCTGTTAAGTCATTATTTCAGAGCGTTAAAATATCAGAATTATTCGTACAGATCGTCACCTATACGAACAACTCGTCGGTTTAGCATTCCGTAATAATAACCGTTATAGTTTCGTTTTGTTTAACCTCACATACGTTTATGCACTATAGTATCAAATCAAGTATTTATGTTTCAACACTGTGTTGTCTGACATGTTTTCTGACATGTTAAACCCTAAGGTTTTAGTCAGATTCAGACAATCGTATAATGGTTTCATGTTAATCAAATGCATCAATAGTCTAAACATAGTTTCATGAGATGTGTACTTGAATTACTGTACATGTTTACTGTACAGTTTACTGTTCCGGTAACGCTTCCGGCACAGATGTTACAACCAGATCGTCCGGCAAGTCCGTACGGTATGTGTACTTTCATTATTTACTGTGTGTAAATACAAGTATATGAACAGTGTTTGTGACAACAGAATTCAAAATACAAGAAACAGTTGTACGCATTTATGTGAAAACTTAAATACTATAAGTACAACACTCACGATAAACAATAGTTGTTGTGTTTAGGTGAAAACCTAAGTACAGTTAATACAACGAATCAAGAGAAACAACGGTGTTCAAGTAAATAACAAGAACAACTCGGTTGCGATCTGATATCCATATATGACAGGAATCAGATGGCCGATGAATCAGTACGAAAACAATGTGAAAACATGACGTTTAGTTGAGTCCGTCAGTGAGGAAATACAATTAATGACACAAATGCAGTGTCGTTTCAGAATAACGAACTGACAGTGTGTTTGCGTGGGTGACGATTCACACAAACATATCTGTGAGTTTAACGTTCTGAAATGATGACTGGAAAGTAGAAAACAAAAGTCAGAAAGCCAAACCATCGACGTGTTCGTTCGAATGACGATTCGAACGAATACGCGCGATGGTGACGCGTTCTGACGAAACGAAAACGAAAACGACACGAACGATAATAATTTAATAAAAATAAAATAATTTACATTTTACAATTTTGAAACTCATCAGAAAATTAAATTAAGAAACTATTTTATTTAAAATACTTAAACTACGCATAATAATCCGGAAACGCAACGGAGACGAAAAACGAGCATCCGAAATGAACCCGAATACTCTCGGAGTATTTAAAGCCTAAATGAGATCATTTTCTCTCATTTCTATCAGCCCTCTCTCTCTCTCTACAATCATATTCCCGAACCTCTCTCTCTAGAATAATCACGCTTCAAACCTTCATATCTAGCTCAAATCTTGACGAAATTGGACGTTCTTGGTGTCTACACGAAGCTACAAACGTCCTCTACATGAAAGTACAATTGATCTGAAGCTTTGGCCACTGAAAAACAAGGTAAAGATGCTTGAACGTTCGAAAAGATTGGGTTTTTCTTGCTTATGTTCGACCAAACCCACAACCGGCCTAAGAATCTCATGCACACACACTATACATCTTTGAGAGCCACCCTTCGCTTAACCCTACCACGAAAACAGTTTACATCAATTGATGATCGAGGGAAATGATGATGAAGGGTTACAGGTTCGTAAGGGAGCTGAGCATGGACGAACTTGTGCAAGGATTGCTAACCCACACAGCCGAACCCTTCACCATCTGGACCGAACCTCTGGTTGCGAACCTACTTGGGAGCCACGAAACCATCACCCACCGAACCTATACTAACCTGGACGATGGGCGAACCTTGCTGCCCAAGAATTGGCATAGCCGAACCTCTCATGTCAACGAACCTTGTAGCTCAAAACCATGGTTGCGAACCTTCTTTGGACGAACCTAGTCTAGAACCGAACCCTCCCTTTTGGCGAACCTATGGCTGCGAACCTCCCTCTCCACGCAAGTTTCCCTATCCGCCGAACCACTAGTCATGGAACCTAAAAGGTTCGCTGGAATTGGGGGGGGGAACACTACACCCATTCTGCAACAGTGACAATCATTTGTCAAATCCACACCACCTTAGACGAACCCACAATGCGGCCCAAACATCATTATAAGACCCAATTGATGACAGTACGACCCATTTGGGGTTTACCAGGCCCAACACTATGAGATCGGCCCAAACACAACCAATTGTACTATGCAAATCCTCTTGGCCCAACTATTTGGCCCAATAGCCGACCCACACATCTACTATCGATCCATGGGAGGTTATTGGCCCATGACACTCGGCTTAGCCCAATGACTCGAGTCGGATCACCATGGCCCAATCGGCCCATGTGTAATTTATAAGACCCACGATGATATCATTCGGGTCAAGTGATAACTTGATCTACATGAAAATAAGAAATAAACTTAGAAGAGTTAATATCAAAGGATAACATACCTAGCATCATATGTCGATTCTAAACTTACTACAAAGATGGCAATTTATGATCATAATGAAATTCAAGAGGCTAAACATGGTAGGCTTAAAGATTGTTAATTTTCAGCCTAAAACCTAAGTTTATACCTAGGACTTTTGGTAACATGACATTAAATCAAGTTGAACTTCTAATTAATAAGCGAGTGTTTTAAACATTAACCTAAGTGGAATAAGTATTCCTATAGTCAATAATAAGTATACGGGGCCGAATGAAGACCAAGGTTCACAAGTGATAGTCGACTTTAGGGCTAACACACACATGCGCACAAATCAATACGACTTATACTTATGAACTGCATACAACGTGAAATCAATACAGGATCGTGAATACACAACAAGTACAATCAAGAGCGCGTGAATTTCTTATTTAAGCTAAGTCAACCACTTCAACAACAAGGTGAGTTCATACGCCCTTTTTTATTATCTTAACTGATTTTAAACTCTCGGGGCTGAGAAACATGCTTAACTTTTATTCATTTAAAAGTTTTCGTTTAACATCTTGCTTATATTTTGATTAGATAATATTGCTTGACTTATTATCATTTATCATTGTATGCATGCTTGTATGATCATGATATGACAGGAACAACTAAGATGAATGTGATAATATAATTTCATAACTCATCAACGCAATAGAATAACATAGTTGCAAGATTATATCTTACAACACTTAGTTATTCTTACAAGAACGAACATTGTAATAATCACAGGTGAACATGATGACAAGAACAAAACACATGAATGATGTGAAGATAACACATCTTCATAACTTCATTCAACACTAGAGTTAACTAAGTGTAATAAGACAAGTCTTATAACACTTAGCTTTCAACTCGACACATATTACAAGATAACATGAAACAAGTATCATCCACCACCTGAGTCGACTAAGTGTAGTAAGACTAGTTCTTACCATATCTTAGTGACAACATGGTGACTACATGGAACAATAAGGAATGATAATCATGATAATGTAACTTCATGATAACAACATCATTCACACGATAATTAACATAAGGTAATAAGACAAGTTCTTATTTAACTTTGTTAATAACAACTAGAACATACAACATTGAGAACAAACAACACTGATGAACACAATACAATTGATTACTATTGAACTGTCTGCATTATATCATTTCAATCATGTGCCATGTACTTAAATTGATCATTGTAAGCCCCTTTCATAATTCGCTGACCAGTTAATTAGACGTGACTAAACCGACGATAGCATAGTGGTACCATAGGTCTAACAAACCTCTAGCTTGTAGGGCTAGAATGTTGATCGTATTGATTCATTGGCCGGTAACGTATGACCGGTGACAGGGCGACTTCAAGTCAGGGTCTGGAAAGCGACACATGGTGATATTAATCTGCAGTGAAATTGTAATTAATCCATCGTTAACCGTTGACTAGTATACTGAGGAATTTATTTTCTCTCATGTCATATTACTAGTAACTGTTTCGATGAGGCCTACGGTAATACAAGGTGGTAGAGGTAAATCGGATGCATTGTAATCTGATTACGTGAGGATTGCAATGGATTCCTTTTATGCTCTATGCACTCCAAGATGAAAACATATATCTATTGGTTAACTAACACTCTATTATCTAAAAGTGACTGACAGTTAACCCCACAAGAAATAGAATAATAACAGGGATCAGATTATATTAATCAAATCTCCTTAATACACAAAAGGGTTTATCAATACTTCGGTTCGATAACTAAATCCCTTATATTATATTATATTATATTATATTATATTATATTATATTATATTATATTATATTATATTATATTATATTATATTATATTATATTATATTATATTATATTATATTATATTATTCTACATATGATTCAATGGATGACGAATACAAACGGACGGGTGAAATGAAAATGGGGATCCATAGTTGTATTGCAAGTAGTATTAAGTTCTATTAGATATGTGGTGGGATGTTGGCTAGGGCTTGGTTCCCCTACATATGCCCTATATATAAGCATAGCTAATATGATGAGATATCACTTGTAAATATAACTATGGAAAGGCCATTGTGGAACGGGTGAATCAAACAACTTATAAATAACAAGTATGACATTGTGATTGTGTATGTGGACATCTCCAGGCTTTCAAATATCAAATTATGAACTCACCAACCTAGTGTTGACTTTGTTTAAATGCATGTTTTCTCAGGTGACGAACATGTGTAGTTGCCTATATTCAAGAACATAGCTAGTGGACTTTTAGAAGACCTAGCTACATTTTGTGTGATCATACTTTTGAAATGACAAAGCAGTGAATCATCTTTTGTATATCTTGTACAGATACAAGATATAAACTCATTGATTCTTTTGATTAGATTTACTTGGTTAAATTATGAGGAAACAATGTAATTTAACTTTGTAATTCTATTTCATTGTCATGTTAGCATTTCTCAGTTATTTATCATGTGCTATGTAAACAATCTGATCATTTCGATTATCACAACGATATCGCGCTCCGAAAACCTTCCGCCCGGCGGGAAAGTCGATCCAGCTCGCCGGCTCGGGGTGTGACAGTCCATCTCTAGAGATGTATACAATTTACAGCAGAAAATGAAAAACAAGAAGAAATTCGGTGATACTCCGATGCAGGTTTTGTAAAACATGCTTCATAGTCAGCGTTACGTTTACTATACCCGGGAGGATCCTGAAACGAACGTCGTGGAAGACATTTTCTTCTGTCATCCAAAATCGTATAGCTGATGGCGTGCATATCCGCATGTACTGATGATGGACGCGATGTATAAAATGAACCAGTACAGGCTTCCATTTATTCAAATTGTTGGTGTGACTTCCACACACTAGACGTTTAGTATTGCTCACGCGTTCGTAAGCAGAGAGCGTGAGGAAAACTACGTCTGGGTGTTGGAAATGGTTAAAAGTATGTTGAATAAATGTATGGAGCCACGTGTGATCATAACAGATCGAGACCTTGCTGTTATGAGTGTGTGCCGTAAGGTATTTCCAGAAGCTGCAAAATATCTCTACAGATGGCACATAGACAAAAATATTGCCTAACATCACAAGGCAAGCTTTTCGGATGCAGACTGGAAGAAATTCAAAGGTCGCTGGGAGAATTTGTGTAACTCTCCGACAACAGAGTTATACGACTACAATTACAACCGTCTGTACGAAAGACTTATCAAAGACAACAAAAAAAGTAATCATCATATACCATCATTATTATCATCATATCATCATTGGTTTTTTGTTTCATTTCAGGGGTTCTGGAGTATCTAACGCACACATGGTTAAACAGTTACAGAGATATGTTTGTAACAGCATGGACCAATAGAACGCGCAACTTTGGTCAAAGTACAACAAACCGGGTGGAAAGTCAGCACTCAAACCTAAAACGATACCTTAGATCAACAAACAGCACGCTTGTCTCGCTTGTCGGTTTCGTAAATGAAATCGTGCAATCAGAAGAGGTAAAAATGAATCACGATTTTGAAACGAGCTTGATTAAAACTATGGGTCATCATAAACTAGCAATATTTGATAACCTTCGAGGAAAGGTGTCCCATAAACCTCTTGATTTGTTGGTCGAGGAAAAAGATAAAATAAGAGTTATGTACGACTCAAATATGATGTGTGTCCACCAGCTTTGGACGAGTTGTGGGTTGTCGTGCGCTTGTCATATATCAAAATACATAAACACAGGTTCGTAATATTAAATGTAAATCTTACATGTTTCACATGTAGTTATTAGTATATTATTTTTAATTATAAATTATGCAGATAAGAAGATACAACTTTCTGAGATAGACATATTTTGGACAAAACTGAATACAACTAACCCAACACTATTAGAAGAAGAAGAAAGTGATGTTATAGGACAAATGGGTTTGGTTACAGAAGAAATAAATTCCAAACCTCCTGAAATAAAGAAAGGGTCTAATAAAGAAGGTCTTGTCCCATGTATTTCCAAATAAAAGCGACAAAAATGCGGCTTTAGTTCAAAAAGATACACGTGGTCGTCCAACTTTAAAGGCACAAAAATAAAAAGAGCAAGACGTTGTTAAAGATAATTTAGCGTCCCAAGAAAGTACATTTGAACCTTCGAGGAATAGTTCGTTTACAGCTGTGACCGAGAAAAGTCAGAAACCCATATTTCGGTGCAGTCGTTCCACATCGATATCAAAAGGAATGCTGATGGATGGGGTTTGGAATGATAATTATGTGTGTTAAATGTCAAATTTTATGCATATTCATGTGATTGATTGGTTAGAATTAGATAACTATGCAAATTCGTGTGTTTGTAGGTTAAATGGAAGAATAGGGAGCTTTATGGAAGCATAAACTGATTGGAAATTGAATTGATCTTGGACTTAAATGATAGAGGATCTCGAGACGAAGATTTGGGTTTTTACGGTGCGAAAAACAGACTTAAAATGAGAAAGATACGAAGAAAACAAGTTAGGAAGGAATCTGGCTAGACCATAGCTTACGGTCCTGACGAAGTCTGCACCTAAAAAAACGTGATTTTTAGGGTTTTTGAGGATCTTTTCTTCTCCCAGTCAGTTCTAGGCGATTTTGGACGACCAAGGAAGCCAAAATCGAAGCTTTTTAGCCATTCTCTTCCATCCAAACATTGCCAAATCATCCCAATTGATGATCCAATTCAGATTTGAAGATCAATTCCAAGAGATGAGCGGCTAATTTCTGCGTGGGTTCCTCCGGGCGAAGGATTTTTGTAAGCGGGTGATTTAGATTAGTTTACTATTGTGTTTGGAACTAGCAATCTAAGCATTCGATGCTTTTTGCTTATCGTTTATTCAATTGATTGTAAAGATTGAATTTTCATTCAAAACCTATTTCATTGTCTTTCAATTCTTGAGATTTCTAACAATGAAATAGGTTTTGAATTACAATCAATTGAATAAACGATAAGCAAAAAGCATCGAATGCTTAGATTGCTAGTTCCAAACACAATAGTAAACTAATCTAAATCACCCGCTTACAAAAATCCTTCGCCCGGAGGAACCCACACAAAAATTAGCCGCTCATCTCTTGGAATTGATCTTCAAATCTGAATTGGAACATCAATTGGGATGATTTGGCAATGTTTGGATGGAATAGAATGGCTAAAAAGCTTCGATTTTGGCTTCCTTGGTCATCCAAAATCGCCTAGAACTGACTGGGAGAAGAGAAGATCCTCAAAAACCCTAAAACTCACGTTTTTATAGGTGCAGACTTCGTCAGGACCGTAAGCTATGGTCTAGCCAGATTCCTTCCTAACTTGTTTTCTTCGTATCTTTCTCATTTTAAGTCTGTTTTTCGCACCGTAAAAACCCAAATCTTCGTCTCGAGATCCTCTATCATTTAAGTCCAAGATCAATTCAATTTCCAATCAGTTTATGCTTCCATAAAGCTCCCTATTCTTCCATTTAACCTACAAACACACGAATTTGCATAGTTATCTAATTCTAACCAATCAATCACATAAATATGCATAAAATTTGACATTTAATACACATAATTATCATTCCAAACCCCATCCATCAGCTTTCCCACACTTGTCTTTTTCTTGTCCTCAAGCAAACATTTGAACTATCAGATCATCAAAATCAAATACACCTTCCAATTTCCCCGCCAATTCCCAATTAAGGTCCTCAATCATGCCTAACTCACAAGACTTAAACCATTACATAGTTTTACACCTAGACATGTAACAAACATGATTTCTCATGCATTAAGTCTAAAACATGAAATAATTCCTAATTAAACATGAGACCCTTCAAGTATTTCACATGTAAGCATTACACCCCTCACAATAACTCTCCACTCGGTTTGTTTCTGGACTAGTAGAGATGCACTAGTATATATATGTAACACTCAAACCAAAGGTGAAATATCATTATCATAAGCTTGTATCATAATCAAGTTTCCAACGACTTGCACACAACAGTACACAAATCAAGAGGTCTTGAACAAGTTGTAATGTTAGGCTAGTGTTAAAGGTAGGAATAGGGATTTTTGAAGGTGACGGAAGTGGTAGTAACAATCCAATTTTATTGAACATAACTATTAACACAAAGAATGAGCATCATCCTTATCACGAAACTACATTGACTCTTTCTCTCTCTGTTTTTTTTCCATCATGGTCATTTTGACTTGATATTCTGGTTTTTTTTTAACTAAATGAACATCTTATTACTTCACATTGAATTGCACTACCACAGGGTTTGAAAACAAGAAGGCTAAATAGGCAATTGGCTTTACATAATTGGGTTGAACAAATGAACAAGATTGGCTCAAATTGGTATCTAATGGTGGTGACAAGGTAGGATCTAAAAAATAGGATTATTTACATATATCCCCCTAATGAGAGTCTTAATTACATATTTACCCAACCCTTAAAATCAATTACATATTTCCCTTAGGAGGGGGAAATATGTAATTGACTTGTTTATTTTGAAGGGAAACTATTTTTTAAAAAGGGGAAATATGTAATTGACTTTTTTAGTTGGGTATATATGTAATAAATGATATTTGGAGGGGGAAATATGTAAATGCCCCTAAAAAATAAAAGGCTAAAAAAAATCCTATGGTTCATTCCTAATGCCTCTATCATCTTTGTGCAAGTTATGGCATACGTTTTCAACGAGCATCATAACACAAGTTCTAATTAGATAGACACCTTGGCATCACTCAGAAATCTTTAAGTACATAATGATAGGCAATTTTAATGCTCACGGAAACGGGGGATATTGGTTACCGATGAAAAACTTACATGTTATTCACTTTTCAGGAATCCCACCCCTAATAGGCATTATTCCAACAATTTTCTAAAATCTTGTCTAGGCTACTATCATGCAACTTAAAGAATCAAGCATGATCAAGGAACCCATTTGATTATTATCGGGTTACAGGTTGGTGATTTACAATGAAAATTTTTGATCTTCAAGCCATCTGCTCACTTTCACTCTTGTTAATTTGTTGAATTTCAAAAATCAAAAAAATTCCCCTCATCCCCACACTTGGGATACATTGTCCCCAATGTATGGGTTTTTAGGTCAAATTATGATTGTGTCAACTCAACAGTTACCCATTTAGAACAAGGAAAAATCTTTCCAACCAACCAACCCGACTCACAACTCCTTAACCATTCTCATCACAAAACAATCATAACACCACCAATGGTAACAATTAAACACACCAACTACTAAAAATAAATAAATGCAAATAAAAAGAAATTGTTTCATAGTCACTACCCATTCACCCAAATCCCAATGCCCATACAGTTATAAAAGATCAAGAAAGAGCACATGGACCTTATCATTAATCAGAGAGTTTTCAATAATAAGGCGGGCGTGGTTCATCAAAGATCGCTTTGATTTTCATCTGTCTTTGGGTGGAATCTTCCCCACACTTAAGTGTTGCTATATCGACATAGAAACTAAAACAAATAAAACAAAAAACAAACAAAAATATTAAAAAGCCGGGTTGCCTCCTGGTTAGCGCTAAGTTTTAAGGTCTTTAGCCAGACCAAACCAGATTTAGTGTTTATGGTGGTTGAAAGGTAAATTTGTTTCCCATGGTATCATTACCAATTTTGTTGTTATCTGTCCAACTCAACTTTTGTCTCCTTTGTTTTCCATCTTACCTTATTCGGCTTCCTCTCTCTTCTTCACAAACTCCCCATTCTCATATGAATGCTTAACAAATTTTGAGGGCTTCATCAAGCTAACTGATGCATTTGATGACTTTGAATCTAACTTGATGTGGACTTTTGAGCTTTCTACTTGATGTCTCTCTGGTGATTTCTCTTTTTTAACTGTTGATTCCCAAACTTTGTGCTCTTCATTCATCACCTTCTTATCATTCTTCACCTGGGACCTATCAAACATGAATTCCCTCTCTATGGTGTCACCCTCACTCACATTGTAAATAAGGGGACACTTGTTAGTAGTACCTATTGTAGAACATTTATTTTGAATAACATAATTGAAAGAGTTTGATAATATATTTAAATTCAACTTACGGTTACCAAATGTCATGTTGACCAAACTGTCTCGACAATTGATTTGTGCATTCGCTGTTGCCAAGAATGTTCTTCCAAGTATTACAGTAACTTGCTCCTTCTTCACAGCTAGTGCATAGTCAAGCACCAAGAAATCCTCAGGGTAATAGAATTCCCCAATATTAACAGCTACTCCAATCAACATACCCTGGGGTCGTTTATGTGTCATATCTGCTAACACCACAGTGGTGTCAACCGATTGTAAGGGACCAAATTCATACAGGTCATATAAGCTCCCAGGTAGAATACTGACACTAGCTCCGTAATCCATAAGTGCTTTGCTGACTTTTAGCTCCCCAATTTGGATTGGAATGAGGGGTGCTCCTACATCTCTCTCCTCTTCTAACTCATTATCCCTTCCTTCATGACATGTGCTCACTGCGCTGATGTGCACGTTGCTTGTATTCTTTGCTCCAGATGTTTGATGTTGTGGGTTGATATTTGTATCACTTGGCAGTTTACCTTTATCTCGGGTTGCAAGTTGCTCTGCCAATTGTCCCAATTGTTTAGCATGTGATTCATTGGTCTTCTGTTGGAGTTCTTGTTTCTGCACCACTCCAGTTAACATCAATCTTAATTCATTGATTTGAGCAGCAATGTCTTCCATTGAGATGTTGTTCCCCTGTTGATTACCCTGGAATTGATTTTGAATTCCTTGATTTTGTTGGAAGTTCCTTGATTGTCCTTGTTGATATCCACCTTGCCCACCTCCTTGACTACCTTGATTGTAGTTTCCTCTTTGATAATTACCTTGATTGTAGTTCTGCTGACGATTCTGGTAAGAGGATCCTTGGTTTCCACCTTGTTGGTTGCTACCCTGAAAATTAGGATTCAATTGATTAGATGAATTACCATATCTAAAATTAGGGTGATTACGCAAACCCGGGTGGTATGTATTGGAGTTCATGTCATTCTGTCTCTTGTCATTCTGGAGCGAGCCTTGTATTTGATTCACCTCCTCATTCCTACCAATGTTCATCATGCACTTCGGCTCCAAATGACCTATATCACTACAAAAATTGCAAACATTATAAACATTAGCAACATTGGAATTATTCTTACCTGGATTTCTGTTGAAGTTTGCTATTTGTCTCTCGAGGGCTTCAAATCTCTCTTTTGTAACATACTCCCCACCTGGTTTCCCAATGACATGCTTTGCCTTCCTGCTTGCTGAAGCTTGAGTCTTTGAGCCTTTACTTAACCTTTCAAGCAGCTCCCAATCAACATCTTCTGAATTTGTCAGAAAAGTTCCATTGCTACTAGAACTGACAAATTTCAGATCTTCCGGTGTTAAGCCATCGTAGAAGGCTTTTATCAATTCCCACTTTGGAATTTGGTGATGTGGGAAAAATCTCAGCAACTCTTTGAATCGAGTGAATGCTTCATGTAGCAATTCACTCGATTGTTGTTGGAAGGTTCGGATGGCATTCTGGGCCTCACTTGTTTTGCTCATGGGGTAATATTCATCTAAGAATAGCTGCTGCATCTCCTCCCATGTGTAAATACTACCAGAGGGTAGTGTATGAAACCATTGCTTGGCCCTCTCCTTTAAGGAGAATTGGAAGAGATTCAACTTGACCTCATCCGGTGTGAATCCTTGGCCACCAATGGTGCTGCAAATGGCACCAAACTCAGACAGATGGACATATGGCTCTTCAGTTGCTGTCCCTCTAAAATTTGGAATAATGGCCAAGTATTGTGGCCTTATCTCAAATGACCTTCCTCTTAGCAATGGAGGTACAATGGGCGAGGGGTTTTGAGTCACCGTCGGCCTGAAGTGACTATCAACTCCTTGAACAGGAGCCCTATGATACCATCCTTGACCGGGGATGTTGTAACCCCATCTCCCATTATAGTTGTTCACGGGTGGTGTCACACCCCGAGCCGGCGGGGTAGGATCGGGTTTCCCCGACGGGCGGAAGGTTCCCAGGGCGCGATATCGAGAGTGATAATCGAAATGATCAGATTGTTTACATTGCACATGATATATAAATGAGAAACTTTCTAAAATAAAATAGAATTACAAAGTTAAATTACATCAGTTAAGTTTATAATTTAACAATGTAAATCTACTATAACATCATAAATCGTCAATCTTGTATCTGCACAAGATATACAAAATAATGGTGTATGATGTCCAAAAATATGCAGGTCCAAAAAGGTAGGTCCTCTATCTGTAACCTAGTCCAAAAGAAACAACTCTTCAGTTGACCTGTTCGTCACCTGAGAAGTCATGCAAAAATAAAGTCAACACATGGTTGGTGAGTTCATATAGTTTAGAATTTGAAAATGATTTGAAAATCCCTTTCGGTAAAGACCCTAACCTCATTAACTTCAATGTAATATCCATATTGGTATGCTTATATATAGGGCATACCCCTGAGTCGAGCCTACAAGCCCGCCCAGACGCCATCCCACCACATACTAATACACATATGACACTGTCGTTAATGATAATTAAGCATTTTTACCCTACACACCTCTGATTTAGATTATGTTTTTCCAAAACTTGATTTACCTTCGATTCTCTTGAGTTCATCATAGATATATGATTTCCCAAAAGTCAATGATAGAAATAAAATGTTAAATATTTAATTGAATAAATAAATAAAACATTTAAATACAACTAAGACATGATGATTGGGCCTTATATGACTCAATCAATTAGACTTAGTTGTTGATGGTTGTCCAAGTTGTAACCTCTCACACGTGACCCATGTCAGGCATAACTCACAAGGAGTACACCTGAACTGAGCGGGATTTTAATGTTTTGCCCGTACAGCCTGACCTAATGGTCTTCTGTACCTGAAAGGGACTTTAAGGATATCCTTTGATTCTTGATCTCTTGATTCTCTTGATTTGACTTTGATATTGATTTCATTTGAATGTTCATGTTATTGCCCGTATAGCTAGACTACAAGAGTCTTCTATACCTGAAAGGGACTTTATATGTGTGTTACACGTGGTCTTGATTCCCTATACAACTGACATCCACCTTAACTTGAATATTAATGATTTCATTAGATTATAATGATTTCATTATTTCCATGATTCACACACATTTATGATTTCTGATTTCTTGAGTCTCTTGATCTTGATCTTTTGAATTTCCATGATTCACATTGATAATTGCTTCTTGATTATGATTCTTTGTTCTCAGATCCCACACTGAATTAGATTTCCTTTGAATATGATCTTTTGTTTTAGTTCCTTTGATTCCACTTTGAATTTAGATTATTGAATTTGAACTTGATGGACTAAGGGTTTGTTTAGAATTTAGAATTAAAGTATTACTCATAAGAGTAATTTAATTAACTTGATATTTTGATCTGTTTAATAATTACCTAGACAGGATTCTAGGAGTATCAACAAACATATATATGTAAAACATATAACAAATAAAAGCATTTAAATAAACAGTTTAAATAAAAACAGTTTACGCATGCTTCTAAGCCCCGCGTTTTAAAACAAAAATGTTAGAAAAGGGGCAATGAACTCACCTGTGCTGCTATGTAAATGATCTAACACGAAATACGCGCTCTTGTTGTAGCTTAGGTTTCTTCAGTTCCTGAGTTATTTTATAAGAATTCGAATATAGTAAGTACGCGTAGTAGTCGTTGTGCCTAAGTTTTTGTTTTGGTGTGTGTAACTAAGTGTCCTAGTACTAAGTGTATCTAGAATCTAATCTAACTTAGTTACCCTTTTATGATCCCAAATCCCATAGTTAGTTACAACACTTATAATTAAATTTTACAAAAATTTGGGCAGAGTCTCCTCTGTATCTAGTTCAAATCCAGACAATTATACTGTCTATTTTACAACAAAATCCCAATCAATGATATTACAACTATCTTTTATAACTAAATGAACTTAAAAGAAACCAATGACATTTATAAGTTACATTTCAAATTAAACAAAATTTTAGAAAATTATTAAATTAACTTTTAAATAAATTCACAATGCCTTAAATTTTATAATAAAAACATCGTTAATTGAATTTAAATAAACGTTTAACATGTGATGGACTTAATCAAGTCCCATTGGGCCCACTTAAGCCCAAGTGAAGATCTTTGATTCCTAATTGATCATCCAACTTCTGTTTTTGACTCTCATGAACTTATAACCATTTTTCTTAGATTTCACCAATTAAGAAACATTATTATAAAAAATGAAACCCTCATGATTACTCTAGCTCACAATAACACAAGTTTGCATGACTTGTATGTTCCTTACAATTCCCATGCACACACATAAATTAAATAAACCCATGCATGTTCATTATGTGATCAACTTCTCATACGACTTAGGTTTTATGACCAACTAACCATTCCTTAGATCATTAACACTAGTTTTGTTGATCCTAGATCCATATTAACCCAATTAAACATCTTTTAGGTTCGGCATCCCTCTAGGGCAGCGAACCTTTTAGGGTTTGTCCCCAAGGTTCGGCTATCATCACCTTATCAACGAACCATTAGGGTTCGGCCAAGGAGGGTTCGCCACTAATAAGGGTTCGGCAAAGAGTTACAGACCATGGTTCGTGTAAAGGTTCGCTAACATAGTGGGTTCGTTTGTAACCAAGGGTTCGGCTGATTGTCAGCCATCTAAGGTTCGGTGGCAGCCGAGGGTTCGTGTCTACAAAGGTTTGCATGGCCAAGGTTCGGCCATGCAGGGTTCGTCGCCCATAGAACTTCGGCTGAATAGGGTTCGTTCCTTATAGGTCCGTGAACTATGTGGCAGGTTCAGTGCAGGTCTAGTCCACAGGTTCGTGGCTGTGAAGCAGGGTTCGCCTGGGTTGGCTACAGGTTCGTGATACTTAGCCTGCATAGAACAAGGTTCGGCCGATCTAGGAGCTACGAACCTGCACTGTCTATCTCCTTTTTCGATCCAAACCTGTTACAACATAAGTTCTACATCCTACCAGTTGTTCATTAATGCTTATCACGACATTCTTAAGTGTTTAGAGCTGATTATCATGGCCACAACAAAAAGGACTAGTGAATACCCTAAAACCGTATTTAAAGTGATCATTTACCTTAAATTTCGTGGATAGAAACTCAAAATGCTTGTACTTCTATAATCTTCAAGATGAAAGGATCGCAATGACACCAAATTTGATCGAATCCTACTTGAAACGAATGAGATCTTCTAGAGAGAAGGTGGTTTCTTGAGTGAAAACTAGAGAGAGAGAGGGAAAACGAATTTGAGAGAAAGATGGGTGAAAATGTGGTGGTTGTGGCATTTAATTGCCACATTAAATGTGGGGAAAAATACCCACTCGTTCGGTCTCGTTCGGTTTCGCGTAACATGCCGGTTCGCGTAGTTTTTCGTTACGAAACGACACGGTTTGTAAAATTAGAAATCATTTAATTATTCTAAGTTCTGATTCCTAATAAATTAACTAATATCTTCTATTTATTTTAAATTTAAAATATTAATTTACTGTTTAAATTGAAATGTACGGTCGTCGCGCATATTCGTTCGAATCGTCACCCGTACGAACACGGCGATAACTATACTTTTCAATCTTGTTTTCTAATTATAAAATATCATTCAGAACGTCAAACTTTCAGATATATTCGTACAGATCGTCACCTATACGAATAACCCGTCAATTTAGCATTCTCGTAACGATATTCGTGTCTTTTGTTCTTTAAAGTCTCGCATACGTTTATACATAATAAATCCTAAACAAATAATCACATGATGGTTCTGTATTGTCAAATAATTATCTGACTCAAGAACCATTGTTCTGAACTGTGTTTCTGTTAAATGTTTCTGAATTTGTTCTATGATAACACACTATGATAATGATAAATGATATGAATATGAAACGTACTGAAATGTATATAGTTCGTACCTGTTTTACTGTTCATATACTGTAGAGATCACTGTTCAGGTGACGGTTCCGGTACGGATGTCACAGGTGGTTGCCTATTCCACCCCCTTGGTCATTCCATCCACCTTGCCCATAATTGTTGTGAATTGGATGATTTGGAGGACCTTGTGGTTGCCAATTCTCATCATGATATTCCCCATGAGGTAGGTAGTTGTTGTTTTCTTCCTCTTCGTGCAATTCCTCATGCCAAGATCCATGTTCCCCCGAATTGCTCCCGCCACCTGAAATGTGATCTTCCTCATGAAGGTTGTTTCTTGGATTGACTCCATGGTTTGGATTATTGAACAGTGGTGTCACACCCCGAGCCGGCGGGGTTGGATCGAAGTCCCCGTCGGGCGGAAGGTTCTCGGGGCGCGATATCGTGAGTGATAATCATGATGATCAGATTGTTTACATAGCATCAATGTTAAGAATAACTAAAGCACAATCAAACATTAAACTAGGATTACAAAGTTAAATTACAATATCAATGTTCAGTAATTTAACCCGGTAAACCTATCAAAAGAATCAAAGTTTTCTATCTTGTAACTGTACTAGACATTCAAAAGAGATTCATATGAACAACAAAATATGTGCTTCCAAAATCAACTAGGTCCTCTATCTAGGCCGCCTAGCATGCAATCCAAAGCCTTAGCTTAAACTTGTTCATCACCTGAGAAAGCATGTAAGAAAACAAAGTCAACACAATGGTTGGTGAGTTCATGTAGTTTATAAGTTTAAAATAGCTTTAACAAACCTCTTTCGGTAAAACCTTAATCTTATTAACTCCACATGTAATATCCAAATCGGTATGCTTATATATAGGGCATACCCCTGAGTCGAGCCTACAACCCGCCCAGACGCCGTCCCACCACATACTAATTCGCATATGACACTGTTGTTAATAACAATTAAGCATTTTACCTACCATTCAACCCATTCTCCTATAGCATTTGTAAGTATTAGCTTCAAAGTAAGTTTAACAAGCATCATAGTTTCACACGCACCATAGTTTAGCTTTCACTAATCTCATGCGTGAGTACAAGCCCTGCTATAGCAGAAGTTTAGCAATTACATAGCTCACGGCTAGATACAAGCCCTGCTCTAGCAGAAGTTTAGCCATTACGTATCTCATGAATTAGTTAAGCTTAGTCTAGCAATTACGTGTTTCCTATACAAGATACAAGCCCTGCTATAGCAGAAGTTTAGCAATTACGTATCTCATACATAAACACAAGCCATGCATACACAAACAATCCAGCATTTACATATCTCATATAAGCAGACACAAGCCCTGCTATAGCAGAAGTTTAGCAATTACATGTCTCTTATATGGATAACAGCTTAGCCTCGTCATAGTTTAGCTTTCAAGTATCTCAATACATAGGTACAAGCCCTGCTATAGCAGAAGTTTAGCAATTACGTAGCCCATGATTAGATACAAGCTTAGTATTCGCGCGCAAGCATAGTTTTAAGCATATAGATTCAAGCATTCACATATAGTTTCATCATGAATTTCATAGCATAAGCATCAAGTCTCGAGTTTAAGCATTCAGTTTCTAACATAAGCATCAAGCCTGAAGTTTAAGCCTTTAGTTTCTAGAATAAGCATCAAGCCTCAAGTTTAAGCATTTAGTTTCTCGCATAAGCATCAAGCATATAGTTTCAAGCTTCTAGTTTGTAGTATAAGTATCAAGTTTATAGCTTCTCTAAGTATACTAGATTCCAAGCATAAGTCTCATTGTAAGCATCATGTTTAAGTTTAAAAGCATTAAAGAACATTTCAATAATTTATTAAAATGTTTAACATGCTTCTCAGTCCCGAAGTAAAACAAATAAGTTTGAAAAGGGACAAATGAACTCACCTTGTGTCCGTAGTGTTTGACTAAGTGTAACAAGAATACGCACGCTCTTTGTTTGTACTTGTTGTGAAGTTCACGATCCTGTATGGATTTCATAATATTTGTAGCTTATAAGTATGTGTTGTAATGATTCGTGTGGTTGTAAGTGTTAGTCTTAAAGTTGACTAACCCTCACGAGTCTTATTCATCATCCGGCCCAAAATTTGCTATATTACATAAAGTAATATTGATTCCCTTTTATAGTTTGAAATGTCTCAACTTAGAGTTTGGTTTAAATTCATAACCTCTAATCAAGACTTTAAGTCCTTGCATGTTTTGCGAAATCGTCTTATCAACACTTTTGAAATATCTAATTTATAATTAACATATGATTGTTATCTTTGATTGTTAAAAGTTTGTCGTGTGTTTCTTAGATTCTTGCATCTTTTGGGCCGGATAATCCCTGGAGTCACTTATTTGAAATTGGGCCTATAGATGGTATTTGTGTGGCCCGAATAGGTGTGTTGAGCCAATTAACACATATGGTCAGTAAGTCCATTGGGTTGGTTCCCAATTGGGCCGAGGGTTAATTGGATCGTATAAGTAGGGTGGGCCGAATCTAGGAATGTCATGGGTCGAGGGAAAGAGGGCTTGGGCCACTTACATTTGTGGCCGATTTAAAAGAGGTAAGCCCAAGTGTTCTAGTCGGCCAAAACAAACCCATCGGTCATTGAATGGGCCAAGAACCCACTGTTGGGCCGAAGAGATTAATGTTGGGTCGAGGAAATCAGAGTAGTCGATTTAATCCCCACCTCTGTCAGCAAGGTTTGGCCAAGGTGGAGTCTCAGCACGATAAGGGTTCGGCTATGTTGTTGGTTCGGCAATATGAGTGCAGGGTTCGGCAAGTTGTTGCATGGGAAGGGTTCGTCGCAAATTAGAAAGGTTCTGCACACGCTAGGGGTTCGGCATGGGGGCTAGGTTCGTCTGAGGATGAGGGTTCGCCATGGTCGAGAGGTTCGCGAGTCGTGCTTAGGTTCGTTTCAACATATGGTTTGTGAACATGGCCATCCATGGTTCGGCAGAGCTTCCTATAAAGGTTCGCCAACCTTAGGGTTCGCCCTAGGTTCGGCGGCTCCACGGTGGCTGCATGCAGGTTCGTGATGATCAGAAGGTTCGCTAGTTGCCCGAGGGTTCGTCCTGTTGTCATGCATGGGTTCGGCTGAGAATGGGAGGGTAGGTTCGTGAAGATGATTGGTGACAACATGGAGGTTCGTGGCTTCTGCTTTCATCACACAGGTTTGGATAGAGTAGTGTAGGGTTCGGCCCAGAAAAGTTAAGGTTCGGCCATCCCTTTACCGGCCTAGTAGCTCACGAACCTGTAATCGGCCACCATTATCATCTTCATCGAGCTCAAGGTTGTTGTTCCTATGTCTGAGTTACCAAGAACGGATTTTCGAAGTATAGAGTGGTTGTTATAGGGTTTTGGACCGAGTATGTGTGTGTGATCGAACCATAACATAGAAAACCCTAGTTTTCATAGGTTTTCTTCACTCATACCTCTATTTTCAATGGCCAAAGCTTCAGATCGATGGTACTTCTATGTAGAGGACATCAAGGGCTTCGCGTGGACATCAAGAACACCAAAATCCGTTGAGAGTTGAGCAAAATAGGCTAGTTTGAATGTTGAAGATGGTGGTGATTTTCTAGAGAGAGAAAAGGACGGGAGTGGTATTTTAAAGAGAGAGAGAAATGAGAAAAACCATCTCATTTAAGCTTTAAATACCCCGCGGGTATTCGGGTTCGTTTCGGTTGCGCGGTTTGCGTTTTCGTCGCGTTTCCGGCACTTTACGCGCATTTCTCGTAAATTAAATAAAAGAGTTTAGTTTTTAACTATTTGGATGGTATTTATTTCTAGTAATTATTTTAAATATCGTTTTATTAAATTATTTATCGAATTATATTATTTTTTTCGCGTTTCGTTAATTTGTTCGCGAATTATTAAAATAGTTTCGTTTACATTTATTTATGATGAGTTTCAAAATTGTAAAACAGGAAATATTTTATCTCCTTAATTTTATGATCGCTCGTATCGTTTTCGTGTTCGTTTTCGTTTCGTCAGATCGCGTCGCCATCGTGCGTATTCGTTCGAATCGTCATTCGAACGAACACGACGATAATTTGGCTTTCTGATTCTTGTTCTCTACTGTTCAGTCATTATTTCAGAACGTTAAACTCTCAGAATCATTCGTACAGATCGTCACCTACACGAATAACTCGTCTGTTTATCATCCTGTAACAACAACCGTTATAGTTTCGTTTTGTTTAATCTCACATACGTTTATACATAATAGCATCAAATCAAGTATCTGTGTTTCCATTCTATGTTGTCTGATATGTTTCTGACTGTTAAACCCTAAGGTTTTAATCAGATTTCAGACAATCGTATAATAGTTTCGTGTTAAGCATAATGTATCAATAGCATAAACATAGTTTCACGTAATGTGTACCTGAGTTACTGTACGAGTTACTGTTGCGATCACTGTTCCGGCACGCGTCCGGCACTGATGTTACAGTCTCCCCTTGTTAGAGAAATTTCGTCCCGAAATTTAAGACTCGTTATTCGGTAAGACTTCCTCTGTAAAGAGTTGGGGATACTTGTTCTTCATGTGATCTTCACGTTCCCAAGTAAACTAGGGTCCGCGCCTTGAGTTCCATCGAACCTTAACGATCGGAATACGGCTTCGCCTCAGTTTCTTGACTTTGCGATCCATAATCTCCAAAGGTTCTTCGACAAAGTGTAAGTGTTCATCCAATTGAATTTCTTCAAGCGGGATGATAAGAGTTTCATCAGCAAGGCATTTCTTTAAGTTTGAGACGTGAAACACGTCGCGTACACCACTAAGTTCATCAGGTAAGCTTAATTTGTACGCCACAGGACCAATACGCTCGATGATCTCGAACGGTCCCACGTACCGTGGTGTTAGTTTGCCTTTCTTTGCAAAACGTACTATGCCTTTCCATGGGGATACCTTTAGCATAACTCGGTCTCCCACTTGGAATTCCAACGGCTTACGCCGTTTATCGGCATAGCTCTTTTGCCTGCTTCGTGTTGCTTGTAACCTCTGTTGTATTTGAGCAATTTTGTCTGTAGTTTCTTGAATGAGTTCTGGTCCCGTTATTCGATTATCTCCCACTTCCGACCAACAGATCGGCGATCGACACTTGCGACCATAGAGAGCCTCGAATGGTGCGTGTAACATCAGTGCCGGAACCGTACCGGAACAGTGATCTTAAACAGTAACATGAACAGTAAACAGGTACGAACTATATACATTTTAGGGCATTTCATATTCATAATCAGTTGTCAATATCATTTTGTGTTATCAAACAACAAGTTCAGAAACAATTAACAGAAACAAAGTTCAGAACTATGGTTCTTGAGTCAGATAAACATCTGATAACACAGAACCATCATGTGCTTATTTGTTAGGATTTATTATGTATAAACGTATGTGAGGCTTTATATAACATATCTGAAGGTTTAACGTTCTGAATAATATCCAATAATTAGAAAACAATATTGAAAAGTATAGTTATCGCCGTGTTCGTACGGGTGACGATTCGAACGAATACGCGCGACGACCGTACGATTCGATTTGAACAGTTAATTAAATAATTCTGGAAATTTTAAAATAAATAAAAGATATTAGTTAATTTATTAGGAATCACAAATTAAAATAAATTTAGAAATCTTATTTTATAAATCGGGTCGTTTCGTGACGAAAATCACGAGAAACGGCATTTTTACGCGAAACCGAACGAGACCGAACCACCGGGTAATTCTAAAGCATTAAATGTAGTCATAAAGACTACACCAACCCACCACCACCCCCCTCTTTCTCTTCCATTTCGTTTTTCACCTCTCTCTCTAGAAAACATTTTCTCTACCTTCTCTCTACAATTTCGAGCTCATTCCTTGTTGGATTCAAGCATTCTTGGTGCCAAAACGTTCCTTTCATTGCGTAGATCACGAAAGTACAAGAATTACAAGCATTCATCCGTAGATTTGGAGGTAAATCTTCACTTTAAATTCGGTTTTTAGGGGTATTACGAAACCCTCTTTGTTTGATGCTTCTAACCGGTCTAAATACTCACAAAACACATAGATACACACGTAGGAATAGATAGATTGTTGTTGTAACAGGTTTAGCTCATTAGGATGAAGATGGTGCTGCCTAAACACGTACAGGTTCGGGAACCACATAGCCGAACCCATATGAGAGTGCCGAACCTCCATGCAGGCGGCAACTGCATCACGAACCTGTCTACTCTGAGCCACGAACCTGTTGAACTGACCGAACCTGCAACGAACCCTGTTGAGTCTGAGCCGAACCTGTGCCACCATCCTGCACCGAACCTGTTACCACCTGCAACGAACCTGCAACCATATCTCAGCCGAACCTAGGTAGGCGAACCTTAGGACTCACGAACCTGTCTAGCCGAACCCTAGGTCATGCGAACCTGTGACAGACGAACCTAAGTGAGACGAACCCTCAATCAACGAACCTTTGATCACGAACCTAATAGCAACGAACCTTTGACCAACGAACCTTCTAAGCTGACGAACCTTAGTCGAGCGAACCCTAAAGGTTCGGCGAACCCTAAAGGTTCGCCGAACCCAAAAAGGTTCGCCGAACCCTAAAGGTTCGCCGAACCTATGCTCAAATGCCAATAGGTTTGCTGCCCCCAACGGTGGTTGAACCTAAAGTGTTATCTAATCAAGGAAATTCAGTACCTAGGGCTGTTGAATTTAATCATAAGGACAAGGAAATGAATATACGAGCACTCAAAGTTTGGAACGATTTAAGGAACATGCATTAGTGGATGCTAGATACTTAAGGTGTTAGTGTTAATTTCAACATTTACATCTAACACTTAGAAATCTCATATGAATGTATATAACTAAATTGGATTGTTCAATAGAGCATTCTAAGCTACGTTATATACGAGGACGAACAAGGATCAAGTTGGGAAACAAAGAACTATCAAAGGGCTTGGGATTGATCTAAATTTGGTTAACTCAAGTTCTAACATGTTTCACTTGCAGTTTTTCATAAAATAAATTATGTTTAATAAATAAAATGACTTTAAATAATAGCTAATTGTTATATTTATAAATGTCATTGATGTCTTTTTAGTTACAAAAGCTAGTTATTATAATTGATTGGTAAATTGTTGAAAATAAACAATATTATTGTCTGGATTTGAACAGAAAACAAAGGAAACTCTGCCCAAATTTTGTAAAAATTTAAAAGTAAGTTGTTATAACTAATTATGGGATTGGGTTGTAAATGGGTATCTAAGTTAGACTAGGAGACAAAATCTTAGAATCACACTAGTAATTAGGACACTTAGATACACACACCGAGACCAAACCTTAGGTGCGACGATTATTACGTATACTTATCGTATTCAAACTCTTATAAAACAACTCAGGAACTGAAGAAACTTAAGTTACAACAAGAGCGCGCATTCTGTGTTAGATCATTTACATAGCAGCACAGGTGAGTTCATAGCCCCTTTTCTAACATTTTTGTTTAAAACGCGGGGCTGAGAAGCATGCGTAAACTGTTTATTTAAATTGTTTACTTAAATGCTTTTACTTGTATATGTTTTACATGTATAACTGTTATTCTAGACTCCTGTCTAGGTGAACTGTTTCAAATCAAAGAACTATTTTCAAAGAACTATTTTCAAAGAACTAAAGATCTAAATCAAAGAACTATTTTCAAAGGTCTATTTCAAGAAACTAACGATCTATTTTCAAAGAACTATTTCAAGGGTGTGTTGTCAAAGAACTAACGATCTATTTCAAAGAACTAAGTACAAAGAACTCTTTCAAGGGTCTAACTGGGAAATATCAAAGATAGCATGTGCCAATCTCAGGTTTGAAAGATGTCCTAGCTAGACTGATGGAATATGAGACGCATGTTTGATGATATTTACAGTATTCCCTAACTGTTTTGAGGAACATCTGGGAAATGCTCAAAGATAACATGTGCCAAAGAACTAAAGAACTATGAACGGTCTAAAGAACTATGAAAGCCTATATATCAAAAGATGTCCTAGCTAGACTGATTGGTTATAGGTCACATGTTTGATGAGGTTTACAGATCTCCTTTACTACTAAGTACCTGATTGCTAGACTAGTCTACTCGAGTTGACCAAGGCCCAATCATTAGGACTTAGATTTTATTAAATGTTTATTTATTTATTTAATTAAGCATTTATGTAACCGTTTTTACAATTGTTGTGGTGGATCATTATTGTGATGAACTTAAGGAATCAACATAGATTCCAGATTATTGTATTTACAGGAACAATGAACTGAAGAATCATTTGGGTTAATGGTAAGGGTGAAATGCTTAATTATCATTAACAACAATATGTTAAGCAGTCCGGTATGTGGTGGGACGGTGGCTGGGCGGGCGGTAAGTTCGACCCTACATATGCCCTATATATAAGCATACTTGATTGGATAACATAGGTGGTTGTTGATGAGGTTAAGGTTGTCACTTCGGGGAATCAATGCAAACATTTTCAGGGTGATCAAATGTTAAGAGTCATGTGTCATGAAATCAAAGTAGTGGAGTGAAATGCTTAATTATCACCAGGAACAATATATCATGTAGTTAAGTATGTGGTGGGACGGTGGCTGGGCGGGCGGTAAGTTCGACCCTACATATGCCCTATATATAAGCATACTGAACTGGATGGTATAGGTGGTTAATGGTGAGGTTAAGGTTGTCATTCAGGTCATTCAAACACATTTTATAAAAACTATATGAACTCACCAACCATGTGTTGACTTTATTTTTTTTGCATGACTTCTCAGGTGATGAACAGGTCAACTAAGAAGCTTATGCTTTTGGACTAGGACTTCAGATAGAAGACTTAGTATTTTTGGACCTGCATACTTTTGGAACATCATTATTCAATTATTTTGTATATCTTGTGCAGTTACAAGATAGATACCTTATGATGTTTATGATAGATTTACATTGTTAAATTATGAACGATACGGATGTAATTTAACTTTGTAATTCTATTTTATTTAGCATTTCTCATTTATATCATGTGCAATGTAAACAATCTGATCATACTGATTATCATTCACGATATCGCGCCCCGGGAACCTTCCGCCCAACGGGGACTTCGAATCAACCCCGCCGGCTCGGGGTGTGACAGTGCGCATCCGATGCTACTGTGATAACTGTTGTTGTAGGAGAACTTGATCAGCGGCAAATGAGAATCCCAATGACCACCAAAGTCTAGAACACAAGTTCTCAACATGTCCTCCAGGGTCTGTATAGTACGTTCGCTTTGACCATCCGTTTATGGATGATAAGTTGTACTTAGGTTTAATTGCGTCCCCAGAGATTTCTGCAATGATTGCCAGAACCTTGATGTAAATCTGCTATCACGATCTGAGACGATAGACAATGGCACACCATGGCGTACCACTATCTCGTTGATGTAGAGCTTCGCTAATTTATACATCGTGTAAGTTTCTCGCATCGGCAAGAAATGAGCAGATTTGGTTAATCGATCAACGATAACCCAAATAGTGTCATGTCCACTGGAAGTGTGGGGTAGCTTAGTAACAAAGTCCATAGCTATCTGTTCCCACTTCCAAAGTGGAATTTCAGGCTTTTCCAGTAAACCTGACGGTTTCTGGTGTTCTGCCTTCACTTTAGCACACGTGAGACATCGACTAACGTACTCGGCTATGTCTTTCTTCATGCCCGGCCACCAATAATACGCACGTAAGTCTTGGTACATTTTATCAGCACCGGGATGCACAGAGTACTTGGTCTTGTGTGCTTCATCAAATATAAGTTTCCTTAACTCATCTACTGCAGGAATCCATACACGATCCTTGAAGTAAACGAATCCATCAGGTTTTGTTTCCAAATATTTTTCCACTTCGCAATCAAGTTCTTTCTTTAATTTTTCACGTTCAATCACCTCTTGTTGTGCTTGCATAATGTTACCGCGTACGCTCGTCTGCACAGTCATTCCCATTGCTCTGACGCGCAAGGGTTTGACTCGTTCCTTCCGACTCAAGGCATCAGCTACAACGTTTGCCTTCCCGGATGGTACTTGATTACACAGTCATAGCCATTCAGAAGCTCAACCCAACGTCGTTGTCGCATGTTGAGTTCCTTCTGATCAAATATGTGTTTCAAACTCTTGTTGAGTAATGTAATTCTTCTCATGAATCTTCAATTGTCTCGAGGCATACGCGATAACCTTGTCTCGCTGCATCAGCACACAGTCGAGTCCTTGATGAGATGCATCACAATACACTACAAAGTCATCACAACCGTCTGGGAGTGATAAGATAGAAGCATCACATAGCTTTTGCTTCAAAGTCTGAAAGGCATCTTCTTGTTTCTGTTCCCAAACAAACGGCTCGCTTTTCTGAGTTAGCTTTGTGAGTGGCAGGGCTATCTTAGAAAAGCTTAAGATAAACCTTCTGTAATAGCCTGCTAAGCCTAGAAAAGAACGTATCTCCGTAGGTGTCTTCGGAGTGTCCCAATCCTATATTGCTTCGATCTTAGCAGGATCAACATGTATTCCCTCACTGTTAACTACATGACCCAGGAATTAAACCTCTTTTAACCAAAATTCACACTTAGAGAATTTGGCATAGAGCTTCTCTTCCTTTAACAGTTCCAAGATCGTTCTAAGATGTTGCTCATGTTCTGCTTTGCTTTTGGAATAGATCAATATGTCATCAATGAAAACAATAAAAAATTAATCTAAGTACGGCTTACACACACGGTTCATGAGATCCATGAAAACCGCGGGTGCATTCGTCAAACCAAAAGGCATTACCATAAATTCGTAATGCACGTATCTGGTACGAAATGCCGTCTTTGGTATGTCTTCGTCTTGAACCCTGAGCTGATGGTATCCGGAACGCAGATCGATCTTTGAAAAGTATTGAGCCCCTTGCAATTGATCAAACAAATCATCAATCCTCGGTAGTGGATACCGATTCTTGATGGTTAGTTTGTATAGTTCTCTGTAGTCTATGCACATACGAAAGGATCCATCCTTCTTTTTCACGAACAAAACCGGAGCTCCCCAAGGTGAGTAGCTCGGTCGGATGAAACCTTTGTCAAGTAGCTCCTGTAGTTGGTTGGATAATTCCTGCATCTCCGAAGGTGCTAACCTGTAAGGAGATTTAGCAACAGGTGTTGCTCCAGGAATCAGATCAATACGAAACTCTACCGGTCGCACAGGTGGCAAACCAGGTTGATCCTCAGGAAATACTTCAGGGTATTCCTTTACTATCGGCACGTCTTCTATCGTTTTCTTGTCTTTCTCTTTCTCCACCACATGAGCTAAGAAAGCTATGCACTTCTTTTGTAGACACTTACGCGCTTTTAAGCAAGATATGATTTTTACGCTTCGCTTTGCTTGATCCCCACGACCTTCCAATACACGATCAATCGTCACTGGTATACGAAGTAGCTTTTCAGAACAGATGACTTCAACTCTATTGAGTGATAGCCAGTCCATCCCCACGATGATGTCGAAACTGCCTAACTCCATCGGCAACAAGTCGATGGTAAAAGTGTGATCTGTGAGTGTGAGTGGGCAGTTCCTAAGTATAGTGCTAACTGTAACTTGTTTCCCATTCGCTACTTCGATAATGTAAGGGGAATCTAAAGTTTCGTCAATGAGACTAAGTTGTCGTACAAACTCAGATGAAATAAAGCTCTGGTCTGCACCAGTGTCAAACTGTATAGATGCATAAGAGTCATGTAAAAGAAATGTACCAGTGACCACATTAGGGTCTTGGCGTGCAGCATTGGCTCCGATAACAAAAGCTCGTCCTCGAGGTGCTTGTGCTCCTTGTTGCACTCTCTTTGGACAGTCGCGGGAGAAGTGACCCATTTCTCCACAGTTGTAGCATCCCCTGTTTTTGTTGTTGTTGCCTGGGTTTTGTGGTGGTGGCGGAGGTTGTGCTCTGGCAGCAGTGTTGGTAGCTTGCATGGCAGGAGCGCTGCAATTTGCAACCCAGTGGCCAAATCGCCCACAGTTAGTGCACTTCCTACACTGTGCAGTAGGATGATTGTCACACCCCCAAATTTTCAACTAACGGAATCATACCGTTTGGGACGTGACAAACCAGGATCTCAGATCATTAGACATAACGAAGACCTCTATATGATTTTCAAACATACTTTGGTCTAAAACTGTAATATCAAAGTTCTAACGTTGTGGAAGCGTTTTTAAAACAATAACAAACATAACGATTTGAAAACTGTAAATTACAAATCAAAGTCTCAAATGTTCAAATCCAAAATAACTGTAAAGTATGATATGCATGAGACACGATCTCCTAGTCCATGCTTGCTTGATCTTGTACCTTAACGTCCTGAGAAAACATGTAAATCAAGTCAACACAAAGGTTGGTGCATACACAGGTTTAAGTATTCACAAATGTTTGAAACAATTGTTTGAAACGAAATGTTTGCGGGTAACATAATCACACATGCATAGTCATGATAGCTAGTCATTTGTACTATTTACATAAGCGGTCGACACCGAAGCTGACTGTTAGAATGTTGGTTGCCTTTCCACTATTGTCTAGCACAAACAATAGTAACGTTTGAATTGGCCAGTCAAACACTTGCGTAGACCTACAATATACCAAGTGAGGTTTGTCAAACCTAATAGATCTATTTTCAACTACCACGCTTTGCACTACGGCAAACTAAACGGTTCGATATGTAAGGACTTATAATGCTATGTTCGCACTTATCGTAAATAGCTAACTAATGCAAGTGATATGTATCTAAAATGTTTGTTTGCACATGTTTTCTCCCCCAAAACAGTTAAATAAGAAAAGGGGTCGTGTACTCACCTTTGATTGTGAGTAGAATGATCAAACACACGTGCAGTCGCGTAGATAATCCTCTACGAAGAATCTGTGTTTAAACAATAATGTGGTGTTATTCGGGATATCGTTTTGTGTTTGAACTCACATACGTGTCAACACACGTATGTTAGATTGTTAGAATCGTGCATTCGAATTTGACGAATTCGTTTATCAAAATCTGTAAATCCATGGGGATTTTATTAAACAAACAATTTAGAAACCTTCTGTGTCATTTAATTTCATTTCCATGTTCCTTTAAATCAAATCCCCCAATTCGTTTTCATCTATAAACCCTAGAACTTGAAATCCTAGAACTCGTTATCGATTCATAAAATCAACATGGGTTTATCCTTAATCGCAACCTTCTGCAACTAAAGACACTGATTAATTGAATTTTCAACATCATTTGCATCTAGAACCCCAAATCCGTTCTAATGATAAACCCTAGTTATCTAATTCATACAATTCGATATTGCTAAGTGAAATTAACATATACATCTCATTCGATGTGATATAACGAAACTATCTGTATAACTCAATTGGGTTTTTAAATTCATTTTGTTAGAAATCCCCAAATCGTTTTACCATAGAAACCCTAGAACTTGATCTTATACAATTCGTTATTATTTCATAAAATCATCATAGGCATTTTGTTTAGACTGATGTTGCGAAACTGTAGATGTAGTTTGATTTGATTTTCGAGTTCGTTTAGCCAGAAACCCCCAAACCGTTTAAGATGAAGAACCCTAGATATTGAATTCGTGAAATTCGTTATTGTAACCAGAAATGAGGCTAGGGCTTAGCTTAATCGGACCTTTTAGAATGTTTAGGAGTGAAAACTTACTTGTTTTGATAGCAAATTGCAAGAGATCGATTAGGAGCTTGTTTTTCGGCCGACCCCGGATTCAACTCTTCTATCCACGACTTTTGTGATCGAATTCTTGGATGTTTAAGAACCTAATAGTGCCGACTAGAGTCTCTGGGTTGCCAATATTGTGAATTTTGGTCGAGACATATGATTTTGATAGTGAATAGCCATGGTTTTGATAGTGAATAGCCACGGTTTTAACATTTTGAAACGGTTTTGAGTTTAATCCGATGATTGATGATCCCATAACGTATAATAACTGTTAATCATCATCAATGAGATGATTTAAGTTGATTAATTTCGTTTATAACCTAGTTTTAATGTGAAATTCGAATTTTAGTTGATTAAATCACACGAATTTTGACCTTATAAGTCAAAATTGTTTATTTCTTGATGTTACAAGTATAATCCTTGAAATTTAAGTGTTTTTGGACTGATTTTGTTTAATTCTAGTCCCTCAAGTTTGATTGTGTTCGATTTTGTTTCATTTTTGTTAGTTTCTGGTTAACGGGGTTAACCCGAAATTGCCGGATTGTCACATCATCCCCTTGTTGAAGGAATTTTCGTCCCGAAAATCACTAGATGTTAGAAGTAGTTAGGGAACTACTTGTGGGTTATGGGTTTCAAATTGTACATGCTAGTGCGATGTCTGATCATTCTGTGTGCTTGTGTGTACTCACACACAAGGTTCGATGTTTGTAACATCACACCTACGTGTGATCGTTCTATGTAACTGTTTGCGTGTACACCAGTTAGTACACCTAACTGTGAATGTTTGTGTTTGATCATATTGTGCTATGTAATCTTGCATATAGTGAGTGTTTGCAACTGTTTGTACTATGTAACCTCGCACATAGCAAATGTTTGAAACTAATCATGCATGTACTACCATAACATGTAACATATGAAATGTAGCACATAAAATGTAATGTAGCACAAATGTTTGTAACAAAACCAATTGAATAAAGTGTTTGTGCTTACAATTTGAAATCTGAAGTCTTGATGTGTGAAGCATCACGTGATCCCCTGGTTGAAGGAAATTTCGTCCCGAAATTTAACGTGTCTTCACAGTGTTTGCAGTTGTTGTTTTGAACAGATGAGGATACTTCTTCATCATTTGATCTTCCATCTCCCATGTGAATTCAGGTCCACGTCTTGAATTCCACCGGACCTTGACTATCGGGATCTTGCTTTGTTTGAGCTGTTTGACCTCTCGGTCCATGATTTCAGCCGGTTCTTCAATGAACCGTAATTGTTCGTCTACTTGTATTTCTTCCAGTGGTACAATCAATGTCTCATCAGAAAGACATTTCTTTAAATTCGAAACGTGAAAGACATCATGAACTCCGCTGAGTTCATCCGGTAATTTAAGTTGATACGCAACCGGACCAATCCTTTTCAGGATCTCAAAAGGTCCTACGTAACGTGGGCTAAGCTTCCCGCGCTTGCCGAATCGTATCACACCTTTCCAAGGTGATACCTTTAGAAGAACTCGGTCTCCTACTTGAAATTCCAATGGCTAGCGACGTTTGTCAGCGTAACTCTTCTGCCGATCCCGGGCCGCTGCTATACGGTTCCGGATTTGAACTATTTTCTTTGTCGTTTCGTGTACTAGTTCAGGACCTGTAATCTGACTGTCACCAATTTCAGCCCAACAAACTGGTGAACGACATTTACGACCATACAATGCTTCAAACGGTGCTGCCTGAATACTTGTATGATAACTATTGTTATAAGAGAATTCCACTAACGGTAAGTGGTTTTCCCAACTATCGCCAAAATCAATAACACAAGCTCGTAACATGTCCTCGAGCATCTGAATTGTACGTTCACTTTGACTGTCGGTCTGTGGATGATAGGCAGTACTCATGTCTAAACGAGTTCCCAATGACTTATGGAGTGATTTCCAGAAGTTTGAAGTGAATCGGGCATCCCGATCTGATATGATGGAAATTGGCACGCCATGCCGCGCTACCACTTCCTTGATGTAAATACGAGTCAGTTTCTCCATTTTGTCAGTTTCTTTAATTGCCAAGAAATGTGCAGATTTCGTTAATCGGTCAACAATTACCCATATTGTATCACAACCACTTGGTGTACGGGGTAACTTAGTAATGAAGTCCATCGAAATCTGTTCCCATTTCCACATAGGTATTTCTGGTTGTTGCAATAAACCAGACGACTTCTAATACTCAACTTTGACTTTCGAACAAGTCAAACATTTGCTAACATACCTAGCAATGTCGGCTTTCATATGAGGCCACCAATACAGTGCCTTCAAGTCATGATACATCTTGTCTGATCCCGGATGGACTGAATATCTAGACTTGTGTGCTTCATCCATCACGAGTTCCCTTAAACCACCATGCAAAGGTATCCACAGTCGATTAATGAAATAACGAATTCCATCAAGCTTGACATCCAATTGTGTTTCCATCCCTCGTAAGGATTCATGTACCAAGTTATCCTTTTCTAAGGCTTCAAGCTGAGCACTGCGTACTTTGTCAGGTAAGTCAGTATGTATCGTCATCATAAGTGCGCGAACCCGTCTTGTTGATGTTGTGTCTTTTCTGCTTAAAGCATCAGCTACCACATTAGCTTTTCCCGGATGATACTTGATTGCGCATTCGTAGTCATTCAACAACTCGACCCATCGTCGCTGTCTCATATTGAGCTCCTTCTGATCAAACATATGTTGCAAACTCTTACGATCAGTGTAAATGGTACACTTGCTTCCATATAGGTAATGCCTCCAAATCTTCAAAGCAAAAACCACTGCTCCTACCTCCAAGTCATGAGTAGTGTAATTCTTTTCGTGTGGTCTCAGTTGCCTTGAAGCGTAAGCAATCACTTTATCACGCTGCATCAACACACATCCCAAACCCTGTGCAGATGCATCACAATACACTAGGTCCTATATCTAGGCCGCCTAGCATGCAATCCAAAGCCTTAGCTTAAACATGTTCATCACCTGAGAAAGCATGTAAGAAAACAAAGTCAACACAATGGTTGGTGAGTTCATGTAGTTTATAAGTTTAAAATAGCTTTAACAAACCTCTTTTGGTAAAACCTTAATCTTATTAACTCCACATGTAATATCCAAATCGGTATGCTTATATATAGGGCATACCCTTGGGTCGAGCCTACAACCCGCCCAGACGCCGTCCCACCACATACTAATTCGCATATGACACTGTTGTTAATAACAATTAAGCATTTTACCTACCATTCAACCCATTCTCCATCGTAGCTTTAGTTTACTGTTCCAAGTTTACAAGTCTATAGCATTTGTAAGTATTAGCTTCAAAGTAAGTTTAACAAGCATCATAGTTTCACACGCACCATAGTTTAGCTTTCACTAATCTCATGCGTGAGTACAAGCCCTGCTATAGCAGAAGTTTAGCAATTACGTAGCTCACGGCTAGATACAAGCCCTGCTCTAGCAGAAGTTTAGCCATTACGTATCTCATTAATTAGTTAAGCTTAGTCTTGCAATTACGTGTTTCCTATACAAGATACAAGCCCTGCTATAGCAGAAGTTTAGCAATTACGTATTTCATACATAAACACAAGCCATGCATACACAAACAATCCAGCATTTACATATCTCATATAAGCAGACACAAGCCCTGCTATAGCAGAAGTTTAGCAATTACATGTCTCTTATATAGATAACAGCTTAGCCTCGTCATAGTTTAGCTTTCAAGTATCTCAATACATAGGTACAAGCCCTGCTATAGCAGAAGTTTAGCAATTACGTAGCCCATGATTAGATACAAGCTTAGTATTTCGCGCGCAATCATAGTTTTAAGCATATAGATTCAAGCATTCACATATAGTTTCATCATGAATTTCATAGCATAAGCATCAAGTCTCGAGTTTAAGCATTCAGTTTCTAACATAAGCATCAAGCCACAAGTTTAAGCCTTTAGTTTCTAGCATAAGCATCAAGCCTCAAGTTTAAGCCTTTAGTTTCTCGCATAAGCATCAAGCATATAGTTTCAAGCTTCTAGTTTGTAGTATAAGTATCAAGTTTATAGCTTCTCTAAGTATACTAGATTCCAAGCATAAGTCTCATTGTAAGCATCATGTTTAAGTTTAAAAGCATTAAAGAACATTTCAATAATTTATTAAAATGTTTAACATGCTTCTCAGTCCCAAAGTAAAACAAATAAGTTTGAAAAGGGACAAATGAACTCACCTTGTGTCCGTAGTGTTTGACTAAGTGTAACAAGAATACGCAAGCTCTTTGTTTGTACTTGTTGTGAAGTTCACGATCCTGTATTGATTTCATAATATTTGTAGCTTATAAGTATGTGTTGTAATGATTCTTGTGCTTGTAAGTGTTAGTCCTAAAGTTGACTAACCCTCACGAGTCTTATTCATCATCCGGCCCAAAATTTGCTATATTACATAAAGTAATATTGATTCCCTTTTATAGTTTGAAATGTCTCAACTTAGAGTTTGGTTTAAATTCATAACCTCTAATCAAGACTTTAAGTCCTTGCATGTTTTGCGAAATCGTCTTATCAACACTTTTCAAATATCTAATTTATAATTAACATATGATTGTTATCTTTGATTGTTAAGCGTTTGTCGTGTGTTTCTTAGATTCTTGCATCTTTTGGGCCGGATAATCCCTGGAGTCACTTATAATTGGGCCTATAGATGGTATTTGTGTGGGCCTAATAGGTGTGTTGAGCCAATTAACACATATGGTCGGTAAGTCCATTGGGTTGGTTCCCAATTGGGCCGAGGGTTAATTGAATCGTATAAGTGGGGTGGGCCGAATCTAGGAATGTCATGGGTCTAGGGAAAGAGGGCATGGGTCTCTTACATTTATGGCCGAATTAAAAGAGGTAAGCCCAAGTGTCCTAGTCGGCCAAAACAAACCTATCGGTCATTGAATGGGCCGAGAACCCACTGTTGGGCCGAAGAGATTAATGCTGGGTCGAGGAAATCAGAGTAGTCGATTTAATCCCCACCCCGGTGTGATATGTAGCCGCCCCTGTCAGCGAACCTTAGCTAGAGTTCGTCCCCTTCTGGACCAAGGTTCGGCCAAGGTGGAGTCTCAGCACGATAAGGGTTCGGCTATGTTGTTGGTTCGGCAATATGAGTGCAGGGTTCGGCAAGTTGTTGCATGGGAAGGGTTCGTCGCAAATTAGAAAGGTTCTGCACACGCTAGGGGTTCGGCATGGGGGCTGGGTTCGTCTGAGGATGAGGGTTCGCCATGGTCGAGAGGTTCGCGAGTCGTGCTTAGGTTCGTTTCAACATATGGTTCGTGAACATGGCCATCCATGGTTCGGCAGAGCTTCCTATAAAGGTTCGCCAACCCTAGGGTTCGCCCTAGGTTCGGCGGCTCCACGGTGGCTGCATGCAGGTTCGTGATGATCAGAAGGTTCGCTAGTTGCCCGAGGGTTCGTCCTGTTGTCGTGCATGGGTTCGGCTGAGAATGGGAGGGCAGGTTCGTGAAGATGATTGGTGACAACATGGAGGTTCGTGGCTTCTGCTTTCATCACACAGGTTCGGCTAGAGTAGTGTAGGGTTCGGCCCAGAAAAGTTAAGGTTCGGCCATCCCTTTACCGGCCTAGTAGCTCACGAACCTGTAATCGGCCACCATTATCATCTTCATCGAGCTCAAGGTTGTTGTTCCTATGTCTGAGTTACCAAGAACGGATTTTCGAATGTATAGAGTGGTTGTTATAGGGTTTTGGACCGAGTATGTGTGTGTGATCGAACCATAACTTAGAAAACCCTAGTTTTCATAGGTTTTCTTCACTCATACCTCTATTTTCAGTGGCCAAAGCTTCAGATCGATGGTACTTCTATGTAGAGGACATCAAGGGCTTCGCGTGGACATCAAGAACACCAAAATCCGTTGAGAATTGAGCAAGATAGGCTAGTTTGAATGTTGAAGATGGTGGTGATTTTCTAGAGAGAGAAAAGGACGGGAGTGGTATTTTAGAGAGAGAGAGAAATGAGAGAAATGAGAAAAACCATCTCATTTAAGCTTTAAATACCCCGCGGGTATTCGGGTTCGTTTCGGTTGCGCGGTTAGCGTTTTCGACGCGTTTCCGGCACTTTACGCGCGTTTCTCGTAAATTAAATAAAAGAGTTTAGTTTTTAACTATTTGGATGGTATTTATTTCTAGTAATTATTTTAAATATCGTTTTATTAAATTATTTATCGAATTATATTATTTTTTTCGCGTTTCGTTAATTTGTTCGCGAATTATTAAAATAGTTTCGTTTACATTTATTTATGATGAGTTTCAAAATTGTAAAACAGGAAATATTTTATCTCCTTAATTTTATGATCGTTCGTATCGTTTTTGTGTTCGTTTTCGTTTCGTCAGATCGCGTCGCCATCGTGCGTATTCGTTCGAATCGTCATTCGAACGAACACGACGATAGTTTGGCTTTCTGATTCTTGTTCTCTACTGTTCAGTCATTATTTCAGAACGTTAAACTCTCAGAATCATTCGTACAGATCGTAACCTACACGAATAACTCGTCTGTTTAGCATCCCGTAACAACAACCGTTATAGTTTCGTTTTGTTTAATCTCACATACGTTTATACATAATAGCATCAAATCAAGTATCTGTGTTTCCATTCTATGTTGTCTGATATGTTTCTGACTGTTAAACCCTAAGGTTTTAATCAGATTTCAGATAATCGTATAATAGTATCAATAGCATAAACATAGTTTCACGTAATGTGTACCTGAGTTACTGTACGAGTTACTGTTGCGATCACTGTTCCGGCACGCGTCCGGCACTGATGTTACAAGTGGGTTTTGTGCCATTCTAAGATTAGGCATTGCATTAGGTGGTATGTTTGGTGGTGGGTTGTTCTGGTTGAACGAATTTGGTGGAATGACTGGGTTTGGATTTGGATTTGGTGGTGGAATTTGAACAAATTGGTTGAATGGTGGAATCGGTGGTGGTGGTGGTGGTGGGTTTTGGTTGTTTTGATCAGCCATAGTAGCCGACTGATTTGAGCTCTCTCCGGTTTGATTTGTGTTCCTTGAACCCGGAGTAACTATCCGATCTAGCCTTTGTAATGTCCGATTTATCCTTGCGGTTTTCTCAATCTCTGGATCAAATTCCAATGGTGAGTCCCGTCCTGAAAACCGAGTATGCATGCAATCAACCTGTTACCTGCACACTAACAAACCTCGCGTAACAAAGAAAAGATAAAAATGAAAAATATAGCAAAAACCTAATAAAATCAGTTAACCAACACCAAGCGCACTAACTCCCCGGCAACGGCGCCAAAATTTGACCGATGTCGAAGTGTCAGTCAAAAATAACAGTAAAACTCAAGTCCCGGTTACCTTATTAGATACGGTAAGTCGGGTGTCGAACCACGAGGAGTTTTTGTGGATGGTGTACTTGTTAATTGATTCGTGACCTAAACTTAACTAAAATGGAAAATGTAAACTTGAATTGAATGGTTTGTTTGTTAAACTTAAAAATCAATTGCAATTAACTAAAATGGTTTTAAACAATAATGAAAAAGGTGATTCCCCCGGGATTTGGATTCAAAGTGAGATTCGTAGATTAGTTACTAAGTTGGAACAACCATATAGACATGATTAGAAGATTCAAATGTTTGTGATAAACAAGGACTAGTTGCTTCGATTGCAAAACAATGGAAGATTATCACATGAACATCAATTGCATATTATAAAACCCAATCAAAATCTAATATATCCTAATTGCTAGAAATCTCAGGAATTGAAAGACAATGAAATAGGTTTTGAATAAAAATCCAATCTTTACAATCAATTGAATAAACGATAAGCAAAAAGCATCGAATGCTTAGATTGCTAGTTCCAAACACAATAGTAAACTAATCTAAATCACCCGCTTACAAAAATCCTTCGCCCGGAGGAACCCACGCAGAAATTAGCCGCTCATCTCATGGAATTGATCTTCAAATCTGAATTGGATCATCAATTGGGATGATTTGGCAATGTTTGGATGGAAGAGAATGGCTAAAAAGCTTCGATTTTGGCTTCCTTGGTCGTCCAAAATCGCCTAGAACTGACTGGGAGAAGAGAAGATCCTCAAAAACCCTAAAAATCACGTTTTTATAGGTGCAGACTTCGTCAGGACCGTAAGCTATGGTCTAGCCAGATTCCTTCCTAACTTGTTTTCTTCGTATCTTTCTCATTTTATGTCCGTTTTTCGCACCGTCAAAACCCAAATCTTCGTCTCGAGATCCTCTATCATTTAAGTCCAAGATCAATTCAATTTCCAATCAGTTTATGCTTCCATAAAGCTCCCTATTCTTCCATTTAACCTACAAACACACGAATTTGCATAGTTATCTAATTCTAACCAATCAATCACATGAATATGCATAAAATTTGACATTTAACACACATAATTATCATTCCAAACCCCATCCATCAAATGCCACCATCGGACTCGCAAAGTCAAAACGAATTCTGTTTTCCACATAACATGAAGCCAAAAGGATTAAACAATGTTTATCGCTTCGGTCGTCACATCCTTCCAGTATTTCAACCTTACGTGATAAACATACAAGATGTCGAGCCAGATGATAACTGTGGTTTTCTTTCTGTAACCGTGGGTTTAGGATTCGATGAAAATCATTGCGCATTTATTCGACAACAACTCTTGCACGAATTGGATTTCAACGCAGATCTGTACAAATATGTGTTTAACTCCTACGACCCAGGATCTTAAGATGTACTACGCAACACAATAAATTGGCAACATATTGCACCTGCTCCTGCTGAACATTGGATGTTTATGTCTCACACAGGCTTAGTAATTGCTCTAAGATTTGGTGTAATCGTTCACCTTTTCAGCAGTCGAGATGCTCAAACCATTTTCCCTTTGTGGACATCTGCTAATAGTTTGGTGCGACATAACGTCGTATCAGTAGTTCATCTTGGCGTCCATTTCATTAATGTTACATTACAAGGATATTATTCAATGCCAACAGTAAATCCTATATGGAAACGTTACCGAAATGATGCCGCATCCGACTGGGAGTTCGTATATCATGGCAGGCTACAAAAATATCAAAGATTTACAGATGAAAATAAGTTGGTCGACTACATAGACGTGTAAATGTAAAAACAACAAATTCTTTAATTAAATGTAATAAAAATGAATTATTTGTGTATATGTAAAAGAAAATTTGAAGTTTGAACAGTACCGCCCGTACTGTTCTAGCTTAAATTTGAATTTCAGTTTCATTTTTACTTTTCTCACACAAAATAACACTCACATATTCTCTCGTATTGATCTATACATCCAGTCTTGGATCTTCAAACTTTCGACACCAGGTACGTATTTTGCTTCGTAGATCATGAATATATGTGTTTTTATTGATTAGGATCGAAATAAGACCTGTTTTTGGCGATTTTAAACTTTCGAAATATGAACAAGACGGGCTGTCTTGGCCAGTACGGCCCGTCTTGTTCTTTCAAATTTGAACCAGACAACGATCAAGACGGGCCGTCTTGACCAGCACGTCCCGTCTTGTTCAACAAATAAAAAAGGTGACCTTTGGCCTGGTATGGCCAAGACGAGCCGTCTTGGCAAGTACGGGCCGTCTTGGACAGACGGCCTGGTTTTGGCCTGGTATTGCCAAGACGGGCCGTCTTGGACACACGGCCTGGTATGGCCAAGACGGGCCGTCTTAATCAGTACGGACCATCTTGGACAGACGGCCTGGTTTTGGCCTGGTATGGCCAAGACGGGCCGTCTTGATCAGTACGGGCCGTCTTGGACAGACTGCCTGGTTTTGCCCTGGTATGGCGAAGACGAGCCGTCTTGATCAGTACGGGCCGTCTTGGACTAAGACGGCCCGTCTTGTACAACTTTTTTTTAACGTTAGCTCGGTTTTCGTTTTTCAGCTTTTACTTACTTCTTGAGATGGAGGCCGAGATTCCACACCACGACGACGTCGCCGTGCCCCTTGATGCCGAGACGTTGGTGCCCCTTGTGGGGTGGCGCCTTTGTCACCCACATCGCACGCACCAGAGGCTTTGTCGACTTGCTTCAGGATTTGCCTCGATCGTCGGACGCTCCTGAGCATGAGAATTGTTGCCGTCATCCCGGGTCTGGGATTGCGGTTTATTGGAGCCGACGGCCAGTCGTTTCAGGGAGCCCAGCTCGCCGTCATACCGGAGCAGCAGCAGCCTGAGGACCGGGCGATGCCGGAAACCGATCTGATTCGGGAGGAGCCGGTTCGATCACCGGCACGCGAGGACTCACCGCCGCAGCATCCACGTCACGTTTATCGTGCGGTGTGCCTGACCGAGCCGCTCGAGGCATTGTTGCACCATGTTGCGGCCCGGTGCGACGAGATGGCTTAGGCTGATCGTCGTCGATCCGCTTGGGAGGCACGCGTCGAGCGACGGCTCGAGGATTTGGTCCAGTGGACGGTCATGTAAGAGCATGCGCGACGGGTCACAGCTTCCACCGTTCCCGGAGCCATGCGTCTACCCAGACGACGGATCGTCCACTGGACCATCCGGAGGTTCGTAGTTACTTTTGTGTTTTTGTATTTTGTTTCCTTGTATGTAAAACTTATGCTGTATATATCTATGTTTCTTTCTTAATTTGTATTGTTTCTGGTTGTGTTGTTTTATTTCTGTTTGTGTTGTTTAGTAATTACGCGACAAACTTATATCGTTTAAATTATTTAAATTAACGTAAACAAACTAATTATAAAATGAAATATTTAGTTAAAACAATTTCGTAAATAATCAATATCGTTTAAAATGATAACGTAACAAGATTATGACGTTTAATTAACATAATATACGTATACCGTTCAAATAGTTCACGTAGTAAACGTATATCGTTAAAAATTATTTACATACGTAAATTAAGCTTAAATAAAATAAATGACTTCAAGACGGCCCGTACTGCCTAGTACGGGACGTATCAAGTGACTCAAACTTCTTGACACCAAAAAATGGTTTGGAAAAATAAGATAAGGCCAAGACGGGCCGTACTTGGCAGTACGGCCCATCCTACAGAATGTTTCACTGAATCCAAGAAAGCCCCTGGAATGTTTGTCTGTACTCTATACAGTTGGTGTTTATCTTCAACGATAATTCTAATTATACATTATAGAAAAGTTGTGCTTTAATACAGAATGATTATTTGGTTTGATGTGTTGACTTCTATTAATCTAGTTAGCAAAAACTTACAAACAAAAGATATGTGTATTGATAATGCTATATAACAACTAAATGATGTTATTCTTTCTTTCTTTTTTTTTTGATATATATATAGAGAAGGTGGATTTGAAAAGGCTTAGATTGTTGCTAAAGAATTAGTTAATAAGATGAATATAGAACCTAATTTTCAAGAGAAACGAGGTATATCATAAAAATAAAAAAAATATGATGAAAATGTTGATAATGAAACAATAAAAACTCATGTTTAGGAACTAATTATTTGTTGTACATAGTAGATCAAGCTAATTTTTCACTTATAAGTATATTTGAACAGATTGAAAAAAATTTGGTTTTTTGTTTAATATAGAAAAGCTAAAATCATTGAGTCAAAATATATTGAAACATGGTGATAACTTTGATATTAATGGTTAAGATTTGTGTCAAGAATTAAGATTTTTAAGAGATGTTATTCATTTAGAATGCGACAAGCTTATTAATACAATTAATTATATTAAAAGTTTAATTCTTTTCCAAATGCTTATATTGCTTATAGAATCTTGTTAACCATTTCTATAACCATTGCTTTTGTGGGACAAAGTCTTTCAAAACTAAAATTATTAAAAAATATCTAAGAACTACAATGTCACAAGAAAGATCGAATGACTCACTCAGCTATTTTATAGATTGAAATTTTTTTGCTAAAAAGGTCTAATTTTATTCTAATAAAAAAATAGCAACACTTGACACATGTCACAACCTTATAAATTATAGAAAAAATTTTCACGCTTATCTCTCATATTAAATACTAATTAATTATCTTTTATATCAAATAAATTAAATCTTAATGATTTTGAATAATTAAATTATAGTATTAAATATCAAATATATAATTGTTCATTTGTTCTTATAAGAATTTTCAATTATATAATATCTTAAAATGTAATTTTATAATTCCTAAATTTTTATTATTTGTAATTTATTATTTTAAGTATTCATCCTTTATTTTCTATCAACATTTAATGATAGGGATTATGCATACAAATCTTTATAAAAAATGTTGTTTATAACATATTTGATTTATTCAACCCATGTAATACATGGGTTTCTAACCTAGTTACGAATATATTAGTAAACAATTTGCCTCCATTAAAGATGGTAAAATAAACCTAATCTGAATATATGCATGTGAATTACCCCTTTTTTTATGTTGCTTCATGTCTATTATCGAAAAAAAAATTAAATCTGCCAATTATAAAAATTACTTTATAATTGTTTGTCCCAAGCCCGGAGGTAAAAAGAGAAGGGATTTTGGAGATTAAAATGTCATTTTTGCATGTTAAAATAGATGGTGCGAGAAATACTAAATGTCATGGACTTATGGTGCAGCCGTACAGAACTGCAGGTAGTTTCTTTTTCTCTGTGCAAAAAGAGCCTTAATTTTGTTTTCTGTTTTCGGCCTTCACAAGTCTAGAGCCACTGTGTCAACATGAATATAATTCAACATAAGATCATATGATTAACTATTCTAGGCCTAGTAAATGACTAATATAACAATAAATGAAATAAAATGCTTTTCAAGCATATACAAATGTCAAACATATGAAATCAACTTTGATTGTCATCACGACTTATAAATCAAACATAATTCATGTTTAGTGATATTAAAAACCAAATCAAATTTGTAAACTAACCCAGGCCTTACACCCCATTAATGATTCCAAGTGAGATTATCTACACATGATTATGATAATGATGTCAAAGTGATGTTTCTAATAAAACTGATGAAAAAATATAAAGAAATTAATCAATCACTTAGGAACTTCGTTCTTTTTGTTTTGTTAAGGGGTTGTTTGTTTGCATCTAAATGAGTCTGAATCTGAATGGTTCAGATTCAGACCGTTTATTTCGTTAAAAAATACATCGGAATGAGTAAAAATGTATGAACGAATGTCTGAACCATTCAGACTTCAAAATTGGGAATGAGTCTGAATGGGAAGAACAGGGGCTGTGATGACCACAATCGCACACATCACCGCTCGTAAACACAACCTCTACACTCTCCGCCGCTCGAACTGATCAACGGCTGTGATGACGAAGACTGCCGGCTGTGACCGATGGCAGCGATGAAGACTGCGAAGATCGACGAATCTGGTCCCTTTTTATCTGGATTCGATGTTTCAGATGTTGGATTCTGTGTTTCAGAGAAATATCTTGAAGAATCATGGATTTGGTCCCATATTTAGCCGAAAAAAGTCAAAAAAAAAACTGATTAGGTCGCCTAAACACCGTAGCTCCTAGGCACTGACCTAGGCGCCGCCTATGCGGCCACCTATGCCGATTTTTACAACCATAGTTTTAACTGGTTCAACACTTAATGGTTCAAACCTTCATAATCAAATTTGAAAATCTAACAATCACTAAATTGTTATAATTTGATGAATGTTTGAATATATTTTGGAGATGTATTATATTGTGAGAATCAATTTTGACGAACTAGGACAAAAATCTATCTACTCTAATAAAAGAGTATTTTTAGAAGACACGTGTCACCTCCTAATGAAACCTGAAAACTATTTTTCTCGCCTCTCTCTCATAAAACATATTAATACTTTTTATTAATTAAATTATACAAGTAAATATTAATAATTATAAATATTTTATTATAAAAATTTATTTATTCACTAAAATTAATTAAGTATAATAAAATTTTAATTATATCTTATATGAATGTATACTATTATAATTATTAAATACTTATTATTATTTGTTATTTATAATTTTTAAATATTTATATTTCTTATTTAATTAACAGTTGATAAATATATCATATAAATTATTTTATAAACATTGTTTATAACATATTATTGATGTTCAACCCATGTAATACATGGGTTTTTAGGCTAGTATCTAATATTAAATAATTATATTAAATATACTTTTAATACATTAAAATATATTAATATTAAAGACACACTTTTTAAAAAAAATTATTATAGTTATAAAATTTTCAAATACAATTATTTGAAACACAATTTTTAAAGAAAAAACTATAAAAAAAGTTAGTGTTTAAAGAAATAAAATTATTATTTTAATACTTAAAATATTAAATTATACGAAATTGTAATCGTATTTTATATTAAAAATCATCTTATATTTTTCTAAATTTTCATTGATAATTATTTGTTATATTTATTTATTTTATCTGTGTAATACATGGGATACTAACCTAGTTATAAGTATATAAGATACTATTCTTTTGGATTTAAAGTATGACGCCAAAATTTTTTACATGAAAACACCAAAACCTAAAACCTAAATGTTAGAAATCCATCATATAGCCTGCTTAATTAATTCTGCCAAGCCTGTAAACCATGAGGCGCCATTCATAGATATGCAAACGTAGCCAGTAAGCACCCCATGGTTAGTATTTGTGGTGGTGGTGACAATGACGTTGATGAAGATGCCTAGTACAAGGACTGGTTTTTCAAAATATATGTTTGGCAATGTATGTTTTTGTTTAAATTATAAAAAACAAGTTTTTTTAGGTGAAACTTATAGCGACGATATCAATCGTTTAGTATAAGTTAGCATAAAGTGACTGTCTTAATTACTATATGCGTTCTTCATTTTTTTTTATTCTTTTATATATAGTGGCTACATTTTGTCACAAATATCGTTGGTAGGATAAGAGGGAAAATTTGGCACTTAATGAGATGCTTATAGCAAGTAACTTTTTCTTTTTTATATTAGTTAAGACAAAAAGAAAATAAAAATATTAAAATTACCAACGGATCGTGGCGATAGTTAATAATTTTAGCTTTTTTGTCCATTTTTCCCCTACCATTAATAAAACGATGTCGTATGCATTCCTCCTATAGTGACTGACTTATTGTTCGCTATATGTTATATATAGGGCAAATTTCACATTGATTAGGTTTTTTAACAAGAAAATTTGACCCACGTCTCTCAAAATGTTCAAGTCATCGATTTTGTTAATTTCAGCCTTCCAACCTATAATTTCTTTTTTTTTGGGTGCTACCACACATCCACGATCTCCTTTTCTCATTGATTTGTTTTTCTTAGAATTTTTAAGATTTTTGGTTGCAATTTGAGTAAAATATATGTATTGATGTATGTGTGTGCGCGTACACGTATTCTTAGATGTCTATGAGCCCCCAAGTAATTAATTGCAAGAACAAATACAACAATCAAATATCTGGTGACAAGAATAACAACAAATAAATGAAAGAATACACCAATAAATAAATGTGACTCCTTTTGATGCATAACAAAGGCACCAAGTTGCATATCATTCCACTAAAAAAGAAGATGATGAAAGTGAATAGGTATTAATTGGCTAAAAGTATTTGGATAAATGCTAAATAATTGTATGCATTTGAATTTTGAAAAAAGTATCTTATGCGATAGGAAAGAAAGAGGAACTGAACGGGCGACTGGAAGAGTGGCGAGCGGCTTAGAGCATAAAGACTTGCACATCCGTAGGTCAAAAACGGAGTATCTTCATGTAATTTTAGTGGGACTAACGTGGAGCAGAAAGACGATCATGTGACTATTGGAGGCCAAGAGGTGCCACAAACGACAAAGTTCAAATGCCTGGATCGATCCTACAGAATGACGAAGACATTGACAACGACGTAGCTCACCGAGTACATGTAGGTTGGGATATGTGGAGAGCAGCCACAAGTAGTGCCAACTCAAGCTTTTTAGAGGCACAAGATAAATACAAAAATTGAGGTCCTTTTTGTAAATAAATTTTGCTTGCGATAAAAAATTATGGATTGTAAATTTTAAAAAACATAAAAATATGTCAATTTGTCTATACATAAGTTTATTCATAATTACAATTAACCAATGATGGTTATAAATGATATATACACAAGGAATACTAGAAAGTACAATACTTGGTGATGTAATTTTATAACACTTCTTTTCTTTGTTGATCAGTTTGGTTACCCTATTTACCATTAGAAACTTTGTTTAAATCTTTCACCATTACCATTAATAAAAGATTTATTTTAACGTCAAGTAATCGTGAAACAAAAACTTAGAAGATGTAATGATTTGGAATGAGACAATCTTAAACAAACTTTCTCTTTTTAGAATATGAGTGGACTTTTTAATTTTTCATATACAAAACGACAAAACAAATAACATGGACGATAACCTGAATAGTTGGGCCCCAAATCTCTATATTTTTTAGGTTAGGCCAGCACTCACCACAAGCATCCTATGCGACAAGAGATTGCTAGAAAAACTAAAAGGTAAATTTTATAGAGGTGTGGTTAGGTCAGCAATAATGTACGTAACTGATTTTTGGCCATTTAAGAAGACTCAAGCACGAAAGATGGAGACGACATAGATGAGAATGCTAAGATGGGGTGATGCATGTTTAGTTTAAAATTGATTATGCTTGTTACTATTTGATTCTTCCCTTTGTGTGTATGTCTAGCCTATGCATTTAGAGGTATGTCCTATATGGTTGTGTGTTTATATGTTTCGATTACATGCATGTGCTATATAGTTATATATGTGATTATATGTTGTGTTTTTGTGTTGTGTCTTTTGAAAGAATATATATGCAATCAAAAAAAAAAAAAGAATAGACAAATCTATGAGTAAGAGGACTCCTTTAAAACAGTCTCTCTATCCTATTTTAGATAGGGGTAATGTTTGTCTTTATTTCTCCCCTCATGACCCCACTCAAAATGTAATTTTACTGGATATGTTGTTGAATTGGTTCGTTTGTTATGGAACTTGGATTGTGGTTTTTATTTTGGATAAATTTGTAGTTTTGCATTTGAATGCGGCAAGTTTTATTTTTTTCTTATATATTTATAACCTGAAAGTACTAGGTAAAAAATATTTATTAAGTTATAGAGACGAAAAATCCATAATATGTTGAAAGAAAAAACTTAGAAAAATATAAAAATGTAAATAAAAAAATAATAATTACTTGATAGAGAGGAAGTGTCCTTTTGATGAATTGAGCTAAGTAGGTCCTTAATTTAAAAATAAGAGTCAATGTGCGATCGATGTATGAGTCGGTGAGTTTTGAATTAATTAAGACGGTGGGAAGTATATATATGTGGTCAGTTCAATGGTGGTGGTTGTTGAAATACTAACATCAATACTAGCTGGTTACCTCATTTTGTCCATCCTCGATCACCTAATTGAATTCTCAATAATTGCTATGAAATGACCAATCTACTCCCATTCCATATCCATTTTACAACATACATTATACATACATTCATATATACAGGGGATGGATATATACATAATCCTTTTTATTGCGTTAACCTCAAATAACTCGTTAAGATAAAATCAAATATTAGATTTTTTTAACATCGATATAAGTTTTGGGTATAAAACAATTACAGTATTGTAAGTCAAAAACTTACAACGATGTTAACTCTTAAATGGTGATTAATTTATTCAAATTCATAAAAGAAAGTGTTCTAACTGTTACAATTGTCTTCAAAAAAATCCAAGATTTATCTTAATCTTGACCGGTTATTTCGGGTTAACGCAATAAGAGTGGGTTATTTTTCACTTCACATCTATATATATACACACACATATATTCATGACAACTTGGAAGAAGATGTGTCAGTATATGGCCAATGTTGGTTTAATTATTTACTGTATCTCATCTCTAGCTTGTATATGATCAATCATGAATCTCATTATATAATATAATTCTCCTCAAGGAGGGCCTTGGAGAGGGGCGAGGTGGTTTTTTTCCTTTATTTGACCTACTTTAGCCGGATTTACTCCCGATTTTAATTAAAGGGGCATGAAATTTATTTTTTTTATATATTTATATATTATAAAAAGTTATAATGAATATGTATATATATATATATATATAACATCAATGTTTAAAAGGGCCCATGGGTGACCTGGGGAAGGGCAAACCCGACTTTCATCTCGGGCCTATTTTTTTAAGAGGCACAAAATTTTTGATATAGATATTCATTCAAATGATAACCAACAAGTTGCAGAAAACAAAAAAAACCATTACACATGATTTCAGGGATATAAAAAGTAATTTCCTTTAAAATATAGGAAATTACTTTCATGCCATTTAAACTAAGATGTTTATACGGTTCGGTTTAATTGGTTTCAATTTTTTTTCCCTATCCAAAAATCGAGCCAAATTTGAGAAGTGGTTCGGTTTTTGTTAATACCGAATAAATCGATTGAAAACCAAATAAGCCGGTTAATGATCAAATAAACCGATTCGAATAAACCGATTTTAATCGAATAAACCGATTTTAATCGAATAATCCGATTAAAAACCAAACAAACTGGTTAAAACCGAATAAACCGATCCGAATAAACCGAATTCAACCTTATTTATTAATAATAAATTTTAATACGAATTTGGTTTAATCGGTTAACCAAACAAACTAAATTTAGGATTGCAATTGAAAGGGCTCATTTTTTTGTAATTTTTTTGTTTCTTGGGGCCGGCTCTTCTCCTATATATCATCATCATACTTGACTTTCAAGAATGCATGATTAATTTGTGACGAATTAATTATGCATGATGTTGCAAAACAATTCATAGAAAGAAAGTAAACACACAGATATAAATTATATATATCATGAGCAATTTCTGGAGATTAATTAATATACTAGTGATACTCTTTACTTCAGGTCTTGGGTTTGAGCTTTTTGAGAGCAAATACTCTCAAAAAAGCAAGGGATTTCTCAATGATGGTTTCCTACTAAATTGGTAAGCTTTTCTTTAGAAACAAGTGTGCCAATCGCCTAATGCATGTTGTTCATAAGGAAAATTAATTAATATGCATACTGTTGATCCATAATGTTTCAAAGTGTTAATTAAATAGGAATTTTTGGTTTAGTCTTGAGTTTACATACATACATACATACATATATACTGATTGATCATATCATATCCACTCTTGCATTTTCGCCTCCAAACTCTTGTGGGTGAAAAAAGTGATCAGTATTATCATCAACTTGTAGCTTCAGAGATGCTTTTCAAAGAAGGCCGCCATGATTTTGATCTTGAAATTGATGATGAAGATCCAGACCTTTGCCTGAACATTCTTTCATGACCCTCCACCTAATTACATATTATAAAAATGGCTTTACTTAATTAATTAAATAAATAAAAAAGCTCTTGATCTAATTAATAACTAATTGATTTGAGTTAATAATTAATAAAAGGTACCGGAGATGTTTGATGATGAGCATTTGAAGTTTCCTGCAGGGGTAATTGTAATTGTAATTGTAATTGTAATTTGTGGTTGTTAATGTTGGCATGTTTTTTTGCTCTTAGAACCTTCATAACCTCTGCAAACCAACTAATTAATTATTAATTAACTAACACTAACGCATGTATGTAGTTTAATTAATTTGTAAATATTAGTTACTTGCCTACTACTATACGTACGTACCATGAGTAGTAAGAAGACGATAAGATCGACCAAGAACAAGGGTGTCAGTTGGACGGAGAATCTTGACACGTGTAAATCTGAGAGGTTGTTGATGAGCATCGGTTGAAGGCAATGGAATAATGATAGATACATAATGTCCAGGATTTATGTTCATAACCTGAGTTGCAGTCAGAGATCTGTACATTCTTTCTATCTTCCCATCTGGATGCTGTATAACTAAAACCAATGCACCTGCATCTACTGCTTGACAGTTTCCCATCTACCTACCTATTTCTTATTATAATTCTAAATCTAACGACTTTTAATATGATGATGATGATGATGATGATGATGATGATGATGATTTTCTAACAACAAGAAGAAGAAGCTAGCTAGATCGAATAAGAAAGGATATAAATATATATAGATAGATAGATGATAGAAGTAATTAGGAAGCTACTATATATACGCTTTATTTTCCCTCTTCACCACCCCTCCCTTATCTATACTACACGCTTACATATATAATTAATAATATAAACCACAAAATATAATTAATTATTAATTAATGTAAAAAACCCAATATAATTATCATAAAACTTACTCATATATAATAAAACCATATTTTTACTTCATAAATAATATAATTACCTTAAGTATGAAAATCTATCCGATCCGTATTTTATATACAGTGATGGTAAAATTTTAGCTTTTTTTTTTTTCATTTAATAGCAATAAAATAATTTCCATATACATGTATATATTCTAGAGGAATTAAATTTAAATCTAAGTTTAAAAATTCAAAATTCAAATAATTGAACATGAGTACGTTTTTGAATTTCGAATGTTTATCGATCGACTATGTATGTTAAATTAATATCTAAAGGCATGTATAGTATGTACCATATATATTTACATAGGACCACGCCCGAATCTTGAAATATCAAGTTTATTGTTCCTGATTTTATTTTTGATTTATAATTCTAAAATCAACTAATATTTCGTTAGTCGGATTAATTTAGAGTTACTTCTATTTTTCTGTCATATGAGAAGTTAGTTAACCAGACGACAACTACACGGTGTGTGCATATACATAAAACGAAAAAATATATATTTTGTAATCATTGAAAAGAAATCGATACATATTCGAGCTAGGTTCTAATCATATTTTAGATGAGGTAAATTGTAAACGAATCAAACATTTAGTGAATAATTCGCGAAACATTTGACCAGAAAATTCTTTTATGTTAGTTTTTTTAATAAATAAACAAATCTGAATAAATGTCGTGTTCGTTCATGTGTTAATGAATGTTTGACAATGTGTCCGTTGATACATCATAATTCATGGTACCTACCACAACACCAAGAAGACTCTATCTATACCGACGAAAAAAGTGAGACTTTTCCCGACCACATGTGGTTGGGATAAGCCTTTTTAACTTGTCCCGACGAAAAGTTATTTTCTTTTATTTTTACATTTTTTTTTGTGGGTAGGGTTCAGGTTTGGGTGTTACAGTTCACCTTGACTCTTACCTATTTTGACTTAATATTTGAAATATTTAATTATGTATTGAAATTTTTTAAAAAAATATAGCATTGCATAGTTAGATAACTTCTAATCTGAAATAATTTAATTTAATATGAGGGTGTAAAGTATGTCATCTTGTGGAATAATATCATGATAAGATTTTGTATTGATTTCTTATGCATACCTAGAAATGATCTATAAAAGAATAAATGGTGCCCTTTACATGAAAATTTAATTATATATAAATTATAATAATCAAATTAAGCCTATGCATGAAATAAGTAACTTAAAGTAAAGGGAGAATGTCATACAAATGTAACCAACTTTCAGCTTTGTTCCATTTAAGCTTTGTTCCATTTAGGTCACTCATACTTTTGTTTGTTTCGATTAAGTCACTTATACTTTTTTTTGTTCCGATTAAGTCACTCATACTTTTTTTGTTCCGATTAAGTCACTCATACTTTTTTTTGTTCTGATCAGGTCACTTACTTTAAAATAGTGTTCTAATCACAAACATTTTACTTACAATATAAGTGACCTAATTGAAACAAAATTAAAAGTAGAGTGACCTAATTAAAGCAAAAAAAAGTATGAGTGACTTAATCCGAACAAAAAAAAAGTATGAGTGACTTAATCGAAACAAAAAAAACGTATGAGTAACTTAATTGGAATAAATCTGAAAGTTGGTTAGATTTCTATACAGTTAGAAAGCTCGTTTTTTTAAACTGAAGATTCTGGAATGTGGACTTTTACTTGGTTTTTAAAATGGTGTTGATAATTCATCGAGTTCTATTAAAAAACGCCACTTTATTGGTTGGGTAGAGACGTATAAATGAACAAATCGATAGGAACAAAACCAAGGGCCATCCACCCTCCTAATATCACACCACACCTTCTGGCCTTTTTCTTAAAATAATTATTATAATTACATAATATCTTAAACTTGGGAAGTCCTGGCAGTTTTCAAGCCAATTAAAATCAAGAAACAAGTATATAAACCACAAATTAAGATCTTAGATTTGGTCTAACTACATTAATTTTGACTCAAGAAACAGTCTTGCAAATGTTGATCAAAATAAACAAAGATTGGATCGGATCAAACCGAAGGGAAGAACTTGTTGAGATTGAAGGGCAAAGAGTAGAATTCTTCACTTCTTGCATCGGTTTTATATGATCTGTATTTGTCCCACCAATGCATTCCTCTGTCCTTCCTTGTTGCAGTATCTTTTTGCCTCAATGTTACATCCAGAAACATAGCTAATAATCCACCCACAAATGCTTCAGAGGAGAATGGTACATTTACCATATCGTTCCACTGAAGAAACAACGCAGAATCAGTCCATATTCCTTTTCCAAATGTAAAACCAACAGCCTTGTAACTCACCAATTTAAATCATTTTTTTCTCTAGGTTTAGTGGTTTCCCTTGAAATCAAATTATAATTAAATGCTGGTAGAAAGCGTAAGCAGTTAAAGAATCCTAAAGGTCAGCCTCTCTAAGTTTTGACTTTTAAGGTCAAATCTGGTACTTTGTATATGCAAGATCTTGTCAAAGCTAACATATTACTGAATTTCGTGATTGTCTAAAGTTAAACACAGTTTAAAGAAAAACATACTTTTGAGGTATAATATGCTACTTTGCAAATGCAAAATTGATGTTTTCTGTTTGCTTTAGTTTTACCAAATATATCCCTGTTTGACCTTAAGAGCTAAAAAGTCAGCACCTTTCAAAGGTATGGACTGTGGGAATTCTTACCCATCTAGCTTTTGTGTGGACAGGACCATAACTCCTAAGAGCAGTGTACTCATTGAAGTACTGCGGTATCGATAAACCCATGAAAATCGAGAATCCAAGAATAAATTTTACTCTGAAACTGTTTAGATTACAAAACTGTAGAAACCCGAGACCTGCTGAGCCTGTTTTCATGCAAAAATTCAAGAAAATCATCCTCATTAACATCAACAAACTGGCATGCAAAAACCTAAATTTACATCATACCTACCCACATAGGCGAAAAACAGACAATACAGTGCTGCTACAATAGGTGCTGGAATTGACGCAAATACAGCCCCGAATTTTCCTGCAAATCAAAATCAGTTACAAGAAATCAAGAAAAAGAATGTTGAGTCAAAATTATAGGCAAAGGTTTTTGGATTTCATAATTCCTTGAATCGTGTTTTCAATGCCAGACTAATAGCGATCGAATCGTCAAAAATCAAAATGATTGAGGTGAAACTTGCCATTCTTTCATGAAAGACTACAACAGATGACAAAAGGTGCCATAAATCAAAACAGGATTTCACACTTTCTAACTCAAATCAAATCAATGTTTATTCCATTTATTGTAAAGGAAATCTAATAAAATGACAATGATGACACATGGTGATGTTGAAGAAAGAAATTGTAGATTACTACCAAGAATGGAAAAGAATATCATGAAACCAGCAGAAATCTGCACGACCCTTCTGCTACCAACACGTGTTAAACCAAGTAAACCGGCATTTTCACTGCAAAGATTCAGGAATTGGCCATCTTGAAAAGAAATCCGTACGTGTATGTTGTAATAAACTAACTAAAGCTGTCAATTTCAACTTACTTATAAACAAATTAGATTGAATTAAACTTTCTTTTAGCTCCTAATTCATTTTATTTCACAAAACTAGATTATTATTATTATTATATATTGTTATAACATAGGTTTTGCAATAATATTTGATGCATTACCCTCCTATAGAATATGGACAAAATTTGTGTGTCAACCCAACCCAAGCCACACATCATGTCCATTTTGCCACTTTCCCATAATTATATATAGCTTACACGGATACAGATGAACCATTTCCTGTCCCAAAGATTCCAGATATTAGAATGCCAACTCCCTTCAGAAAAAACAACAAAATTAGTTATAAACCCATTAAAAATAATAATAATAATAATAATAAAAAATTCCCCTCCCGTAAAATTAAGAAGCATGCTCAGTTTGAATGTACAACGGCCAACAATACCTGCCAACCAATGCCACGGCTAAGAACAGAAGATGGCATGGGAGTTGCACTTGCATACCTGGCTACTGCAATAAACGCTCCAGTAGACTGTTTAAATAAAAAAATTTAAAAAAAAAAAAAACAAAAAAGAGTTGGTGAAAATGATGGTTTAAAGTAAAATTACACAAGCATGTATATTTTAAACAACCTCAACCAGAGCAACAAAGGAAGCAGCCATCATAGCAAAAGCTTCTCCAGCATCAAATGTTGGAGCTCCCCATTGAAACGGATAAGGAACACGTATCCTATGACATATATAATTATAATTAACTACTTTAACAGAAACAACTAACTAACAAACAACAACACATATATACCAAGGAGCAGCACCAATGATTCCCGCACGGTCAGTTCGACAACTTTCTTGAGTTTTGTCAGATTTGTTCTTGTATGCCCCAGAAACAGTGAGTAAGTGAGCATAGATCCACACAATTACCACCGAGAATAAAACCGCAAATCGGTCATATACATGGCTTTTTCCCTTCATAAGATGGGGTATATACTGCATGCAATAAACATCACCATCCTTTAACATCAAAAAGCTTATTAAAAAAGCAACGTACCTAGCTGTGACAAAATTTTAACACCAAAACATAACAATTAATTAATCAATTGTGAGGTTGTGTACACATTTTCAACCCATTTGAACCAATTCCACTACAACCACGTACGTCCTTGTAAAAAAGTAGCCCATTTTGACCCACTAGCTAGATTAATCCAATTGGCCCATAAAACTCATTACTTTCTACCATTTTGTTGACCCATAACAAATTGAAATTTGCCAATTGGTTAAAGAACAATATTACCTGTGAGAAAATTAGTAAAAAAACAATCTGTGGCAGTCCAATCTCTATGCATTTCGCAACCTACAGAGAATCATTCAACTACATATATAAAACTAATATTTTAAGGCATAATTAGACAGCATTCTATATAAATATCTTATATAAGATATTCAATATAAATAAACATACCAAGGGAAATCCAAACTCATATAATCCATAACCGGTTAGAGCCACCAATGGAACCGCAGACAATGGACTCATAAACCTGAAATTGAAAAAAACCTTAAACAACTAAATTAAGAAATTTAAATATCAGACAAAATGTATAACAGGATTCAAAATTAACCGTGTGATATTACGCCAAAGTCCACTAAAACCAAGCACAATTTGAAGAGTTGAAGCAACTATAAGAGCACCTTGGGTCCCTCTCATAATCCTTTCAAATTTCTATATATACAATGATCGATCATCAACATGTGGAGAATAAAATTGGATTTGATAATAAGTTGATAAAAGATAGATGTTGTGACAACCTCTTGAGGATCCAGGATGTCACTATATCGACCGGCCAGTATGATTGAAATTGTAGTAGGCACAAAAGTGTATGATCCCCCCATGACTGCTGGCAACCGCGTCCCAAAAAGTGTTTGCATCAATGTGTTCAAACCAGCAACAAAGAGTAGTGTTTGAATCATCTTTGCTTTTTCTTCCTAAAAGAAACCAATTCATGCATCTGATCTAACTCAAACAAACAATATGAGTTAAGTTAGACTTACATTCCCTCCACCCATTTGAGGAACAAGAGTTGTTGGGATGAGAACTGTTGTTCCAAGCATAACAAGATAATGTTGGAAGCCTAGAAGTATAGCCTCAGCTGCAATTGAAAAAAAAAAAAAAGAATCTTTAATTAACTAACAAGTTGAGAATATATATGTAGAGTGTGATGACATATGTATGTATATTGAAGAAGATGAGAATGGGTTGGGTTAAGTAGGTACGCCATGGTGGTGGACTGGTGATGCAGTAAGAGACATTGGGAAGCTGATCTTTAGCAGGGTGTGGCTGCTGATCATCTTGTTTAGGTGGCGCTGCTGCTCCCCCTGCTGCCATGCCCTTAATTAATTCCTTCAACAAAATCTTTCCCTAAATTAAATCTATATATCTAAAAATGCAAGCTTGAATGAAGATGATGGTTTATTTATTTATTTTATTTTGCAGCTAAAACTTTGAGAGAAAAAAAAAAAAAAAAAAAAGACAGCCACAGGGGAATCTTTGAAATGTGTGTTTGTGTGTGTTTTTACTTAAAGGAAAAGTTAAGTTGTGAGAGAGAGAGATCTTTTAGCACTTTGTATACTCTCAATCCTTTCCTTCCTTCCTTCAGAATCATATGACTTGGTTGGCTTGGCTTTGGTTCAAACTACTTACGTACCTATATATTTCAAATATCAAAATAACTTTATTTGGCTTTGCTTAATTTCAAGTATATATATCCATTAAATTTTACCTACCTATTTCAAAAAAATGAGTCTTTCAACAACGATCTAGAAGATTGAATTTACAAAAAATAAAAAATAAAAAAATATATTATTGAATCTAGTATTGACGGGTTTATTAATTGGCAAATTAAAAAATGAGTCTTTCAACAACGAACAATATATTATTGGTCAATATATATGTGACATTCTAACACCACATTTGCGGCATACGTATTACAATGTACATATGTGTGTGGTTTCAAGGAGCGAAAATAAATTTGCACTAGTTTTAATGTAATTTTACGTATTTTGAGAAAATAACGTTAAAAGTTTTGGTATGATTAACTTTAAACGATAATTTTGAACCGGGAACTATTTCAAAACAGTCGCTATATCTTAACTGGGATATATGTAAGGTTTGTTTACATAATTTCCCTCCAGATTTTACTGAAGAGTAGGAATATGATAGGTTTATAAGTTTGTTTGTTATATACAATACCTCTAATTAAGTAACGAATATTATAAATCTACTTTCATGAATTAAGTTAATGCATCATGTAGATAGGCTCATCATTCATTCTGAGGTGGCAGTGGCATTCCATTCCATTAGAAAGAAAGAAAGAGAATAAGATTCAAAGCAAAAAGGTAGGTTTGCATGAGTGGGGATGTAGTGCTTTCAATTCATCCGTATATATATACTAACAATTCACGTTTTACATATATCATTTATATACGTTATTTACACAAGATTATATATATTGTAGTTGTATACAACTTAAAAAAGGCGATTTACTTATATTGTCACTGTTTTAACATATATAACCCTTACATAATCTTGCTTTAATACAAACATTATACCTTAATTAAAATCTTATTATTATTTTAAATCAATGATTAGGATTAAAAAAATCTTAAAGTTTAAATGTCTGAAAGAATATAACTTTTTTAAACATTATACCTCTTTTTTTTAAACACTCGTAACTTTGTTATACTATTTTATTTTTTTATAAATATTGCACCATTATATTCTTCTCATTTTTCTCTTAATTTCGTTATAGTCTCGACTAGTTTTGTTAATTACTTTATGACCGTATTTACAATGTAACGAATATAAATATTTCATCGACGTTGTTTTTCAACTGGAAGGCCAAGAGCTAACTACCGAGACTTTGGACTATCCGGACAAGTAGTTCGTGAAATGGTTCATGCATGTTTGTTGCCAGGGGCGACAAGATCGAGTTGGTAGGGATTCAAATATCTCTTTATTTCATTTCTATGATCGATCATAGACGGCCTCTTTACCATTCTGTATAAATAGGCTATTCTATTTGTACAAATATGGTAGAGGGGCGCATTCAATCCTTGCTTGTATATTAGTTTTCAGTTCCTCTCTTCGGCGCGGAGTAGAGCAGTTTGGTAGCTCGCAAGGCTATAACCTTGAGGTCACGGGTTCAAATCTTGTCTCCACAATACTTTTTGTAAAAAAAATTGTATTTTTTACTTTGGTAACTAGTAATTAGTTAACACTTTTTATTTTGGGGTAGAAGGCAAAGAGGGGAAGGATATAACCACTACACTATGACGACTAACTATACCAATTTAGCATTTTCATTTAGAATTTTAGATATGAAATAAATGACTTCATTTTGGGCGGATAGCAGGAATCGAACCCGCGTCTTCTCCTTGGCAAAGAGAAATTTTACCATTCGACTATATCTGCTTTTGTTTTGTTCTTGATACACAATATGTCTATAATACACAATATGTCCATACATATATGATATATATGTCTGGAGCATATTTGTGCAGTGCTGGGCTGGAGACTCTCTTCAGATTGAGCCCAAATTTTTTATGAATTTGAATTAAATATTCATTTTTTCAAGAACAAGAAGTTTGGCCCCTCTTCTAATCTAATTTTTCATTTTTTTTATTATATTGATTTTGGATATATTGAATGTGAATGTGTCTCACAACCAAGAATAATTCAGAGGGCATTATTTTGAATTTTTTTCAAACAACAATAAATTACAGTGATGTAAATTATGTTCGTTTTCTTTGTTTAAATAGTGTTTTAGGGTCTGGAAACCTTCCGAATTGAACCATAAAGTATATGTGGATGTTCTTACTTACTTCATATGACATGATTGTGAAATTATGTGTAATGTTGCATGTCATAAATAGATATGCATCAGATGTCATGATCGGGCATGTTTTGGAGGATGAAGTCAAGTGTTATGTAATTTTGTGGTTGTAACTTAAACACACTATGTTTTGTTGATACATGGTTGTTAATAGTATGTAGTTAAGTGTGTTTAATATATCATCATCGTACTCAGTATATCCCACCATTAGCAAAGCTAAGCTAGGGTCTGAGAAGGGTAACATGTAGACAGCCTTACCTCTACCTCGTACGAATAGAGATGTTGCTTCCAATGAGACCCCCGACTCATGATGTCTAATTAACTGACCAACCCAATGGTTTTAACGTTATTTGACAAAAATAAAGTAAAATAACGTTAAAACTAGTGCATCTTTATTTTTTCCCTTAAGGGTCGACACATATATGCATTATATGCACGCACCACAAACGGGGCCGATGAGTGTTTAATATATGTGAACTATAATTTCATGCTTTTGAACAAAATTTTATGTTAAAGTTAACTGGGACCGTATTTTAACATGTGTAAACGCATGAAGAGTTTGTGTGTGCACCAATAAAAAGTAAGGTTCGACATCTAGTCCAGTTTTAAAAACAATGTGAATAACATCAGTTTCCTCTCAAATTTCCTCTTGTTATACAACACATTAACATGTAGCTCTCTACCATAGCTCAATTAGTTCCTTGTAATGTACCCTCTGTATCTGAAACCACTGCTCTCTTTACGATTTGTCATAATTTTAGGTTTTATGTGGCCTAGGCAGTTGTTGCAACATGCTTTTTATCGATGCTTTAATATTAAGAATCGCGAATCCCAATGCAACACTTGTGCTAGAAAAAAAACAATATTCTTTTCAACATACAAAGTCTTAAAGCATAATTTCTTTCTTCGAAATCAAATCTTTGTAATTTTACTATTTGTATAATAGGGGGTTATATGACAGTTCTGATGGTCACTACGGTTACCAACAATTATGTGACAGTTCCTAACGGTTATGACAGTTTCCAACGATTACGAGGTTAGGTTGGTTTCCAATGTTTAGGTCGGCTTTTGATTGTTATGGTCGGTTGCTGACGTTATTTGTGTGCTACTGATTTTGTTTGATTTTTGTTTTTTTAATAAAGCTAGCTGCTTTTTTTACCCTAACTTAAGAGTTGTACATTAATATTGACATCGTGCTTCGTAAATGAAATCAAGATCGATCTCTATAATTGGATCAACGTAAAACGAGATCTGGTTGCGACAATTACATGGCGGCTTGTGATGGTTACTACGGCTTGCCACAATTATTGTGATCTCCAACGGGTACTGGGTCACAGTGATTTTCGATATATGGTTACGTCGGTTTTCAGTGGTCTCTAGCGGTTACATGGTGGCTTCCAAAGTTATTTGCGTGTTACTGATTTTTTATTTTCATTGTGGGGTTATTCAATAAAGATGATTTTTTCCCCGCTTTACAAGTTATACTTTAATGAATTTAATAACAATTATTTTTGGATCATCAAATACACCGAAATCGAAAATAGTCGTATATTATTCTTAATAATTACACCATAACATGAAATAAGAAATCTAGTGCAAAACTTATAAATGGTTCTAAGAAGGTATATATATGTGCTAATTTACATTCAATATATATATATATGATACATGCTCGTTCATTGGGCCTCTAAAAACACCCTCACTTGATTATATTATATTATTCATACATACCTCTGGACTAATTCAAACTTGTTCTTGTTGTTGTAAAAGAGGGGCTCTGATCTCTTCAGACAAATCCATCTTAGCATTCCTACTTTCATCCTCTCTAATTTGACCCCACATCATTGTGTAATATCCAATTCCAGTTATGGTTGCGGCCATTAAGCTGCATTCAATTCAATTTAATTCAATTCAATTAATTAAGTTGTATGTATAGTATCATCATATATGTAGCATGTTAAATTGGTAATCGATCAGATCAACAATCACAGATCAAGAATTGCTGGAAAACGAAAGAACAATTACTCTTAGCCGAAACCGTTTTCGGATTATATCATACGAAAGCCAACAAATACAATAATAATCAAAAGCAAACTACAAACTGCTACAACACGATTGCATCAACCGAAAAGAGAATAACTAGGAACCACTACTTCACTAGACAACACTAACTTTTACCAAGTCTAAACTATTTTACTGGAATAGAAAATGCGTAAAATAAAAACATAAAATAGACTTGCTTCCACGTCAGATATCTTCACAAACATGCACACGTTAAGCATCCCATGACGTGTCTGATATTGATTTTTATCACTCCCTCTCAATATCATCACACTTCATTCCCATGCTACTGCAGAAACTCAACAACTTAGGAACAGACAAACTCTTAGTAAACAAATCAGCCACTTGATCTCGAGTATCTACTAGCTCCATAGCAATTTCCCCTTTTAGAACCTTCTCTCTTATAAAATGATAATGCACCTCTATATGTTTTGTACGAGCATGAAAAACCTAGTTCTCAGCCAACTTGATAGCTGATTGATTATCACACAACAGTCGAACCAGATAATCCACCTTCTGATTAAGATTTTCCAAGAGTTGAACAAGCCACACACATTCTTGAGCAGCCATATCTGCTGCTCGATACTCAGCTTCGGTGGTTGACAAAGATACCGTAGGCTGCCGATTACACCACGGCACCGGACTTGATCCAATCATGAAAACATATCCGGTTGTTGACCTTCGCTCATTCAAATCACCAGCATAGTCAGCATCGCAATACCCCATCAGCTTGAACTCTTGCTCCCTCTAGAACACTACTCCACAACCAACAGTGAACTTCACATACCTTAATACTTTCTGAAGTGCTATCATATGAGGCTTTCTAGGATTCTGCAAAAATCGGCTTAGTACACCAACAGCGAATGCAATATATGTACTTGTTAATGTGAGAAATAAGACTTCCCATAATTCTTCTATATAAGGAAGCATCTTCTTCAAGTTTTCCCACTTCTGCATACAACTTAGTGCTTGGATCCATAGGAGTTGAAGTATTCTTACTCCGTTCCATGTTGAACTTATTCAACATATCAATTGAAAACCTCTTTTGATGAAGAATTAAGCACTTATCATCATACACTAGTTCAAGACCAAGAAACCTAGAAAGTTTCCCCAAATCTTTCATCTTAAATCGAACTGAAAAATTCCTTTTTAACTGCATAATTTCTTCATCAATATCACCTATTATTATGAGATCATCAACATACACCAACACAACAACTATCTTGCAACTTATCGTCTTGATGAACACACTTGGATCCGCCGATGTCATTGAAAATCATTTTGCTCCAAGAACTCTGCAATTTTACCAAACCAGGCACGAGGCGATTGTTTTAGCCCATATATTGCCTTCTTTAACTTTCAAACATGATTAGGAAATAGTTCACTTCCAAATCCCAAAGGTTGATCCATATATATATAACATGGTCAACATCACCGTACAAGAAGGCATTATTCACATCCATTTGCCATAGTTTCCAACCTTTACATGCAGCAACATCTAATAGAACTCGAACTGTTGTTAATTTGGCAACTCGACTAAACGTTTCCTCATAATCTAGTCCATACTCTTGGGAAAATCCTCGTGCCACTAAGCGAGCCTTATACCTTTCCACTGACCCGTCTGGATTTTGCTTCAACTTGTAAACCCATTTGCAAGAAATTGGACGTGCATCATTCGGTAGTGGCACTAAGTCCCAAGTTTGGTTTCGAACTAATGCCTCATACTCCTTTTTCATAGTATCTACCCATTCCACTTTATTAACAGCTTCTTCATAATTATCTGGCTCAATTAGGAATTCTTCTAACTTGCAAAGTTTGCATATTTTGGGTTTCGTTTTCTGCTCCTTTGGGATCTACGAACATTGACTTCTTCCTGGTTCTGTACAACGGATTGTGTGGCTGCATTTTCTTCTTCAGACAAAGAGCCTCCACTAGTTTCCACATTTTCCAAGTGACTTTGATCTTCACCAAATTGCAACTGAACCTTGGTTGATTTTACTTCCTCAATCAACTGTTGAGAATCATTGAGTGTAGTGTTGTCCTGACTCCACATGATAAAGTTTCATCAAAGACAACATTACAGGAAACATTAATTTTCCCAGTATCGGGTTCACAACACCTCCACCCTTTCCTTTCTGAATCATACCCCACAAACACACGTCTAACAGCCTTTTTCTCCAATTTGTGTTAAAGTGTATTAGGTATAAAAACATAACACACACAACCAAAGACTCGTAAATAATGAACATTAGGCTTGATTTGAAAAAGGCGTTCAAAGGGGGACACATACTTGAGGCTTTGAGATGGAGTACGGTTGACATAAGTTGCAGTCTTCATTGCTTCAGCCCATAATCTGCCTGGGAGTTCTTGTCATGTATCATGTTCCTTGTCCTGCGTTCAGATACCCCATTCTGTTGGGGTGTATTTGGGCAAGCCAACTGTCTTTTGATACGTATCATCTTTAGATAGTGATCAAATTCTAAAGATAGATACTCGCCCCCATTGCCAAATCATAAACACCCGACCTTCTGGTTCATTTCCCTTTCAGACTCAGCTTCAAACTCCTTGAACTTGTTTAGGACTTCACCTTTTTCCTTCATAAAATAAACCCAAGTATATCTCGAATAGTCATCTATGAAAGTAACCATATATTTCATACCTCTTATCGAAGGTTGTTTAACTAGACCAAATACATCAGAGTGCACAAGAGCAAGTGGATCTACTGCTCGAAATTCAGAGGTAGAAAATGGTTGTTGGCTTGCTTTTCCATATTGACATCTGGCACAAACGATGCTTTTGTTTACTTCAAGTTTGGGTAACCCAGCGACAAGTTCCTTCTTGATCATCATGCTCTACTTATCATATCCAACATGCCCTAGCCAGAGGTGCCATAGATCAGCATTTTGACTATTTTTGGTCTTTTCCACGTATGCTGATTCAGCAGAAAGAACATACACGGAATTGTTCTTGTGTCCCTATAGTATTGGTGTAGAAGAAGCAGAAAACTCCTTGTACACCTTTACATCCTTTGGACCAAAAACAACAAAATAGTCATCGTTTGTTAATTGAGGAACTGACAACAGGTTCTTCTTCATTCCGGGAACATGGTACACATTAGTTAACTTAAGTTCCTTCTTTTGGTTCTCTGATGGAAAGAAAACATCACCAATGGTGGCTATTGGGTACTTTGTGTTATCAGCAATCACCACGACCTTTTTTCCTTCATACTTGACTATATTTGATAGGAGATCCTTGTCACCAGTCATGTGATTCGTACATCCGGAATCCAGAATCCATTCATCCAATTTGTCGAGATGTTTTTTAGTGACTGACGCTTCACAGATTGTTACATCATCCTCCACTTGGGCCATAAACGCTTCAGCATCCCAGTTTTCTTCATTCTGAACCGTTGCTGAGTTCCCTTGATCAGGAGCTTTAGACCGACAATCTTTCGCCATATGCCCTTTCTGTCCACACTTGTTACAATGGTAGGGAAACTTTTTACCTGAGTTTCCAGGCTTACTACTGCTAGAACCTTCTGCCTTCTCAGATTCAGAGAATCTTTTCTCAAAATCGTTGGATCTATCAAACTGAGTGGACCCTTTGTGATTATAACAAAGCTTCCCTTTTCCTTTCACCTTTGATGCATACAAAACCTCTACTTCTGTCTTTGGAGATGTGCTTATAGACATATCTCCTAACTGTTTAGCTAAAGCTTCTTGACCTGCTAGAAGATTCTCAAACTCTCCCAGGGTTGGCTGAGCGGCCATCCATGTACTGCTGCAACAAATCTATGAAAACCAGGTTTAAGCCCATGAATTATGATCCTCTTCATCCTCGACTCACCTATTTTTGCATGTGGGTCCAACTCACCAATTTCCCTACACAATGCTTTTACGTTATGAAAATACTGTGGAATCGTAAGGTCCTTCTGAGAAACTGAGAGCAACTCATTTTCTAGAAGTTGTAGCTTTGTGTCATTCTTCTTGGAGAACAAAATTTTGAGAGCACCCCAAGCCTCCTTTGGTGACCCGACTTCTCTGGTATGATCGAGTAATTCTTCCTCCACCGTCGTCTTCAACACAAACAATGCTTTCCCGGCCTTGATTCTCCACTTCCTCAAGACTCCTTGCGCATCGTCTCTCACTGGTGTTTTAACATCTCCTCCATCAACCACATCCCACAGGTCTTGTCCTTAAAGGTAGGAACTGATGCAAGTCGCCCAGGTGTTGTAATTTTGGTTGTTGAGTTTCTTGACGCCACCGATCAGTTGTAAATCCGACATGGTGAAGGTTGGCTCTGATACCAATTGTTAAATTGGTAATCGATCAGATCAACAATCACAGATCAAGAATTGCAGAAAAATAAAGAACAATTACTCTTGGCCGAAACCGTTTTCTGATTAAATCATACGAAAGCCAACAATTACAATAATAATCAAAAGCAAATTACAAACTACTACTACACGATTGCATCAACTGAAAAGAGAATAACTAGGAACCACTACTTCACTAGACACCACTAACTTTTACCAAGTCAAAACTATTTTACTGGAATAGAAAATGCGTAAAATAAAAACATAAAATAGACTTGTTTCCACGTCAGATATCTTCACAAACATGCACACGTTAAGCATCCCATGCACGTGACTGATATTTATTTTTATCATAGCATTAATATTGGTTAATTTATTTATTTATAATTAAAGTATATATACCTTCCATAATGAAATGTATCAGCAAAGAAAGTGCAGCCAAACATGCCAGCGATCGGAACTCCAAGAGGCTTGAACATGGTAACATAAAACTGGTTTTTTCTTCGTATACACCACATATGTACATTACTTTTTATTACACTCCCAAATATAGCCTGTATCCAAATCAAACACACGTTACCTACCAATTAACTCTATCTTATTAATTATACTATACAATATACATTAATCACCATTTTATTTTCTTTTGCCCTATAATCACACCATAATATATATTATTCAACTCAATTAATTAATAGCTAGCAAACTATATAATATATGATCATGCTACAACCATGCACTTAATTATAGTTACTTGCGGTTCATTAAGAGCCCCAATATGTAACATCAATGCCGGAACCATAGCCGAACAACGACATATACAGTAAATCAGGTACGAACTATGTATATTACATGCGTATTATTATCATTTGATGTTTAATACGAAACTACTACACATCTATTTCAGAAACATATTGCAAATCCATGGTTTTAACAGTCATAATCATATCTGACAACACAGAACTGTTATGTGAATGTTAGTTAGGATTTTTATTATGCATAAACATATGTGAGATTTTACAAAACAAAACAATAATGGATGTCGTTATGTGAATATTAAACCGACGGGGTATTCGTGTGGGTGACGATTCGCACGAATATATCTATAAGTTTAGTGTTCTGAACGAGGTCCAATAATTAGAAAACCAAATCGAGAAGTAAAGTTGTCGTCGTGTTTGTACAAGTGATGATTCGTACGAATACGCGCGAAAATGTTACGATCCGGTGAAACGTTAAAATAAACGTTTTGAAATTCTAAAAATAAATAAAAGATATTTAGTTAATTTACTAGGAATTACAACCTTAAAAGATTTAAAAATTTCCATCTTTATAAAGTTAAGTAATGTAACGAAAAACGACGCGCAAAACTGAAACCGAGCGAGACCGAACGCACCCGAATATACCCGGGCTTTAAAATTCCCTAACTCTTCTTTTTCTCTTCATTTTGCAGCCCCAAGATCATCTTCTCCAAAAAAATCCCGTCTTCCTGTCACCACCATACTTCCACCACTTCAAACCTTCATATCTCTCTCATTTCTCCACCAAATTCGACGATCTGGTAGTCAAAACGACAGTGAGAACGAGAGGAACAAAGTAGTGCAACTTATTGGAGCTGAAACAGACTGGATTGGTCGCAGTTTTAGAGAGAAGTTGCTGCTGAAGTGGGTTTTCTACTATTCACGTAAGGTAAGCTTCTAACTCGTTTTGAAAACTTCAAATCCGTTAGGATAACACTAAAAAGACTCTAGAAACATGTATATCATGAAGAGATGAAGAAATAGAGCTTTGAATCATCAAAAACGGACCAAGAACGAGCTCAAACGAGCTGATTTTGTGATAGCTACTGTTTGGTGAGTTTTTCTCGAACCAGCAGTTTTTTAGCCGATTTTTGAGTATCAAAACCCCTAGGACTTGCACCAAATTGACTTAGGAACCTAAGGAACATGTTATATTGATGTTTGGATCAGTTGGGAGTCGATTTGGAGCTGGATATAGGTTAAAATCGAGTTTAAAAGAGGCTGTGTTGATGCATACTGTTGTTCCTGTAAGCTGCACAAGTGCAGCAGGTGTTCGACCCTCAAAACCGTTAGGATTCGCACTGAAATGGGTTAGGAACTTAAGGATGATGCTAAATTGAAGTTTGGTAAGCTGGAATTTCGATTTGAATATGGGTGGATGTTAGCATCGACACAAAAAGGGGCTGTTAAACATAGGTGGGTCGAACATGCAGAATCGATGGGACCTGGGATGTTTTAATCGATTCCGATCAGATTAAGGCCATCGATATTAGCAGGTTGTTGCGTATACTAGTAGCCAAATGTAGCCCAAGTAATTTAGGCTTGGAACCAAGCCAAACCATCAAGAATTAAGCTCATAGGATTGATTGGAACATGGGTTAGTCGACTAGGAACTAGTATGGTTTTTCACAAGTGTTAATCGGTTTTGTAACCATAGAAACTAGATGTTTTCTAACCCAAAGTTTTTCTAAACCCACTTAACATTTAAACAAGTGTTATTATTAATCATTTGGGGTTTAAAATGCTTGACTTTGATTAATGAAATCATAAGTAAAGTTGATGACATTTGCAATTGCCCAAGGTAGTTACTTGAGATGTTAATCTATTTACGGGGACACCAACTCTAAGGTGTTCCAACACAAAAGCTTTTATAAACTATCGTAACATACAAACATATGCTTTAACAAGTACTTTGGGTTGAAATGTTAAAGCTTTATCAAAGGAAACCATAGAAAACAAATTGATAACGATGATAGAATTGGATGGTTAAACAAGTACCAAGCAAAAGCATAATGTTCATAAGTGCTAAGTTAGTAACATTGGGAATTTATAAACTAACTTTATAAGTATTAGGTTACATCAAGTGGGAACATGATGGGTAGTTATGAATTCAAGGAACTAGAGAAACAAGTTGAGACTCATGGAGATCAAGAAAACAACTAAGTATGAATGTGTTGACTATATGAGTCAACACTCAACACTTAGTGATTTCATGCAATCGTATAACCAACTTAGATTGTTCAAATGGAATAATCTAACGTAAGGAATACACATGGATGAACAAAGAACAATGTTGTAGCAAAGAACTAATGAGGGACTTGGAGTTAATCTAGTGAGATTACCTTAAGTTCTAACGTGCTTAACTTATATTTTTTACAAATAACTTGTGTTTTTACTGAAATATATTGACTTATAAATTATCTTATAGAAGTGTTTCCAAAATAATATAAGGGATTTTAAACTTGATATTTTGCAATTTAAAGAGCATTTTATAAATGATGGTTTACTAAAAAGGTCATGAATTTCACTAGCATAAACCTTATATAAATAAGGTTTAAGGGTTCATAGGGAGTATGTAACATAGAACAATTAAAGAAATCTTAGTAACACATTAGCAAGTATATATGACACATAGGCGCACGCCGAGACCTAAACCTTATATACGTTAACTATAAATACTTATAGTATTCGAATCGTAATAAATCAACTCAGGTGCTGAAGATACATTGTCTACGATCAACGAGCGCGCGTATCTTTTGTGGTTCATTTGTATAGCAACACAGGTGAGTTCATTGCCCCTTTTCTAAATATTTTTGTTTTACAAACGCGGGGCTGAGAAGCATGCGTAAATTATTTTCCTTGGATTATATTTACTTAAATGCTTTTGCTTCATATATGTTTTACATGAAAAATTATTAGCCTATATATTGTCTAGGTAAATTTATTGCACGTTTTCAAAATGGGTTGTTTATTCATCAAGAATAGATAACTATTTTAAATCAAAGAACTATTTTCAGTTGTCGGTTTTCAAAGAACTTAAGATCTATTTCAAAGAATTGTATACAACGATCTATTTTCAAAGAACTAAAGAACTAGTACAGAGAACTGTTTTCGACGATCTATTTTCAGAGGAATGTCTGGGAAATATTCAAAGATAACATGTGCCAAAGAACTAATGATCTATATGAACAAGAACGAACATGGACGATCTAGACGAACTTTAAAATCCTATACGTCAAAAGATGTCCTAGCTAGACTGATTGATTATAGGTCACATGTTTGATGATATTTACAGATTTCCTCAACTACTAAGAACCTTGTTTGTTATACTAGTCTACTCGAGTATGACCAAGGCCCAATCATTAGGTCTTATATTTTATTAAATGTTTATTTATTTGTTTATTTAAGCATTTTAACTAAATTTTTTTACCATTGCTATGGCTGTTCATATGTATGTGATGAGCTTAAGAAATCAAGAGAATTTCCACATTTTGTTGAAACTAACAAGAACTAAGAACTGGTGTGATGATGATGGGGAATGAAACGTCTAATTATCATTAACAACAATATTCTATGTGGTGGGCTGGCGGCTGGGCTTGACCCTACGTATGCCCTATATATAAGCATACTTGACTGAATAGTATAGGTGGTTGTTAATGAGGTTAAGGTTGTCGTTTGGTCAGGTTTATACAAATTCATTTTTAAACGAAATTATATGAACTCACCAACCATGTGTTGACTTGATCTTTTTGCATGGCTTCTCAGGTGACGAACATGTTAACTAAGAAGTTCGTGTAGCATTTTGGATGTGCATATTTTGAACATCATGATACATATTATTTTGTACATGTTGTGCAGATACAAGATGGAAGATTTATGATGTTATTAGTAGATTTACATTGTTAAATTATTAACGATACTGATGTAATTTAACTTTGTAATTCTACTTCATTTAGTGTTTTCTCATTTTATATCATGTGCTATGTAAACAATCTGATCACTACGATTATCACCCCGATATCGCGCCCCGGGACCATTCCGCCCGACGGGACACACGATCCGGCCCGCCGGCTCGGGGTGTGACACAATAGCACTTATAATTGTTTTTGCCATTAAAAAAAAACAAGAAACACATACCTATATATATAGGTATGTATATATACAAGTTTAATTACGTACCGTTAATATGATCACAAAGAGCCCCATGTCAAAATGCAACTTCCAAGCAGTTGGGTCTCTTTCAACTATTATAGCAACCAAAGCAGTTTGAAATGTGCCAAATAAGCTATAACTAGAAGCCATTGTCATTACGTCTGAACATTTTTCAAGAGTTCTCACCTACACACCATATGCGATATATAACAATAACAATAATAATAAAAATCAAATATATATGTTTAATGATCAAATATTCGATCTTTTCATGTTGGTAATAAATAAGATTAAAAAAAATCCAATCTTGGAGGGCAACATATATATTGTATATACCTGAATAATGTTCCATATCGAGTAAGACAAGGACGCAGCTGCGAAAAGACCACAACCAAAGGTCCAATTTTCATTTCTGGATAAGAAAACAAAGAATCGAGGAGCCAACCGAAGATGAGTGGAAGGGTCTTTCACCACAGGACCCCTGTAGAGTACGAGCGTTACAGCTCCCATGATTGATATCAACGTACCCACCAATTTAATTCGAATGCTTGAAGAACCTCTCAAATCGAGTTTTGTCTTTCTGTAAATATATATGTGTGTGCTTAATTGATCGACTTAACAATCCATGCTAGCTAGCTAGCTTGTATGTAATAAGTAAATAAACAGACTTTCAACTTTTTAATTAATTAATATAGGTTTAAAATATATTTTATTCTTACGATTCAATTTTATAATTCTTTATGTGATTTATATTCTGTTCATATTTCATTATTTAGTTTATGTATATTGGTTGATATTTAGGCCGGATATGAGCTCATAGGCTTCTGGTAGATTTTGGAGATTTTGTGGGCTTCTGGTCCAGCTTATAGCTTGTGCTCATATGAAGATGAGTTATCACGGTTCTCACTGCTTCTCAGTTTTTGAAATGGTGATGATCTCCGCCTTTTTTTGGACCAAACTTCAGGATCACCTCTAGAAACCTTTCTTCTGAGTTTCTAGGTTTCTTCTTGTATGATTTCAAATCCATGATCATCGTGTATCTTCTTTTTTTTATTATTATTTTCTTTAACTATGGATCTTAGATTTGTATATTTGTTACGTATTTGTTCTCGTCATTGTGTAGAGTTGTATTAGATTTGTTTTAATATAACTTGTTCTTGTTTGTTCTATTGAGTCAATGCTTTAGGGTTCTGAGTAGTTGTTCTTAGATCGAGTTGTAATAGGTTAAACTCATTTGTGAGTTGAATCTTTTAAGTTTCTTCTTTATTAATCAAAAATTCTATTGGATCTGTAAGTTGTTGATATATTTGATCTTTTGACATGTACTACTAGAAAATAAAAATTTTCCGACGCCAATTTGCGTCGCAAATGTGTAGGAAACGCGTTTCTTTGACACATTTACGACGGCAATCTTTTGTCGTAATTGTGTGGCAAATTTCCGTAGGAAAATGCTCATTTTCTAGTAGTGAAGTACGTGTAACTGTTTGGCTTATCATTTGTTGTAAATTTTCTAAACTTTGGTTACATTTATTTAGAGTAGTGTTCAAGATCAATACAAATTTTATGTTTGCAAATCACTGTAACCAGTGTTTATAGAACTAAACTAAACCAGCAGTCCAATTTGGCTAGTTGAACCTTGTTCATGTGAACCGGCCAGCTAGACAGGTAAACTCTACTTTTTAAACCAAATTTCGGTTTTTTTATATTAAATTATATATAAAAATTTTACAATATTTATCACGTTATCTGATTCAACCGATTAAATACCTAAACAAACTACGATTTAATGTCTGTTATGTGTTAAAAACATTTTCTTGTTCGATAACTGTCCATGATGTAAATTAATAGTTTATTTATTCATAGGATTATTTATAATTTAACTCAGTCATTTTCTTTCTTTTGTTTTTATCTCTTTTCTTTATTCTGCTTCTAAAACCTTGATTCATATCCACAAAACAAAAGTGACGTCAGTTTTGCCTTGGGTCTCTGTGAGCCACCAGTTCTGAATCTAATTTCGTGGTAATCTTTTAATTCATTTCAAAATGGAGTTTAATAGAAACATTTGACTTATCGTCATCATTTAGATCTAAACATTTATATATTTAATTAAACAATATACATATATATACACACACATATTGGGATTTAATCCAATTGGAATAGATTTTTGTCTAAAATTAAATCAATATAGAAAATTGACATGTGTCATACTGTAAACAAAAATCCAATACAAAAAATAAAATCCAGTATAAACAAATAAAAATCTAGTACAAAAAACAAAATCCAGTAGAAACAAATAAAAATCTAGTACAAAAATTCAACACAAAAAGTACTGAAAACAAAGAATTCAATACACAAAAAAAAAATCTAACACAAAAAATAAGTTGTTATACTTAAATAATCATTTTCTTTTTTTAACATGTTTACTATTTTAGACAAAAACCCATTCTTATTTGATATTTATGTTGTATATACATAACTTCAATTCGGTCATAGGGATGTGTGTGTGTGTGAATTTAAATGGAAAAATGTATAAAACCTGAAAAGAAGTGAAAGAATAAACGAAATAGCGGGAATCAAACAACCCATTCCAATAGCAACGATCGGAGAGCTATAACTTAATCCAACAAAGGCCAGATTTTGCGCCATCGTCACCCTACATTTATATATATATAATTATTAGGAAATTATCCCAAAAATATACCAATTGGTAGCTATATGTTAATTAAGTGAGCAAGTAATATATAAGTTTTAGGTAGCATATATATATATGTGCATGAGAAATTAAAGAAAGATGGTTGAATACAAACCCGAAGAAACCAAGAAGAAGAAACGATGGTATAAGTTCCTCTTTCCTGCAAGATTATCAGCATATATTTAATCAGAATTTAAGCTACAAACCATATTCATACATATATATGAAGTTAATTAATAATTAGCTATATATAGTTATTAATCTCTTCGTGCGTGCGTGCGTGCATGTATTAATTGACTTAAGAAAACATATGTATATATATATATATATATGATATTTAATTATTAGCTTAATTAATTGAGGATGGAATATATATAATAAAAGAAGCGATCGATCGAACTTGTTTCTGGTAATGATGAACGTGTTATAAGGTAGAAGAAAGATGGAAGCAAGGGCATTGGTGTAGACGACGAACACCAAGGGATTTAGCCCTTTGGACAAAACGGTGCTAGCCAAGATGGTCAGCCCGATGGTGCAAAACTCCATCAACGCCATTAGCATGCATGGGACTGCTTCACCTGCTAACATAGCCTTGTTCTTCGTCACAGAATTCATCAATCGATCTACCATTAATTCTCTCTCGATATGATTCGATATGATATGATATGATGTAGCTAGACAGTCAAGATTTTAGTTGCAGACAAATTAATTCATTTAAAGTTGTGTAGTCAGTGTTTAAATTGGTGAAGGAGAGAGAGAGTAGCCCTTGAGGAAATGGTGAAGGTAGTCTAGGGGTGTTTTGCAGCAACTCGAGTGACCCAATCACATAAAGGGAAGGCAATCTAGCTAGCCATTTATTTCTTTATTTATTTATATTTACAATTACTGGTCCCACGATGATATGATTAAAACCAATATATACATATATCATTCATAATCTGATTTATATATATAGGGGATGGAATTTTTTATAACCCTCATCTTTTGCTACAACTACATAACTATCATCCAATGGTTACTTTAAAAAGGTAAGTGTATAGGATCGTGCCACGTGTCAATTTCTTTGTTTTTAGTATGAAGAGCATTTAGGGCATTTGTCATTTATGCAAAGTTTACCCCCTTTTTTTTAAACATTCATAACTTTTTTATACTATATTATTTTTTAAAAAAAATTGCACCATTATACTCGTCTCAATTTTCTCTTTAATTTCATTATAGTCTCAACTAGTTTTTTTTTTTGATGTCATGTATTTACATCATTGTAACGAGCTTAACGATAACAAATTAATTAGAAATTTTTTCTAACAATGGTAAATTACAGTAATGTAACACAAAATGAAGTAATGTAACATAAAATGAAGTAATTTACAATGACATAATTAACGGTGACGCAACACATTATTTACAGTGATGTAATTTTCTCTTTAATTCTCGTTATAATGTTGACTAATTTTTTTAATTTTTTTTCTCATTGTCCATTATTAACATCGATATAACGAGCATAAATATAACACATTATTTTGAATTTTTTTCTAACAATGATAAATTACAGTGATGTAATATAACACATTATTTTATTTTTTCTCTAACAATGATTATTATAATGATAAATTACAGTGATGTAATATAACACATTATTTTGATTTTTTTTCTAACAATGATAATTATAGTGATGTAATTTATCATTGTTCGAAAAAAATTCAAACTAATTTGTCATATTTAGGCTCGTTACAAATTAGGGATGAGCAAAAAGCAAAAAAAAAACGAACCGAAACCGAATTAACCGAACCGGAACCAAATTAACCGAAAAAAACCGAAAGCGAATTTTACGTCAATGTAAATTACATCACGATAAATTACGTCAATGTAAATTACATCACTGTAATTTATCATTTTAAAAAAAATCAAATAAATTTGTTATATTTAAGCTCGTTATAATGATGTAAATATCGGGCATCTAAAAAAAGTAAAAAAAAAATTAGTCGAGACTATAACAGAATTAAAGAGAAAAATGAGACGAATATAATGGTGCAATTTTTTTTAAAAAATAATATATTATAAAAAAGTTATTAATGTTTAAAAAAGAGGGGGGAAAACTTATAAGGGTAAAATGACTATGATGTCCTTTTTAATATTTTAATGAAAAGCTTATGTGTAAGTTTATGATTGGTTGAAATGAGTTATGTAGTTGTAGCAAAAGATGAGAGTTATAAAAAATTTCATCTTCTGTATATACGTGTAATTTAACAAGAGTATTTAAGCATGTAAGCCTATTGGCATATTGGTGATGGGATAAGACTCAGCAGCCAAATCTCACAAGGAAGTTTTCTCAAAGTACTTAGTTTTTTCCAGAACTGATTACTCGGTGGTGAATATAATTGAGTGGTACTGCTTTAACCTATACCAACGAAAAATTGTCGGAAGAGCTTGAATTTTCTCAAAAATATGAACAGGATTATACCGACGAGAAGTCATCGGGACAACTTAAATTATGCTGACGACTTTTGTCGTCGGCATAGGTTTCGTTTCTATAGGATCATTTTCTTGTAGTGCGTGTATAAGACTTTAAAGTAAGGTTTTCTTAAAGTGATGAATTTGTTATATGATAGAGAAAATGGAGGAAACACATGGGCGTAAATAAGCCAAGCTAGATCTTCAAGATATGTATACATAACATATTAATTTTTTTAATTTATGAAATGCTCAAAATTTTAACTTAGTAAATATAATAATGCGCGTATTATTGTGACCTAGTGTAGCTAAATTTCACGATGCATTTGGATGTAAGATGTATCGAAATTAGACTTGTAATTGTTAGAGGTGCGCAAAAATACGTATTCGAGACAAAATCCAAATCATTAAAAATTTTGAACCAAAAATATCTGAATTTACAAATTCATGCAAATATTTTAGAAATTTTTTTATTATTTAAAGTATACAAAGTATGTTCTTATAATTTATTTATTAATAAATACTATTTATAAAAATTTAAATACTTCCAGATTTTTTTGGATATTTTAGGAGCATTTTTAATATTTCAAATACTTTTTTTGATAATTTTTGGATGTTTTGTATGTTTGAAATAATTTTTTAAACTTCTTAATATTTCTCTAAAAAAATATTTAATAATAGATATTTTTCAAAAAGTAGATTTATTTTTGAGTATACGAAATTTCAAATATTCAAAATTTTGAATACTGATGCAAATATTAAAATTTATAATCTGAATTTTTTGGATATTCAAAAATCTATCACCCTTCGTAATTGTGACGAATGTAACAGGTTGGAACATAATGTGTGAACTTGGCCTGCATATAGTCACCAGATATCATATTTCTTGAATAAACATGTAGACTAATAAACTATAGCTAGCAATATTAATTTAATGACTTTAATTACTTGGATATTAAACGGGATTGTTTACTTTTACAACATTGTCTTTCTAATCTTACATCATTTTCAACACTTGTCAATTTGACTATAGTAACCATTTCATTCTTTTTTAATGTGAAAAGACAAAGATTGGAAAAGGTTAAAAAAGTTTGAAAGGTAAAACAGTCTAGTTAAACGACCGTTTAAATGGTGTGTGAGATTAAAAGATTGATTTTAAATGTCGTGAGAAATATCAAATTAAGGATATATGCATATTAGTATTACAAAATTCTAAAAATAAGAAACGTATGATACTTCGCTACAAGCTTAGGATTTGTATCATTAAATTATATATGCATTTGCTCTATAATTAAGATTACATTACCTAATAGGTCAACAATATTAAAATAAAAAGTTACGTAAATGATAAAAATTATGTGAGTAGTAAGTGGTTTTACATTGTTATAGAAAAAGAAATTAAAATAAAACTAATTACCAACTTGAAATAGAATATAGTTGTAATTATTATTTATTTAGATTAAATAAAAGGAGGAAAGAATTGGACTGGAATAAGGTCCAATAATATATATAATATTATCTCCGGCCAGTAGGTAATGATTTTGTAGGTGTTAGTGGTTCGTATTAAAAGTGACCCCGCCACAATCAAAATGTCTTTGGATATTACCCCTAAACACGTCAATAAAACATAATTTAAGAACAACATGCAATATTTGAAGAATGACCCCCACATTTTTATACTTTACGTGCTAATAAATAAATAAATATTGGACAGTATGTAAATATTAAATATAACGGTGTTAGCTATATAACCAACAACCCGCATCATTTTGGTTTTTAATTTTTTTTCATTTTTATAGATTTTTTATTTTTATTTGTATTTTTTATGATCTATTAACTTATATATATAAATATATTTTTTGGTTTATAATACCTATGTTTTGTATGTTATATTAGTTAATCAATATATTTAATAAGCAGTCTGTTAATAGCTCGAGTGATTTCAACAAAAAGAGCTCGATCAATTCTTGAGTTCGAGGAGGTTTATAGGTTTACTTGTTCTCTAAGAGACTAAGATCATGTGCAACACCTAAATCTCAATTTCATATGTAGGTTTATAGGTTTACATGTTCATTTTTGTACGAATATGTGTCTATCTAGATGAGGTTTGAAAATTGAATTACGTTCATCTATATCTCATTGTTATGTTCAGTTATAATTGTGTCTTTTTTGATTCTAAAATTAGCTGATTTAACTTACTTATATGTTAGCAATCCTAAAAGCTCATGCTCATGATCGAAGCGACCAACACAAAAATTTTGCATTTGTATTGAACAAATTTTGCTGACTTTTAATGGTAAGCATCTGATTATATGATCTAGGATATTCTTAGGGTTATACATGCTTTTGCTTATATTTTGTTGATGATGATCTCTAACTATAGCATCTATTATGGTCTTAATTTTGAATGTTCTAATGATATTTCATATATATGGATTATGAAATCCATATTAACTTGGTGCTGAACATAGATGTGTTAGTTGGAAACTTGGAATGTATGGTCTAACACGTACGAGTGCCTTGATTGACTCCTAAACCATATTTGCTTCCTTGGTCTTTTATGTAGATTTGTTGATTGGTTGTAACTGAAGTAACTCTTTGTACTATTATGAGCAATGCTTCAAAAAAAAAAAAAAATGCTAGATGAAGAACCCAAAATGTACACACTCGATATTGTATTAGGATTCTAATATAAGTGGATGGATGATACAAGAGGTCCTCTTTTCGTCGAGAGCTTATGACTAGCACACTGTTTACAGTTACCTTCCTACCGTGTAAGGTCCTCTCTACGACCTTACATGCTCGACTTTAATGAATTCTCTTTGGCTAGTTGGCGTGAATCCAATGCCCTCCTCTTGCACTTCTTCCCTCTTTAAATAGACTTCGTCGATTAAACTTTTTCCTCCCGTCTTTTCGCCCTTTGATAGGTGTCAAGTGATGTCCTTTACTTACGGTCCTTACCTTTAGGTAAGCACATTCTTTGTTTTCTTTCCTTTCCTTATCTTCTAGGAAATCTTTGTCATTAATGTCTCATTTAATGCTAGTATCTTCATTATTAAATGAGACATTGATGTATTTGTGTTGGTGTCAAGAATGTTTTGGACTCAAGAAACGTACTAAATGAAATGTTTTTTTTTTTCAAAATTGAACTTTTAAAGGACTATTTTCAAATCCTACAACTATTTGGTAGCAGCAGTGTGGAAAAAATCAAAATTTTTTCCAGGCATGTCAACAATATTCGTCAACATTTAACTACTTATTATATATTGTTTAAGGCAGATGTTATTTTATTTCCATTGGAGGTCATTTTATATATTTAGCTCGTGGCTAAATTTAACTTTGCAACCCAAGTTTGAGAAAGTTAAAGGGTCAACTATGTACATAAGTCAAAGTTATATTTAGAGTCATTTATGTAACATTTGGAAGTCAAGGGTGTCTAGTATCAAAAGTGAATCTTTTTAACTATAGTTAGGGTTGTATAAACCCAACTATGGTTATTTGTAAACGTTGGTTCCAACATATATCATCAAGAAATATACGTATATTTGATTGTTCTTGCTCTTCAGGGTTTGATTTCTTGATTGTGGTTGCAAGACAACATCTATAGCTTCCTGTGGTTTAATACTACATATCAAAGTTTCTATGCATTTTCATCATGTTATTGAACATTTGATCAGTTGTTAAAAAAGACTACAAGATTTGTTTCTTTGTAGTTTGTATCTATGTTGTCAATGGAGTCAAATTACAGCCCTTTTCTTTATGATTGGCATACAATGGGCTCGTTATAAAGTTGATATATTACACATGTGGATGTGTATATAATATATTTGCATGTGTATATGCATCGACTGTTTTACTACCAAATGAGGCTTCATAAATCACTCAACTTGATAAATCGTTATAATTTTCTTTTGGTGATTGTAGAATATCAAAATTACTCTTAAGAAATACTACCAACATTTAATTCTTGATTTGGATGTTTGGTGCATTGACATCAGTTGTTGATTCACACACGCAGCCAACATAATCATAATCGAAATATGTTAATAATGTTAGTTAAATACTTTAAATTCATAATTTGTGTGTTTGGTGCTCTTAGAGATTGTTACAGGTGCCTAAGTATGAGCCTATCAACAAAAATGTTGTTTTATTAGAAAAGCTTTAGTCGGTTCAAACGTAAAACTACAAACACCATATTTTACCTATGTAGTGATGAAAATAAATCTTAACACAACTTTTGTCGGTTTTATAGTTGCTACAAACACCATCTTCTACCTATGTAGTGATGAAGAAATGCTCGTTTTTATAGTATATACTTTTTCAAAAAATTATGTCGTATGCAAAAGTTACGAACTTTAAAGAATGTGTGAGAACTTGATAGAAAGTCAACATAATTCATCAAAACTAAAATATTCTACAATTACTTGATTTAATCACAGTCGTTGATTAATAATCTAATGGCTCATTATTCTTCTTAAATTAGTTAGGATAATGAGCATATTTAGTTTAATCTAACATAGACCTAGCAAATCTTAACACATAGCAAAATAAATGGGTAGAGACTTGAATAAATGATTATTGTATTTTGGGTTGAAAACTGAAATAGGTAAACTAATGACATACTATAGGTTTAGATAGTAATACTTTAACACAATGTGGTCTAGAATAGATAACTTAAAAACTATGTAAACTAGTTTTATACATGTCCGGTGGCCGGGTATTTCAATGTATAATCTCCTCCCTCTTACAAAACTAATATCTAAACACAAACATATGTAGTCGTATCCTTATTTTGTTTTTTGCTAAATAATTGTTTAAAGTATCTAAAATGTGTGCTTATGGTATTTAAATATATTTACAACTCCCTAACTTTATATATGTAAAGTGTTAAGCATTGTGCCTACTGTTAATACATTAATGTTACCAAAATAAAAACACATCTCAATTTTCACTAAAATATCAAGGTTATATCACATTGAAAATGAAGAATGCACTAATAAAAATGGATAACATTAGAAAAACAACAAATGTGACAATTTAACAAATGTATTATAAGTTTCTCGAGCTGTTGATTTGTTTGAAAGTCCTAACACAACTAAAAATAAAATTTTAAAATTTTAAATATATAAAAACAACAATATATTAAATATATATGATGTAAAATCAAAATTCAAAAGAATGAAGACAAAAGTATTTGGTAAAAGTAATTAGATGTAACAATTTTGTTTACTTTTGTAAGATTATATATATTGAAAGATATTAACAAAGAAGTAATAAACCAAATAAATGGTTATTTTTTCATAAATATAAATATAAATATAAATATAAAAAAAGTTAAAATTTTAAAACCTCTCAGCATATGTTATGTGTTGTCTCTCTAGAATCATTGGCAGGTGGTGGTGAATGGTGGTCGGCGATACACTAAGTGATGACCATGATCGTAAAGAAAGAAGATTATGTTATGTGACTGTAAATGGAGATGATCGGGTCTTAAATTCTACCGTTGAGCATGTGCAACAGCCTTTGATAGGAACATGGGATAGCTGGGCAACTTCAGGAAGCTTCTACCGGAACTTTTGCTAACAACCAGTAAAACGTGGGACAGATGTGAGAACTTAAAAATATCGCACCTGGTACTACCGACGTGGGAAAGCGGGCATATTCACGAAGCTTATGGGGGAACCATCGGTTAAACCTAAGAAACTGCCTAATCAAACGAATTTATACGGTCATGATTTGATTTCAGTGAATTTAAACGGCCAGATTTAATCAATTTAGCGGTTAAAATTACCGGTGTCTATATATATAATAATAATATAATGGATTCAAATATATAATAATAAAAAAAAATATTTAAATAAACTATTTATTTTATTACAACTCGTTTTAACTCGAATTAAATTGATATTTTTAAAATTGATATTAAATTGATATTTTTAAAATTGCACTAATTTTAACGTTATTTTACTTATTCAGTGAAAATAACGTTAAAATCGTTTCGGACGGTTGATCAAGCATCATGAGCCGAGGGTCTCACTGGAAGCAGTCTCTCTACCCCTACGGGGTAGGGGTAAGGCTGTCTACATCTCACCCTCCTCAGACCCTGCCTTAGCATGCTAATGGCGGGATATACTGAGTACGTTGATTGATTGATTTTAAAAGTGACACATTTAGACCTAAAACAATTTTATTTAAAACTCATCATAACACGTCCTTGTTTAAACCTGTTATCCAACCCATCAATTTTGTCAGACATAATCTAACACTTTGATATTATACATATATGATAATATAACCAATATTCATCAAGATATTTTGTATTTAAATTATTTTGAGTAACACATTTGGCATATCTACACCATGCCCATATTTTAATTATTCACGCCTGAGTTGTTATAATTTTTATATGTTTAAACATAGTATCTTGTTTCTTTATACATATAATCCATTGATATGATGCACCAAACTACCAAATACAATGTATCATGTTGCCTGTTTACAAATAAATATGACAAAAGATGGCTAACTGACCTGGTCTATTTATTTATTTATTAATCCCAAAACAGCATACGTCATACATAAACCCTGTGTTTTTTAAACATATTATTTTAATCCATACATTTTCCAAAAACACTTACGCAAACAAAAACAAAATGTGAGAATATAAATAAACGTCTAATTTGTTTCTGTGACAAACAATTTCTTAATTAAGCAACAAATTTTATAAAGTTTATTTGTTTGGCCTTATAATTAAAGCTACATGATATTATATAATTATATGATATCGTTAAACATAACCGCTTAACCACTTCATCTCTACCGTATGAGCAACTTGAGATTAAATCTCAACCGTAATAAGTCTCTTAAAAATACTTCTAGAAACAACATGGCGGTTTTACACTCTCTCTAACCTTTAGGGGTAGTTACATACCGTTACAAGCACACAAGCCCCCGTTCAGCCTTTCCTCACCTTAAGTGATTCGGTTAAACTACATATGTATCACAAAACGGCGTACACTTGTTACATGGATACAAAAATTAAAATGTATGCATAAAATTTAAAAAATAAGCATAAAAGTACTCAACTAACAACTGTAGTTCGAGTCATCACCCTGTAATGAAAAAATAATAATAATAATAATAATAATAATAATAATAATAAAAAAAAAAAAAAAAAAAAAAACTGCATTAATTGTTGCATTCAAAATTAACATTACAGCAAATTAAAAAGAAAAATCATTTGTTATTTTGGGATGGATAAAAACTGATATTTTGATTTTGATGTTAATAAATCATAGGAGGTTAACACAACCCATGATCAATTGTATTTAGCAGATTATGTCAAAATTAAAAATAAATGATAATAATAATAACAATAATAATAATAATAAGAATAATAAGAATAATAAGAATAATAAGAATAATAAGAATAAGAATAATAATAATAATAATAAGAATAATAATAATAATAATAATAATAATAATAAGAATAATAATAATAAGAATAATAATAATAATAAGAATAATAAGAATAATAAGAATAAGAAGAACAATAAGAAATAAGAATAACAAGAAGAAGAAGAAGAAGAAGAACAACAACACCAACACCAACACCACCACCAACAACAACAACAACAACAACAACACCAACAATAAAAACTTGATGTATTTAGTTTCACCCGCCAAATGAAAAGGTTCAAAATTTGGTCATTTTTTGAAAAAAAGAGTAAGTTTAAGGTAGTTACATGGGTGATGGGTCGAATTCAGTTTTAGAATCGTGTATTTAATGAAGAGCATTGCATAAAAAAAGGTTTACTAGCCATTGAACAAGATGTTGGGAGATTCCAGCAACCACTCAACAAGAGATCCAACAGATTCCAAGCAAAAGAATGATAAACATGTCCATGTAAGATGCTATTAACACTTATGTTGCTTTCAGAAATAGGTAATTATAATCGAGTTTTTCTGTAATGTTATGATGCATATCATGAAGACATAACATTGTTTGGGTGAAATGTGATTATTAGCTGTGTTTATGATTTTTGGCTCAAAAGATATTCCTATAATGTTCTTTTATTTCTAGACGAATTTGATAACAAGTCAGCTTACATGGGACTTGGGCCGATTACACTTGCAGAATAGTTTATAACATGCAAAGCAAGGCTTCTAAAACACGTTTAGTAAAACTAAACCAGATATAGAGCAGATTTAGAGAAAAGAAAACAATAAAGATGTCAATGTAAGTTGTGTTGGTTAGAAAAATAAAAAATTGTGATCATATTTTGAGATTTTTTTTATATCATGCAGATCTTGCAAATTGCAAAAGGTGGCAATACCAAGCGCAGTTATTAGTAGTGTTATTTATGATTTATAATTCATGATATTCTTATAGCCATTTTTCCTTTTCAGACATAACAAGTTAGCTTACATGAATCTTGAGCTTAACACACTTGTAGGATAATGTATATAATGCATAGCATGACATTAAAACAAGTTTAGCAAAGATTGAACTAGATATAGAGGGTTTCAAGAAAAGGAAATGAAAAAGTTGTTCATGTAAGTTCTGTTAGTTAGAAAAATAACCAACTGTAATCATATTTTGAGTTTTTTTAATGTCATGCACATCATGAGCAAAGCAAATGATAAGCTAAACACTTTTAACAACATTAGAAGCAATAGGCTTTACTGCAACACACAAAAACAGGGTCATGTACCAAGAGAATGAAAGCTTTCAAAGTCTGGGAGAATGGAAGGGTGAAGTGTGTGTTCGAAGTCTAGGGGGATAATGGATGAAGTATGCGTTTGAAGTCTGAGAGAAAAGTTGTGTGCTAATTTAATTTGAGTTTGGGTGGTTAGCGTGTTTTTTGTCAAATGGATCAAAAATGATCCAAATAGGTCAAATATATTACAGTGAAAAAATAAGGCTTGTTTAGTGAGGCTTAAGCCTCAAAGCCTCGCCTCACAGTCTCAGGCCGCCTCAACACCTCAGACAGACCGAGGCGTAGGTTCCAGCTACCCCTCATGAGGCTAAGCCTCATAAGCTTTTTTCCAGCGCCTCAGCCAAGGAGTAAGCCTCAAGGCAGGCCTCAGAAATTTTTTTAAACCATGACCAATAACTAGTATTTGTACTCCTAACCCAACCAAGGATGCCTAGCATAGTATAATCGTGAGATATGAAAGGGTAGAGATAAGACCTTTACAGAATACTCCAACAAACAATAGGTTAATAGAAAGACATAGAGAGAATGGCAGTCATAGATAATGATCAACAAGTTATCTATAGCAAATTCACAAGGCACTTAATGATGGTCGCTCATTTATGAACAGGGTACAATCTTATACCTGAAAATTAAAAATAATGCAGATTGTTGAAAAGTGAATCCTTTCTATCACTTATTGTAGTTGAGAATGATAGTCATATACAGAGATCAAGATGTCGGAAATATATTTAAATGATGTAAATGTTTTAAGTTAATGCCAATCAAACTAGAATGCAAGAAAGTAACAGAAGGCAGCAAGTAATGCATTTGAATTCTTACATTGCTTTAACTAAGTCAATGGTAACAGTATCATGTTTAAGAAATGAGAGATACATGTAACAATAAAATAAACAACATTAAACATCAAAATGTAAGAATCAGCATAGATCAAATTGCCTCAATCGTGCATTCCAGATGAATAAAAGTAAACTTGATGCCAAAAATAAGTGATACTTACATCAATCACAATACCTATTTTGAACAACAGTTGAGGGATAACCGCACAACATGAAAGCAAGCAACGATCATAGAAAAATAAAAATTGACATAAGCAGTTGCGAGATCGATAACCATAATAGTAAACGTCTTCATCGTTCTCCAGGATCAATGAACAATAAACCGTACAACGCACGAAGTGTAAACGATGAAAACCATAGACATCCCCCAACCTCAAATTAAATAAAATTGGTGAAAGAATCAGGCAAAAGATGATTGATGAAAACCCTAGACATCCCCTAACCTCAAATTAAATAAAATTGATGGAAAAAATTTGTGTGGAATTTAAACCCTAGATACTGAAGACGAGAGCGTAACGAGAGTCGGGATGGGTTCATGTTGTTGATAGGCGTAAGCGGCGCCAGGATTAGGAACCGACCATCTATTTCATTATCTATGATATGGGTTTTAACCATTTAAAACTTAAATCATCTTTGTCGTTGTAACTGAAAGTGCATTGGTTGGTACGGTTTTCTCTCTTAACGAATCATAGTTAGAACATTTAGTTATTAAAAATGGATAACTGATAGTTTATTTTGGTTTCTAGTTATGAATAAAAATAGACATTTATACAAGCGAAACATACACAAGTCCAATTGCAATAATAAAAACAAGGCCCAACAAAGACCACCTACATGGCCAGAGGTGAGCAAAAAAACCGGAACCGGCAACCCGAACCGCAACCGGTCATACCCGAACCGATGAGTACAAACATGTCCGTTTTTTTAGACAAATTAAAACCAGAAATGGTTCTACCTGTACCCGGCCAAAATCCGAACCGGAACCGGCCAAAACCCAAACCAGAACCGGTCATAACCGATCGGAACCCGGAAAGGTAACCGGAACCGGGTATTGACTTTGTTGACCGGAACTGAAACCGGAACCGTTTCCAAAAAAACCCGATTTGTGCACCTCTATACATGGCTACACAAATCGACCTGGGTTGTCAAACAATGAGATATTTATAAAAGGATTTTCACATACATCCCCTGCTAAGAACCTTTATTACATATTTACTCAACTTTTAAAACTAATTACATATATCTCTTTGGGAGGATAAAATATGTAATTGACTTTTTTATTTGGTTATATATGTAATAAATGATATTAAGAAGGGGAAATATATAAGTGTTCCTTATAAAAAAATGTCATTCTTATACATAATTTAAAAAAAAGAGTAAATTGTCATTTTCGTCCATATGATTTAATTACTTTTGTCATTTCACTCTAAAAAATTTAAATTTTACTATTTTGGCCCTTATGGTTTCCATTTTATTGTCTTTTTGGTTTTAGTCCAATAAATTTTAAACTTTTGGACTAAAATGACAATAGAACATAAAACATAAGGACGAAAATAATGAAATTTAAACTTTTAAACTAAAATGACAAAAGTGAACAAACCATAGGGACGAAAATGACAATTTACTCTTAAAATAAAAATCTATTATTTATACAAAACAAGTTGTTCATATATTCATATTAAATTTTTATTCGAACTTTCCTACTATTTTACAAGAGGAATGACTAACGTATCTATATTAAGAAAAGTCAATGGTTAACACTTAACCGATATTAATAGTTCAACACTCGTAAATATGTATTACATCATTACCCCTTTATCCTAATAGGCTTGTGTATTATACGAGCTTTTTCTGAGTTTTTTTTTAGCGAGCTTACCTAGGCTCGTGTTAGGATAGTTTTGAAATTGACCCGAGCGTGCTCGGCCCGTTTAAAACCGAGCGAAATCCAAACGAGCTTTTTCTGAGTTTTTTTAGAGCAAGTATCGAGCGAGCAACGAGCAACAAACATTTTGGACAGCCCTACTATGGCATATCTGCAATTAAAACAAACAAGTATAGTAGTATAGTTTATAAAGTAACTAGTGGTTTCCCACCACTATCGCAGGTGTACTGCCACGATTCCTTATAGCAAATATGTGTTGTAACATTGCCGTAAAGCTCTGAAAGGTAGATGTTGTAAACTTTTTCGCTCGGTGCATGCATGTGCAGGATACAACAATTTTAAGAGGATGCAGCCCCAGTTGTACATTACGTAATAACTATAGTAAACTATGAACAGTAGTTGTTAATTGTATTATATAATAATTATAAACTAAAAACAGAAGTAAATAAAATGTAACATTTAATTACACAAAATTATAAATAGAAAAAAATATATAGAACACCAATATTGAAAGCGTATTTAGTTTCGGATTGGACTTCAGATTGCTCCAAATTCATTCATATATATTGCCTTTGTCGTATTGTGTTGTCAAACATACGACAACTTGAATTCCAGCTTGTAGGTGCATCCTGTTAGCCAATCTTGGCATAATACATAGTCAAAGGGACTATTTATGTAAATTGTTTATGTTTGGTTTTATTCGATATGTTTAAGGATAGAAGTCTGAAGGATTAGACTTATCCTAAGTAAAAGTAGGCCAGCTTAGAAGGAGATAAAGCTTCCTGCTTTATAGGGTTGTTGGTTATGTTTTTTTTATAAATAAGGTAGATTAGAAGGGATGTAATCACCAGAAAATAGTTTTGAAGGAATAAAACTATTGGAGAAGGAATTCCAAATATTTGTCGTGTGTTTTTTCTTTGTTTTGAATCAGATACCAATCTTCAATTGGTATCAGAGCTTGAGGAAGACGAAGGCCTGTTCGATTCGACAAAGAAGCTCAAGATCGACGAGAAGACAAATGGCTGAAGGAGGCGAAGGGAACAAGCAGCTGGCCAACGTGAAAGAAAGCATCAACATGCCGTTTCAGTGTCCGATTCTGAATTCTACAAACTATCCGATCTGGTCATTAAGGATCAAGGCAATATTCAGGGCGCACGGAATCTGGGAGGCCGTCGAGCCTGGAACGAATGTTGATCCCAAGAAAGACAACGCTGCCATCGCCTACCTATATCAATCACTCCCGGAAGATCTGATCCTCCAAATTGCACACTGCCCTCACGCGAAGGACATATGGAACGCCCTAAAAACTCGACACCTGGGAGTCGAGCGCGTGATGGAAGCCAGATTGCAGACCCTCAAGGCTGAATTCGAGTCAACCTCAATGAAGGATTCTGAGAGGATTGACGACTTCGCAGCCAAGTTGGCCAACATGGCCTCGCGATCAGCAGCTTTGGGAACTGTGATCGAAGAGTCCACTCTGGTGAGGAAGCTACTGACTGCTATACCTGACAGATTCCTCAACATAGCAGCCACTATAGAACAACTGGTGGATTTAAAGACGGCCCAATTCCAAGAAGTTGTTGGGAGGTTGAAAGCCTATGAAGAAAGAACCGCGGTGAGACCATCAGGCAGCAACCAAGATCAATTATTGTTATCCTATGAGGAGTGGGATGCCAAGAAAAGGAATGACAAGGGTCAAGGAAGGGGCCGTGGAATGGGGGCTGACATCCGAGGCCGGGGCCGAGGCCGGGGCAGAGTTGGAGGACGGGGTAGGGGCAGTGGTCGTGGTTCAAACCAAACGGATGGAGGAAGACAAAGTGATAGGCAGAAGAAGGACCGATCAAAGCTTCAATGTTTTAGATGTGATGGGTATGGTCACTTCTCTGCTGATTGTCCAACCCGAAAAGGAGAAGAGGCCAACCTAACCCAAGCAGCTGCTGGTGAGGGTCCAACCTTATTGATGACAATCTCCAATCGAAGCATCAAGGAATGGATCAATGTAAGTGAAGAAAGAGTCTTCCCAGGCAACTACGAGACCAAAACTGATGGGGATGGAATGTGGTACCTTGACACAGGTGCCACTAACCACATGACAGGAAACAAAGACCTGTTCTCAACACTTGACAACAAGACAGGGGGAACTGTTCGATTTGGGGATAACTCCTGTGTCTCGATTGAAGGCAGAGGATCTATTTTGCTAGATTGCAAGAATGGGGAGCAAAGGCTACTTACTGATGTTCTTTACATTCCCTATCTCAGGTCTAACATATTCAGCATCGGTCAAGCTGAAGAAGGAGGCTACGAAATCAGGATTAAGGATGGAGTTCTTACTATGCTGGATCAAACTGGAGCTCTCATGATGAAGGTACGTAGGGCAGCCAACCGGCTCTACAAGATCAGACTGATGAAAGGGACCCCAACATGCTTAAGTGCAGAAGTTTTGGAACCGGCTTGGCTGTGGCACGCACGCCTAGGGCACCTAAATTTCGATACAATGAAGCAACTAAGGAGTATGGTAGAAGGAGTCCCCACCATTGTCCACCCCAACCGTGTGTGCGAAGCCTGCTTGGCAGGGAAGCACACAAGGAAGGGGTTCCCGAAGCAATCCACATTCAAGGCTGAAGAACCTTTTGACCTAATCACCATGGATCTGTGCGGCCCGATCTCGCCAACTACTCCTGCCGGGAACAAGTACATCATGTTGATTGTGAACGACCACAGCCGCTTCATGTGGGCATACATGCTGAAGGAAAAGAAGGAAGCTTTTGGAAAATTCAAGGTATTCAAGGCCATGGTGGAAACCCAACTCCAGAAGAAAGCTAAGTCCCTCAGAACTGACCGAGGAGGGGAATTCACTTCAGGGGAATTCAACCAATACTGCGAAGAGGAAGGAATCTCTAGGCAGCTCACCGTCCCTTACACGCCCCAACAGAATGGTATAGTAGAAAGGAGAAACCGAACGATCTTAAACTGCACAAGAAGCATTCTAAAGGGAATGAAAATGCCCCAATACTTCTGGGCAGAAGCTGTTAGACATTCCCTCTATGTGCTAAATAGATTACCTACAAAAATTCTAAAGGGCTACACTCCATACGAGCTACTGAAGGGGAGAAGGCCTAATCTAGAACATCTCAGAGTGTTCGGTTGTGTGGGACACGTAAAAAGGCCCTCGATTCAAGTGAAAAAATTGGATGACCGCAGTATTCCTATGGTTCACCTCGGGATAGAACCGGGAACAAAGGGGTACAGGATGCTGGATGTATCCAAAGGAAGCATAGTTGTCAGCCGGGATGTCACTTTTGAAGAAGGCCGAAGTTGGGAATGGGGAACTTCAGAAGACAACAAAGAAACAGAATTTGAAGTCCAGTATCAACAAGAACTTGAAAGTCAAGGATTCAACCAGGGAAGCAGCAGCCCCAACAAGTCAAGTGACACAATCAATGTTGAAGATGACCCAGAAGAAGGAGAAGATGCGTGCTCAGAATTCAGTAGCCCGGAATCTGGGGTCCGAGGGAGAGGACCTATTATGCCAGGCTCACCAACCATCTTCAACAGTTCAGACCCAGCTCTAGCACCTGAAGAGACATATGATGACTTTCCCCCTCAAGGATTCAAGAACTTGGATGAAATCTATGATTTGCTGCTCACTGAAGAGGAGCCAGTTAACTTCAGAGAAGCAGTAAAAGTGAAGGAATGGGCTCAAGCCATGGAGGATGAGATGGCATCGATCGAAAGAAACAAGACCTGGAAATTAGTAGATCTGCCTAAAGGCTGCAGACCCATTGGCCTTAAATGGGTATACAAGATTAAGAAGGATGCAAAGGGGCAGATTACTAGACACAAAGCAAGGCTCGTGGCAAAGGGATACATCCAACAACAGGGGGTGGACTATGACGAAGTATTTGCGCCAGTAGCAAGGTTAGAAACGGTGAGACTGGTCCTTGCATTGGCTGCCAAAAGAAGCTGGTTTGTGCATCACCTTGATGTGAAAACAGCCTTCCTACATGGAGAGCTCAATGAGGAAGTCTTTGTTAAACAACCGGAGGGCTTCGAAAGGAAAGGGATGGAAAATAAGGTTTACAGATTGACTAAGGCGTTGTACGGTCTAAAACAAGCCCCACGGGCATGGAACACAAAGCTGGATGGAGTATTGAAAGGCTATGGCTTCGTTCGATGCAAATTGGAACAAGCCGTATATACAAAGCGATCTTCACAACATATTACTATAATAGTGATATATGTGGATGACTTGCTGGTAACTGGTAGCAGCCGAGAACTTATTGCACAGCTCAAGAGGCAGATGGAGCAGCAGTTTGAGATGAGTGATCTTGGCCTGCTTAGTTACTACTTGGGTTTGGAAGTGTTTCAAGATGACTCGGGAATAAGGATTTCACAAAAGAGCTATGCGAAAAAGATACTAAAGCTGGCAGGACTGGAAGAGTGCAACCCCACAAAATTTCCCATGGAACCCGGGCTCAAGTTGGCTAAAGAAGATGGAAGTGGAGATGTGAATGCAACTGAGTTTAGAAGAATCATTGGAAGTTTGAGGTACTTAACCCATACTCGGCCAGATTTGTTGTTTGCAGTAGGGTATGTTAGCAGATACATGCAGGCTCCAAAAGGGTCTCATCAACAAGCAATCAAGCACATCCTAAGGTATGTGAAGGGAACTTCAAATCTTGGGATTCACTATCAAAAGGGAGGAAAAGAGGAGCTGCTGGGTTACAGTGATAGCAGCTACTCAGTGGATCAAGATGATGGGAAGGGAACAACTGGAGTTGTATTCTACTTCAATGAAAAGCCGATTACCTGGTCATCTCAGAAGCAGCAGACAGTAGCTTTATCCTCCTGTGAAGCCGAGTTCATGGCTGCAACAGCAGCCGCATGCCAAGCCATATGGTTGAGGGGTCTACTTGCTGAAATAACTGGTGAACAAGAACAACAGATTCTGATAAAGGTAGATAACAAGTCTGCAATTGCACTCATGAAAAATCCAGTTTTTCATGGTAGAAGCAAGCACATCAATACCAGGTTTCACTACATCCGTGAGTGTGTTGAAAGGGAGCTGATTAAAGTGGAACACATAAGTGGAGAAGAGCAGCGGGCAGATATCCTTACTAAAGCACTACCAAAGATCAAATTCTCAGAAATGAGAGACAAGTTGGGAATGGAAGAAATCGAAGAAACTTAGTAGACAATGCTGAGCCAAGATTGGGGGGGTGATTGTTAGCCAATCTTGGCATAATACATAGTCAAAGGGACTATTTATGTAAATTGTTTATGTTTGGTTTTATTCGATATGTTTAAGGATAGAAGTCTGAAGGATTAGACTTATCCTAAGTAAAAGTAGGCCAGCTTAGAAGGAGATAAAGCTTCCTGCTTTATAGGGTTGTTGGTTATGTTTTTTTTATAAATAAGGTAGATTAGAAGGGATGTAATCACCAGAAAATAGTTTTGAAGGAATAAAACTATTGGAGAAGGAATTCCAAATATTTGTCGTGTGTTTTTTCTTTGTTTTGAATCAGATACCAATCTTCACATCCCAATATGAACCTAAAAAGTGGAATTTGTATCCGCACAAAATTTTTGATAATCCGTATATCTTTTACGGCTTGTCAAAATAACATCTTCCTTACATTTGTTTAAAATTATCTTTTTGTTGGTTCATTTGAAACAACACAAGATTATCTGACACAATCAAATTAACGATGTATGCAACAAATCTAGTATGGAAAAAACGCGATTACATATTGGTTGATGTTTGATTTTGAATTTCTTAACCAAGTTAGTATTATTTAAAGTATTATCAATAGTTATTGAAAATAACACCATCTAAAAATCTATAATGTAGATGAAGTGTTCGTCTGTTGTTAATACAGATATATTTCTAAGCTATATTTATAACGACTTGCGTTGTAATTTTGAAGCAGGTAATTAAACCTAGCTAAGTCCATCTGTGTACATTCTATTTTTGTGTGCACTAACATGAAAATCAACAAGCACTTTTTCGGCTTTTTTTAAATTAAATAATAATCTGTATAGGCAATGATACAATTACTAGAAAAAAAATCATATGACTTTCTAAGAAGAAATATAACTGAGACCACATATAAACAATATGGTTGTAAGGTTGCTTAGCGGCCATGTACAATGGACTAATGGAGGACCTGGTATTTTCTTATTTGTTTGTTCCTTATTATTTAATTAATATTTGTAAGACTTATGGTGTAGATGGACTAGATTCTTGCCACGAATAATAATATTAACATGTGTATTATAAACTGTTCATCTAGAATAAAAATTAACGAAAAAACACAATTATAAATAATTGGACCAACTTGGGTTGAAGTGATTGTATCTTAAGATTAGGTTTGCAAATAATAAATTGTACATACATATAATTCGTATTGTTTGCTAATCATGTCTTAACTTATTAATTTATGATAACTTGACAAATTTAATCCAAATATTTGTTTTTTTCTTCAAGTATTATTATTACGTGATGTACAATACTTTTATCTTTTGTATGTTTATGTAAAATTCTACACGTGTTAGTTACAAAAAGTAAATAAATACACATTATTAAATTCTAAACACATAAAATTACACATACATATAAAATAAGAAAATGTTATACATATACAAAACTAATATTCGGAAAAAAAAAAACATATATTTGAACTTATATTGGTAGGTTATCATAGACTAAAGAGAAAACTCATATCCAATCTTAAGCATTCATTTATCTTGTCTTTAACCTCATTTATTTTATTTATTTAGGAGCTTTTAAATAATTATTTTCTCTTATGTTTTTTCTTCATTATCCACCTTTGTCTCATAAAAAGAAGCCCAAAAATCAATTACCTATAACAAAAGCACCGTCTTCTTCTCCAATCAACACGGACCACTATTTTGTGCAGGGGCGGCCCGGGGGAGGGGCAAGCCCGACCTCCGTCCCGGGCCCAATTTTTCGAGGGGCACATTTTTATATATGTATTTATATATATATTAGGTTATAAACCCGAGTATTACACTGGTTTGATTAACAAATAACTCAGTTAAATATATTTATGGGCCTATTTCGTTTCTCAAAAGCCCTTTATCCTAACCGGCTCCATGGACGCTCACGTTCAAGAAGAAATTGAAATTCAAAATCCCAAGAAATTGGGCCCATGGATTTACAGTTTACTGATTATTGAATGACTGATTTAGGTAAAATACGGAAGTTAATCCCGAACATATTAACTTATGACATTTCGTTTAGGTTTCGGGGCGTTGCCCCGAACCCCACAAGGGGCGCTGCCCCCTTGACCCCCGCCCGCTGACTGGCCAGCGGGACCGCCACCAGGGGCGCTGCCCCTAGGACCCCGCAAGGGGGCGCGGCCCCCTTGACCCCCGCTTGGTCAGGAGCTTTGAATGCGTTAGGGACCTTTTTTCCCCGACTCGTCCTGGACACCCAATTTCTCAGGGCCGCCCCTGATTTTGTGGGTTGGTCACTATAAGTAATAGCGCAAAGACTAAGAATAAGATGGTTGTAGTAACCAAACGTGTAACTAATTCAGGTGAGGGGCTGAAATCTCACGTGTAAATCTAATTAGATTAGCTTGATTTCTGATGAGCTTTGTAAAATTCAAACCTATCGATCTCTCCAAATTTTGTTCTTTTGTTGTAAAAGAATATATCTTACTAATTTGAAAAGCTGCATCCTTAACATGGTTGTATGGATTCTTCAAGCAATGTTCATCCAAATTTTATATAACACAAAAAATGCATATTTAAAGCATCATCAAGACGTAAACCCTTATAATTTAACAAGTACAACAACCTTACCCAGTATATTCCCACTTTTCAGTAGGGTCTGGGGGGGAAGGATAGATACAAACCTTACCCCTATCCCAATTGGGATAGAGAGGCTGCTCCAAAAGAGTCCCCGGCTCAAAGTTATCGATTGAAGTTGATCATCCCAATGATTTTAACGTTATAATTTAACAAGTATGAGCATATATTACCACTACAAGCGTCACATTGAGCCTCCTCTTACGTATTATTGATTTATTTAAATATATATTTTGAATATTAGATTAAAACTTATGTATTAACTTTATTTTTCTTAAAATCATTTATTTTTTTTATAATTTGACATATGGTACTTTTACAATCAGACAATGTTAAACTAGAAAAATTTGAAACCACTTACAAAATCATCATCATCATCATCATCATTATTAATTTGATATTATAAGTAAGGTGTCAAGTAAAGAATCTAATAATATACCCTACAAAAATGTCACATGTTTCACTTAACTATTCTTTTATCAGTATAAATCAGTGTTAATTCTAAATGTTTTCACTAGGGAGAATCTTAATTTAGTAACATAATTAAGTTATCTTTTTTTGTTAAATGACAACAAACACTAATGATATAGATACGAATTTGTAATAATCAATTGTTGGTACGGTTAATTATAAAAGAATGAATCCAGCATCCATTCCTCAATAGTTGGTCCATATCAATGTCGTTTTCAAAACCAGTAATATCTTTATCATTTTCCTTTTCACGTAGGAGATAGATATCGATATTTGTCAATCAATTACAATTGGCATGATTGATGACACATATAATAATCCTTATGGGGTATATGTATTATTAATTCTTTTCACAAAGTACTATCTATATATTGATCTTTAAAGTAGTAACAAAAGCATGTTTAATTTGTTAGATGAGAATGGCAACGATGATTATTATTATTATTAGATAACAATTTGTACAAATTAAATAACATGTTGAAATAAAGGGTAAGGCCTCCCTCAATCACATGGTTCATATCAATGTCAACACCATCAATAATTTCTTTTTCTTTTCACGTCGTTGCATAAAGTTATCATTATTTATTATCAATCAATTATAATTGGCATGATTGATGACATAATAATCCATACATACATCAAGTCAAGACGTCCATCCCTCCCCCATAAAAATTAATAAAACTTATATAGCCTAAAAGCAGAACCACATGAAAGCTATACAAATATGCGTCAAATGCCATCCTCAAACCAAACCATTCTATTTTTATCTATTTTGATACAAGACTTGGCCCAAAACTATTAAATCATCATAGTCTACAACCAGCTTGTCAAATATATAGGATATTTTAGACATCTGTGGACTGGTCGGTTTTAATATTTGAATATTTTAAAAATATTTTAATCGGTCTTTAGATATTATACATCATGTTAACTCCTTCAATCCCAAGCTAAACAAAAGTCCAACAAGTGCCGCACGAGTATTCTTGAAAGATCCTTATCTTTTGTAGCTGGTGATTCAAAATGTGTCGACACCTTATTAATTATAAACAGTTGTCACATTGTCTATAACGAACATGACAACATGAGTAGGACACAGCATTCAATAGCCTAACTACAAGCAAAAGTAAATAATAAAAAAAAGAAACACATATTATTCTAATAAAAAAATAGCAACACTTGACACATGTTACCATCTAATTAACTTTATAAAAGATTTTCTCGCATATCTCTCATATTAAATACTAATTAATTATCTTTTATACTAAATAAATTAAAGAGTAGGGTGTAATCCCCAGGGGTTTTCCGTTACGAATTTCGGAAAAAAAAAATCAAATTTTGTTTGTGTTAGATGACACACAAATGAAAGTACAAGAGATATTTTTTTTCTTTGATTTATAAACTAAAACAATCCAAGTAAATGCAAATATATATATATATATATATATATATATATTTAAAAAAAATAAATTTTAGTAATATTCTTAACAAAGTCAAAACAATTTCTTATAACAAATAAATTGTGTATATTATATATGTATATTTGTAAGAATAATTATATGTGTGTGTATTAAACAAATTTAAGATCAAAATGGAAATTTAAAATCACTTACGTGATATAAAGTAAATTGATATATATATATATATATATATATATATATATATATATATATATATATATATATATTCATAAACAAGTTTTACATAAATCAACAATCACAATAAACTAGAAGTGTCGTAAAGTCATTTCCCAAACTTATGTTAAATCTTATTAAAGTTTGAGTCAAAAAGGAGCAAGACACAAACATGAGGGGCTAAAGCTCCATCATTCTATTTCTTTCCTTCTTCTCTACCCATGGTGCAACCAAATCAATTTCAAATCCCACTCAAAAACAAGTTAAAATTCAGAATTGAATGTTCACGCGGTTAGGAAATCAAATCACGATCTTGTCCATACCTTTGATTCCAAAAATAAACAATTCTATACCCAAATTATAACCACACGATCGTTTGTTCGAAATAGACAACGAAATCAATAAAAACAAGCACTAAAACACGAAATTGAAATGTTCAAACAGTTTGCACAATCTCTCTGTTCCTAACCGTGCAAGAACCCCCATGGCAGGAGCGTTGAAATACCGAGTCACACTCGCGACTCCAAGCGACCTGTTCATCCCTCGAAACCACCCGATCCGATCACTAATCAGGTAATTAACTACTCTATTATACTCGTAACTATGTTAGGATCGAAAACCCTAACATAAAAGAGGCCAACAACAACTCAATCGATCGAATTGAATCAAAATGGTTCTAGGGTTCTTTGCGGTTGTTGGAACTGATTTGGGAAAAACATCACGAATATGTTATATATAAAAAGGGGCGAAGGATAACCAGTTGTGGAGTCTAGATCAGCTGGTTATGATGGGTAACGATTGGGACTTGGCCGCGTAAGACCCGGGTTCAAATCCGGTTTGATGCCGGTTTTTACTCCCATTTTGTAATCCCATCCATTTTTTTTTCTTTTCTTTTCTTTTTATTTAAAATATATAAAATTATATACAATAATTTTTATATAAATCTGTTAGAGAATATTTATTCTATTAAATGCTATTAATTTAATCAAATACTTTAATTGTGTAATTACACAATGATTTAAGAATCGTATTACTAGTTAAAGTATATCCAAAAATTCAATTATTTATATATTGAAATTCTTATTTAAATATTTAAATATTTTTATCACTTTAAATATTGTAAGTCTTATTAAAATATTTCTATCATACTATTTTTTTTATCATATTTTAATTAGATATTTGGATACTTTTATCACATTCTATTTAAGTATATAAATACTGGAAATTTTACTTAAAAAAATAAAAGGATATTTAAATACTTATATCATGATCTTATTTACATATTTAATTACTGTAAATATTATTTGAATATTGTTATTAACTTTACAAACATTAATAATTTTTCTAAAGATAGTATTTGCTATTCTATACAAATAGTCATAATTATTTCAAATGAATTCTTTTACATATAAGTCTTTAATATTAACTTAAACAATAAACTTGTTAGTTAAATAATAATAAACGATGGGATTTAATATTATTCAAACGTTATCTTTAGAAATTTTCAAATAATAAATAAATAGAATATTCAATATTTCTATTTTATTTATTATATATAACTTTTGGGGAATATTAGTGAACAATCTTAAAAACAATTATTCTAGTTTATTCATACCATAATATTGATAAAATAAATAAAAAGAATATTTTATATTCAATTTTATTTATTATTCAATAATATGAGAATATTTATTTAATAAATATTCCAAGCTATCCATTCAAACCTAGATTCATTTAATTAGGACTTCCATTAGATGCCTTAGATTTAGTACATGAAAACTTGAACTTTAGAGATACTTAGCTTATTAAGTTTATTTCTATAGCTTTAGGTTGAAACGTGGTGCGTCCATTCCATTCACTCTTCATTGAAAGACGTTGGATTTAACAAATCAATCAAGTGAGTTTTCTTCACACTCCCTTTTACTTTTTGTTTTTGGGATGTTACACATGTCTTATTCAAATCTTTATTCATTCTATTATTTATTAAATCTATGATGCAAGCCTTAGACCTAGTTAGCTTTATGTGTTAGATGCTAAGCTTATACAATGTGTTGATTGTATGTGTGATTCTATGTGTGTTGTCAGTCAAGCAATCTAGTACCTAGTAGCCTAAGATGGTTAGATACTATCTTCGCAAAGGCTTTTGCCTTTGTGTGAAAAAGGTGAAAAGTACACCTAGCAAACTTGTTGAATTATAACTGTTAATTTTTAGTATGACCATACTTGAATTAACATGTTGTAAGGATACTTGTTTGGACACAAGCTATTGTTATTCATTCATTCATTCATTCAATTTATTCAAACTTGTATTCATGCTATGCTTATGATACATATCTAGTTAGGCTCTAGTTTGCATCCTTTTTATATATATTATTTAAACTTTGTGTGTGAACTCACCAACTATGCAAATAGTTGACAAACTCTATTTTACATGTGTAACAGGATAAGGACGCATGATGAAGACATAGGATAAGACTTAGTAGACCTAGTTAAATTTTAAACAATGTTTTAGCATTCAATTGTAATTATTTTGTATTTAATTCATGTAATGTTATTTGAATTTAATGAATGACATGTTGAATTGTTTTAATGATGATGCATCAAATATTGAAACGCATAATAGCACCATGAGCTAATGAACAGTCAAACTCGCGCCCCGACGTATTCCGCCGTCGGTCGGGGTGTGACAGATTGGTATCAGAGCCATGGTTATAGGGATCTAGGTTATTAGAAAATGGTGGCCTAGACTATAACTAAGCTAACCCAAATATGAGTTATCTCATATTACACTTGTTTGTTTATTACTTGCTTATGTGCTATATGTTATATATTTATTCATTATGTGTTATACATATTCATTATGTGTTATGTTATATTTGTTACCATAGAGGAAAGCCATAGTTGTTAATATGCCTTGCTTGCACTAGTTAGGAATGCCATAGACTAAGTTACTTTATATCATGGGATTACTTAGTTTAAGCAATTGCCTTGGTATTTTCTTTTAGGAGAAATCTATTCCAAACTCAAATACATGCAAACAACCTTTAGTTGATATGAATTCAACAATCATTAGGCTTAATGCCTAATATTATTCCTTAGACAAAATAGGAATTCTGTTATTGATTTTAAGATTCCGTTAGAATTAAAGTTTGTGAGGTGGATATGTACTAACTGGAAGAGTGTAGTACCGGTAGCTGGAATTCCTGTCTAGGAAAGCTATTCGTATAAATCCCCGATGTACTGTGGGACCTGTCTTGCTTTCCTGGGGACTTCTGATGAGAGTACAATCACTTATAGGCCAAAGCATATTATACCAAACATCTTACAAACTAAAATGATTCTAATATGTCACCCGGTACTCCATTGTGAATACCATTCCTTATGTTTTCAAACGAGTTCAAAATGATTCTATCTGTTCAATTTTGATTTAAAACCTCGTTAGAATTAAGTTTGTTAAGATGGGCATGTAGTAACTGGAAGGGTGAATACCGGTAGTTGAGACTCCTGTCTAGGAAAGCGATTCATAATCCCTGACGAGGGACCAGTCTAGCTTTCCTGGGGATTCTTAATGAGAGTATTTTACCTATAGGCCAAAGCATGACACATTTTGCAAACAACATTAATTCTAACAAGTCAAAAAGTGTCCAACTTGGATGCTACTCCCTAAAATTTATAATCTGATTTAAAATGATTTCAATACATTGCTTCTACAACTCCAAATTTTATGATATCACACTTGAGATTAGTGATGGTGATCCATCACTACATCTCACAAGCTATGATGTCATTTCCTTTGATGAATGATAATATATGTGTTATAATTCAAGAAAGTTAATAATGTCATACCTAAAATTGTGATGGTGATACATCACTACATCTAAGAGTTATGATGTTATCTTTCTTGGATTAGTAATGTATATGTTATGATTCAACAACTCCTTTATATCATACTCAAGATTCTATTTCTCTTTTGTTGAATAATATATTTGTTATGATTCAAGAAAATTATTAATATCATACCTAAGATTGTAATGGTGATACATTACTACATCTAAAGGCAATGGTGTTACCTTTCTTTGGATTTATAATGAATATGTTATGATTCAATACCTCCATGATTCATACTTGAGTATAGTTATGGTGATTAATTACAATTCTCACAGGATATGATATCATCTATCTTTGTTCTATGTTGCCTATGTTATGATTCAAGAAGTTAGTAACATTATATCTAAGAGTTGTGATCGTGATACATTACAATATCAAAAGGTTATGGTGTTATTTTCCTTGGGTTGATAATGCCTATGTTTTAATTCTTAAACCTACATAATATTATACTTGAGGTTAGTGACGGTGATTCATCACTGTGTCTCACAAGATATGATGTCAATTCTCTTTGATTTATGTTACCTATGTTATGATTCAGGAACTACTAATATTATACCTAAGATGTGTGATGGTGATTCATCACTACATCTAAATTTCATGGTGTTACTTTTCTTGGGTTGATAATGTATATGCTATTGCTTTTAGAACTCCATGATATCATACTTGAGATTAGTGATGGTGATTAATTACTATGTCTCACATAATATGGTATCATCTCTCCTTGTTTTGTGTTAACTATGTTATGATTTAACTAACATTAAACCTAAGATCAGTGATGGTGATACATCACTAAATCTAAAAGGTTATGGTGTTATCTTTCTTTTATTTATGATGTATATTTTGATTCAAGAAAATCAGTAATATTATACTTAAGAATTATTGATGGTGATTCATCAATAAATATAAAAGGTTATAATATTACATATTCCAATTTTCCAAACTCGTGATAGAAAATTCGATGATATGGTATCTATGATTAGTGACTTGTCACTACATCTATAAAATTATTATATCACATATCTTATTGTAATCCATGATGTCTATGTTACAATTCTATAAACCCACTAGGATATTATGCCTAGGATCGGTGTTAAATAATTCTAACATGTCATTAGTTATTCAATTCTGAAAATATTTTCCTATGTTTCAAACAAGTCACAATGATTTTTGATTTTATTATTTTAACCAAGATACACTGATTTCTTATTATATTCTGTTTAAATTTTAATAGAATGACATGATTTAGGCTTATAAATTTAGGTATGGGTGATTCCATATAAAATTTTAAAACAAGTCCACATGAATCGTGCTATTGATTTTTGACAAATCATTCTATATTCATATCTTTAGACAACAAAAAAAAAATCCATGATATTATAGCTAAGTTTAGTGATAATCATTTTTCACCACAAACAAAAGTTATATAATATCAAGTCTTGTGTAAGTCTACGTTATTCATTTACCCAAAAGTCGATCATTTACCAAATTCATACGTAACAACTTAGAGATTCTATTTCAAAGTTTCAATGTTTATAATCTCTATACTCATAAAACTCATAAAAGTTAGTCAAAGTCTTCCACATCTATTCAAACATGTTTAAAGTTTATGCTAACCTTGGTAGACGGTTGGTATGCTATTAAAGTATTATTAGTGTGGTGGGTTGGCTGCGGTATACCCTATATATAAACACTAATAGTACATTGATAGTAGGACCAAAAGCTTGATCAAGTGCTAGAGTAGTTAATTTAATATACAGTTTCAAGAAACCATGCCAGTCAAACCGATTGTTACTCAATTACTAATCTTGGTGTGTATTCTTACACCAGGTCAAATCAAAGATATCAAAAATCTCATGAATCATGTTAATGATTCTTAAATGAATTATTCTATAATCGTTTGTTTAGACAATTATTCAAAGATTCAGTGATATCATAGCTAAGGTTAATGATAAATAGTTATCACAACCATATGATATCACATAGTAGTGTATTATATATTCAAAATCAATCATTTATAAATCCATATAAATATGGGATTCAATTACAAATTGCAATTTGTCAATATCTCTAAACTCGAACGATTTTTAAAGATTAGACAAATATTCAAATGTCTATTCAAAATGTTGTTAAGGTTAGGTTAGTCTTGGTAAGTAATTGGAATACTATCAAAGTATTAGTGATGTGGTGGGTTGGCTGCGGTATACCCTATATATAAGCACCAATAATACGTTGATAGTAGCACCGAAAACTTGATCAAGTATAGGAATAATCAGTTTAATCTACATTTCGAGTGAACTACGCTTCAGTCAAGAATGATCGACAAATAAATTAGAATTCATATAACAATATCTTGGGAATATCTCCATCTCAGTATATTCAAATACATTTGTAGTTAATCTCACTATAAGTTGAGTCAACTATCGTTAAATTTAAAACCCTCATAAAAAGTAAACTAGTTGTCTACAAGTCCAAAAATCCAAGTGCATTACTAATACTTATTCTAATTAAATTTCTTTCTCATTTTAAAGTTTTAAAGCAAATTGTAACTTTAAACTCTCCTAAACTATCAATTAGTGGACTAAATATTGAGACAATATCATATAACTTTAATAATTACAATTCTTTAAATCCATAAACAAAAGTTATATATTTACAAAAAAAAAAATCGAAAACTCAAGGTGATAAAGAAACAAAAACAAGTTGAAAGAAACAACTATCAATTTTGTAAAAATTGCTACAAAATAAATTTCGGGACGAAATTTCCTAAAGTATGGGAGACTGTAATCCCCAGGGGTTTTCCGTTACGAATTTCGGAAAAAAAAAATCAAATTTTGTTTGTGTTAGATGACACACAAATGAAAGTACAAGAGATATTTTTTTTCTTTGATTTATAAACTAAAACAATCCAAGTAAATGCAAATATATATATATATATATATATATTTAAAATAAATAAATTTTAGTAATATTCTTAACAAAGTCAAAACAATTTCTTATAACAAATAAATTGTGTATATTATATATGTATATTTGTAAGAATAATTATATGTGTGTGTATTAAACAAATTTAAGATCAAAATGGAAATTTAAAATCACTTACGTGATATAAAGTAAATTGATATATATATATATATATATATATATATATATTCATAAACAAGTTTTACATAAATCAACAATCACAATAAACTAGAAGTGTCGTAAAGTCATTTCCCAAACTTATGTTAAATCTTATTAAAGTTTGAGTCAAAAAGGAGCAAGACACAAACATGAGGGGCTAAAGCTCCATCATTCTATTTCTTTCCTTCTTCTCTACCCATGGTGCAACCAAATCAATTTCAAATCCCACTCAAAAACAAGTTAAAATTCAGAATTGAATGTTCACGCGGTTAGGAAATCAAATCACGATCTTGTCCATACCTTTGATTCCAAAAATAAACAATTCTATACCCAAATTATAACCACACGATCGTTTGTTCGAAATAGACAACGAAATCAATAAAAACAAGCACTAAAACACGAAATTGAAATGTTCAAACAGTTTGCACAATCTCTCTGTTCCTAACCGTGCAAGAACCCCCATGGCAGGAGCGTTGAAATACCGAGTCACACTCGCGACTCCAAGCGACCTGTTCATCCCTCGAAACCACCCAATCCGATCACTAATCAGGTAATTAACTACTCTATTATACTCGTAACTATGTTAGGATCGAAAACCCTAACATAAAAGAGGCCAACAACAACTCAATCGATCGAATTGAATCAAAATGGTTCTAGGGTTCTTTGCGGTTGTTGGAACTGATTTGGGAAAAACATCACGAATATGTTATATATAAAAAGGGGCGAAGGATAACCAGTTGTGGAGTCTAGATCAGCTGGTTATGATGGGTAACGATTGGGACTTGGCCGCGTAAGACCCGGGTTCAAATCCGGTTTGATGCCGGTTTTTACTCCCATTTTGTAATCCCATCCATTTTTTTTTCTTTTCTTTTCTTTTTATTTAAAATATATAAAATTATATACAATAATTTTTATATAAATCTGTTAGAGAATATTTATTCTATTAAATGCTATTAATTTAATCAAATACTTTAATTGTGTAATTACACAATGATTTAAGAATCGTATTACTAGTTAAAGTATATCCAAAAATTCAATTATTTATATATTGAAATTCTTATTTAAATATTTAAATATTTTTATCACTTTAAATATTGTAAGTCTTATTAAAATATTTCTATCATACTATTTTTTTTATCATATTTTAATTAGATATTTGGATACTTTTATCACATTCTATTTAAGTATATAAATACTGGAAATTTTACTTAAAAAATAAAAGGATATTTAAATACTTATATCATGATCTTATTTACATATTTAATTACTGTAAATATTATTTGAATATTGTTATTAACTTTACAAACATTAATAATTTTTCTAAAGATAGTATTTGCTATTCTATACAAATAGTCATAATTATTTCAAATGAATTCTTTTACATATAAGTCTTTAATATTAACTTAAACAATAAACTTGTTAGTTAAATAATAATAAACGATGGGATTTAATATTATTCAAACGTTATCTTTAGAAATTTTCAAATAATAAATAAATAGAATATTCAATATTTCTATTTTATTTATTATATATAACTTTTGGGGAATATTAGTGAACAATCTTAAAAACAATTATTCTAGTTTATTCATACCATAATATTGATAAAATAAATAAAAAGAATATTTTATATTCAATTTTATTTATTATTCAATAATATGAGAATATTTATTTAATAAATATTCCAAGCTATCCATTCAAACCTAGATTCATTTAATTAGGACTTCCATTAGATGCCTTAGATTTAGTACATGAAAACTTGAACTTTAGAGATACTTAGCTTATTAAGTTTATTTCTATAGCTTTAGGTTGAAACGTGGTGCGTCCATTCCATTCACTCTTCATTGAAAGACGTTGGATTTAACAAATCAATCAAGTGAGTTTTCTTCACACTCCCTTTTACTTTTTGTTTTTGGGATGTTACACATGTCTTATTCAAATCTTTATTCATTCTATTATTTATTAAATCTATGATGCAAGCCTTAGACCTAGTTAGCTTTATGTGTTAGATGCTAAGCTTATACAATGTGTTGATTGTATGTGTGATTCTATGTGTGTTGTCAGTCAAGCAATCTAGTACCTAGTAGCCTAAGATGGTTAGATACTATCTTCGCAAAGGCTTTTGCCTTTGTGTGAAAAAGGTGAAAAGTACACCTAGCAAACTTGTTGAATTATAACTGTTAATTTTTAGTATGACCATACTTGAATTAACATGTTGTAAGGATACTTGTTTGGACACAAGCTATTGTTATTCATTCATTCATTCATTCAATTTATTCAAACTTGTATTCATGCTATGCTTATGATACATATCTAGTTAGGCTCTAGTTTGCATCCTTTTTATATATATTATTTAAACTTTGTGTGTGAACTCACCAACTATGCAAATAGTTGACAAACTCTATTTTACATGTGTAACAGGATAAGGACGCATGATGAAGACATAGGATAAGACTTAGTAGACCTAGTTAAATTTTAAACAATGTTTTAGCATTCAATTGTAATTATTTTGTATTTAATTCATGTAATGTTATTTGAATTTAATGAATGACATGTTGAATTGTTTTAATGATGATGCATCAAATATTGAAACGCATAATAGCACCATGAGCTAATGAACAGTCAAACTCGCGCCCCGACGTATTCCGCCGTCGGTCGGGGTGTGACATAGGGTTATAATAAAAAGAGTTAGATTGGTGAGAAGTGTGAGAACGATTGTAAGCCATTAGATACATAATTTAATGGTTGAGATCAAAGTTGTATTAAAAAAGTTAGTGGAAGGGTATTTTAGTCATAGACACTTTTGTTGACTTTTTATCATGTTCCCCCAATATTTTTAAACGGCCATAACTTTTATATATGATATTATTTTTCTAAAAAAACTACACCAAAAAAACGAGCATTTTTTTATCTTTAAAACGAGTATAGTATTGTTATATAAAAAATAAAAAAAATACGTTTTCATCCACCTTTTATATTTGTAATACGTCATTGTGTCTTTTTGTTTGTTAATGTGTCTTTTTTGTTTGTGATTGTTTCTTTTTGTTCGATTTTATGTCTAACTATTTTTTTTTTAAATGATGAGCTTTAAAGATAATATTGGCGAAACAATGACCTGAACGTAAACAAAATGATCTAAACGTAAAACACAATAATGAGTATATTACGCAGCCACTTGAACGTAATACACAACTATGAGTATATTACACAATGACCTGAACGTAAAACATAATAATGGGTATATTACACAATGACCTAAACTTAAAACACAATTATGTGTATATTGCACAATGACCTTAACGTAAAACATAATAATGACTATTACACAATGACCTGAACGTAAGACACAATGATACATGTATTACACAATGTTCTGAAGATAAAATACAATGATGAATATATTACATAATGACCTGAATGTAAGACACAATGATTATATATGACACAATGTTCTGAAGATAAAACACAATAATGAATATATTAAACAATGATCTAAACATAAAATACAATGAAGAAAATGTATTTTTCAAAAAATTAAAACAATTTATGTTTTTTAAAATTACGAGTTTTAAAAACATAATGGTAAAATAACACAATTATGTACTTTTAATAAATAAAACATAAAAAAATGAATAAGAACAATTTATTCAATGCATAAAAAATATTAACAAAATAACACAAGATATAAAAAATAAAAACATTAAACACAATGATGTGAAGCATTAAACACAATGACTTGAAATATTAAAAATATTGACTAAAATACTTTTTTTAAAAATTAGAGAAATGACACTTGTCAACTCCATAATCCTTCTCACCATTTTCACCAATCTCACATTTTTACTTGAACCTAATCCATAAATTAAATATTAATGATTTTGAATAATTAATTTATACTATTAAATCTCAAATATATAATTGTTCAATTCCTATAAGAATTTTCTATTATATAATATCTTAAAATGTAATTTTATAATTCCTAAATTTTTATTATTTGTAATTTATTATTTTAAGTATACATTATTTATTATTTATCAACAATTAATGATATTTGATTTATTCAATACATGTGATATATGTGTTTCTAACCTAGTAATATCATATTTATGTGTCCACGTATTACGACAGAATACAAAACACTTAGGTTGGTGATTTAGATTCATAAAAAACTCAAGGTTATGTGTGACTTATCAAAGTAACTCTTTTAATTTCATTTTTATATTTAACTAAAATGACTATTACACTCAAAAAAATAATTATAAAAGACAAATGCACCAAAAAGTCGGATGTTTCAAAAATGTCAATAAATGATTTATTTGTGTGAAAGATTCTTTCTTTTATGGCCAATATACACCACTTTCATTAAGTAAAAACATTGTTAGTGAGTAAATAAAAAAATAATAAATAAAAATAAATAAACATTTTAGTTTATCTTTAAAAAGTTATAAATTATGATTTTTTTTAAAGTTGTATTTTAGTAAACTCCTAATTTTTCTTCCAATATGTGCGTGTTTATAGTTTTTTGGTTGCATAGATTTGAATTTACATATGAAGTTTACGAAGAATGCGTAATAATTATGATGAAGTGTTCCTATGTTATAATTACACAAATATATGAAGTTATCACATAAAATTTTTTTATCATGTTTATAAATTTTGCATGATAACTCTTTGCATATGTTAATTATTATGCAGAAGAACAAATAAACTTTGTGTGGTCTTTATTACGCACATACCCTCGCACACAATTTTCCATTGTTATTATAAGAGAATGGTTATTCACACACCTCACATTTTTAATTTAACACCTTCACCGACCATATACGCCTCGTATAGGTCTATACATGGCGTATAATCTCGCGTATAGGTCTATAATACTCGTATAGGAGTCCAATCATTGACACTGACACCCAATGATTGGTCGCATATAGAGCCTTGTATATGACATATACAATGCGTATATGTCTATATGCCTCGTATATGAGTATAATCATTAACACTGACAAGTTCTGACATATAATAATTGCCCCCTATACGTCTTGTATAGACCTATACGAGACGTATAAGGGGTATGAAGTGTGTGGGGTGGATGTGTGAATAACACAACCCTAAAATTGGTTCCAATATACACACATACACACAAACCAAGGAAGACAACTTTTGGGTCAAGATGTAATTAAATGCAATGATATTATTAATCATCACTCATAATTGTGAATCAACATATACCATACATTTTTTCAGAATTTAAATAGATGTTAAAATGGATTTAAAAGTTAAATTTTTAAGATTGAGCTATCATATAATATATGTTTTAATTAAGTACAAGGTGCATGAAAAAAAAATTGTTGATTTTATACAACTTTTCTTACAAAAAACAATTGATATTTCTTGTTCACTTATGTTATATCAAATGAGTTATATCCTCAGGTTATGGATATAATTCATTACTCAAAGGATATGTTAACTAAAAACAATCATCTCTACGATATTAAAAAAATGTTAAATGAAAAACAAGTTTGATTAGTATTTTGAAGATATAAATAAGACAAATATGTTGTCTAGTTTTGTAGTTATCCTTAATCCACGATTCAAGCTAGAGATTATACATTTTGGTTGCAAATGTATTGTTGACTTGATTAAATTATCAAAAAAGGATATTACTGAATAAGAATATCAAAATATGGTATATGAATTGGTTGATGACATGAAGTCTAACATGCAGATATTGGTATGTGAGTATGAGATATTGCATCAAACAGGAGCTAGCACCTTAGTAAGAAAAGAATGTGAATCTGCTCCTAGTCAGCATGGTAAAAATTCATGGATGACTAAGTTTTAACAATATCTAGGTGTTTGTGTTCAGTCATTTGGTAAGAAGACAGAATGCAAAAGATATCTAAAAGATGAAATTGAAGAAAAGACATACAACGTTCATATATTACAATGGAGGAAGACTAATTCAACTAGATATCAAACTCTCTCAAAGACAGCGAAATGTAATCGTAGTTTTATAATTTACTATGTAGAATAATTTATTGTATGCTATTTGCTTTGTTTTTTAAGATATATTGGCAATTCCTATTTCGACCGTAGCTTCTTAGGGGCTGTTTGTTTTTTGAAAAAACGTCTGCGAAACCTCTTTTGTCTGCACCCCGCAGACCAAGGACAGATGTAGGGTGTTTGTTTTTTGCAGACGTTTCATTAAAAAACGTCTGCGAAACCTCTTTTTCTTGCAGACATGGTTTAACCTCTTTTTAAACCTCTTCTCACTTCCCAAACCTTTTCTAGGTTTTCTTTACCAAGGACAGATGCTTCCCGATCGGCCTCTCCCTATCCCGCATCACCATCATCGGTCTCCACCACCGTGCTTCACCACCACCGGCGGCCGATCACCAGCCGCCTCATCCATCGCAGTCGTCAAGCTTCATCTCATGGCGGCTTGCTTCACCACCAGCCGCTTCATCCATCGCTCGATCTCCCTGCTTCTCCCTAGTTCGCCCGGCGGCTAGCTTCACCACCGCTCGATCTGCCTCATCCATCGCCTTCGTCATCCATCGCTTGATCTGCCTCATCCATCGCCGTCGTCAAGCTTCACCACGGCGGCGTCGCACCTCCGTCGTCGCCACCACCTGCGCTCCACCTCCGCCTTCGCCACCACCTCCCCCGATCGTTGGGTTGGATTTGAAGATTAGGGTTTTTTTTTTTTTTGTGTGCTGCTTAGGACAAGGAAGGGGGAAGGGAATGGGGAAAGAGTTTTGAAGATGTTAAAAAACAAACCCTCTTTTTCCCTCTTCTTGTAGAGGTTTGGTCCACCTCTTCTGCAAAAGAGGTTTGCAGACGTGGTCCGCAGACTGAAGAGGTTAAACCTCTGAAAAAACAAACACCACCTTAGTCTTCTTCATCTACTAGTGGGCGTGTGGTAGACTCATATAGGAGTTCCTTATCGCCCCATATTGTTGAGCCGCTAATATGTATACAAGATTAGATCTCAATGGGAAGGAAAGAAATCAATGATACGAAGGATTCAGAATAATGTGACAAGCTTTCAAATTGTAATTATAATGAATTTGTTAATTATATTTGATGAACTTTTTTTCTTACTAATCGTTACAATAGTTTAGATATTTTTGTAGAAGATTGAGTCTATGAGAATGAAATGATGATCTAAGAAAAGATTGAGACGACCAAGAGAAGATTTGAATGTTTTTCATTGTTTTGATGTATAGAATATTTTTACATTTTTATTGTTTTTTGGTGTTTGAAATTATGAATGTTTTTAGACGTTTGTGATGTTATGGTGTATGAATTATGTCATATTTTTGGTCCAAAATATTAGCTACAGCCTACAGGTACCCGAACCATTTCTATATTTTTTTTATGAATACATGTTGCTTTAACAAGTCTAAACCAGCGAAACCTGTAATGCCTGACACATACATGTAAAAAGGAAAATTTTACTATGCTTTAAGATCTCAAACATGTATAAATTTACACATATAAATAAAAGAAAAAAAATAATATACATGTTTAATTATTTGTTTTTAATGTGCGTAATATGTGTAACTACGATGATGATGAAGAGAAGAGAGAGAGGTTTAAAGAACAAGCGGCTATCTTCCACTCGTTGCATAGAATGATAGAAATTACATTAATGGCATTTGTGAATTTCTTACGTAAAATTAAATTGGATCTAGTTGAATGTTTTTTGTTTTTTGTTTTTTTGTTTTTGTTTTTATTACTTATAAGTTATAACCTAAATAGTTTTATATATCCGAACAAGAGTTTTTTTCGTTTTAAATTATTTGTTTAAATAATTAATTGACTGCTTTTTAAATCCCTATTAACATTGTTTTTTAGGGATTATTTAATTTCTATTTATATAATTTGCTAAAAGTTTTTTACATCTTATTACTTATTAGGCAGGCAATTCCGAATAATAGCATGTAAAGCATATTGATGTTGGCTAGTTTTGTTAGACCATGTGCAGCGCTCCCCCCGCCCGCCCATCCGCCCAGCAGGGTTGCTCACTTCGGCGGCCATTCGCGGGAACACTGCCCCCCTCTTCAGCGGCCCCCGCCCAACCCCCTTCCACGGACCCCGCTCCCCGCTGCCTTTCTCGCTTTATAATTGGTGCCAAGAAATAGAGGCGTTGAACGGCTATATTTTAAAAAAAAATAATTTTTTAACCACCATATAAATACCTCTATTACTTTAACAAAAAAAATCACCCCAATCTCTTGATATTCATCTTTCTCTCTATATTTTTTTAAAAAAACTTTACAAACATGAATCCAAAGTCTAACAATCCCAATCCCGAATTTAACCCGTTCTTGTACGATCCCAAATCGCTTCGTAATTTATTAGTTCAACTACAAAAAACCCAAACATACAACAATTTCAACAACAAAACCCAAATTTTCAATATCCACAACAAAACCCGAACGTCCAACCACAACCAAACTTCCAAGCCGGTTTTGCTTCCTACTCCCAAAGCGGTTTTCAACAAAGTCTTTCCCAACCTCGTTACGAATCAGATTTCGTGTCACCGAATCAACCTGATAACGAAGTCATGCCGGAGACACAAGACACTTAAAAACGCAATAAAAATGAAAGCAAAACAAACAGTCAGCCGGAACCGGACCGAGCAGTAGTCCAATGGGACCGAAACAATGGACCCCCAATGAAGAAACCGCTTTCGGAAAATGCTACACGGACGAATCCAAGAACAAAACCAAAGGTAAAATTTTTTACTTAGTTTTTGTTATTTATTTTTTTAAAGTGTATATATTTTTTACATACTTTTTGTTATTTTTTTTGTAGGTAATTCGCAAAAATGCGGAAATTTTTGGAAAAAAGTCACCGTTACTTGGCACAATATGATGGGCTTCGATGCCGAATACCGCACATATCATCAATTAAATTTAAAGTGGAAGGATACGTGCACCAAGTTAACAAAGTTAAGTGGGATTTATAGCAACTGTGCCAACAACCGGAAAAGCGGAATGAGCGACGAGAACGTGTTGAAATGAGCCGAAAAGGAATACCAACTAAAGAGTAACGGCCAAACATTTAACCACTAGCACGTTTGGGTCGCGATAAAAGACTCGCCAAAATTCCGCGTTCTTTGCCAAGAAGGTAACGAGGTCCAAGGTTTTTCAAAAAGAACCAAAAACTCCGAGTCGAACGAGTATTCTCCGGGGGGTTCGACCGCCCATACAAATTACGTGGTTAACCTCGAGGATGACGAGGAAGAAGACGAGTTCGACATCCCCCCCGGAACAAGCTAGACCGACATGGCGAGGTACAACAAAACGGGCTTCCTCTTCGAGTTGTCAAACCGTCTCCTCTAACCCGACAACAATCGATCTCGCTGATCAACTCCAAGCTTTCACGAGTTTTCAGAAACAAAAACATGAGGATAAGAAATAAATGCACGAAATAAAGCTTCAAATTCACTAAGAGAAGACTCTCCGAGCCGACCTCAAAACAATGGAGGCTTTGCCTCTTGAAGAACTCGAAGAGGAAGAACGTTCAATAATGAATAAATTGAAAAAGAAAATCTTTGATAAATATCGTTAAATTTTATTTTTATTTGAATTGTTAGTTTTTTTCTATGGTTTATTTTATTTAAGTTTGAAATGTAACTTTTATTTTATTTGAATGATTTAATTAAATCTTAAAGCTTTTATTTTTAGTTTGCAACAAAATAAATAAATATATCAATTAAATTTAAATAATGTTGATGATGTGGAATAGTGGGAAAAAGTTTTCAGTAGGATGACCTCTGTGGGAGTTTAAGGTTTTCAGTAAGACAATGACGTGACATGAAATTTCGGTGGAGAAAGTACTATGGATAGTCTTAAGGTTAAATTTTGTAGGTGCCTTTGGTGGGCTCCCCATCTACCGCCTAGCAACAATTGTGTGGCCAAGATTTTTCATTTACTATAAGCTTCCGGTTTCTTGAGCGTGCAGACATCATATTGTGACTTAACTTTGTAATATGATTTCTTGATGATATATATCTTAATTAGGATTTTACGCACATGCAAACATATTGACATATAACACTTTATTGTTAACCATTTGTACAAAACACACAGAATTAATAAAATGAAACCCTCATTTTAGCTAGTGAGAAAATCATGAAAACTAGACAAAAATCATGTAAAACATAACGTTTTTTTAATATTTTTTACAGGTTTGTAACACTATTGTACACATTTTTATAAAAAAATAAAAAAAGCGCCTACCAAATATTTTAAAAAAATATTTAATAAACTCATGTAAAATATACGTAACGCTGCATCAGATCTGACTAAATTTTTTTACGTTTTGTTACGTATGTTTTACATGTTTTTATAAAATAGTTTATTTAGAAATATTTGGTCGGCACTTTTTTATTTTTTTTTATAAAAATGCGTCCAATAGTGTTATAAACTTGTAATTAAAATTTCAAAAAATATACATTTTTTGCCTAGTTTTCACGGTTTGTTCACGAATAAGTGGTTTTTAAATTATCTTTACCGTGTATATATATAAATATATGGTGAGGAATGTACAAAGTGATAGTTTTGTAAAAGGTGTAAATAACAAAGTGCTATTATATATTAATAAAGTGCTATTATATAATATATACTAATTTCTTGTTAATAATATCACTTTATTATTTATAATAGCACTTTGATTTTTACATTTTTTACAAAACTACCAATTTGTATTTGATCCTAACACTATATATATATATATATATATACACACACACACACACTAAAACCAAATATTTTACCTTTATTTCGAATCTATTTGCAGATTATTTTCATCGTCACAAAAATTTAGTATAAACAAATAAATAGTCTTTAAAGTACATGGCCATTAAGCTACGTGTTATTCGGGTGACTAGAACGTGAGGGCCTCTGTCACGCCCCTTTGGGGGAAGGAGCCATTGGGAGGGCTTCGAGAGCCGTTAGGAAGGGAGAAAAAAAATTAATAAATTCAATCTACCTATTTAAAATCATCTATTTTAACTATAAATTTACCCACCTTCAACAAAAATTATTTGCCCACCTAAAAAATTTTCAAACTTTTCAAATAGTCTTCTCGACACTATAGATCCAAACAATCCGTTTTTTAATCCATTCATGAATTGTTATCGTTTGCAAACCGATCCCAATGTCCCGAACAACCCAAACAATAAGAACCCCTTTCTAACACTTGAAAATGGGTACGCACAACAACTATTTTTCAACTAACCATCACATATGTTTGAAAATGTCCCTGAAACCTAGCCCGGCCCAAATACCAAAGTTATACCGAAAACATAACCCGACCCTGATACCGACTACTTCAAGATGAAAACATAAAAAGGAAGGTGGTCATTGAAAAATTAACCAAACCAAACAACACTCGATGGATAGCCTGTGCCTGTATCGATGTTTTTGAAGATCCATTCATAGATAGCAACCAAATGAGTACAAAATTTTGGAAATGTGTTTGAGGCTAGGTTTGTGCGGCAATGGGTCGTGATGCTTACCGGACAAACGACATGATTTCAAGAAAATGTCGCAATTTACAACAAAAAGTCCCAAAGTTTAACGAATTGTGGATCCAACACCACAATAACTGAAAAAGTGGTGTTAGTGACGAAATAGTCATGAATGAGGCTTTGATGGCCTATGCTATAGAGAACGGACAATTTTCGCCTAGCGTGGCATGACAAGTTATGAGAAAATCAACGAAATGGTCATCCCGAAGTTACAAAATTCAAAACGTAGCAAGACTCACAACCACTCAATCCTATTCCACCCGTCGATGTATGGTTGATTTAAACGAATCAAACGATGAAGTCGAGATGAACATGTCACCCGAACCACAGCATCCGTCTGATAGAAGCAATAAAGGAAAAAGAGCACAAGCTTCATATTCAAACAACTACAAAGAAACGTTGGAGACAATGTTAGAGTAATTTACATTTTTAATAATGATAATAATTATTACAATTTAAATAGCATGATGTTTAAGCAATGCTCTAACAAAAAAAAAAATTGGTTGTCTGATTGAAGAAAAAAATTAAACATATAATCCCATCACAAGTATGTTGTGAATTTTATATAGTTTTTTTATAAGTTAAATTAATGTCTTATATATATATATATATAGATATATGAATGTTGATCGACTTGCTATATAGAGAATGCAATTAAAATGATAATAAATAATTTTCTAGAAGGAAAAAAAAGAAAACAATGGGCATGGATGATGTAAGAATTGAAAAGGATGGGAGGGAAGACTTGTGTGTATAAAAAATACATGCCATGGGACGTGGACATCCTACTTACCATTGGCCAGGACCTTATATGCATCTAAGGTGTGATTAAATGACAATGGCAAACCCAAATTATTGAGTCAAAGGCTAAAATATATAATCATACTTAATTTCTAAGTTAATTAATTGGCATATATGTAGGTGTAGCTCTAGCTAGCTAGATATATGCATGCATGCTACAAAGTAGCTCATTACCTCCAATGCTTTAAGTGTAAAATGTATGTGGTGTGTTTTAAGTTTGTGTTAGATGGTGTGTTTTTAAGTTTATGTTTTAGTTTTAAGATTCGTTAATAAAAACATTACTATTACTGCTTCTTCTGTTTCATTGTTTAAACTTTTTAAAAAATGGGTCCAACATCATTTAATTGCGAAGCCAGAGACGTGAAACCACCATGTTAAAATGAAATTAATAAGTTTTGAAAACATAAACAAAACTTAAAAACGTGCATATATCGCATCAATTATTTTTTATATGTGCTAATAAGAAAATAATAAATTTTTGTTGAATAATAAACTTTTATTTCTTTTTTTCATTTTGTTTACAAAAGTTTAATTATTTTAATTTTAGATTATAAAATTTCTTATAATTTTCATTTTGATACAGAAGTTAATTTGTGTATAAAAGCAAGCTTTATTTTTTTGTCCTCTTTATTTGGTTGTAAAAAGTTTGAATATCTAATCTTGAACACAAAAAAATTTCACAACGTACTATTTTTTGGTTTTTTAATTTTGGTCACAAAAATTTGAATATAGTAATTTTGAAAATAAAATTTTTCTTGATATCTAAGTTTTGGATTTTTGTATTAATAACTTTTTATTTATCATTGTGTGTGTGTTTGTGTTCGGTTCATGCACATGATCGTCCATTGCAACATCCAAGACATATTTACCGGCAGTGCGAGTTTCTGAACAAGTCAAGGCCCTGCTAGAGAAGATACTACATTCTACCAGACAATTTAGTCGTATGATGAACTGGATGAACGACCGTGTCCGTATGGACTGCCTATTCGAGCATCAAATTGAGCACTTGAAGCATGTTGGTATCGAGCCGCCTCCCATGCCACCACCCCGATAGTATCCGGATGACCCGTAGTTTATATTTCATACTAAACTTTTACAATGGTTATTGTGCATATATGATTACATTTTATGATCAGTATTGTATTTTGCTTTGGTTGATGTATATATATATATATACATATATATATAATATAGGGGGGATCAAATGTTAACCCATATTCCACGCGTTAACCGAATAACTACATCTTATTACTTTGGGGTCTACATTAAAATAAATCTAAATGTGTATGTTTTTTGTTTTAATTAATGCAGGGCCCACTTACATCTTATCTTATATACTAATAAAAGAAAATAAATTTTGTCACTTGTCATAATATTAGACCACTAATGCCAAATGTCAATTTTCTATTAAATTCATTTAATTATCTTCGATTAAAATTTATATTCTCTTTCTAATTAAATAATTATAATACTACTAATTAATAATATTATTTATCTTTTTATTTCAAAAACATTTAAAAAAATGTTATAAGATATGAAATTTTTTAATATTATTTTCTTGAAATAAGAAAAAAATTATTTTTAGAATATCAAAGTTATATAAGAAACAATTTTTCTATAAAAATGATTTTTTTTGTATAAAAAATAAATTAAACTATGACCCAGAGTTTTAAACAATAAGATATTTACAGATAGACAAAGTTACGTTTTTTGTCCTTTTGTTTAACGCTATTTTTTAATTCAGTCGTTTAAATTTTAATAATTACATAAATTATTATTATCTATTTATTTATAAAAGTTAGCTTTTATGACAGAAACTTATATGAACATAATGAAGTTTATATTATCAAGTTTTTAAGTATAAAAAAAAATTAAAATAGAATAATTTTTATGATAGTTATTAAAGTTTTTAATTATTATTTTATTAGGTAAGGTAGTATTATTACATATGTAAATTAATCATTTTATCTTAAAATATCCTTTTGCAATTTTTTAATTTATTAATTACTAATTTTTATTTAATATTTTTATATCAAATCAGTGTAATACACGAAGTATATAATCTACTAGTAACAATAAAAGAAGAAAAAATATAAACCTTTAGATTTACTTTAACGTGTGCTCCAAAGTAAATAAGTGTAGTTATTCGGTTAACGCAATAAGGAAATGTTAACATTCGAACCTTCCCCTATATATATATGTTGTGTGTTGTTTGTATATTTCGTATTTATGATTATTCTGATTATAAATAATTAATAAAAATAGGTAAAAAAGCAGTTGTTTGTTAAAAAAATTAAAAATGTTAATTAAAGTTAACGTTATGTTAATCTAACATAAAGTAATACACTTTTTTGTAAGAAACATACGTTTGTTTAATTTTCTTCTAAAAAAATGACCAATTAAACATAATATTATCCGACTGATTAAAAAAAGGCAAAAAATTATTTTATAAACTAATTTTTTTCCTATACATAAACTTATATGCCTATACGTTGCGTATTATGTACTTAGCCACAATCAAAAGTTAACAAGAGAAATAAGTGAAACCTATACATAGCATATCATGTTATTCGCCACGTATACAACCAGGTAAGGCAATATGTCAGGGAGTTTAAGGTTGTCAGTGGTGATGACCTACACGCCTCACATATGCCCTTATGTTGCGTACTATTAGGAAATTTAAGGTCGTCAGTTGTAACCTTTGAGAGGGGTTATACGTCACGTATTGTGCTATACATGGCGTATAAGTTGGTGGGATGCCAAAATTATAAAAGTGGGTGTACAAATAACAGAAGACTTAGTTAGTATGAAAGAAACGTAAAATTATTGATTAATATCAAGAAAGAGACAAAATAACACATGTTAATATTATTTCATTTATTAATATAAAAGTAGGTAATTTTTAGTACATATATGTTTTTATTAATGTATACTTAGCATTTGTGGAACTAATTCATACAAATTTTACTATTTTCATAAAATAAAAGTGGCTAGAGAAAATGAAAAACCATCCTTGTGAATCTGAAAGTAAATAAACAGTGATAATATGTGTCCCTTAATCACACACATGTTAAAAGTTGAGGTCAAATTCCGACTCGACCCGTTCAACGTTTTCTCTCGCCCTCACCCACTCATCCACCATCACACGCAACAATTAATAAAAGAAAATAATAAAAATATTATTAATAATAATAATAATAATAAAATTTTGAAGCTCCAGTTAGGCACTTCTTTTGCACCCTTTTCTTTTCTTGCTCATTCGTCGTTCTAAGTTAGTTCAACTCGCTATATAAGCACTTTCTCACAATAAACAAACCATTTTGTCCAACCCATTGCTCAAAAACTTTCTTCTGAAACCAAACCAAATTCTCAGTATTTTTATTGAATGCTCTGTACCAGGGTGAGTGGCTTCTCCCCATTTTGGTTAATTAATTAATCGAACTCCTCACTTCCACCTTTTTGAATCCAGATTTAGCCATTAACTCACCGTTTGATTACTTCCCCTCAATGGCCATCGGCTAATCAAGATAAAGTTGTCTCTTTAATGATTTAGGGCAACTTGTCATGGATCTAGAAACTGGATTTCATCAGATTCATCCAAAGGTGAGATGGGGGTATGTTAAATTTTCAATTATATTTATTATTTATTGTTATACAATACCCCTTTGATATATGCTTTTTTTTTTTTACAGAAACAGTCATGGATGACAGTTTTGACACTGGCTTACCAAAGTTTGGGTGTTGTTTATGGAGATTTGAGCACATCACCCTTATATGTGTTTAAAAGTACTTTTGCAGAAGATATTAAAATCATCAGAGACCAATGAAGAAATATTTGGGGCACTTTCTTTTATTTTCTGGACTCTTACTTTAGTCCCTTTGTTGAAAAGTATTCATTGTGCTCAAAGCTGATGATAATGGTGAAGGAGGCACATTTGCACTGTATTCATTGCTTTGTAGACATGCTAGAGTGAGTTCTCTGCCTAATTGTCAATTAGCTGATGAAGAACTGTCAAGCTATAAAAGTGTAACACCCAATTTAGCATTGACTTCTTTTGGGTCAAGACTTAAATCAACATTGGAGAAATATAGAGTTTTGCAGAGGTTTCTGCTTGTGTTGGCTCTTGTTGGGGCTTGTATGGTCATTGGTGATGGTGTTCTAAACTCCTGCGCTTTCAGGTTTGTTGTTTGTATAACTTCTAGGTTAATTAGTGCATTTTAATTTCTAATTTTTGACATTTATTATCAATTAGTTTGGTGTTTAATCAATAAAGGTGAACTTTTTATTGGACTGAGATGAAATTAGGTTGTTTTTGTTGACAAATGTTGTTCAAAGTTCAAATTCTGCTCACCTTTTCTTTTTTGAATTTAAGGAGGATAAAAATATCTGTTTTTGAGTGAGCATTTTTTCAAGTTTTCATTTGATATTATGCTTAATAGTTTCTGCTCTTTTAAATTAATGGATTGATTTGACTATTTGCAGTATTTCAGCGGTTTCTGTGTGTAGAGCTTGCTATAGCCAAAGAACATCACAAATGTAAGATACATGGTCCTCCTATGTTAATGAATTATCTTGGCTATAGTGTTGGTTGTCATTATTATTAAAAAAAGACGTGGGTCAATCATCTGCAATATTAGGTGTTAAGCTTTTAGCAAGTTTTTGGTCTTAGTTATGGCTTTTTAGCATGAGTAGTAGTAGAGTGAGTATTTTCAAGAACTTGTGAATGAAACAAGTCAAAAGCGCCAATCGCCCTTGTAGTTTATGTTTGAACAATCCCAGATTGTGCACTGCAGGGTTTAACAAAGCTAGGGTTTGCGTGTGAGGGGGAATAAAAGAATCAGAATCAGATAATTAGTTAAATTAAATTAAGGATATGTGATTACATGCTTACAATTTCAAGTTGAAATGATGTGATAAACACACTTCCTTGGAAGTATTCTCTCCTAGTGATATAACTTAAGCAATGGATCACACATCATCCACTACCAGAAAGGGTTAGGTCTACTTCAAAAATTTATTCATCATCATGGAAGCAACAATCATCTCTCCATAATCCTAAAAAGTACAGCATATATGCATAATGATGATTTTTAAAATTGATTTTTTTTTAATTATTTTCAGATGTTGAAGTCCCAATTGCATGTATCATACTTATAGCATTGTTTTCTCTGCAACATTACGGGACCCACAGGGTCGGGCATTTGTTTGCACCCGTGATCATATTGTGGCTCCTTAGCATCAGTTTCAATCGGCTTATACAACATTGTTCAGTGGAACCCTCATATCTATAAAGCACTATCTCCTGTTCACATGTACAAATTTCTCAAGAAAACTCAAACCAGAGGATGGAATCTTTAGGGGGTATCTTGTTATGATCACAGGCAGTACTTATTTTTACATGTATAAATCGTTCGTCTTGTAGGGGGTGAATTTGTGATTTTGATTCGTATTTTCAGGCTCGGAAGCTATGTTTGCTGATCTTGGACACTTTTCACAGCTGTCTATACAAATAGCTTTTACATCATTTGTTTATCCATCCTTGATTCTTGCATATAGGGGCAAGCTGCTTATTTATCTCAGCATCATGTTATTGAAAATGACTACCGGATTGGATTCTACATCTCTGTACCCAAGCATTTGAGGGTGCCAGTGCTGTGTTTGATAGCCATACTTGCTGCTGTTGTTGGAAGTCAAGCCATAATTACCGGGACCTTTTCAATATATAAAACAATGTTCTTCTCTCGGATGCTTTCCAAGGGTCAAAATAGTCCATACGTCTTCAAAGTTTCATGGGCAAATTTCATCCCAGAGATCAACTGGATCTTGATGAGCTTATGCTTAGCTGTTACCATCGGGTTTAGAGATACAAAACGCATGGGCAATGCTTCAGGTATGGTGTTTATGGAGTTTTTTTAACATTTTATCACCAACCCAAAATACACTTTTATTGATTTCATTGTACCATGATCAGGTCTGGCGGTTATAACGGTTATGTTGGTTACAACGTGCTTAATGTCTCTTATCATCGTCTTATGCTGGCACAAAAGTGTTTTTTATGCAATCGGTTTTGTGGTGATTTCGGGATGATTGAAGCATTTGTATTTTCGGCTTCTCTTATCAAGTTCTAGAAGGGGCATGGGTCCCGATAGCTCTCTCGCTCATTTTCATGCGTGATGTACGTGTGGCACTATGGTACGCTTAAGAAGTATGAATTTGATGTCCAAAACAAGTATCGGTTGATTGGCTATGAGCCTGGGCCCAACGCTTGGCATAGTCCGGGTTCAGGAATCGGGCTCGTTCATACTGAGCTTGTTTCAGGCATCCCTGCAATCTTTTCTCATTTTGTAAACCAACTCCCGGCTTTCCACCAAGTGCTTATATTCCTTTGTGTGAAATCAGTCCCGATCCCACACGTGAGACACGAAGAACGGTTTCTGGTTGGCCGTATAGGCCCACGAGAGTACAGGGTCGTATTCGCTGCATAGTCAGGTATGGTTATCGTGATGTTCACAAGGATGACGTGGAGTTTGAAAAGGATTTGGTTGTAGTATAGCAGAGTTTATCAGGAAACAGAAAGATGGTTCTGTCCATGAGGGAGTGGTGTAGATGGCAAAATGGGAAATGATGAGGAGGTGATGAGGGTTGTCGGGACTCCTCCACGCACGTAGATGGTGTTGAGATGAGCATGGACGGCCATGAGGTTCAAGAAATAACCCGTGAAGAAAAAGGGTGAGATTTGTTGTACCTGAGAGCCCGGAGATGGATGATGGAACACGGGCCGAGTTACGGGAGCTAATGGACGCGAGGGAGGCCGGGGTAGCCTACATTTTGGGCACTCGTATGTGAAAGCAAAACAAGGGTCGAGTTTCTTAAAAAGATTTTTATAAATTTCGGTTATGAGATGTTGAGACGAAATAGCAGGGCCTCTACAGAGGGTTTAACTGTACCTCATGCTTCAACACTTGAGGTGGGAAATGCTGTATCAGGTGTGAAAACAAAAACAATGAATTTTTTTTTTTTTTTTTTTATCAAACGGTCAGTCACCTCTCTACTAGCAGGTGCAGGTGTGTGGGATCAAACGATATCTGATCCATTGCTAGCTACTGTTGGTGGGTTTGAAAGTAGTTAGTAGCATATATATATTACAACCAGTATAGGTATAGCATGTATTTGCTTTTAAACTTTCAGGATACGAGAATGTTACGTGGTAGTAATATTAATATAAATAAATAATAATGAAATACCTCTTATATTAGAGTAGATTTTGTTGCACAAATTGGTCTGGACTTTAAGTAAAAGCCAAACCAGGATTGTAATTGAGTATTTTGCAAT